>CM064577.1:9866804-10529304 GCA_032716605.1 Paralithodes platypus | reverse complement strand
TAGGCCTAAGCTACAGCCCCCCTTCCCCCTGTTCAGTGGCTGAGAGACCAACATAATAAAGGTGCCATAGTTATGGTGACCGCTCCCCTACTGTCTCTTCACATGAGTCACCTAACGCACCACTAATAGATCATGACAGACCAGTAGCGGTAGATAATACGGTAATAGTCATTTTCTAGCGTGAAAACTGATGTCATTAACCATTTTAGAATGTAATGCCTAATTTCTTAATTTTTTCGGGTAGGCTATCATTATATATGTTTATTCAACTTAAGAATTATCTGCAAGAATCTAAAATAACTTGAATCTGATCTCATTCAATTTTTTGCTTCACAGAGAGCCATCCAAATCATATTATAATTACCTAATGGCAGCCCAATATTATGAAAAAAAAAAAAAAAAAAAAAACTAAGCGTCGTAGTACCGAAAAGGTTAACAACAATACCCCCCCCCCCCCTTTCCTGTGGCTTCACGTGAGTCAGCTGAGGCGCGCCACTACCGCTCCAGGCCTCGTGGCGCCAACACTTTACCCATTGATTCACGACCTGCACTGCATGACTCAACTCATAACTGGACTTGGATGGTAACTTGAAGGGATATCTCTACTCGCATAAAGTATATTCACTAGGACGAGTCTAGGAATTATGATCTCTAGTAATTTGTAAATTGTGGAAGGCTGGAATAATTTATCTGTACAATTTCACCCGGTATTTATTGTTTGACTTCACAAATGGTAGATGTATCACCTCAATTCCTCAAGTGTTGTATGAGTTATGAGAGGTTAGGGGCTGTGACTTAGTATCTTCATAATTAAATGACTATATGGATGACTATATGAAATGACTATGACCTATGAGATCATAGAGATTATAGCCTAATAGACTAACTAGACTGATAACTGAGCTTTACCGATTGAAAATTGAACTAATAATTGATTTTTTTTTGTTTTTTTTTTAAAAGGTAGGGGGGTGAAGAGAGGCACCACAGAGTGGGTGGGGGGAAGAGAAAGTAGGAAAGATGAAATACAGTGGAAGAGAAAAGTTAGTGGGCCGTCCACCTTGCTGTTGTTTAAGGGATGTTTTTTTTATTTATGTTTATTTATTCATTTGTTCCTGGCGATGTTTGGTCAGGAACTTGTTGATGTTGATAGATGATGATGGTGGTATTCGGGGATTCTGGCGGTGTTCAGGGGGGTCCATGATGTGTGTGAGGATCCCCCAGGTGTTCTGCCATGTCCCAGGTACTTGTTGTTGTTCTGCCGTGTCCCAGGTTATGGTGTGTGGTGGTGACAGTTAGCGGTGTTTTGCTTGGCTGGTTGATGTTCTGGTGTTTTCTGGAGGCGGTGTTCTGCTCGACTGGCGATGGACTGCCACTGAGGTGAAGGAAGAGGTACTCTGTTGAAGGTGAGGTCCGCTGATGGTGTTCTGGGGGCTCAGGCAAAAGGAGGGCACACGATATTCTGTGTGGGACCCCGGTGGAGATGCCCAAGTCCCCAATATCAGCATCACCCAGCCATCTTCAAAGCTCCTCCACCCGCCTCAGCCTCTCCATACTCCTATGGAAGAGACCCCACGATCTTCTGGAGGGTCTCAGCTGGTGTTGCAGGAGTGGTGGTAGTGGAGAGAGTGTATCTTTTTTAATTTCTGCCTACTAGACTATAATATACTAGCTTACTGAATGAACTGAACTAGTTACAACTAAATTTAACTTCAGGTACCGGTACCAGTAACTGGACTTGACAAACTAACTAGATGTGTGTGACTAACTAGCTGATTACTGGGCTACAGTATATAGTATATTAATTAATACTGAATGAGCAGACCATGTTGAATGTAAGACTACCCTGTTAGCTAACCATACTCATTTGTTTACTTTATGTTTATGTTGACAACCTGGCTACCTCACTGGACTTCTAAATGGCAAATGGCTTACAGAGAACTGACCACAATCAAATATATAAATCGTAGGCTTGTCCGTATTTTTTTAACTGTCTTGATAGCGTAATGCATAGTGCGCGGAATTTCGATGTGAGTATCCTGGGTTCGAGTCCTGAGAGCGCCACATGAATTTGTTGATATCATTAATCGAGTTTAAATGTGAAGTTGGTTTGTGTAAAAAACATAATGATACTTCGTTATCAGGTATTGTATAGGCTACTGGTATCAGTAAATTAAATAGTATGCCGACTAACTCTGACCTATCCCTTGACTTCGCTTCTTGTCTTAAGGGAGCCCACCTCGCTTTTTTTCTCTTTCTCTCTCTCTCTCTTTGGCTTTTATCCATTTGGCCCCATTCAGCCTACTGTTTAAGACGTTTACCCCCATCCAGGTGTCAATATTTTCCTGGCGACCGGTAGCGAGCCAGCATAAATTATATATTTTTGTTTTGACAGCAAGCTAAATTTGTACATTTTTCGATAGAAAAATGTCCCCATACAATGTCTCCATACAATGCTGACTCGCTATCGCTCGCCAGGAAGAAATCGACACCTGGATGGAGATAAACGTCTTAAAACAGTTGGCTGAATGGGGCCGAATGGATACAAGCCAGGGAAAGAGAGAAAAGGAGAGAAAGATAAACAAAAAACGGTGACCCCCTTAATATGTTACCTGATCAATTAATTGATCATTCCGCACGTCGCACCGATTCCAAAGATACGGAATCGGTGGGGAGGGGAGGGGCGGGGGTGGGAGGGGCGGGGGTGGGAGGGGCGGGGGTGGGAGGGGCGGGGGTGGGAGGGGCGGGGGGCGTCCACACTGGCTCTCCAAACTAATTTACCGGCACCTATTATCTCTAGAATCTAATCAGATGTGTCTGGACGCATTTTGAAGCTCACTAACCTAATATGTCCAGCTGGCTTAATAATATGAGCAGTGACATCGCTAAGTACGGTATATTTGTATTATGAAACTACTACACTTACATAACTTAATTAACATTTACCAGATACTGTACCTTATTATAAGTTTAGTGATCTATTTTTTTATTAATTTCACCACAACACCAAACACCTCCAATGAAATTAATGAAAGCATTATACAGGTATATGATCCACCAGGATTCGAACCCGGGTTATCACACACAGATTTTTAGACACCTTAACCATTACACCACCAAGACAATAAAGAACACATTTCTGTCCACCTTTTCCATTTTCCCTCCTTTCCTCCCCTCCTCATATATTGTCCTCTTCTCAAGTATCACCTCATCTCTTCCTTTAAGGGGGGTGACCTGTTTTTGTTCTGTCCTTTTTATCTTTCTCTGCCTTGTACCCATTTGGCCCCATTCAGCCTACTGTTTTAAGACGTTTATCCCCATCCAGGTGTCAATTGTTTACTGGTGAGCGGTAGCGAGCCAGCATATTTTTTATTTTTGTTTGACAGCAGGCTAAATTTATACATTTTTCGATAGACAAATTTCTCCGGCGAAGCCGGATTTCTTCATATAATGCTGGCTCGCTATCGCTCGCCAGGAAGAAATCGACACCTAGATGGGGATAAATGTCTTAAAATAGTTGGCTGAATGGGGCCGAATGGATACAAGCCAGAGAAAGAGAAAAGGAGATAAATAACAAAAAGCAGGTCACCCCCCTTAATTCCTCCCCATCTCTCCTCCTCATATAGTACCGATAGTAAACCCCTTCTGTACCGGCGACGTCATTTTCCATTTTAATATAGTTACATTTATACGATTTTATGAAGCTTAGGAAGGATATATGGTAGCTAAAAGGCTTAATGGAGATAGTCTGAAGAGCCTTTGCATGAGTAGACGTCCTTCCTAAGCTGTACAAGATCGTCTAATAGTTGCCAGAATAGAATGGAAAGTACAACAGCGGTACAGAAGGGGTTAATACTACCGGATACCGTATACAGTAGCTACATTATTTAGTCCATTTAAGGGGAGATGGGCCGGTTTTCTGGACCACTTTCTCCCTCATGTTTAGCCCTGTTAGTTTTCAGATGTTGAGAAGTTTGCTCCATTAGTTAGTAGATTTAAAGACATTTCGCCCCATTTCTTAGTCAATATTTAGACTTTTCGTGGTATTAAGGTGTCGATTTTTTCCCTGGCGAACGATAGTGAGCCTGTAATGTTGGAAGAACCGGCCTTCAGCCGGGAAATTTTTCTACCGAAAAATGTACAAATTAATCTAGAAGGGGGATCTAATGGATGTGTGTTTTTAAATTTTATGGAGGTCTAGGGAGGAAACTAGAAACATAATGAATACCGGTACATGCAAAAATCGCCCAAAAAGTGAACCATCCCCCCTTAATGACTCTTCTCATCCCCACCTCTCCTCTCATCGTCACCCCCATTATATCCTACCCTGCTCCTTTATCTCCCCATCTCCTCATCTTTCTCCCCATCTCACCATCTTTAACACCATCTCCCCATCTCCCCATCTTTAACTCCATCTCCCCATCTCATCTTTCTCCCCATCTCCTCATCTTGCTCCCCATCTCCCCATCTTTCTCCCCTCATATCCTTCAAAACATAATTATTCCACTCCTTTCCTGCCTGCCCCCATATATCCTCCCCCTTCCTCTTAAGGGAATCCACCTCGCTTTTTTTCTCTTTCTCTCCCTCCCTCTTTGGCTTGTATCCATTCGGCCCCATTCAGCCTACTGTTTTAAGAAGTTTACCCCCATCCAGGTGTCAATATTTTCCTGGCGAGCGGTAGCGAGCCAGCATATATATATTTTTGTTTTGACAGCAAGCTAAATTTGTACATTTTTCGACAGAAAAATTTCTCCGGCGAAGCCGGATTTCTCCATACAATGCTGGCCCGCTATCTCTCGCCAGGAAGAAATCCACACCTGGATGGGGATAAACGTCTTAAAACAGTTGGCTGAATGGGGCCGAATGGATACCGGTACAAGCCAGGGAAAGAGAGAAAAGGAGAAAAAGATAAAAAGATGGTGACCCCCCTTAACAAAACTCCAACTCCCCATCTGTCTCCCCTCCCCATCTCCCAATTTCTCCTCCCCCCTCCCATATCCTCCCCATCATCAATATTGCACCCCGTCACACTTTTCAGTTGTGTGACATTTAAAAAACCTTTGGGAAGAGAGAGCGTATCCGATAATGAGATAATAATTTAAGATGTTTTGGTGAGATCGTCTTGTTTGTTGAGTGCGGGATGCCTTGAGAAAATAATAATTCAAGAGTCCTTGCAGCGACTGTAAAGCCGCTGTCACACGAGCGCTTTTTCCGTCAATTTTCCATGAGCAAGTTTTTTCTCGTTATATTTCGGGAATTATTTGCTCTGGTATCGGTAACTAAACTGAAAGTAGATTATGTTAGGCGGCTGAATTCTGATAAAGTGTAATCTTTTAAGCTTCCAGATCATAATTGCCCGTAAAAATTGCTCTAAAAAGGCTCGTGTGACTCCGACCTAATTGAAAGATAAAAAAATACATTCCCAGTCGGATATATTGAATAAGGGCTACCACTTTATTTTAATTAAAGCTAAAATAATACAGGTGGTACGGTAAGATATTGATAGACTATGAATGTACAAATAAGTTGATCATACTTGAAAATAACTGTGGTCTATCATCAGTCGTTTATAAGAAAATAAGAAAATGGGAGTCTGCAGAAAGCCGATCGGCCCACACAAGGCAGATTCTACTAATATTAACCCTTTCAAGCTCCAATACGCGTTTCTTCTCTGTTTTCTGATGGCCATGATGATAGTAACCCCTTCTGTCTTTTTAACTTTATTCTGGCTACTATTAGACGATTTTATTCAGTTTAAAAAGGGCCTCCAGCAATCAACAGGCTCTCACTTAACCCTTTTTACTATCACAAATCCTTCGAAAACTGCACAAAATCGCCTAAATATAGCTAGAAATATATTAAAAAGACGTCTCGGTACAGAAAGGGTTAAGGAGAGACTGTCCGTTTGTTTGGTCTATTAATTCCTTTATTCATATATTTTTTGTAGTTTCCTCCCTAGACCTCCATCAAGCTTAGAAAAACACCCCCTAGTCCCCCCTTCAAGATAAATTTGTAAATTTCCCGGCCGAAGGCCGGTTCCTCTTAAAATTGCAGGCTCGCTATCACTCGCCAGGAAAAAATCAACACCTAAATGGCACGAAAGGTCTTAAAATTGACAACGAAATGGGGCGAAAGGTCTTAAAATCGCCAAACTAATGGGCCGAACGTCTTATAATCTCAAAACTAGCGGGGCTAAACATTAGGGAGAAGGGGGTCCAGCAAAACGGTCTCCCTGCCCTTAATACATTCATGAGGTAGTACAGTCGCGGTCAGTAATTCACACACAATTTGAAGCCTTGGCAAATGTATAGGAACCGCCGAAATACATATATCAGGTGTACAGTCGCGCTAATAAGTGACGTCTCGGCACCAAGTATGTTTTGATCAATAATTGGTATCAGCAATATCCAAGCTGTATTTCTTCATCTCAAGTGAAATATACACAAATGTTCCTACACTTACACACCCTATTCAACATTTGACAGACATTAAAATAGCAGAGCAAGCCAAACGTAATGACAGCTGGGACATGAATTATTAGCGCGACTGTACAGTCACTCATACAAATTCGTAGACCTCGCCTACTTCTAATTATGGAAGTACATAGCTCTGGAAACGAATTTATGAATGTAATCTTCTATACAGCAACTACAAAACTATATATACCGGTACTAATTTTTGACAAGCAAGTTCCATAAAAAAAAAAAAAAAAAAAAAAAAAAAAAAAAAAAAAAAAAAAAGTACAGGTACCAGTAGTCATAATTGCACAATGAAAAACATAACGGGGTCCACGAATGTGTGTAAGTGACGGTACAACAATAATATGTTTCATTTCAACCCGAGACAGCTTCGATAATATTATGTATCAGCATTGGGCCGGTTTTCTGGTCCCCCTTCATCCTCATGTTTAGCCCCATTAGTTTTCAGATGTTAAGATATTTGCCCCATTAGTTAGTCGATTTTATGACCTTTCGCCCCATTTCGTCGTCAATATTTAGACTTTTCGTGCTATTTAGGTGTCGATTTTTTTCCTGGGGAACGATAGTGAGCTTGTAATGTTGGAAGAACCGGCCTTCGGCCGTGAAATTTTTCTACCAAAAAATGTACAAATTAATCTAGAAAGGGGATCGAATGGATATTTGTTTTAAATTTGATGGAGGTCTAGGGAGGAAACTAGAAAAATAATGAATACATGCAAAAATCGCCGAAAAAGTGAACCATCCCCCCTTAATGACCACGACTGTACGGTACCAATTATTGTAAAATGCAAATTAATGAATTTGTAACGCAACTATTTATATTAATAATAAATGGCTTCTAATACTTAACAGACCGGATATATTTGTTAATAGAAACGAAGCATTATTTGTTTTAATTATACGGTAAACCTTATTTGAAGAACTGGCAGACCTAAAACATATTAACCCTTTCAAGCTCCAATACGCGTTTCTGTTCTGTTTTCTGGCTACTATTGGACTATTTTATTCAGATTAGTAAGGGTATACGGAAGTCAAAGGGTTGATTGAGATAGTATTTACCCTTTTAATACCCACAGATCCTTCCTAGGCTGCATAAAATCGTCTAATGATAGCCAAAATAAACTGCTAAAACGCGTCAGAGCTTCAAGGGGTTAATAATACTGGCACGGAATAAATAGAACGACTGATAACTTTTATTATTTGGGTTGCTGTATATACTGTAAATAAGGGTGAGGATTTAATGGGAGACGGGTCGTTTCTCTGGTCCCCTTTCTCCCTCGTGTTAAGCCCCATTTCTTTGTGATTACCGGTAATAGACGTTCGGCTCATTAGTTTGGCGATTTTAACACCTTTCGCTCCATTTCTTTTTCAATTTTATGACCTTTCGTGCCATTTAGGTGTCGATTTTTTCCTGGCGAGCCAAAGCGAGCCTGAAATTTTAAGAGGAATCGGCCTTCGGCCGGGAAATTTTATTATCGAAAAATGTAAAAATTTATCTTGAAGGGGGGTCTATTTTTTTTTGTGTTAAGCTTGATGGAGTTCTAGTGAGGAAACTAAGAAATAAAGGAATGAATGACCAAAGAAACGGCCCGTCTCCTCTTAATAATAGTAACCAAGAATTTGATAGTGGGAGGCTACTGACAAGCATCTAGACTATAGACAATTCTCTACACGCCGCAACATTTAGACAATTCTCTACACGCCGCAATGTTGCATCTCTCTCACTCTTCTACCGCTATTACAATAATCCGTGTTCTTGAGAGCTTTCTCAGTGTACCGGTATACCTCTTCCCTTACGGAGAGTGAGGAGCACCCGACTTTCAACACAGTCCCACCCTTATTCTTTCCAACTCTCTAACCCAAGATTGAGCCGAGTTTCCCAGTCGTTTAGTACTTAACAAGTACTGTAAGTTCTGGAACTCTCTCCCTCAATCTATCTTTCCCCATCCTATGACTGAAACTGTTTCAAGATCCGTGTGTCCAGACATTTTGACTTTAGCGTACCGGTACTTTGAATTCGAACCTCTGTCAATTTTTTTTTTTTTTTTTTTTTTTTTTGGGGGGGGGGGGCACTTGTTACAGGCAGTTTTGCCTTTTGTCTCCTTCATACACATAGAAACAAAATCGTAGGCGGTTTCATAAACTTGTGTCAAACTGTACGATAGTTATGGTATATATATTTTGACATTAAGTTTATGAATCTAACTCATCTCGTCCTTTAGTGGGAATGATTGTATTGATCACCGTGTATGGATTGGATAGGATACGCAAATTGGCTCCGATATTGCTATTTTTCTATTTTAGACCTAGGCAATATTTAAGCTATCTGGTAGATGCCGAGTAGTACAGAGGATACACACGAGTTTTTTCCGGCAATATTTCTGGAAGCCTTTCCCCTAGTATCGGCAACTAGGCTGAAGGTACTGGGTACCGGTATATTATCATAATTGACAACATTATTATACGAGTATATTTTAGAAGCTGCTATATCAGTGTTACGAAAAAAAAAAAAAGCGAAGGAGAAAGAGTTCGTGTGATATTGGTCGTTGGGTTGTAAGCGTAGGGGATGCTATGAAAATTCCCTCATAACGAATGTGTGCGGTATCGATTAATATTGTTTAAGTAGTTTCCTGATTGAGAGACACTTGGCGACTTACGGTCACGTTCGTTATGTGTAGGCCAACTACACACACCAGGATATTAAGCTTTACAATGCGCTCAGACAGTTCAAAGTTTCCAGTTAGTTAGGATATTAATTTCAAGAGTCACTTTGTAAGTCTGCATCTCTCTCTCTCTCTCTCTCTCTCTCTCTCTCTCTCTCTCTCTCTCTCTCTCTCTCTCTCTCTCTCTCTCTCTCTCTCTCTCTCTCTCTCTCTCAGGAAACTGTAATGTCCAATTGTAACTGAATTATTGTGTCGCCAACAAATATTGTATCGAAATGTATTATCGTCTACCGCATCCACTCTATGGGACGGTAAGTAAAGGTTATTAAGTAAAGTCTCTCTCAAGAGGTAAACAGGCCACCTTCGTCAAAGAAGAGCAATTTCGCTGCACTACCTATCCTCCCCCCCCCCCCCCCCACCTTCCCTCTCTAACCACATAACTATGCCTTGGCTTACTACCTATTAGAGTAATTAGACGATCTTACTCAGTTTTTTAGGTGACGAACAGGGCGGTTTTAGGAAGGGAAGAGGATGTGTAGATCAGATTTTTACCCTGAATTGTGTTGTGGAGAAATATCTGGAGAAGCAACAAAAGGTGTACCGTATGTTGCCTTTATGGACTTGGAAAAGGCCTATGACAGAGTGGATAGAGAAGGTATGTGGAAAGTACTTAGAATATACGGAGAACATGACAAGTTGCTGAAAGCAGTGAAGAGCATGTATGAGGGTGCAAAGGCGGCAGTACGTGTGGAGAATGAGCAGAGCGAGTTCTTTGACCTGAATGTTAGGTTGAAACAGGGGTGTGTGATGTACCCGTGGTTGTTAACTGTATATATGGATGGAGTCATGAAAGAGATACAAGGAAGAGCAGTGGATGTTGGTGTATCACTGATAAGGGAGGGAAATGAGTGGAAGCTACCTGTACTGCTGTTTGCTGATGATACAGTTCTGATGAGCGATAATGAATGAGAGTTGCAGGGTCTGGTAAATGTGTTTGGAACAGTGTGCGATAAACGGAATCTGAAGGTAAATGCTGGGAAGAGCAAGGTTATGGTCTTCGAAAGGGGTGAAGCCACAGAGTGTGAGGTGAAGTTGAACGGTCAGGCTATGGAGATTGTCAGCTCAATGTAAGTATCTGGGCAGACTAACCATTTTGTACGCGATGGTGCAATTTGTACAATAAATGGATAACAATACTACCGGTAAAGCCCCCCCCCCCCCAAAAAAAAAAAAAAAAAAAAAAAAAAAAAATAGAACAAATAAAGAGTTGAAGTAATAAACAGTGTCAAAATATATAATAGTTAATGTACGTCCATGTTAACACTAAATTGACTAACATAACTACTCATTGTTATCTTTTGGGTGGCATTGCTTTTATCAATATCGCTAACTAATTTCACTACCGCGTACGAATTGGCTGGTATACCTTAACCTATTCAGTACCAGAGACGTCCTTTTCATCATATTCTGGCAACTATTAGAAGATTTGATTCTGCTTAGGAAGGACCTCTAGCAAATTAATAAGACTTGAAACTATCTCCGCCAACCCTTTAAACTACCACAGATCCTTCCTAAGCTGCATAATATCGTCTAAGTATAGCTAGAACAAAATATAGCACACGTCGCTGGTACCGGTATACTTAAAGGTTAAGGAGGGATGGTTCACTATTTGGGCGATTTTTGCATGTATTCATTATTTGTCTAGTTTCCTCCCTAGACCTCCATCAGGTTTAAAAAAACATCCATTAGATCCCCCTTCTAGATTAATTTGCACATTTTTCGATAGAAAAATTTCCCGGCCGAAGGCCGATTCTTGTAACATTACAGGCTCACTATCGTTCGCCAGAGAAAAAATCGACACCTAAATAGCACGAAAGGTCTAAATATTGACGACGAAATGGGGTGAAAGGTCTTAAAATCGACTAACTAATGAGGCAAACATCTTAACATCTGAAAACTAATGGGGCTAAACATGAGGGAGAAAGTGGTCCAGAACACCGGCCCATCCCCCCTTAATTTCTACGGATATCTTGACAAATCTGACTATGAGGACCGATAGCCTCTCATGGTCAAAATCATATGCTATTGTATTCATCAAAATACAAGATATAAGCCATAAATTCATCGGGTAATTCGAGGTACAGTTCCGGTACCTGGTAGTTATAAGCCTCTTGACTATAGACGCCTTTCACCGTTTTTTTATTTATGTTTCTCTCCTTTTCTCTCTTTCCCTGGCTTATATCCATTCGGCCCCATTCAGCCAACTGTTTTAAGACGTTTATCCCCATCCAGGTGTCGATTTCTTCCTGGCGAGTGATAGCGAGCCAGCATTGTATGGAGAAATCCGGCTTCGCCGGAAACATTGTTCTATCAATAAAATATACAAATTTAGCTGGCTGTCATAACAAATATATATACCGGTATATGCTGGCTCGCTACCGCTCGCCAGGAAAATATTGACACCTGGATGGGGGTAACCGTCTTAAAACAGTAGGCTGAATGGGGCCGAATGGATACAAGCCAAAGAGAGAGAGGGAGAGAAAGTGAGAAAAAAAAACGAGGTGGGCTCCCTTAATCTGAATAAGCTACCGTAATCTAATGCGAATACTACCGGGTACTAACATTTAATAGACCCCACCTGTTATGTTAGTGTTTATATCAAGTATTTTCTCAGATGCGTTAAGGAATACAAACTTAATTATAATACCTTTGATAAACGGTACAGTGTAAATAGTAATATATTGTTTTCACTTATAAGCCTTATATCAAACCCTGTTCACAAATACGGTAATATTATTCCAGATGTACAAACTTGTATTCTCTTCCTAACACATAAGCAAGAAACATTTATAATAATGTTAAGTAATTGTTGTATTGTATACTAAGCCGAGAAAAAGTTCATTTAGAGATAAATTGATAGAGATAGGTGGATAAAAATAAAAATTGGGATAGAGATGGAGATAAGGGTAGATACATATATGCATATAACACCAGATTGTTAGAAGCACAAATAACATACCGGTAGATACAAATGTGCTAAACTGATAAATAGTAAATGGATTTTTGAACCATATATATATATATATATATATATATATATATATATATATATGTATATATGTATATGTATATATATATATATATATATATTGCGCAGATTTTGTATATGTTGCATGGATTATGTTTATTCAGAATTTACTGTCATATTAAACCACACCGAAAAATTTCCCTAATCCCTTTCGGACGAAATTAGCAGAAACAAATAGTGTTCTTTCTGATTATGAATGAGACTTATCCCTTTCATAACACATTAAAGCTGTTGGTTAACTTTCTTTGATTATATAGTTAGGAAAGCACCTTTGCGAGGTTTTATTATACGGAATAGAATTACCCCTGGAATTAGAATTACCCCTGGAATTAGAAATACCCCTGGAATTAGAATTACCCCTGGAATTAGCATTACCCCTGGAATTAGAGTTACCCTTGGAATTAGAATTACCGGTAAGCACTGTATTTCAGAAGGACTCGACTCAGTCTTGCGACTTACCTTTTGATACCTTTTGATGTGTTCGCCACTCTTCTAGCGGCACCAAGGAGCGCGACGCCCCTCGTTATGGGTTTGCGATACCGGTACAGCTTGGATTTAATATAGTTGGCCAATCTTTATACCTATCCATTGCATTGTGACCTTCATTAAGAAATACTGTATATACTAGTGTCTTGTTAATACTGTATATACTAGTGTCTTGTTAATATAAGTAACATTGCTTAAACAGTTTATTCGATTTTTAACTTGCGGGCGTCGGGCACTTTTTTGTTCAATAAATTTCGGTTTTCATTCGTTTCAAGCTATATTAAGGGGAGATATCCACTTGAGGGATTTTTTTCTTGACCCCTTTCTCCCTCATGTTTAGCCCCATTGCTTTTGATATTATAAAACGTTCGCCCCATTAGTTTAGCGATTTTAAGAACTTTCACCCCATAATAAGACCTTTCGTGCCATTCAGGTGTCGATTTTATCCTGGCGAGCTATAGCGAGCCTGTAATTTAAGAGGAACCGGCCTTCGGCCGGGACATTTTTCTACCGAAAAATGTACACATTTTTCTTGAAAGAGACTCAAGGGGGTATAATATTTTAGCTTGATGGAGGTCTAGGGAACAAAGTAAATACCTCCCCTTAAGCCATAGGAGATATTTAGTTGTGTATTATTGTTTACACGCATATAATTGCGCAATAATAGTTTATTTGCCTAACCTTTACAAAACTGTGATTGCAATGGAAAGCAAAAAGTAACATTTATATATCAAACAACAAAGGGTTCATTTTGCTGTTCGAGCAACCTGTGCTAAATCGGAATGGAGTGCGTTCGATTGTGCATTGCCACGTTTACCCGTCATCCAGAAAGACCCGGGATACGGTACCTATATTTCTTGAGTCGAGGGGGGGGTGGGGGGATGCTTACTTTTAGGGATTGTGACTGTACACAATACGCTGGCTTAAGGGGAGACAGACCGTTTTTCTGGACCCCCTTCTCCCTAATGTTTTGCCCCACTAGTTTTAAGATTATAAGAAGTTCGGCCTATTAGTTTGGCGATTTTAGCACCTTTCGCCCCATTTAGTTGTCAATTTTAAGAACTTTCGTGCCATTTAGGTGTCGATTACTTCCTGGCGAGCAATAGCGAGCCTGTAATTTTAAGAGGAATCGGCCTTCGGCCAGGACATTTTTCTACCAAAAAAAATAAATTGGTCTTGAAGGGGGTCTAGGTGGTGTTGTTCTAAGCTGGTCTAGGGAGGAAACTAAAACTATATATGAATAAATTAATTAATAGACCAAACAAACGGCCAGTCTCCCCTTAAGTACCGGTATTGCATAGTGAATTGTGGCTGAACGCAACTGTGCCGGTGGTCTTTAGTTTTCGAAGCAATCCCGAACGGACTACAACCTGCTCATTCATTCTTAACCTATCATAATTATACAGTATATTTCGGAGGTTCGAAATGCTCTTCGAGGGTTAATTATGTGTCAGAATTTATATCTTCGAGAGAGACCTCAGGAGCATAAGTCTTGGTCTTAAGTTTTAGAAGCTATTTCGAACGGAAACTAATCTGCTCTCTAATTATATACCGGTACTTAGTATTTGCATTTCGTGGTTTAATTTTCGAGGATTCAGAAAGTGTTATAACTTATGCTCCTTAGTGTAATAATATAAGAATGTACAGTTACTACAGCATGTACTCACAGTCTCTGTGTGTCGGGTGGTACTCCTCGGGGCAGCCTGACGAGACCTCTCTTAGCGCAGTCCACTGTGGTCCCGAAGCAGGCACACCGGGCGGGACATGAAGACGACGCTGAGGTAGCGGGCGACATGGACGACGAGGTGTACGGCACGAAGGGGTACGAGGACGAGTAGGCCGAGGAGGAGGACGAGAACGACGAGCTATACGAGGAGAGATCGTGCGAAGCGCCTCGAGACCCCAAGTTGTCAGCGTACGAAGTGATCTCGCGGTGGTTGTTTCGCGAACCCTGATTTTCGGCACCTTGGGTTATTTGGGCGTTAGGTATCACGCCCACGAGGACCAGCCAAGCCCAAACGCCCACGGCCGCCCTGGTAGCCATATAAGCCATGGTAATTAACGCGACTACCACGGGCAGACCACCATTACGGGCCCAGCCGAAAGGACCGGGTAACCGAATCTTCTAAGTTGCTCTAATAAGGGCCAAACAAGGGAGCCGAAACACTGGCAATCCCTCTGGTAAACACTGAGGTACTCTCTAGTTAGGAATTGTGTTCGAACTTAGGTTTGAATTAGATACACGGTTTTAGAGAACGATTTGTTAGTTTAGGGAGATAATGTTAGGTTTATAAATCTAGTTATCTGTTATATCACCAAGTTAGTTATGTAGATTTTCTTCGAATTGTGTCGGTTTATTATTAAGTAACTTTAGATTCGCATGTTTCACTCCTTAGGCTTCCAAAGGCAAAGTGTTTTATTTCTAATTTCCTTTGATTTGTAGAAAATAGCAAATAATTCTGAAGTTGTCTGACCAAACAATAAATGTTTTCTAATTCGCAATGTCTCGTTCCCTCTTCAACAATCCCTTTAAACTTTCAGCGAAGACAAGTAAGTTTTTGTTTTCTCTGTTCACTGTCAAAATATTTTCCTTCTGATTTACACTCACATAATACCAGGTGTTTGCTTCGTCTCACCAAACGTCGGTCAATTTCCTTTTTTTTTTCGGCTATGTATTTCTGCCCGCGCGCCAACTGGTCTTCACTCACGCTAGTCCATCACTTGCACTCATAAATAATTATAAAACAACTGTGAAAGTACCGGTAACTTCACTGTTTTACATCACGTTGTTGTTGTTGTCACTGTTTTAATCCAGGTTATAATTCTTGATCACTCTCAAAACTCGCACCATTGAAATGTGGTGATCACCCTAACACAAACTTTTTCATTAAAATACCTTTCGGTAATTTCGCACTTCCCCCAACTTCACCGTCAAGCACTAAAATCCATGGGTTTCCTCATGTGGAAGTCGTAAGAAGGGGGTAACAGGTGATTTAAAGTCCAAATGCACGATTACACGATCCCTGGAGCAGATCCGTGAAGTCAAGGTTTGGGAATGGTTCAGAGGCAGGAGCGACACGTACTCCCCCGTCGACGCTCATAGAGTAACTGAGTGTGGGGCAGGTTGCTCGCGGCTTTATAAGGGAGGGAGAGAGTTCAGAGATTTTCGTGTATGCAATTATTTATTCCTGTACACCTGATATTTTTACCTGTTAATCAATTTTGGGGGCGACCGGGTTTGATTTCTGAAGTATGAACTATTCATGATTTTAAAGGTTTGCATAGCTACATTTGGACCTCCTAACATATTCCACAGGCTGCGATTACTAGTTTGTAGTTTCGAGTAATAGGAAACTTTACAATTTCCAGATACCACCCATAACTTTTAAACTTCCATTACTTTTTCATGTTAACAGGGCCAGGTGGTTTCTTATATAAGGCATTCAGTCACAAGTGTAAATTACGTTACAATATTGAATTTAAGTTTAATAGAGGGCGATAACCCCCCCACACCGCTTCAACCTCACCTTCATCTATTGTACGGTCGCGCTAATAAGTCATGTCTCAGCTGTCAGTACGTTCGGCTCGCTCTGCGCTGTGCGCTGTATTAATCTCTGTCAGATGTTGAATAGGGTGGGTAACATGTTTGTAGATTTCACTCGATATAACGAAATGAAGCTTAGATATTGCTGTTACCAATTATTGATCAAAACATACTTGGTGCCGAGACATCACTTATTAGCGCGACTGGTACAGTCACTTATACATGTATAACATTCGTGGACCCCTTGTGTTTTTCTTTCTTCAATTATAAGTATCTGACCTGTTATTTTGGATGTAACCTGCTTTGCAACAAATATTATTCATAGTTGTGTATTTGTTGCATAGTAAATGATATGCATACAATAATTTCCAGAGATATTCTTCCATAATCAGAAATAGGCGAGGTCCACGATTTTTTATGAGTGACTGTACGGTCGCACTAAGTCATGTCCCAGCTGTCATTACGTTTGGATCGCTCTGCGCTGTATTAATGTCTGTCAGATGTTGAATAGGGTTGTGAAGTGTAGGAACATGTTTGTGTAGTTCACTCGATATGAAGAAATGAAGCTTAGATATTGCTGATACCAATTATTGATCAAAACATACTTTGTGCCGAGACATCATTTATTAGCGCGACTGTACCTTTCAAACCTACCCCACACAGGCTTCAATAGGCGCCTTCAATGCTGAGGAATGTATGTTCGAGTCATGTGATTAGTGGCTAGAAACAAGACAAGTTATTTTAGTTGATTCAAAAGCGTATATTTGCTCACCAACGCCATCCAAGATCAACACATAGAAACGGTGAGGATTTTAAGGGGGGATGGCCGTATACATTTGCTCATTTATGTATATTTTTTAAATTATTTGTTTTAGTTTCCTCCCTAGACCTCTATCAAGCTTAAAAAATACCCGGTCAAGACCCTCCTTCAGGATATATTTGTACATTTTTCGATAGAAAAATGTTCCGGCCGAAGGCCGATTTCTCTTCAATTACACTCTCTATCGCTCGCCAGGAAAAACATCGACACCTAATTGACACGAAAAGTCTTAATATTGACAAAGAAATGGGGTGATAGATCTTAAAATCGGCAAACTAATGGGCCGAACGTCATATAATTTGAAAACTATTAGGGCTAAACATGAGGAAGAAGGGGGGCCAGAAAATCGGCCCATCTCCCCTTAAATTACATGGATGGAGTATGGACAGCTTTTATGGTTTGTCTGCTGAGGCCAATATTTATCCATCAGTTAACCCTTTGAGTACCAGCGACGTGCGATATATTTTATTCTAGCTATATTTTGACGATATTATGCAGCTTAGAATGGATCTGTGGTAGTTAAGAGGGTTGGTTGAGATAGATAGATAGATTATTGTCAGATGTTCTTCCTAAGCTGAATAAAATCGTTTAAAAGTTGCCAGAATATGATAAAAAGGACGTCCCTGGTACTGCACGGGTTGAGAAAATCGTTAACATTTTTGCGGACATGTTGTTTCTGTGAAGACACCTATTAACCCCTTTTGTACCGGTGATGTCTTTTTGGTATTATTCCATCTACATTTGGACGATTTTATGAAGCTTAGGAAGGATATATGGTAGCTGTATGTAAGTACATACAGTATATATAAATACTCTGGCACCTTCCCTAGTTTTCCATTTTTTTCGTGGGGGTGACCGGCGCGAGGCAGAGCCAAAAGGACTAATTGGGAACGTCTGTAGCTTTTAAATTGCTAGACGGGGTTAATGAAGGTGAGCATATAGGATATTCACAATGCCGTAAATATAAGACTGGGGCATTTAAGAGGAAGGCAGTTGCTTTTTCTCCCTCATGTTTAGTCCCATTAGCTTTAATATCTTCAGAAGTTTGTTCCACTAATTTGGCGATTATATGACATTTTGCCTCATTTCTTTGTCAATATAAAGACCTTTCATGCCATTTAAGTAAATATTTTTTACAGGCGGGTGCCCAACCCCGAAAGGGGTTGAAATAGGGGAGCTATCCCCCCGCCAAATGCGGCTTTCTAGGGCCTTTCCTAGCTGATGCTGAGAGGATTGGGTTCTAGTCATGTGGTGATGGGCTGGTCTATCAGAGTGAGAACTGAGCGATCTCTGCCATACCCATAGCTTACTCTGACTGTTCCTTTTACTTCTATATTTTCTAGATCTCAAGTGACGGTGTCTCTTCCGTGGATTGACCTCCCAATCTACCAAGATTGGAAGCCAAAGCGTCACATTTTTCCTTTGCCCCTCAACTTTCTCTTCATAATTGCTGAGGGGCACAAGGCCCTGGGTGGGGCTTTGGTTTCCCGGGCGTTTCTGCACCCTCCTCAGCTCCCCGCCATGGAGTGGCTTCGGTCACTCAGGCTTTATTGTGGTCAGTGGAGAGGGTTCTGTGGGGGCGCTCGGTTATGGCCTTGGGGCTGTTCGGCCAGGCAGCTTGGGGAACAACAACAACAACAGGCGAACGATAGCGAGGCCGAGAGGTTTAGCGAGGAAACTATAATATAATTACATAAATAAATTATCGACCAAAAAGTAACTACTAGCCCCTTAATCCCACAAATCGATAATAAAGGTATACGCTGTAAACCATAATGACTGTAAGGAGAGCATATACATGGTACTCAAAGTGTCAATAATAATGTATTGTATATACTCTTTAATTATAGGTATATTGGTAATTCTGTTGCTCTAGTTGTCCATCTGTTATCTTCTCTTCTAAATATATGACCTGCCCAGGACCATTTCCTCTTGTGTGTGTGCATATATATATATATATATATATATATATATATATATATATATATATATATATATATATATATATACACAGAAAGAAAAATCATATGCAGATTTTGCTATATATTTACGAATTTCGCTCAACTACTTAATGGCTACTAATGTTAAATAAACAAAAAAGTAAATGTACCTGGATTTCCATGATTTAATTATAAATTTGCTCACAATGCAAAACCCCTCATTTTCCTACAGTAATCCATTAGCACAATATAAATGTAAATTTTTTGTTAGAAATGAACACATAATTATCAAAATTGAAGACAGAGTTTTACTTGTGTTCGTTACTGTGCCCGGACATGCTAGTTAACCTTTAGCAAGTTATAATAGTTTTGTTCACGCCTGTGCACGAATAAGCTGGCTAAACTATATGAAGAACATTTTTTACTTTTAATTATTCCTCTACATGGACAGACAGAATAGTTGGCTGAAACCCTTGATAGTATTGGGTATCAACAATAGAGTAAGGGACATAAACTCTACATTGACAGGACGTGGATAACAAGTAATATACCCTGTTCATTATAGGAAAGCCAGAAATCCCGACTCCATCTTCTCATAAGTAAAGAAAAAGGACTTCAGTAATTGAACTGTTACTAATACCATTTGGAAAGAGTCAGCCAGTGAATAAGCGTGGAAATTTATAGCTCATTTGCTCTAGCCCATTTAGAGCGGCAGAGGTTATGAGTCACGATGTCTGGCCTACTTATAATGAATGGACTACAGTCACATTAGGACTGGCAATGAAAAGTGATTGTGACTAAAAACCCTGGTCTCTGGGTCTTCTCCTGGGTGACCTAGATGTGTGTTAATTTGTGTTTTATCTGTGTTAGTTGTTTTATGTTGTGTTTTGTGTTTTCCCTGTTCTTGCTCTGTCTTGAGTCGGCCACCCCCAAAAAAATAAAAAAATAAAGTAGAATAAAATAGAAAATAAAAATAAAAATATGAAAAGTGGGGATTGGGCCTGAGCATATAGATAGATAGATAGATAGAACTAAAAACTACACATTTTATAACCAAACTTTTTTTTCGAACTATTTATTTTGATTGTACATTCTTGCTAACGTATACACAGCTCTACGTTACTTAAATTCAAACCTGTACACTGATATTTTGCTCACCAACGCCAACCAAGATCAACACATAGAAACGGTAAGGATTTTAAGGGGGGATGAGTGTATTTATTTCCTCATTTATGTATATATTTACAATTATTTTCCTCCCTAGACTTCCATCAAGCTTAAAAAACACCAGGCTTAGACCCTCCTTCAGGATATATCTGTATATTCAGTATATCAGTAGAATGTCGATTATGTCAATTGTCTGTTAAACTGGTTACCATTAGACGATGTAATCTATGATAATGAGGATATTGTCTATTAAATGGTTCAAACATTATCCTAAATAACCATTTCAAACCTAAGACTATTATATTTTGTGCTAGCTGGCTACCGACAGGCAATATTTTTTTTAAGGGGCGTCATCGGCTTTTTTGTTCTTTCTCTACTTTTCTCTCTTTTCCTGGCTTGTATCCATTCGGCCCCATTCAGCCAACTGTTTTAAGACGTTTATCCCCATCCAGGTGTCGATTTCTTCCTGGCGAGCGATAGCGAGCCAGCATTGTATGGAGAAATCCGGCTTCGCCGGAGAAATTTTTCTATCGAAAAATGTACAAATTTAACTTGCTGTCAAAACAATATATATATATATGCTGGCTCGCTACAGCTCGCCAGAAAAATATTGACACCTGGATGGGGGTAAACGTCTTAAAACAGTAGGCTGAATGGATACAAGCCAAAGAGAGGGAGAGAAAGAGAAAAAAAGCGAGGTGGGCTCCCTTAACCCCTTCAGTAGACGAGGGCTTCATTTGGTTTGGATTCTGTATTACATTAGACGATATTATTGAGCTTAGAAAAGGCATCTGGGAATGAAAGAGACAAAAATACTCTCAATTAACCCTTTGACTCTCACAAACTGTTGCTAAGTTTTACATCATCTATTAATAGACAGGAAGAAGTGAAATATTGCGTCATGTTATACTGCGAGAGATATACAAGCTTTTGAGATCAAGTTGGAAAATTAAATTTGTTGTTTGCTTTAACATGATTTTAATTATATAGTTATATCACCACTATCTTATAGATCACCATGAAGCGACACTAAATATGTCATTTCCATGGGGCATTCCGATGGGTAGGCCTATGTGTGATAAATTTGAAACTATCAGTCACGTGAATCGAACACAGGGACCTCGACAGTGAGCACGCAGTGTAACACTGTGTAGTCTAAGGCTATTTCACGCCTCCTTTCATCAAAATTTATTGATTTATTTTGTGCTTGAAATCTCTCTCTCTCTCTCTCTCTCTCTCTCTCTCTCTCTCTCTCTCTCTCTCTCTCTCTCTCTCTCTCTCTCTCTCTCTCTCTCTCTCTCTCTCTCTCTCTCTCTCTCTCTCTCTCTCTCTCTCTCTCTCTCTCTCTCTCTCTCTCTCTCTCTCTCTCTCTCTCTATATATATATATATATATATATATATATATACAACATTTGAGCATAATTAATATTGCATATGGAACATTAGCAAAACCCCCCCCCCCCCCCCCCCCCTCAGAAAAACAAGTCATAGCAAGTTGAATATTTGATGGTTGTATCCCATTACTACAACAGATCTTCTTTCAAGGTTAAGTTAGATTAATGGATGAGATAGGTAGAGTGTGAAGAGCATTTGTCCGAATGGACAAATTGGCATTCTGCAGATTTCCACTCAAAGTCTATATTGTTATATAAGTAAATATAAGCTAATAAGATTAATTCTATCAATGAAGGGACTGAGTTACCTGAATCAGTTTAGGGCTCTAGCATTTTTTCATTGAAACTAAACATTAGCTTTAGTTCGAAGACTTCTTTCCCCATCTTAGTTTAGCCATCCTTAGTCTACTGCATTTAGCTTAGGAAAGACATGTGGAATAAGAGGGTTCACTGAGGTAGGTTGTATCCCTTTGAATACGAGAGACCCTTGTTTAGATGCATTAATTGTTTGCTGTTAACCAGAAAACTATAAAAGGTGTTATCGTATTGAAGTGGTCACATACTTTAGAATATTCTATGGGTTTGTGAATGTTTAGCATGAAGAGAACATGCAACCACAATAGTTAGTTAAGGGGACAATGAATGTTACTTTGGTTCATTTATTCACGTATTTTTTAGTTTCCTCGCTAGACCTCAATCAAGCTTAGAAAAACACCCCCTAGACCCCGTTCAAGATAAATGTGTACATTCTTTGGTAGAAAAATGTCCCGGCCGAAGGCCGTCTCCTCTTAAAATTACAGGCTCGCTATCGCTCGCCAGGAAAAAATCGACACCTACATAGCACGAAAGGTTTTATAATTGACAACTAAATGGATTAAAGGTGTTAAAATCGCCAAACTAATGGGTCGAACGTCAAATAAAAAAAAAACAATGGGGCTAAACCTGAGGGAGAATTGGTACCAGAAAAACGCCCCGCTCCCCTTAATGGCGAAGAGGGTTAATAGTAAAGTGTAATCGGTATGGTGAGTGTACAAATAGCGACTCCAACTTCTTATAACTCAAGGAGGGCTGGAGTAGACGGGCTGTAATTGTCCACACCTATTCACTGATTGATTCTTCGCTAACTGTATACATATCAGTTTGATTAATTTTGTGTTAAATTATGAGAAATTTTGAGTCTGGATTTCTAGACTCATCATAATTGTTATACTAAACTATAGAGTACGTGGATTTTTTTTCGAATGATAATAGTGATCTGCTCTACTTGACCTAGTTTCCCTTCAAAGGCTGTAAATGTATGTTCAGTAGAGCTGTAATAAACAATCATAATTTATGTTGTACGCTTTCCAACGAATAAGCAGTTTTACACAGTGTCTATTTTCATACAGAGTATCTTCCTGGAATGGACTGCAAGACCTTTGAGATACTATCTGTTCTTTGCAAATTGTTTGTAACCATTTTGTTAACCACTCTTTCTTGCTGTATTCTCTACATTCGTGTATCTGTCCTCGCCCCCCTCACCCTCATCTCTCGCTTGCTCTCGCTCTCGCTTGCTCTCGCTCTCGCTCTAGCTCTCTCTCTCGCTCTCTCCCTGGTGACCCCGGAGCTATAGATAAGGGCGCGCAGACCCCCCAAAGGACAACTCCTAGATGGCTTACTGAAGGAGGGGAGGAAGGAGGGGGCAGTTAGGGAGAAAGAGAGATAGAAGTAGGTAGGAGGGAATGAAATCGTGACTAGGGAAGGCAAGGGGAGGGGGAGGGAAGGCAAGGGGAGGGGGAGGGAAGGAAAGAGGAGGGAAGGAAGGAGGAAATGAAGGGGAAAAAGGAAGAAGGAAGCAATAGGGAGGGAGGGAGGAAGGAAGGATGGATGACTGGGACTGACAGAGGAAGAAAGATAAAGGGAAGACAGTGAATTAATGGACAAACGTGATAGGAAGGAAGAAAAGGCGCCGAGGACAACGAAGCAAGGACACTGAAGAATATAGACATACTATATATAAAAAAAAACAAAAAACACACACATACAGTATATACAGTATAATATATATATATATATATTAAACACATACAAACACTGACAACCACACACACATACACACACACAGACACACACACATACCATACAGTAGATGCTTACAAAGAAGCTCATACTAATATCTGCAAAAATCCGTACAGTACGGATGGGGTGGGGGGGGGGGGGGGGAGCAGGTGGAAATAAAAACCGTAAAGGGAAGGAAGGAAGGAATAATAATGAATAAGTAAGCAAAGTAATGAAGGATGAACAGATTGGTAAAATTGAGAAGACAAAATATATAGAGTAGTTGTTATCACACCTACCATGGTGTAATATATAGAGTAGTTGTTATCACACCTACCATGGTGTAATATATAGGTAGTTGTTATCACACCTACCATGGTGTAATATATAGAGTAGTTGTTATCACACCTACCATGGTGTAATATATAGAGTAGTTGTTATCACACCTACCATGGTGTAATATATAGAGTAGTTGTTATCACACCTACCATGGTGTAATATATAGAGTAGTTGTTATCACACCTACCATGGTGTAATATATAGAGTAGTTGTTATCACACCTACCATGGTGTAATATATAGAGTAGTTGTTATCACACCTACCATGGTGTAATATATAGAGTAGTTGTTATCACACCTACCATGGTGTAATATATAGAGTAGTTGTTATCACACCTACCATGGTGTAATATATAGAGTAGTTGTTATCACACCTACCATGGTGTAATATATAGTTATCACACCACCATGGTGTAATATATAGAGTAGTTGTTATCACACCACACCTACCATGGTGTAATATATAGAGTAGTTGTTATCACACCTACCATGGTGTAATATATAGAGTAGTTGTTATCACACCTACCATGGTGTAATATATAGAGTAGTTGTTATCACACCTACCATGGTGTAATTTGTGATCCAATGGTTAGAGCTTCGGATCACACCCAAAATGTCTTGCATTCCATTCCTGAGCTGATAGAGACGAATGGGCAGTCTCTTCACACTCAAAACAAAAGCGTATATCTATTTGTGCCATTACTGAGGTAAAACTAAATTACAACAGTTATATAGAGTACTTGTATTGGTCTATTAGGGCTTTGTATCTATCGAGGACAGCGTCCAGGCGTGCTAACTGGCAATTTAGTGGGGCCAATCTAGCTCATTAACTGTATGCAAATGTGGCAATCACAGGTAGTTAACAGGTATACACACACGCACACAATCATACACAAATACGCACATACATACACATGCGCTCACACACATACACATACACGCACATAATCTCAGGTAGTTAATAGGTATACACACAAACATACACACTAACACACACATGCATACAATAACATAAATACACAAGGACTCGTACATGCTCACACAAACATCTTAATAGAGCTCAGCGGAAATTAATCAAACACAGCAGAAATTGTTTTGGTGATCCAAGATGGCCACCAGAATATTAATCATCTGAATAGGTTATATTTGTGAAAACATTCTTAATTATACAGGTAAATATACTTACATTAGTGATAGGAAATGTGTGCTCATAATTATTATGTTATTATTATAGTGATCCAATATGGCCGCTATCGGTGCCACAAGTCTCTTAACTCCCAAAGAGCGGGCATGCTTGTTGACATGACCTTATTGCTGGGCGGGTTTATTTACCAAAAATGAGCTTCATTACATGCTCTTTTTTATGCATAAACAAGAGCCAGAGCATAATACAATTCTATATCCGTGAAAGCGCGATAATAGAGCTTTCCAATGACACCTGAATCATCCTTGTATGACCACGGGTTCTCTTGCAGCGATCATGTAACCGGAGGTGAAAATACCCTAAAATAAGGTAATTTTCAAGTTTTTTTCGTTGTCTCGCGAGGTCCGGCGATGGTGGGGAGGCATAGTATGTGTCAGAGATGGCCCAGCGGTGGTGCCGAGTGGTTGAAGCCCACCTATCGTACTCCCAACGTGCGGACTCTCTCTCTCAGAGCTCATAGCGTACTCAAAATGGTGCCCATCATATGAAGGGCACCGCAGGGGTGGCCAATATTCTCTCTCCCGTCATATGACTGTCACCGTTGGTTAAGGGTTAATTAAGACACGGCTTTCTATCCTTGTTAATCTAGGTATAAATCAATATTATTGGTCTAATCCATTAAATCAATCCAACCTAACCTATTATTGTCTACGCCAAAAATACCCTCAATTCTGCCCTCGTGGAGGAATTAATATTAAACAAAAGAATATTAAATAATTGCAATATCAATGGTATGAGAAAAAATGGCCCATTAAATTGAAAATAAAAATTGAACACAAAAATAATATTTAACGCCAGGAAACGTCATACAACACAAATATTGATATATATATATATTTTGTAATTTTATATAATTTGAAGAGAGGGTATTGGGTGTTGAGTGGCATCTAGAAGAGGGGGGGGGGGGATGGACTCAACCACACAGTTCTATCCACAAACATTGAACGTTGTCCCTGCTACTCTATCTCTCGTGACTTTTACTTTTAGCAAGCTTCCACTATATGCTATTGCTAATTGTTTAACAAATAAAATTACACAAACTCATCGCCCCGAGAGATGAAGAAAAACAAAACTATTGTAGAGTTTTTGCTGGTTTGATGCTTCGTCACAAGCAATTTAGTATTATCGTTACCGCTTTCCTTTATATAAAACAAATTGGTTAGATTAACAAAGCACCTATATTTTGATCGTAGTTTAGGGATTTAAAGGCTAAAGAAAGTGTATGACAAAAGAAGATTTCGAAATATAACATATAACAAACCAACTTCTTCTCGACTACCCTAAGTCTGATGCAGAGAACACATTTATTATTATCTAGTCTTTATTCACCCTTCACTATGGTATAAAGGTATACCATCCTCGTTGGAAAAGGCTGTAGGCACCAGTCGAACAGGGCGGTACTCCCGGGGAGTGCTAGGTGGATGATAAGGACAGCTGGAACTCCTGTTTCACCACCTGGCCTCCCTTGCTGATCCTTTCCGTGCCTCACCAATATTGAGGGCAACCCCAGCCTGCCCTCTAAATATCTTCTCTTTCTATCAATATACTATAGGCTACCACAAACACATCACATACTACACTACCTTTTCTTTAAAACAAATATATATATGTATAGATTTTTTTTCTATGTGAGTGAGGGAGGCAAAAGGTAGAACTGCCTGTAGCAAGTGCCTCCCCCAGAGTTGAAAGAGTGACAGGGCCAAAATCAAGGGACGTTCGAGCCAAAATGCCTGGACACACAGAGTTTGAAGCAATTTAAGTCATAGGAAGAGGGAAAGACTGATTCTGGGAAAGAGTTCCAGAGCTCAGCTGTTGAATAGAAGAAAGTCTGAAAGTAACGTTTCACTTTTGGGATAGAGAGTTGCACAGAGTAGGGGTGGGATTGTGTTGCAAGACGGGTACCATGTGTCCTACGTAGAGGAGGTGGTATACACTGGGAGAGCTCTGAGGAACACTGATTATTATAGTAGCGATAGAATAGCGAGAGAGATGCAACATTGCAGCGGAGAGAGAGAGATTGCAGAGAGTTGGTGAGTGGATGGGAGTTAATGATACGAAAGGCTTTCCTTTCTACTTTGTCTAAGAGTGCGGTGTGAGAGGATCCTCCCCACACATGTGAACAATACGCAATACAAGGATGCACCATGCCCCTGTACAGAGCAAGAATCTGTGCAGGGGTAAAGAACCCCTTGAGGCAGTTGAGCACGCCTAGCTTCTGGGAGGCTGCCTTAGCAAGACTGGTAATATGGTTCTTCCAACTGAGAGCAGAAGAAAAAGACACCAAGAATATTGAGAGAAGATGAAGGATTGATTTTTGTATTGTTGAAGAATAAGGGATAGTATGATGGGAGTTCCGGACATGTAGATAGATGGAGAAATTGGGGTTTGGAAGCACTAAAGGCAACAAGATTTTCTCTGCCCCAATTGGAAATAGTAGTTAGATCAGAAAATAAGTGTTCTATGGCTTCATTACGTTTGTCTTTGAGGGATTGCTGGCTGGGGCGTTCTGGAAAACTAATTGAGTAGTGTAAGGTAGAGTCGTTTGCATATGAATGGATGGGACTGGAGGTACAGTTGAGAAGATAATTTATGAAAATTATAAAGAGAATAGGAGATAGGACAGAGCCCTAAGGAACACCGGAGTTGATAGGATGAGGAAGTGAGTGATGGCCGTGCACAACCGCAGCTATGGAACAGCCGGAAAGGAAGTTAGAGACAAAGGCACAGATGGAGGGATAGAAACCGAAGGAGGGTAGTTTAGAAATTAAAGATTTGTGCCAGACTCTATCAAAGGTCTTCGATATGTCTAATACAATAGAAAGGGTCTCACCGAAGTCCCGAAAGGAGGATGACCAAGAGTTAGTAAGATATGAAAGAAGATCACCAGTAGAGCGACCTTTGAGAAAGCCATACTGGCAATCTGAGAGTAGATTATGGCAAGAAAAATGGTTAAGAAATTTGGAAGCAAGAATAGTTTCAAAAACTTAAGAGATACACGAGATGAGAGCAATTGGAGGGTTAAGAGCGGTCACCCTTCTTTGGGACAGGTTGAATGAGAGCAAACTTCCATGTAGGGAAGACGTTAGAGGAGAGACAGAGACTAAAGAGTTTGCCTAGGCAGGGAGTCAGCAAGACTCAGCACAGTTTTTTAGTACAACAGGAGGAACACCGTCCGGACCGTACGCCTTCTTAGTATAAAGCCCAGAGAGGGTAGAAAGTACATCTTTAGAAGAGATTAGGATATTCGGCATAAGTAGGGGAGAGGGGGGAATAGCACCGGTATCATCCACGGTGGAGTTTCTAGCAAAAGTTTGAGCGAAGAGTTCAGCTTTGTCAGAGGAAGAAGTGATGGTTGTGCCATCAGAGTGGAAAAGGGGACGGAAAGACGAGGAAGATAAATTGTTGGAGAGGTTTTGGCTAGATGCCAGAAAGCTTGGGAAGAGCTAGAGTTGGATAGTTCAGTGCATTTATTATTGATGAAAGAGTGCTTGGCAAGTTGAAGAACAGACTTGGCTTGTTTCCGGGCAGAAACATAGGAAGAATGAGATTCTTGAGTTTTAAGGCGTCAGTTCCGTTTGAATGCTTCCTCCTTGTTGCGGACAGCAGTAGAACAAGTGTGAGTAAACCAAGATTATTTTGCATTAGACTGAGAGAAAGAAAATAGAATGCATGCTTCCATGCCTGAGAGGATTACCTCGGTAATGCGTTTAGCACTCTCCGAGGGTCCCTGCCCATGGAAGCAAAAGTCATTCCAAGGGAAATGAAAGAAATACTGCCAAAGAGCCTCCCAGTCGGCAACGCCAAAATGCCACAAGCGCCGCCGGTTGGGAGTATCGGGTCGCCGTACCGGAGAGATAGGGCAGGTGACAGTTATTAGTTTATGGTCGGAGGAGCCCAAAGGAGAGAAAAGATTTATAGTATAAGCGGAAGGGTTAAAGGTTAGAAATAAGTCAGGAATGTTGGGCCGATCTCTGAAGCAATCAGGGATACAGGTGGGTTGCTGGACTAACTGCTCTAGGTCATTTAGAATAGAAAAAATGAAGGCTTGTTAACCAGGTTGGTCAGTGGAAACAGAGGAGAGCCATTGGCAGTGGTGAATGTTGAAATCTCCTAAGATGGAGATTTCTGCGAAAAGAGAGATGGATAGAATGTGTTCCACTTTAGAAGTTAGATAGTCGAAGAATTTTGGATAGTCAGTAGAATTAGGGGAGAGATAAACAGCGCAGAAATATTTAGTTTGAGAGTGACAAGAAAGCTTCAGCCAGAGAGTTGAGAATTCAGAAGAATCTAGCAAGAAGATAGTAAGATTGTTGTGTACATAGACGCAACATCCATCTTTGGCTCGAAACTGAGGACAGAGATAGTAGGAGGATACAGAGAAGGGTTTGCTGTCAGTAGTTCCAGAAAACTGTGTCTCGGTGAGAAAGAGAAGATCAGGGTTGGCAGAGGAGAGGTGGTGTTCCACAGAGTGGAAGTTAGAGGAGAGGCCACGAATGTTGCAAAAGTTAATAGTAAGAGTAGAAGGTAGTGGTCTAGGGCGTCAGATGATGACCCTTTACCTTTCACGCAAAAGTCTTCCAGTCCCAAACAGGGAAGACATTTTGTAAGTACAAAAAGAAAGACCAGTGACAATAGGACAGTGCAGCAAGTAATGACCATTAGGCATCAGGTTCTGCCAATCAGGGTTGGGGACAGGGTCATGGCCGGGGTCACGACGGTGGTTGTGGGAACCATAGAGGGGAGTCCTCTTCCAGAGGGGGTGGAAACTCACAAGGGTCGCATCTGCCTTCCACCTCTACTACAGACTCAAATGTCACATCTCACAAACCAAAAAAATTACATGCCACACAGTGTATCAGTCCCCACAGGTGGATACGACCCTAGTGAGTCTCTCGAATCCGTTTTCAAAACTCAATTCCGCTTCAGGCACGAGAAATATTTGGGCGTGTCACAGGGCTTGGCCCTGCAACACGGGCCAGAAAGGTCGGACAGAATGGGCTCTCTTGGAAGTGGCTCCGCTTTCCTCCACTACACTTACCTATCAACTCAATCAATGCTTCATCGGAGGTGGAGTCACTCATCCAGGATATGCTCGAGAAATAAGTTCTCATTCCGGCCGATTCTAATTAAATAATGTATACTTCCCGACTCTTCCTAGTGCTAAGACAGGACAGCCAAAGGTGTCTGCCAGTCATAGGCATATCAGCTCTGAACAAGTTCATTTACAACGATCAGTTCCGAATGTTGACAATTACCCAGGTACGTTTAACTCTCAGGCCCTCTACTCTGCCTGGATGATCACTCTAGACCTTTCAGAGGCATATTGGCATGTTCCAATCAACAGAAGATTCAAAAAATTATTTGGCGATTCAATACAAAGATCAGGGTCTTCTGTTTCATTGCCTTCACTTCAGGCTAAATCTTGCGGCCAGGGAGTTTTTAAAGCTGTTACCTCTTCTTGAAGACAGATTAACAATTCTATAGTGCCTGGATGGTCATATTCTTCTCATCAGTGCATCCATCACGCGGAATGAGTCATTCTGCATGTCACTACTTTAGGCTTTCATCTAAATTGAAAAAATCTCAACTCGTTCCATCCCAACTCACCAAATGGGTAGGTCTACTGTGGGATTCTCAGCTGCTCACAAACTGGCAAAGCCACGACAACGCAACTTGGTTCCGACGCAAGTTGTTTTTATTCCTATAAGGCATAATATACTGTATATACCTAGAATTTCAATTGGGGGAGGGGGCTGGGACACTTGTTACAATCAGCTTTGCTTGCCTTTTTGTCTCCTGCACACACATAGAAATATATATATATATATATATATATATATATATATATATTGTTACGGCTGGATCGGCAATACATATTCGGGATTCTTGATCGTAGGACAGAAATGGCTTAAGTGACAACGACACGCTCGATTCCAGTCCCAAATACTATATGCTCCAGACAACAAAAGCACCAACGCCCTACAGAGTTATCGTCTACGGTAACGAGGTACCTTAACTCGGCGAAAGTGTACAACAGGGGTAGGCTATGAGGCTAAACTCCCTCAGACATTTATAGGTTACGTTATTACTAAAGAAATGCAATACTCAAGAAACTACGTTAATATTAAGCCTCTAATAATGTAGAATAGAAGCAGGCTAAAGGTATGACAGTGAAATGCTAAATGACAAATGTACACGCCTACTTGAAAGCGCGTGCACTACACTAACTGTCCCCTACTAACATGCACTAGCATGTAGCATACAAGATGTTCATGATCCAGTAGATACCTAATAATACACATGGGAGGAACATAAACAGTAGTCACTTATTATAATAATGAATCTATACTTGGAATAACTAAAAGGTTGCAGGCAACAGTACTGCGCCGGTAGCCTACTACCGCATAGGCTACTTCGCTTCTCTCACTCTGTCTCCCCTCCGAGTCCGTATGCGCCCTACGTAACAGGACTCCGGACACAGCAGCAAAACGACAGTGCAGTTAATTGATACATGAAAGTATTAATAGTGTTGTCTTGTGTGTGAGTAATGTGTATTGTAAAGTGTTATAGATATATACTTAAAGAGAGCTGCAATGCATAGTAAAATAAAGATATATCCCACTCATCATCCCCATGTGTTCTAGCTAGCAGGCCAAGTCACAGGAACAACGAGTCCCAGCACCGAAAGCGAGAACCCAGGAGAAGACTGTAGAGAACACAAGGACAGATAAATTACGTTACTCTACTATACCGGCACTACGAGCGAGCTGTAGTCTCGGGTGCTACACTCGCTCCTGGCTCGGTATGCAAATCAAGGCTAAGTCCTCGTCCCTCTACAGACAACTCCTGGGCATGGTCGGGCTCTTACACATGGCACCAGTCTAGTCACAAATGGGATGATGAGCAGGGCATATAACTCGTGAACATGTAGAACGTTCACCAACTATCCTCATCAAGAAGATCACTGTTCACATTAACCCCTTAAATCTAATACATGTAAATATATGCTTGTCCTAAGAGTAATACGAGAGGTGAGTGCTGAAACTCCTTTAGGACCTCAAGGGAAGGTTATGCATTTAAATAGAGAGAAGAATGAAATGAGAGTAATGTCGTCAGAGAGAAAGAGTGCAACCGTGAGAAGTTGGGAGAGAGGTCAAGGGATGTTAGAATCTCAAAGGTTCTAGGCAACCTGGTCAAGGAACACGCAGCCAACCTCCAGGCAGTGTGCTGTACGACAACATGGGCCCAGCCCAGGCAGGCAACAATGGACTACCAACCCTATCGCGCCTAGCTATAAGGGCAAGGCTGCCAACCAGTCCATACGTCTGGCAACCACCCGGCCGGCAGCGCGGCGCGTTGCTACCCTCTTGCTCTGAAGCCTAACTCACTCTCTCTCTCTGAACTCCCATTGTCTTATCTATCAACTTCTCTATTGATACTACATATTAAATGGAAGGTCTCGACATGGCTTAAAACAAAACCCACCACTGGTTAGCACATGACGAGACCTTTGCAGAGATACAAAGAACATAGTTATAAGTTGTCACACTCAATATACATTGCGGCTGACGGTAGCCAGATCACGGGCGGTACAGTCGAGTACCAAGGAGTACAATCAGGTTGCGTTACACAGCACTGGGGTGCGTCACAATATATATATATATATATATATATACTGTAGGCCTATATGTGTGTGTGTGTGTGCGTGTGCGTGTGCGTGTGCGTGTGCGTGTGTGTGTGTGTGTGTGTGTGTGTACCAAGTATGCGTCATAATCCTCAAGGGTTATCACTGGGAATGATGTTATTAATAAAATAGTTACATGCATCACGGGAGAGGGTGCAACAGGAAAAGAGGGTTATAGGAACGCTGAAAGCAGTAACAAGAAATAGGGTGGTCAGCATGGAAGTAAAGAAGTCCATGCATGACAGTGTGGTAATCCCTAAAAATTTTACGGGAGTGAAACATGTACGTTAGTGAAGAGACTCAAACCAAGAGTGAGAGGGGTGGAAATGAGTTAATTGAGAAGTGCATGCAGAGTTACATGGAGGGATAGACAGACAAATGAGGAAGTACAAGAGAGGTGTGGTGTGGATGTAGATGTGCTAGAAAGTGTGAAAAGGAACACCTTGAGATGGTTCGACCATTTGGAACGTATGGGAAGCGAGAAAATGACTAAGAGAGTGTACGGAGCGAGGTGGGAGGACAGAGAGGGAGAGGGAGACCAATTCAGAGGTGGAAGGATGGAGTTAAGAGCTATATAAGCGAAGGCGGTGCTGGATAGGAGGAGGGGCGTCGACTGACTGGGGACAGAGGTGCATGGGGGCATTTCATTCGAGGCCACCCCTTCGGGGATCACGGCGTCCGGCAATAGATATAGATAGATCATAGTGTTTTTTTTTTGTTTTTTTTTTTTTAATTTGTACCTCAGTGTACAGAAAACAAATATTTCTGGAATAACTATAGTATTCCTTTGCTAAACAAGTCTTGCACGCACAACTTAGAATTACATTACAATACTTCCACTCACATTATAGGCTACTCGCAAATACAAACCCCTTCAGCTACATCATTTCCCAGAGAGTTTGGGGCATGTACTGGAGGGTGAATGAATGTGAACCGTAAATGTTAACCCGTTCAGTACCAGGGACGTCCTATTTATCGTATGCTGGCAACAAATAGACGATTATATTCAGCTTGGGAAGGACGTCTAGCAATAATAAGGCTTCAAACTATCTCAACCAACCTTTAGAACTACCACAGATCCTTCCGAAGCTGCATAATATCGTCACACTATAGGCTAGCTAGAATAAAATATAACACACGTCACTGGAACTCAAAGGGTTACTGTAAATTTGCCATACATCAATTTTTTGACTAGGCTATTAATGAAAAAGATACAATATTTTTATTATTTTATACAAACATAATATAAATACAAAATAAATTAGTTAGCCCTAAAATCTAAGTTTCTTTAAATGATAGGAAAAGAAAACGGATTTTAATGATAAACTATTTCATATATGTTCACATTATTTCAGATTTATACATGCGCTAGATATCTCGATCTTTGTAATATATAACGTCTTTATCACCCATACATAATTCCTATACAGTATATGTCATTACCTGCTGAAATTAGATTATTTTTCATTATACTATGTGGGTTAAATAAGGGAAAGCCGGTCATCTTCAATCAGTGGAGAACTAATTTGTTTCACTTTTCCATCGCATTTTTAGTATTTTGTCATCCTCTACATCAATTCAGGGGTTAGGTTAGGTTATTGACAAAATATGAAAATTATTGGGGTGATGGGGTATGGCCAAAACGGTACATTTCCGCATCAAATGGGTAGTAAAATCGCACGAATCACATGTAAAACAGTAGGAATATACTGTACATGCTTAGTCTGGAAAAATCGCGCATGTGTTAAAAAATAAAACAAATAAAAGAATAGAAATACCTAAATGCGTACACATAATGAAAATATTAATATATATTGCGATGCCAAATTTCTCAGCCAATCAGCAATGATATATAATCAGTGAAAATCCGTCAGCGAAACGTGCATTGGGAAGGTGAATACTTCGTTATTTGAAGTAATATAAATCAATCAATATACTATAATACTATAACTATTAAATACAAAGCTTCCAAGATGATGACAGGATGGATATGAACATAGTTAATATTAATATTACAGTATTTTCTTTTCCTTCCATATAACTTATGTACTTCCCTCTCCACCCATGCCTAATATCATAATCTCTTCTAAGTATGTACTCTATGCCCTCTCTGGACTTTATGCTAAGAAGGCCTACGGACCGGATGGTGTTACTCCAGTTGCACTAAAAAACTGTTCCATGCAGACTCCCTGTCTGGGCAAACTCGGGCGGCTCGCTGGTGTAGTGACTGGCGTCTTGGACTTCCACCAAGAAGGTTTCTACTACTCAACTCATAGAAGTTGCTCGCTCTGTCCCTTCCTCACCAAAAATTCATATCCTCTCATATCCACTTCAAACCCAGACCTCCACCACCTATCCCCCTCACTACCCCTCCTAATAAACCCTCGCCAGAATGCAACAATACTTCCATACCCCTGTTCTCTAAGCCTTCACCTTCCACAAAGTCTTTCAAACTACCCTCTACGAACTCCACACTCCAGATCACCAGTTCTCCTAATGCCCATAATTCAGTACCTACCTCTCACATCCCCCAGAAATCTATTCCTAACCTCATGAAAAATTAACCGTCTGCTAAATATCCCTCTTCTATACCCTCTTGAACCACAACTAGACTGACTTCCAAACTTCCTGTACTTTCTACACCACCTTCCTTACAGAGACCTTTACCTAGAACTCCATCCACATTATGTACTGCATCGCAATCATCTCATACCTCAAGTAATGGTGCTAGGACACAGCTCACAGTCACTTAGTCCATCCAACCCACCAACTAGATACAGTTCTCCACCGCTTGCAACATCATGATCAAACTACCTGAAAGTCCAAGGCAGTCTGGTACTTTGGAATCTGCAGAATCTGACAAAACAAACTCATTCACATCAAAGGTCATCTTTCGCCTACTAGGAGTGCCATGTACGCTTCCCTTCAACTACCAACAACCACAGCTATTTTCGTCAGCTATGTCCTTTGGGTCTATAACTCTGGAAACAAGGGTAAAAAAAAAAAAGAGACTGTAAAACATTCATCTCTTGAAAACTGTATTGGCTGACTACCCTTTTCAGAGGACTATCCTCTTAGTCTGTGACCCCATTCGACGACTGAACAACCATTCCCGCCAGTGGTACAACCTCCTAAAATATCTGTAGCCTACCATAGTCACAAAACAAGAAAAAGTATGTGACCTCCAGCCACAAGGACTTTACTTTTTCACAGGCGGGGGTAGTGAGATGCCTAAGAACACCTCTAAAGACCACAGAATACACGAGGTAAGAATAACCTCCATAAAAGTGTCCAGACCAGGACACAAGAACCAGCACAACAGTAACACCGCCACCCTATTTGCCCACGACAGCAGAGCTAGCCAGACGACCACCCACCAACCCAAAAGAAGCTACACAACCTCCATGGCCATTCTTCCTCTTAGTCACCACCAACACGCATAGCAGGGGAAAGAGAGACTATCAGAGCCAAACTCCCATCAGCAGCAATAACCCTCAGGAGAACTGGCTCGAAGCAGTTCCATTGTTTGGCTCCCCTAAGAACAATCCTGTCCGATATGGTGTCCCTAGGGTTACACAGCAGTGAAGAATCTGGCCTGAAGCTTCTCTTCTTAGGCTTGAAGCACCTCTGGCTTATCATCAACCCCTAGAGTGGCTTGAAGCGCACTGGGAACCGAAGTTGAGAGCATTGGGAAATCGGCTTGAAGTGCCCCAACTTATGGGAAGGCTGCTTGAAGCGCCCCTAGACCACGGAAGTAATAGCAAATATACCAATTCTAGAGAATTTAAAAGTCGGTTTGAAACGCCCCCGCACTGTGGAAGTGAAAGCCGCGAGGACCAGCCACCCTTAGTCCAAATTCAGGTGGTTGAGAAGACACCAGAAAAAAAGACATCTAGGACTCCATGATAGAGCCTACCTCCTACACCCGGCAAATCTCTACCATATTGAAAGTCTAATTAAGTTGTCCCGATCTCCTCTGGTCCCTTTTTGTAACATTGTCTATTTTTATGAATGGAGGATGTCTTTAGGCACATGAATCATTTTTGTTTTGTCATTTTTTTCCTTCCTCTATATATTGTCTCTTATCAAAAAATAAATAACAAATACAAAGACAAAACAATAAGGCAACAATACACAGTGCGGTTTTAGGAGGGGAAGAGGGTGCGTGGATCAGATGTTTGCAGTAAGACAGTTATGCGAGAAGTATTTAGAGAAGCATAAGGAGATATTTTGGGCTTTTATGGACTTTGAAAAAGCGTATGATCGTGTGGACCGTGAAGCAATGTGGAAGGTGTTAAGGATTTATGAAATAGGAGGAAATTTGTTAGAAGCAGTTAGGAGTTTTTATGAAGGGAGCAGAGCATGTGTGAGAGTAGGAAATGGTGAGTTGAGTGAATGGTTTGAGGTAAAGGTAGGTTTGCGACAGGGTTGTGTAATGTCACCATGGCTGTTTAATATGTTTATGGATGGTGTGGTGAGGGAGGTGAAAAGGAGAACTATGGGAAGAGGATTGAGTTTAGTAGGAAAGAATGGTAGAGATTGGGAGTTGAATCAGTTGCTGTTCGCTGATGACACAGCATTGGTGGCGGATTCTGATGAGAAACTGCAGCGGGTAGTCAAAGAGTTTGGTGAGGTTTGTGGAAGGAGGAAACTGAAGGTGAACGTCAATAAAAGTAAAGTAATGGTGTGTAATAGGGGAGAGCATAGGGTGAATCTAGATGTGAGGCTGGATGGGGAAATATTGGAACAAGTAGAGTGTTTTAAATATCTAGGAGGAACGATAAGCAGGAGTGGAGGTATGGAAGTGGAGGTAAAACAGAGAGTGTGTGAAGGAAGGAAGGTTTTCGGAGCAATGGGAAGTATGTGGAAGACGAGAAATCTCGGAGTGAAAGTAAAAAGTGCACTGTATCAAGGAATTGTTGTGCCAACAGTGATGTATGGGGCTGAGACATGGGCTCTGAAGAAAAAGAGAAAAGAGGGCTGGATGTGATGGAGATGAGCTGCTTGAGGAGTATGTGTGGAGTTACTCGTAGAGACAGATTGAGGAATAAAGAGATACGTAGGAGAGTGGGGCAGCAGGAACATTTGTCAGCCAGAGTGGACAGAAGGGTGCTGAGCTGGTATGGTCATGTTGAACGAATGGGAGAGGAAAGGCTTACAAAGAGAATATGTGAGTCAGGTACAAGTGGAGATAGAAGGGCAGGAAGGCCCCCATTGAGATGGAGAGACTGTGTAAGAAAGGCTTTGGATGATAGAGGAATGACTATAGATTAGGCAGGGGAAGTGGTGGTGGACAGGAGTGAATGGAGAATGCTTGTGAATAGTTGAGTGAACACGTGGTCATTTGGAGTAAGGGGTCGGGCGCAAATTGGACTAGATAATAGTCCATCAGGCGCCTGGCCCAGGGAGACGATTAATATGAAGGGTGCGCCTGGAAGTGTGGTGGGAGGGCTTGTGGCTTTGGCTCCGCTGCATGTCTGCCTGCCGAGATCGGAACCTCTCCGGGTGGTCGGGGGCCGGGGGAGTGCTGGAGCGACCTTGGTGACCCTGGGTCTTCTCCTGGGTGACCTGGATGTGTGTGAGTTTGTGCTTTTTGTCTGTGTTTATTTGTTGTTTTGTGTTGTTTTTGTGTTTTCCCTGTTCTTGCTCTGTCTTGAGTCGGCTACCCCCAAAATGGGGATTGGGCCTGAGCATATAGATAGATAGATAGAACAATACAAACCACCTATCCTGTTTCCTATACTTAGCAATAGCAATGTCACCTGGTACCTCATTTACTGGTGTGATTTTGGATAACTAAGTATTTTGGACTAAACTTACATATACCTCGCCGTTCAGACATATGACATTTTACTGAAGAGATTTAGCAGAACCTGAATTCGTACCTCAGGTGTCCATAGAGTTTCTAAGTCTCCACTCACTTCATCATTCACATCTTGTTTTTCATAGACTGTTAGAAAAATTTCCTTGTTAGTACATATTAGTCTTATGTATAGACAAATTACCTTTCAGTTACTATAAGTGTTATATATTGCTCAGTGACTTTGTACTCTCATACTAGCATATATTCGTAGAAGTCGGTTAGCATTTTATTTATACGCATTTCTTATTCCAGATACCTGTGTTTTGGTATTAATAAACTACTTAAGTTATTCCTGGATTATTTCTTGCCTTTTATTTCCTGTGTGCATTTACATTGAATTAATCGTTCTCCCTGTTTAGAAGAATCCATAGTTACCAATTTGCGCCTCGCATAACTCACATTTTCCCATTAAGTTTCAAGAAACCAAGTGTTAAGTGATTGAATTTTCCGCCAGGTGAAAACATAGATCGGTGCAAAATTGTCCCAAAATTGTGTTAGAATAAAGTTGCCAAAAATCACTCATGTGACTCCGCCTTTACCTACTCCAAGCTAAGTAACACAATCAATTTCCTGACCATTTAGTTCGGTAATTCTAGCAGGGTAATATACAGTACATAGTAAAGCTCCTGATAAAATTAGCCACCCCAACCAATTTGAGTCTAGGTACTGATATCAATGTAAAATAGCGCCGATGTTTACAGAAAAAAAAAAACTCATAAACAAATGTTACCAATTGCTACTTGCAGGACAAAAATAGCACCGATGTTCGTAGAAAAAGAAAGTATATAAGTAAACAAACAAACATTAAATAAAAGGGTCGCAAAAGCTCCAATGTTGCCAGGAAAAAAATAAAAATTAGAAAGGTTGTGAATTGTTACTTGCCAGGAAAAAATAGCGCCGATGTTGACAGCAAACAAAAATAACATAGCTACTTACTGTGAAAAAGCACCATTGAGACTCCCGTGTTTGCATTCCCGCAGACTATCAGTGGTTTTACACGAGCTCTTCTTCCCGGCAACTTTTATCCGCAATCCTCTTCTGGCAGTTTCTGGAACGTATTTGTACCGTTAGTGTGCTATTTATATTAATCTACCCTAATAGTCTAGTTACCGATTGCAGTTTAAAATAGTCTCAATACTGTAACATATTTTACCATTATTTTGCTACTTGTAATAATCTTCCATAATTTGCAGATACCAGTGCAAATTAGTCTCAAGATGTCTGAAAAAAAGTTGAGGATCAATAAGTGATCGTGTAAATCCACCTTAAGGGGAGATGGGTCGTTTTTCTGGTTCCCCTTCTTCCTCATGTGTAGCCCCATTAGTTTTCAGATTTGTAGACGTTCGCGCCATTAGCTTGTCGATGTTATAACCTTTCGCCCCACATCTATATCAATATCATGACGTACTTTAGTGTCATTTAGGTGTCGATTATTTCCTGGCGAGCGATAGCGAGCCTGTAATTTAAAGAGTAACCGGCCTTTGGTCGAGACATTTTCTATCAAGAAATGTACAGATTTATGTTGAAGGGGTCTAGGGAGTGCATTTTTAAGTTTGATGAAAGTTTACCGAGGAAACTAGAAACATATATGAATATAAAATGTTATAGACCCCCAAAATAACCACTGTCCCCTTAATGCTAGTTAAGTTAATCGATACATCTTTATGAGCGTTCTTTTAACCAATAAGTGTGCTTTAAGGGAACATGGGCCGGTTTTCGGGACCACTTTCTCCCTCATGTTTAGCCCCATTAGTGTTCAGATGTTAAGATATTTGCCCCATTAGTTAGTCGATTATAAGACCTATCGCCCCATTTCTTTGTCAATATTTAGACCTTTCGTGCTATTTAGGTGTCGATTTTTTCCCTGGCAAACGATAGTGAGCCTGTAATGTTGGAAGAACCGGCCTTCGGCCGGGCCATTTTTCTACCGAAAAATGTACAAATTAATCTAGAAGGGGGATCTAATGGATGTTTTTTTTAATTTGATGGAGGTCTAGGGAGGAAACTAGAAAAATAATGAATACATGCAAAAATCACCCAAAAAGTGAACCATTTCCCCTTAATGACAAGTGGGAAGAACGAAGATAAAGAGCCGAGGGAAGCAAACAAGAAGCGTGGGAACCAAGGGGAAGGCGTGGGAACCCAGGATATGTGGATCACAGTGGGCTTCTGTGTGTCAGTCAAGCAGGGGTTCTATAGCAGGCAAGTACAGTACACATACGCTCCCTTATGTTGGCGTCACACGTCGGCCTGTATCCGATACTAGGCTAGAGTCACTTTATTAAATTTAAAACATAAAGAAAAGGCTGCTATTCGACCAATGTCACTACCATGTTGAAGTTATAGTAATGATTATTCTATTTTAATCTATTATATATGCTCAGGCCCAATCCCCACTTTTACTATTTGTTATTTTTATTTTCTATTTAATTCTATTTTATTATTATTATTGTTTTTGTTTTAATGATTATAGCTTGATATAACATAAGTAACACACACTTTGAAACAAGAATAAAATACTCAAGCTCTAAACAACAGACCATCAATTTACTGTGGATACCAGATTCTGATACAGATTACAGGATACAACTGCTCGTGTGAGGCTGGATTTTGACATCAGAGTCAGAGTTGCGTGTATTAAGGGAGCCCACATCGCTTTTCTTAGCTGTCTCTCCCTCTATTTGGCTTTTATCCATTCGGCCCCATTCAGCCTACTGTTTTAAGACGTTTAGCGCCATCCATGTTTCAATATTTTCCTGGCGAGCGGTAGCGAGCCAGCATATATATATTTTTGTTTTGACAGCAAGCTAAATTTGTACATTTTTCGATAGAAAAATGTTTCCGGCGAAGCCGGATTTATGCATACAATGAGCCGCTACAAAGGCAATCCCAAAACTACTACTGTACTGTACTGCTGGCTCGCTATCGCTCGCCAGGAAGAAATCGACACCTGGATGGGGATAAACGTCTTAAAACAGTTGGCTGAATGGGGCCGAATGCATACAAGACAGGGAAAGAGAGAAAAGAGAAAGATAAAAAAAAAAAAAACGGTGACCCCCCTTAATATTTGTCCATGAGCCAGGGGGAAAATCGGTACCACCGTTGAGGACTTTAGCTACAGTCACTATATATAATGTATATTTGCCCACATAAGTACTGTTCCTCGTCGAGATCTTATGTGTGAAAGTAAAATAGTATGCATGAATTGCGAATAATTTTAGCTACGGTTACTATATTATGTAAACAATAATTTCTATGTGGATGAGGGAGACAGAAGGCAAAACTGCTTGTGTCGAGTGCCTCCCTCAGAGTTGAAAGAGTGACAGGGCCAAAATCAAGGAATGTTCGAGCCAAAATGTCTTGACACACAGAGTTTGAAACGATGTAATTCATAGGATGAGGGAAAGATGGATTCAGAAGAAAGAAAGATTGGGAGTATCATTTCACTCTTGTGTTGAATAGGTGTACAGAGTAAGGGTGGGATTGTGTTGCAAGACGGGTACTACGTACCCTACGTAAAGGAGGTGGTATACACTGAGAGAGCTCTGAGGAACACTGATTATTGTAGTAGCGATAGAATAGCGAGATAGATGCAACATTGATGCGAAGAGAGAGAGATATTGCAGAGTCGGTGAGTGGACGAGTTAATGATACGAAAGGCTTTCCTCTCTACTTTGTCAAAAAGTGCTGTGTGAGAGGATCCTCTCCACACATGCAAACAATACTCAATACAAGGACGCACTGTGCCCCTGTACAGAGCAAGAAACTGTGCAGGGGTAAAGAACCCTTTGAGGCGGTTAAGCAAACCCAGCTTCTGGGAGGCCGCCTTAGCAAGAGTGGTGATATGGTCCTTCCATGAGAGACCAGAAGAAAAAGAGACACCAAGAATATTGAGAAAAGGTGAAGGGTTGATTTTTGTATTGTTGAAGTATAAGGGATAGTCCTCTAGGAGTTAACGGCGAGTCGATAAATGGAGAAATTAGGTTTTGGAAGAATTAAAGGTAACAAGGTTTTCTCTGCCCCAGTTGGAAATGGTAGTTAAATAAGAAGATAAGTGTTGTATGGCTTCATTAAGTTTGTTTTTGAGGGATTGCTTGCTGGGGCATTCTGGAAAACTAGTTGAGTAGTGTAAGGTAGAGTCATCTGCATATGAATGGATGGGACTGGAGGTACAGTTGAGAAGATAATTTATGAAAATTAGAAAGAGAATTGGAGATAGGACAGAACCCTGAGGAACACCGGAGTTGATAGGATGAGGGAGCGAGCGACCAACCAAACCAGTGCAAAGATACAGTACTAAACTAACCTAACCTAAACTAACCTATCCGTATGGGTTTATTTTGTACTGGTTGAGAGCTACTGGTTGAAATGGTCTACTGGTTGAGTTGTCCGGTCACCATTGAAACAACTGACAGTCGCTTATTTATAGGGTTTCGTCCTCAGCGCTGGTAATATATATATATACTGTATATATATATATAATAAAAACAAAGTTTCTACTCTAGGATGGTGGGCGTAGTGTGGATGACCGTGGGCGTGGTGGTGTGGACGCTGTTGGAGTGGCCACAGATGGGATCTGCCGCGTCACCCCCATCTTACCACATACTACTCGGCACAAGGCTGGACTTAAAACCAATAGTGCAGACTCCAGTACTCTCCCATTGTGAGTTATAATTCTTTGTTTAGCTCAATATTTTAACCCTTTCCGGATACGATGCCTCTTTTCTGTTTTTGGCTATTATTAGACGATTCTAGTCAGATTAGGAAAGGTATATGGATGTCAGAGGGTAAATTGAGATAGTCTTTACCTTTTATATTTGCTACAGATCCTTCTTAAGCAGTATACAGCTAATGCCTTCCAACAGCGGTGGTACTGTGTTTATATTACATGAACCATTTCAGTGCTTGAGGACGCATTCTTAACCTTTATGCTCCCTACAATTAGAAGATGTTATGAACATAATAATTATGTTGTTATTTATTTATTTATTATTATCATTATTATTTTCTTTTAGCATTCTTCCTAGACCTCCATCAACCTTAAAAGAAATACCCCAAGACCCCCTTCGAGATATATTTGTGCATTATCCGGTAGACATATCCTCCGGCCGGTTCCTCCTAAATTACAGGCGCATGAAAAACTCGACACCTAAATGGCATGACATATCTTAAAATCGCCGAACTAATGTGGCGAATGTCTTAAAATCTCATAATTTATGAGGCTAAACGTGAGGGAGAAGCGGGTCCAAAATCCCCCCCCCCCCCTCCTTACATCAGTTCTCCTACTCTAAGCCACCCTATCCTACTTTAAGCAGTACTGTCCTACTCTAACCTACCTTACTTTAAACAGCCCTGTCCTACGCCAATCTACTCTACTTTAAACAGTACTGCCGTACTCTAACATACCCTACCTTAAACAGCCGTCCTACTCTAACCTACCCTACTTTAAACAGTCCTTCCCTACTCTACCCTATCTTAAACAGTCCTGCCCTACTCGACTCTACTTTAGACAGTCCTGCCCTACTCTACCCTACTTTAAACAGTCCTTCCCTACTCTACCCTATCTTAAACAGTCCTGCCCTACTCGACTCTACTTTAAAGTCCTTCCTTACTCAACCCTATCTTAAACAGTCCTGCCCTACTCTACCCTATCTTAAACAGTCCTGCCCTACTCGACTCTACTTTAAGCAGTCCTTCCCTACTCTACCCTATCTTAAACAGTCCTGCCCTACTCGACTCTACTTTAAACAGTCCTTCCTTACTCAACCCTATCTTAAACAGTCCTGCCCTACTCTACCCTACTTTAAACAGTCCTGCCCTACTCTACCCTATCTTAAACAGTCCTGCCCTACTCGACTCTACTTTAAACAGTCCTTCCTTACTCAACCCTATCTTAAACAGTCCTGCCCTACTCTACACTCCTTTAAACGGTCCTGCCCTACGCTAACCTACCGTACCCTACCTTACCCTACTCCTCAAGGCACATGTCGGTCTCGGTGCTGGACCCTGCCTGCCTGCCTCACCTGGAGTTCCTTCGTCAGTAGCGGGGATCAGCTGGTGTGTCAGCTGTTTAACTCAACACCACAAGCCTTTGACCTCATATCTGACAACACTGCCGTCACGGGATACGGTATGTGCTTCATCTTAATTGGCTGATGCAAATTAAATTATTCAACGATCTATTGGCCTATACTGAATATGACACTATCGAGGGAGTTACATTTTTCTTTAACCGATTAATCAACATAAATAGTGTAATTTCAGTAACCATTACATTTTATGTAAACCAAATATTGTAATATAATTTCAGTAGTAATGGCATAATTCTAATGGTATAATTTCCTTCAGATTCCACTCTTGCATCAGCACTGGTCGAAACAACTATTTCAACAACAACAACAATAATAACAACCTCAACAACAATAAATCCTACTACCCCAACAACAACATCTCTTACTACCACAACAACTCCTACTACCCCAACAACAACAGCAACAACATCTCCTACTACCCCAACAACAACAGCAACATCTACTACCCCAACAACTACTACTACTACCCCAACAACATCTCCTATTACCCCAAAAACAACAACTCCTACTACTCCAACAACAACTACTACTACCCCAACAACAACTCCTACTACCCCAACAACAACTCCTACTACCCCAACAACAACAACTCTTACTACCCCAACAACAACAACTCTTACTACCCCAACAACAACAACTCCTACTACCCCAACAACAACTCCTACTACCCCAATAACAACAACAACTACTACCCCAACAACTCCTATTATCCCAACAACTCGTACTACTCCAACAACTCCTACTACCTCAACAACAACAACTCCGACTACCTCAACAACAACATCTCCTACTACTCCAACAACAACTCCTACTACCCCAACAACAACATCTCCTACTACCACAACAACAACTCCTACTACCTCAACAACAACAACTCCTACTACCCCAACAACAACAACTCCTACTACCTCAACAACAACATCTCCTACTACCTCAACAACAACAACAACTCTTACTACCTCAACAACAACAACAACTCCTACTACCTCAACAACAACTCGTACTATCCCAACAACTCCTACTACCTCAATAGCAACAACTCCTACTATCCCAACAACAACGACAACTCATACTACCTCACCACCAACAACTCCTATTATCCCAACAACAACAACAACTACTATCCCAACAACAACAACTACTATCCCAACAACAACACCTACTAACTCAACAACAACTCCTACTATCCCAACAACAACAACAACTCCTACTACCCGAACAACAACTCCTACTACTCCAACAACAACTCCTACTACCCCAACAACAACTCCTATTATCCCAATAACAACATCATCTACTACCTCAACAACATCATCTACTACCTCAACAACAACTCCTACTACCTCAACAACAACAACAACAACAACAACAACTCCTACTATCCCAGTAACAACAGTTCCGTCAACAACTACATCGACCACCTCAACCACAACTATGCCCGAGACCATCATCGAGGACAGCAAAATCGAGAATGAGAAAGAGTGCAGCCCTGACCGAGGTGTCACTGGAGTGGTCTTGAAGAACGGTGAACATGACAAGCGGTACAATATTGAATACTTGGAGTGTACACGGCCTAAGAGTACAACCACTGGACATGCCTTTAATATTGACATAGATGAGGTGGAGAATTCAATGGGTCCTTCACCACCTTCGCAACCGTGTCCTTTGAACGGGGTCATAGTGGACGTCAAGGCTTACAACAAATTCAGTAAAGACAAAGGGTACGTTGACATTGACGCTGCCTGGGATAACACACAGTACATGTTCGCCGTGTGTGTGAGTGTGCTGGACTGGACGGTGGACGCTGGAGACTGTCAGGTGGTGGACCTGTTCAGCGGGTATGATAATTTCTGGCCTGGGAAGGAGTACTCGCTTCAGAACTCAAGCATTTGGGACAACTATATGAAGTGTCCCGTGGGCTACATAGCGGTACAGGTCACTCGCGAGACATTCATGGATGGTTTTGTGGAATGGAGGCAGCTTAAGACCATGAAGTGTTGTAGAGTCAATCCGGTATGAGTAATAAAAATTAATGGAAAACAGAGGCAGGTGGTTGAAATGAAGAGTTCGACCGGAATAGAATCTACTCCCTTTACTTAGCTATTGACATTGTTGATAAGTCAACTCTATCTATGACTAAAGGATGCTCTCACAGAACCACGTCCAACTTTTTTGTGGGATTAGTTTAACCCTCTTAAGCATGGAACCGTGATTCCCGTATTCGTGAAAGATGTCCCTAAATGCACGCATATGCGAATACGTGATTTGCATATTCGATACTTTAGCAATTCGGTAATACCTAACCAAATACTCAATTTGAGTAGGCCTATTCATTTGGCTGGGAACAGGGTTGGTAAGTTTCGCAGTGGCAAACATGTGGCAGCACTGTAGGATTCCACCTTCACCCGGGAGGATGAGCCAAGGAGTCTTTGTTCCTCAGTCGTAGCACAGCATGTTAGGAAAACAGTCTTGGAAGGTAAGTTTATAAGTTTCCAGTGAGGGTGGGAGGATTTTATCATATGACTAGATATGGATATACTAGATATCAATGTCATAAATAATCCTTAATCGTTTCTACCTGTTGATTTAGGTTGGCCTTGGTAAACAAATGTAAGATTTTGAGTGGACTCGATAAGCACCTGTGGGTCATTTTAATCACCTGACTCGAACACAATGTCCTCATCTGCAAACACGCCTATTAGTTATGAAAAGTAGAGGCTACCATATATACATGTATATACAGTATACAAGTAGTAGGGTAGCTGTTATACTCTAATATTTGCTTGCTGTACTTATGGATAACCCTTACCCCCTGGAGGTAAGGGGTTAGAATATGCCTCACGTGCCTCCTGCGTGTCGTAAAAGGCGACTAAAGAGGATGAGTCGGTTGGGTTTGCAACCCTCCACCCGGAAAAAAATCTGTAGCAACAAAAATCGAACAATCAGCCTTGGACAGGGACAGACCTACTGTTGATGAACACCAACGGACAAGGACTGCTTAAGGATTGTCACATGGAATGCAAGAGGCGTGAATGATGACACAAAAGAGAGGGGGGGGGGTTCTGGAAGTGTTAGTGAATGCCAGGCTGGATGTATGCGGAATGACTGAGACCAAATGGAAGGGTAAATTGGGGTACATAGGTGTGTGCTGGAGTGAATGACAATGAGAGAGCGAAAGAAAGTGCATGTTTGTTTATAAGTAACAAGTGAAAGGAGCGTGTAAGAGACTATGGTTCTGTGGGTGCAAGGATTGTGTGGGTAAGAATGAAAGTAGGAATACAAACATGGGTGATTGTGTGTGTGTATGCTGCAACAGAGGATAAACCTGAAAGAGAGAAAGAGGAGATCTGGGTGAATGTTGAGGCGTGCCTGGATAAGTTTGGTAGGAGCTAAAGAATATTTCTGATTGGGGATATGAATGGGAAGGTGGGTGATAGTAAAGTAGATGGGGTGGTGGGAGGGTGGGGTATACCGTCAGAGGTAGATGGGAATGGCAGTGCAATTGTGGACGTATGTGTGGGGAGGAGGCTGTTGATAGCCAACACCTTCTTCCGACACAGAATGATACACAGGTACACATGGAAAGTGGAGTGGAGGAGGGGGAGAAAGCGGCTCGCTTGGTGTAGTGATTAGCGTCTCGGACTTCCACCCAGAAGGCCCGGGTTCGCGCCCACGCTCGGCGCATTAAAGATTTTTCACAAGCACTGAGTCGTTACCATCCCTCATGAGCAAAGGGATGGGGTAGTAGTACAGGACCCCAATGGAAATACGCCTAATCGGCCTTATTGAGCTATCCTTAGCTAGCTTAGCATGCGCTAGCTTTAAGAACTATTATTATTATTATTATAAAGACAGTGGAACGAAAGGCACTGATTTATTATATATGTGTGGATGAACGAATGCAGAATTATGTGCTAGATATTAGGGTACTTAGAGGTATTGGTGAGGATTTGTTTGACCATTATGTACTAGTAGCTAAATTAGGATACAGAAGAAGTGAGTGAAGAGAGCTAGAGGGAGGCGGGATGGGGGTGGAGTGACAAAGAGGGTGGAGAGGTTACAGGAGGAGGAGCTCAGGGAAGAGTTCAATAGAGCAGTAGAAAGATGACTAGGTAGTTTCGACTTGGAGGGTATAGAGGAAGTGGAAGAAGTGAGCAAAGTGTTTAAGGAAAAAATGTGTGCAGCATGTGAGGAGGTATGTGGAGTTAGGAGAAGAGGGAGGGGAGTGAAGGGTACAGCATGGTGGACTGAAGAGGTAAAACTAGCTGTTGAAGATAAGAAGAAAGCATATAGAGTAGTAGAAGGAATGAAGATTTGGAGAGACATAAAAGGATAAGGTATATACTTGGGGAAAAAATCGAGTGGTGAAGAGAGTAGTGAAGGAAAGTAAGAGAAGAGTAGATGAGGAATTTGGAAGGAATTTAAGTGTAAAATGGAGGGAGTGTAAGAAACTGTTCTGGAAAGAGGTTAAGAAAGTTAGGGATGATAGCAAGGGAAGTAGTAAGGGTGTGAAAGATAAGAATGGGCGAGTGTTAGCCGAGAAGCAAGAGAGAGTCAAGAGATGGAGGGAGCACTTCAACGAATTGTTGAACGTAAGGAATGAAATGCCAGCAAACTTAGTTGGATGGGGTATGGAAGGGAGAAGAAGAGAAATAGTGGAGAAGGAGGTGGGGATCAGGAGGTCAGAAGTGTGCGAAGCTTTGAAAAGAGTGAAATGGGGAATGCATCAGGAATAGATGGAGTGTGTGGGGAAATGCTGAGGTATGGTGGTGAGATAGTGATCGAATGGGTATGGCAAATGTGTAAACTAGCTTGGGAGAAGGTAAGTGTGCCTGATGACTGGAAGACAGGCATAATAGTCCCCCTGTATAAGGGTAAAAGGGAAAGAGGAGTGTGTGGTAATCACCGGGGGATATGTCTTCTAAGCGTAGTAGGGAAAATGTACAGTAGGGTAGTGATCGAGAGAGTGAGAGCGAGTACGGAGAAATGGGTAGGTGACAAGCAGGGCAGGTTTATGAAGGGAAGAGGATGTGTAGATCAGATTTTTGCCTTAAAATGTGTTGTGGAGAAATATCTGGAGAAGGGACAAAAGTTATATGCTGCCTTTATGGATTTGGAGAAGGCCTATGACAGAGTTGATAGAGAAGGTCTGTGGAAATTATTGAGAATATACGGAGTAGATGGCAAGTTGCTAAAACGAGTGAAGATCATGTATGAAGGTGCAAAGGCATCAGTGCGTGTAGAGAATGAACAGAGCGAGTTCTTTGATCTGAATGTTGGGTTAAAGCAAGGGTGTGTGATGTCCCCATGGTTGTTCAATATACATATGGATGGAGTCATGAAAGAAATACAAGGAAGAGCAGTGGATGTTAGTGCACCGCTGATAAGGGAAGGAAAGGAGTGGAAGTTGCCTGTACTGCTGTTTTCCGACAATACAGTTCTGATGAGCGATAGTGAATGGGAGTTGCAGGGTCTAGTAAATATGTTTGGATCAGTGTGTGAAAAACGGAATCTGAAGGTATATGCGGGGATAAATAAGGTTATGGTCTTTGAAAGGGGTGCAGTCACAGAGTGTGAGGTGAGGTTGAACGGTCAGGCTATGGAGAATGTCAGCTCATTTAAGTATGTGGGCAGTGTGTTGAGTAAGGAAGGGAGTATGGATGAATAAGTGCAGGAGAGGATGCAACAGGGGGAGAGGGTTGTAGGGATGCTGAAAGCAGTAACAAATAATAGGGTTATCAGCATGGAAGTAAAGAACTTCTTGCATGATATTGTGATAATCCCGACATTGACATACGGGAGTGAAACATGGATGTTATGGGAGAGCCACAAACCAAGAATGAGAGGGGTGGAAATGAGCTACTTGAGAAGTGCGTGCAGAGTTACATGAAGGGATAGACAGACGAATGAGGAAGTATGATAGCAGTGTGGTGTGGATGTAGATGTGCAGGAAAGTGTGAAAAGAAACACCTTGAGATAGTTCGATCATGTGGAACGTATGGGAAGCAAGAGCATGACAAAGAGAGTGTACGAGAGTGAGGTGGAAGGACAAAAAGTGAGAGTTAAACCGAGAGAGAGATGGAAAGATGGAGTTAAGAAGTATACAGTATGCGTGAAAGCAGTGCTGGATGGGAGAAGGGGCGTCAACTGACTGGGGACAGAGGTGCATGGGGGCGATTCATTCGTGTCCACCCCTTCGGGAATCACGGCATCCGGCAATAGATAGATAGATAAACTTATGGATATACGATACCCATCACTAAAAAAAAAAATTGTTTATATCTTTCTGAAAATGATTATTTTAGCACCTCAAATAGTAAAATTATATATCTCTTAAAATAACAGTGCTATAATGAGTATATTTATATTAGCCAAAAGTAATTCCAGTTATTCATTTGCTTGTCTGGTTTGTTTATATACTTATGAACAAATAATTTGAATTTTGTCAGCTAATTCAAGTAATATTAAGTGAATACCGACATATGGTACTAAATTAGAAATAATTAAACTTTCCAAGATGCGAGGGCACGTCTAGGAAGGAACTGTGAGAGTCAGAGGGTTAATTGAGACATTTTACCCATATGATTCCTAGAGGGTTTTCCAAACCTGAGTAAAATCTTCTAATGTTAGCCAAAAGTAAAAGTAAGAAGAGGAGAGGCCAATGGACGAGATGAAACCGATTGGCCATGGTGACAGAAATATCCTGTGATACAACCAAGGATTCTGGATCTATCGGGTAACTAGAGAGCCATGACAAATCGAGGGTCGAGGGGAAGTGTTTATGGCCACCCTAACATATCCAGGGTCAAGGGGAAATGTTTATGGCCGAGCCGACATTTTGAACCCTTAATAGATCTTCCCAGCAAGAACTGGGGACTTTGAAACCCATGTGTCTCTGTTAAATACTCTCATGTGACACCGTTTTCTTGCCAGAAATTTGAGAGTAAGAAGAGATGTAGAATAATGGGTAAGGGGAAGGACTTCAGTAGTCGCCCTGAAGCAGGCGGAGGACGGAGGTTAAAGACTCCTTCGCTCCAGCCTGTGTCTGTGTTTGTGCCTGTGTTGTGTTGCTGGCTACTACTTTCGTGAGTTAAGACACGTAGGTGAGTGTAATGTTTAGTGTCTGTTAAAGAGAGATGAGACAGCAATACCATTTATATTGTGTTTTATGTATTGTGTAACGATCACTTGTGTTTTTGTGCTCTTTATATTTGTGAGTGTTTTATGTGTTTTTATGGTAGGCACTGATTTCTGTCTTCGTGCGTACTACTTCGTCTGAGCGATTTTCTGGCGATAATTATCTAACCACGGTAGCCTGTCAATCAATGGTCCTTAAATATCCGTGTGTGATGTTTTGGTGTTTACACTGTGTTTTTGTTTTACTGTGCCATGTATTGATTTGTGTTTAAGATCGTGATTCACAGTTCATATTCGTTTCATTAAGTGTGTTGATTCACAGTTTATATTCATGTTATTAAGTGCGTTGATTCACCGTTTTCATTATATATTCTTTCAGTGTGTTTGTTCAATTAATTAAGTGCATTTACTTAAAGTTTTCATTTAGTGTCTTTATTAAATTTGTATTCACTGTTGTTCCAGTATTTTTCCTGTGTATCTTTGTGTTAAAGTTCACTGCATTGATTTACTGAATTATTGTGCTTGTCAACCTGTTCATTTAATCATAGTTAATTATAGTTTAAATAATACGAAATTTATGGTGCTTGATATCATCCTTTTCTATATGTGTTTATACTTTTGATTAATTATCTTTTTGAAGTGATATACATAATCAGATCGCATGTTGCAGGTGATAGAATTTGATTGTCTTGGGTTGATCACCTTAGGCCCGTGACAATATATATACTGTATATATATATATATATATATACGGTATATATATATGATATGCGGCCTGTAGAAAAATTACCAACCCGGCCCGTAGAGCAATTACCAGCCCTGACAAAACGGGAAACCAACTCCATCAAGATTGCTACCATCCGCCACTCAGGGATTCCCAAGACCAGTGCACCCCAATATAGTGATTTCCGAAATAGTGATCCTTCCAATTCAGATTCTATGACGCTAAGGGCATCGACAGAAAACGGAGCCCAAGAAAGGGAACTGAGACAGTTAACAATAAACCGAAATAGACGATCCACACTCGCTTCAAAACTTTCACCACCCCGTAATTCAACCTCAAGTGTTCAACAACCCTCTTACCTTCCCAGATATACCGCCTCTAGTGCCAGCACTGACCAAAATCAACAAATGCCTTCTCAGCGCTCGATCAGTTTCCAATAATATCCATCAAGAGGACGAAGCACCATCACACGTGTACCGTACTCAGTCTCCGCAATTGCAAATACAATTAACCCTCTTAAACCTAGTTTCCGTTGCAACCAGTCCGAAAACCTAACTGAAACATCTGTAGAAATAGTGGGTAAAGATAATGTTATAATTCAACTCCAGTGAAAATTCAGATAACCTCATTAGACGAATTTCCCACCAGAGTTGTGCCCTTCATGCCCAGATATACCCTATACACGACATCTCCGTCAGAGGAGACACTACCTCAGCTAACCCAACCATCAGCAGCAAGCAATTAGCTTGCTGGCTTGAATCCTATTTTTGGATCTTCCACAGGTAGTCCTAAAGTGGAAAGGACAAAAACCAAGTCTAAGGTGAGAAAGGCTTGTCTAAGTACCGACTGGGGATTAGGGCACGTAGACTATAACGCTTGCTGCCGTAACCTTTTACTCTAGATTTGACACACATTATCTTGAAGGTTTGCGGGGAACTATCGTACAGTTGGCAATATCTCCACCTGGCCCAGGGCTACTTTTATCTAGGCTGTTTTCCTATAAATAAACATAGAAATGAGAAGCGCAAAACTATACATTATTCTTATTGAAGGAGTAATCCCGCGGGCCAATCAGAAGGCCGGATTTACTCAGGTGTGCCAGCAGAATATGCATCATATTAGCTATCTTAGTTACTACCCTGGCCACCAGGGTATCTATATTTCCTTCATCCTATGACTTAGACTGCTTTGCACTTCGTGTGTCCAAGCATTTTAACCCCAGTACCTTGAATTTGGCTCTCTGTCACTCTTTTGGCATTGGGGGATATACTCGTTACACGCACCCTTCGTTTTGTCTCCTGCATACACATAGAATTTCAGAAATAAGAAACAAGAAAAAAAAAACGGTGTGACCCTAAAACATACGGATTGAAAATATATAAAATATAATATAACACACATCCTGATACACACACACAGTCGCATCCACATTTAGGTACACACACACACACATGTACATAAACATGCACGCACATGCATATACAGTACACACACAAGACCCTACGTGGGAGTTAGGGACTTCATGAAACTGTGATCATATTGTATAACTTTACCCCATTAAGAGGAGACGAGTCGCTTTTCTAGACCACCTTGTCCCTCATCTTTAGACCCATTAGTTTGGCGATTTTATGAACTTTCGCCCCATTTCTGTAAATTTTAAGACCTTTCCTGTGAATTAGGTCTCTATTTTTTCCTGGCGAGCGATAGCGAGCCTGTAATTTAAGAGGAATCGGCCTTCGGCCAGGACATTTTTCTACCAGAAAATGTACAAATTCATCTTGAAAGGGGGTCTAGGGGGCTTCATGTTAAGCTTGATGGAGGTCTAGCGAGGAAACTAGAAAAATAATAAATAAATAAAAAAATTGACTAAGAGTGAAGGATCTCCCCTTAAACTCTCACCTTGTTGAACGAAATACCTATAAATAAATTACTACCATCTGTATGACCCTGGATGATAACAAGTTCAATTATATAATATCACTTCCCATTTGCATTATTATTTTGTTCTTTTAACTCTGCCCCAAAAACTTTGACCTTTGTCTTTACCATTCAGTAAGATGACGCCATTATCATGTTATTCCAGCTACCATTAGGAGATTTTAGTAAGCTTAGGTGGGACCTGTATAAGTGAAAAGGTATGAAGATAAATTTTACCCATTAGATTACCAAAGGTACATCTTAAACTGAGTAAAATTTTATAGTGGCGACCCGTATATTCTGGCTATCATTAGACGACTTTATACAGGTTAGGACGGATTTGTGGGACGTAAAAAGGTAAAGATTATCGCAATTAACCCTCTGAGTGCTCCGACTTCCATATAGCCTTCCTAATCTAAATAAAATCTTCTAATAAAAGCCATACAATATAAACCAAGTGCGTCCTTGTATCCTGAAAGGGTTAATATACCTCATTGTCCAAGTGTTATATACTATAATTATACATTCTTTAAATATGGTTATTTTACGATCACAAAATAGGCAGCAGTATTGCCAACATAATGCCGTAATGTTTACGGTCACAGACATATCCCACTTTCAACATTATTATTTATAGCATTATACTGGCTTACTGCCGGAGTTCAGAGGTATATAATAGTTAATATACCGTAATATTATATAAGGTTTTCGTAAGTCATAATTTACGGTCTATTTCTATTTTCTATTTATTGGTGTCCTTATTACAGAATGGACATAGATTCATTGGAGAGAGTACAACGTAGAATGACAAAAATGATCCATAATATTAGAAATTTTCCGTATGAAGAAAGGTTGAAGAAATTAGGCTTACATTCGTGAGAGAGACGCAGAGTTAGAGGGGATATGATAGAGGTATTCAAGTGGGTTAGTGGGATTAATAAAGGAAACATGAAAAATGTACTAAAGCTCAGTGATAGCGAAAGAACTCGTACAAATGGTTTCAAATTAGATAAATTTCGTTTCAGAAAAGATATAGGCAAATATTGGTTTGGTAACAGAGATGTAGATGGGTGGAATAGGCTACCAAGTGATATAGTGGGATCAAGAACGATAGGGAGCTTTAAGATAAAATTAGATAGGCATATGGACGAGATGGGTTGGGTGTGAGGGGGATCTACCAGGTGTGGCCCAATCGGCGCTCAGCAGACCTCCGTAATCTTGTGTTAATCCCTGACCATTTTGGTGGGGGCAGTACTCAAGGTATTAGTGAGTTGGGCCTATAATTGGGCCTTGTAATTGGGGTTGGGTGTGACAGGGATCTGCCTTGTGTGGGTCGATCGGCTTTTTGCAGACTCCCATTTTCTTATGTTCTTATGTTCTTATATTGTTTTACAGCGTTCCATACGACTGCGTATAATGGTAGGCTACGTAACGCTTTCAAGATGTCACATATTTTTTTCGGTATTGTTCAGCGGTTTTGATCGGATTAGAAATAAAATTTCTTCGTTAAATTCGTAATAGATACATTTTAGTCGCAAATAATTAATTTTCTATATACTAACAACATAATATATTGTACTGTATATAAGTTAACTTGATATGTTCAGCCTAAATTGCGTGTTCACAATGACATATGACGCAAAATTACCACAACTGTTGGTCAAATATATAATACAATTACCGAACATGTGCTCATATATAATACAATTACCGAACTTGTGCCCATGGGTCCGAGAATATTCTAGAATATTCGTGTCAGCCAAGGATACGTATAAGATACGTTCCCAGGGACCTGTCCCAACTCGCCTGCTGTCCGGCACCTTAGTCATATTCAGTCACTCACTCACTCAGTATTGAATCAGACATCGAGAGAGAAGGGCTATAGTGTTGTGATCTGTGAAACCAAAATGGCCAATAATAATTATACGGAGATAAAATCTTCCCACATCACTATGGATTCACATAGTGATTTTAAGGAAATAAAATCGAAAGAAGACAAAGAACATAAGGTGGCGATGAAAGAAAAATGCCACACCATTCTAACTCTCCTTAAAAAATACCGGAACTTCCTTTTCATTCTGTTTCCATGTGTACTAATAACCGGCCTAGCTGTTTGGGGTATTACCAGTGAATATTATGCCTGGGGTGGTTATGGAAGGCATGATGGCCCTGATGGGGTTACCATAAACAACCCACAAGCTACAGTACCCGGCCCCTTGACTACTGTTCCTAAGATAGATTGGGACATCGACAATAATGAACCAGCCAAGCAACGGTATCTCGCTCAACGGTATCAGCAACAAGAGATCGAACAGAAATTAAAGAATAAAACGGCAGAGACCTGTGAACTTGTACTGGTAAGGGTTCTCTCCAAGAGCTTGATAAGCGTAAAGGATACTCTGGCAGACGAATTATATATCGAGCCTAATGTCCTCAGCATTTACCTCTGCCATGGATGCGAGGATGTGAGTTGTAACAACACGACTCATGGCTATTCTGAGGTATGTAAATGGAAAGGGTACTGTGCTCCCGTGTTCGCCAACACCATGATCCCCAGCCTTGACGCTACCACCACCAGCTCTGCCACCATCCCTACCACTACCACTACCACTACCAGCTGTGCTACCAACCCTGACACCATACTTGCTTACTTCATGACCGTAGGGAAGGATGGAAAAAAGTACTACCATGAACGATGTTTGTTAGTACACAGCCTTTGCCAATGTCACCAGTAAGGTAAGGATATTGCTATAAAACAAAACAAAGTCCTACCACTCCTAGCTGGCGGTTCGGAGGGTTAAAACTAGTACTACTGAATGTTACACTAAGGATATCACGGGCGATAACTCGTGTATGACCCCTCTCTCTCTCTCTCATTTAACTTAATTCTCATTATGAATTGAATACAGTAACGACCGCTAGGTGATATTGTTCAAATTAGGAAGGACCTCGTGAGAGAGAGAGAGCGAGAGCAAGAGATTGATTGATTGATTGATTCTTTATTGAGAAAGCATAAATACATGGGAATACATAATTACACGTCTCAAAAGGGCAAAGGTGATAAAACGGTCTTTTACCCTACTCATATTATACATGTACAATATAAACACAAACATGAATACAACATTTAGTAAGTTTTTATCTCTATACTTGTTAGCAAACCAGTTGTCCCTAACTGTTTAAGAAGGACCCTTAGCTAAGAACATAAGAACATAAGAAAATGGGAGTCTGCAGAAAGCCGATTGGCCTAAGCAAGGCAGATCCCTGTCCCACACACCCCCAATTCATTACAAAGCCCAATTATAGGCTTCACACTCTAATATCCTGAGGATCATCTTACCAAAACGGTTAGAGATTAACGCAGGATTATGGAGGTCTGCAGAGCGCTGATTGGCCCAACCCGGCTGATCCCCCTTCACACCCAACCCTTCTCGTCCATATGCTTATCCAATTTTATCTTAAAGCTCCCTACAGTTTTAGATCCCACTATAGCACTTGGTAGTCCATTCCACCCGTCTACAACTCTGTTACCAAACCAATACCTGCCTATATCTTTTCTGAAACGAAATTTATCTAATTTGAAACCATTGGTACGAGTTCTTTCGCTATCACTGAGCTTTAGTACATTTGCCATGTCCCCTTTGTTAATCCCACTAACCCACTTGAACACCTCTATCATATCCCCTCTAACTCTGCGTCTCTCTAACGAATGTAAACCTAATTTCTTCAACCTTTCTTCATACGAAAGATTTCTAATATTATGGATCATTTTTGTCATTCTACGCTGTACTCTCTCCAATGAATCTATGTCCATTCTGTAATAAGGACACCAAAATTGGACAGCATAATCCATATGGGGTCTCACTAATGACAAGTAAAGTTTTAAGATAACATCAGCAGTTCTGTTACTCACACTCCTAGAGATGAACCCGAGAATCCTGTTTGCCTTATTACGAACGCTTATACACTGTTTTCTAGGCTTCAAATCATTGCTAACAAACACACCTAGATCTTTCTCGCAGTCTGAATTTTCTAATTCTAAATTAGCTAGTTTATATTTAACATTTGTTTGCATCTTCCCTATCTTTAATACCTTGCATTTGTCAATGTTAAACTTCATCTGCCAATTTACTGACCATTCATGTAAGGTATCTAGATCCCTTTGGAGGCACTCTATATCGCTATCTGAATCAATTGATCTCCCTATTTTAGTATCGTCTGCGAATTTACTTATCCTACTAGTTATACCTAAATCTAGGTCATTTATGTATATAAGAAACAACAGGGGACCTAAAACCGATCCCTGGGGGACACCACTTTGACTGCTCCCCATTCTGACTTGGTACCATTTATGCTGACTCTCTGCTTCCTACCAATTAGCCATGACCTAATCCATCCTAACAACGCCCCACCTATTCCATGTGCCTCAACCTTTCTCATCAATCTCTCATGAGGGACTCTGTCGAAAGCTTTACTGAAATCTAAATATATAATATCATATGACTTGTCATTATCTACTGCTTCATATACCTCTGAGAAAAAAACTAAGCAAATTAGTAAGGCAAGACCGTCCCTGAGTGAATCCATGCTGAGAAGAATTGATTAAGTTAAATGTTTCTAAGTGGTTTCTCATTTTCCTAGCAATAATTGACTCTAGTAGTTTTCCTATGATTGAAGTGAGACTAATGGGACGGTAATTGGATGCTATTGATTTATCACCTTTTTTGAAGATCGGAACTACATTTGCAAGCTTCCAAGCTTCTGGAACTATACCTGTTTCTAATGACTTGTTAAATAGAAATGTTAATGGATAACTTAACTCATCTCTGCATTCTTTTAATACTCTAGCATATACCTCATCAGGACCAGGCGATTTATGAGGTTTCAGTCTGTCAATTTCCTTAACCACATCATTTCTACTTATAGTAACCGTACTTAACCTATTTTCTATACTATCGCTGTATACCTTACGGACTTCTGGAAACTGTGCCAAATTTTCATTAGTAAAAACGGAAAGAAATTGACTATTTAATGTACTGCACATTTCTAAATCACTTTCTGTCAATTTCCTATCGAAGTTTTAAGGGGACCAATTACATCTCTAACCTTGGATTTATATAGTTGGTAAAAAGCTTTAGGATTATTTTTTGAATCATTGGCAACCTTAATTTCATAATTTCTTTTTTCTTTACTAATATCCTTTTTTACCTGTCGTGATAGATTCTGATAGTAAGCAAGTAGGTGAATTTCGCCTTTTTTAATTTTTCTATATATTCCTCTCTTTTTTCCTAGAAGATCTAATAGTCTATTATTCATCCATTTGGGTTGGTTCTGTGTTGATCTAAATTTTCTTTTGGGGATATATTTATTTTGCGCATTGAATACTGACTTGATAAAATTATCGTATGTATCTACCAAGTTTGACTTCTCCTCCTAAGGAGGTAAGCTGGGCTTAGGCTTAGCGCGGGTTTGTTATAATCCTTAGAGCAAGAGAGGGAGGTGGCGAGTCTAGATGGAGGGGGTTAGAGGAGGGGTGTGGGGAATAGAGGGGGAGGGAGGGTGTGGGGGATAGAGGGGGAGGGAGGGTGTGGTGGGTAGAGGGGGAGGGAGTGGTGTGGGGCATAGAGGGGGAGGTAAGGGTGTGGGGGTTAGAGGAGGAAGTAAGAGTGTGGGGTTAGAGAAGGAGGTAAGGGTGTGGGGGTTAGAGGAGGAGGTAAGGGTGTGGGGGTTAGAGGAGGAGGTAAGGGTGTGGGGGTTAGAGGAGGAGGTAAGAGTGTGGGGGTTAGAGGAGGAGGTAAGGGTGTGGGGTTGAGGGGGAGGGGTGTGGAGGATAGAGGGGTAGGGAGGGGTGTGGGGGATAGAGGGGGAGGTGGGGGTTAGAGGGGGAGGTAAGGGTGTGGGGGTTAGAGGGGGAGGGAAGGGTATGGGGGATAGAGGGGGAGGTAAGGGTAGAGGGGAGGGAGGGGTGTGGGGGATAGAGGGGGAGGTAGGCGTGTGGGGCATAGAGGAGGAGGGAGGGGTGTGGATAGAGGGGGAGGGAGGTGTGGGGATAGAGGAGGAGGTATAAAGGTGTGGGGGATAGAGGGGGAGGTAAGGGTGTGGGGCATAGAGGAGGAGGGAGGGGTGTGGGGGATAGAGGAGGAGGTAAGGGTGTGGGGGATAGAGGTGTGAGGAGGAGGGGGTGGTGTGGGATAGAGGGGGAGGTAAGGGTTTGGGGGATAGAGGGGTGTGGGGGTTAGAGGGGAAGGGAGGAGGGGGAGGTAAGGGTGTGGGGGTTAGAGGGGAAGGGAGGAGGGAGGGGTGTGGGGGATAATCAGAAATGGAACCGTGATCCTGAAATTTCTGCATAGTTCTCTCTCTCTCTCATGAGGTCCTTCCTAATTTGAACAATATCACCTAGCGGTCGTCACTGTATTAAAATAATTCATAATGAGAATTAAGTTAAATGAGAGAGAGAGAGAGAGAGAGAGAGAGAGAGAGAGAGAGAGAGAGAGAGAGAGGAGAGAGAGAGAGAGAGAGAGAGAGAGAGAGAGAGAGAGAGAGAGAGAGAGAGAGAGAGAGAGAGAGAGAGAGAGAGAGAGAGAGTCATGTACGAGTTATCGCCCGTGATATCCATTAGTGTACGGTAACATTCAGTAGTACCAGTGTTTGCCCTCCGAACCGCCAGCTAGGAGTGGTAGGACTATTTAAAAACAAAATAATAATAATAATAATAATAGGTAGGACTTTGAGGGCCAGGGAGAATAAGGGGCATACACTAGTGAGTGTTCTATCCATCTATCTATCTATATACTCAGGCCCAATCCCCACTTTCCTTTCCTTTTTTTTTTTTTTTTTTTTTTTTTTTTTTTTTTTTTGAGAGCGTTACCTTGGCTAAATACTAATTTACCAAACTTAGAAAGATCTTTTTGTCAGTGTAACCGTGTCACAAGGAGGGGACTTGTAGAAGTTGTAGTGAAGCTTGTAGTGGCCTTACTTAGGCTGGTTATCGGCCTGCTTGTAAAATATAAGAAAGAGGTAGAAGAAAAGTATATAGAAATGTTGGGTATATTGATAGTGATTTAACTTTCTAGCTTTTACTTATACTGCCAATATAACTAACTGATAAGGGTATAGCTTATTACGGACACTTTATATATAAATTTTTTCATACCCCTCTTTCATTAGTGTGTTACTGTTTGTTAAGGGGAGGCAGACCGTTTTTCTGGACCCCTTCTCCCTAATGTTTAGCCCCACTAGTTTTGAGATTTTAAGACGTTGGTTCCATTGTTTTGAGATTTTATGAACTTTCGCCCCATTGCGTTGTCAATTTTAAGACCTTTTGTGCCATTTAGGTGTCGATTATTTCCTGGCGAGCGATAGCGAGCCTGCAATTTTAAGAGGATCCGGGCCAGGACATTTTTCTACCGAAAAATGTACAAATTTATCTTGAAGGGGGGTCTAGGGGGTGTTTTTCTAAGCTTGATGGAGGTCTAGCGAGGAAACTAAATAAATATATGAATATATTAACTAATAGACCCAACAAACGGTCAGTCTCCCCTTAACACGGTACCAAACCGCTGCAATGTTGTTTTAAATATTTCATTCATCGTATCATGATAATACTTTTTCCCCTTTTTCTTACGGTCAAGTAGTTTTCATTCATATCTACTATACTTTATTCATCTATCTCTTTATTATACGTATATTATTTTATTCCGTAGTTGAATGTGTACACTGTAGTTCTTAAGCATAATCAGACCTGCCTCAAAGTACCCACAAGCAGATCCCGGTCTTATGCAAAACTTCATATATACTGTAATATATACTGTAATACCACATTATTTATTTACTACAATGATGATTATGATGGCTATAGGAAAAGTAGGACAATAGCCTACTAAAGTTTATTTATATATGTATTTATGGACTGATGGAATAGAGTATAACCGACCAGACTTACATTGGTTTGTCCATTATATCGCTTCCAAACTTAGACAAAATAGAACTACTATGGGTTTCAGAGGCCGTGTGGCATCGTTTTTCGGGAATAACTTATTAACAAACAGTTGGATCAGTATGATATTTTGACACATCTTTTTTCACACCGTCCCCTAATTTTCGTCAATATAGTGCATTGCCAAAAGTGTAGAAATAAGCCACTTGTCCCTTAGTCCCTTAGTACGAACGGGGATGTTTGTAACTTCTACTACATGCCTGGCGGGCATATTTACCCTAAACGAGCTTCATTCCATGCTCTTTTTCATGCATAGACAAGAGCCAGAGCGTAATACAATTATGTATCCGTGAAAGGGCGATAATAGAGCTTTCCAATGACACCTGAATCATCCTTGTAAGACCACGGGTTATCCTGTAGCGATCGATCGCGCAACACGAAGGGAAAAACCCTAAAATACGGTAATTTCCAGAGTTTTTTCCTGGTCTTGCGAGGCCGTGGGTGTGGAATGTTGCAGAGCTAGTGTCAGTCGCGGAACTGGGTCCGTGCCGAACGGTCAGAGCCCGCCTATCGTCCTCCCAACGCGTGGACTCTCTCTCAGAGCCGATAATGTGCTCAAAATCCCGCCCGATTAATGTCGGTCACCGCAGGGGTGGCCATTATTCTCTCATTCGACATATGTCGGGCCCCGCGGCTTGAGTGTTAAAAAGTTTGACCCATTACTTAGTGATTTTAAGACCTTTCGCTCCTTTTCTTTGTCAATGTTCAGACTTTTTGAGTCATTTAGGTGTCAATTCTTTTCCTGGCGAGCGATAGCGAGCCTGTTACGTAAGAGGAACAGGCCTTCGGCCAGGAAATTTTTCTACCGAAAAATATACAAATATATCTTCAAGGGGTATCCTGGGGTTGTTTATTTTAAAGTTTGATGGAGGTCTAGGGAGGAAACTAAACAAATTTGTTTAACCCGTACAGCCCCAGCGACGCGTCTGACGAGTCACCCTAATTGCTCCGACCGTAACCTCAGGTGTAGCCACTCGAGAGGGCTCAGATTTGTATGGGAACTGTGTACGTATCCCACGCAACCGTGCCGATGGTTTAAAACTCTCAAAGTCCACGTGCGTGCGCGTGAGCGCGGAATAACCTAGTTTTTGGGGGTAATTGCCTTCAATTTTTTACTCTTGTAAAATAAGTTTTCGGGACCATTCTTTAAGCTTTTTGAGCGGTTTTTCGTGGTTTTTCCTTCATTCCTAACCCATTCGCTATTGTTTCTGGAATAAAACCATTTTTTGAAAACCAGCCGGGTTCTGGTGAACAAACAATACAAAACTAGCCGGGGCTCCACGGGTTAAATAGGTTACATAATACATTAACAAAATCGACCAAAAAATGAACCATCACCCTTTAACGCTTTCAGTATACCGTGACGCATTCCTTCATTTTTATCTGGCGAAGAGTAGACAATTTTATTCAGCTTACGAAGGAATTTTGAATGTCAGACGGTTAATTGACATACCAGTAATACTTTACACCTTAATGATATTCAATATTATGTCATAAGGTTATGTAATGTTATATTATTTTATGTTTATTATTCATATTTTGTTCTTCTTCAGCGTGAGCGGGAAGGACAGCTCGCAGCTCCGGCGGTGGCCAGAGGCAAGATGTCACACCAGGATAAATTAGTTACAACACTATCTTCTGCGACGTGTTGGGGATATTACATTTAATTTCATAATTATTGAGAGTTTTGGTTGCTTTTGTAATTTTCAAGCAATTTGTTTTTAGTTTGCCCCCAAGATGAAGAAAAACGCCTCCCCAGACCCCCTCAACACTAAAAACACCACCCAAAGCCCTTTCAAAGATATTTTCAGGGGGAGTTGATAACACAATGGATAGTGAGGTGGACTGCGGATCAAATGGACGTCACTTCGAGTCTTCGCCAAACGTCAGGGGTTGAGAGAAGCTGTTGGACGACGACGCCGTGGTGTCCAGTAAATATTTAGTTTTCTTTGGGGGCGCTCTAGTCGGCTCCGGTGATTGTCGCCTGGTTGGTGGGATCCAGCACCTTCCTGGACCTGTGGTTTGCCTGCTGGAGGGACGTGACCCAATGGTGGTTGGGGTTACTTCGTGGGCCCCACCTTCCCCATCAGTACCCTGGGCTGCCTTCAGCCTCTGGGAGGTGTGTTATCTCCACCCTTCTCGTCTCTCCTCCTCACCACACGTCGTCTTCTTGCTGGGTGTCATCGTTCATCGCATCACCTGCCCATCCTATCCTTCAAATCCTGGGAGTGCTGCTGCCCTACGCGGCCCCTTATAAGTTCTCTGTTTGGGCCTTCTGTTTCCGTATATTGTCAAAACAAGATGCCCGACCATATTCGAATATGCTGTGAACGATGGTATAGCTGCTCTCTCCAAATCATGTGACGTGTATAAATAAAGTGTCGTCATTTAGTGCGACAGAAAAGGGGCACTACAACACCTCAAAGCTTCACTCTATATTCTCTGGAGTCTCGCTAGAGTTACAGGCTACTGAACAGCTTACAGTTCCGAGATTAAAACATAGAATACTACTAATTCAAATACATAAACCTAATATTATGTGCAGTCCCAGTCGAAAGCCAGTTCTTCCAAAATTGCAGGCCTGCTATCCTAGAAAAAATCGACACCTGAATGGGGTGAAACAGCCTATATTCGTCAAATAAATAAGGCAAACAGTCTTAACACTCAAATGAGAGAAACAGGGAGGGTCCATAAAATCCGGCCACTCATCAGATAGGGTAAAGACTGAAGTGAATTAAAGAAGGAATACAAACACAAATTAATATGAACTTATATTAGTTTGGCTTTTAGAATTTATGTAGACATTGTAGTAATTGTAAAACAAATCATCAACTTTGTATATATAATAATACAAAAATAACTTGAACTTTTATTGTTTTAGACATTTTATAATTTATAAAGCCATATTTCTATCTATCTATCTATATGCTCAGGCCCAAACCCCATTTTGAGGGTAGCCGACTCAAGACAGAGAAAGAACAGGGAAAACACAAAAACAACATAAAACAAAAAATAAACAGATAAAAAACACAAACTCTCACACATCCAGGTCATATTTACAACTGTAAAACAAAACACAATTTCGTTTTTTATATTTTACGTTAAGGACAGAGGTCCTCCTCTTAAGGGATCAATTTGTCCCAAATTAAGCTAGGATGCTGACATTTTCACTGATAGTGGCTTGCCCCATGGTGATAAAGCTGGTAAATTTTAATTGAATTATATGAATTATTTTTAATATTTTAATTATTTAGTATAAAAATAGTATATTAAATTTGTCCATTTTTCATCTCACTTGCTATTGAGAGTTATGCCTTGATATGTTTTTTGAGATAAGTACGGGGCATGCTTGTAAAACTCCGGCATTTTTACTGCTTTAGGTCCAACGGTTGGGTTCTGCTCTTCTAACGATCGCCCACTGTATTTTCCCACCTGCATTAAATGTATACTGCACCAGAACATTTAATATTTAACTTAAAGATCCATAAGAGCCCCATTTTTAGACAAAAGTGTAAGCTTGGCATTAATAAAATTATGCAAATTGAGCAAGAATTGAAAGAGATATTGCATCTTGAATAACATTAATTTACAAAAAAAAAAAAAAAAATGGGGAAATGGGCGTCAAAAATCAATTTGTTTATTATTTTATCCTGCTTAAATTAAGTAAAATGTTGATTACCAATGCAATATTTTACCAAATGATGCAATTTCTTCACGACAGTGTTGCAAACACATTAAGCTTCTTTGAAGCAAGTTTTTTGTTATTTTTCAAAATGTTTTTTTATTTTACATATTTAAATGGACTTTCGTCCTTAAAGGGACTTTGTTTTAGGATTGAGTTAAAAATGTGAATAGTCTTACTACGTATGACACCCTGCTAAGAGGAATCTGTGACATCATACAAAAACACAGACTTAGTTCTCCATTATTAAATACTCAATGTTATTTTGTTGCAATATTATAGAATGCCAAAATAATTAGTCGTTTCAAGTATATTTGTTTATTTAGCCAAAAATATTTTTCATAAATGTGTCACCGCTTGGCTTCATCGAAACATACTGGATACATACTAATAAACAAATTATAACATAATGCTAAATATTTACGGTACACAATACAAACCATTATTTAAATTCACACTAAAATCATTTAGAGAAGTGGACGATGTACACGAACGTGCACCCACCCACTCAAGTTCATACTATTCTTTTATGCCATCTCAACTCTCATTTTCAGTTCTTCCCTATCTGGTCTTAATTTGTTCTAGGCTATGTTTCTGTCTCTCTTCTCTGCTCTTTGTAATTTCCTGTCTTGCATCTCTCTCTCTCTCACACACACACACGTCAAGGTCAAGGTCAAGATGGCCGAGCGCGCTTAGTACTCTGTATTGGGAGCGCTAGCTCTGGTGTCGGGGGTTCAATCCCACGCGCCGGCAGGGGGAAGTTCTCTCAACAACTTTCCCTGGCCGTGAAGGCAAGATCTGGGCGGATCGTCTCGGGGGACCCACAAAAAGTCTCCTGCCCACGTCCTACTCCCTTGGGAGTATGTAGGCGCTCTCGTTAGCTGCCAGGATCAGTCTGTAGATCCATTAGGATAAGATCTAGGTTAAGTCTGTGTATTTTCAGCCCCATTGGCTGCCGGCTTGAAATAAACCGATTATTCACACACACACACACACACACACACACACACACACACACACACACACACACACACACACACACACACACACACACACACACACACACACACACACACACACACACACACACACACACACACACACACACACACACACACACACACACACACACACACACACACACACACACACACACACACACACACACACACACACACACACACACACACACACACACACACACACACACACACACACACACACACACACACACACACACACACACACACACACACACACACACACACACACACACACACACACCACACACACACACACACACACACACACACACACACACACACACACACACACACACACACACACACACACACACACACACACACACACACACACACACACACACACACACACACACACACACACACACACACACACACACACACACACACACACACACACACACACACACACACACACACACACACACACACACACACACACACAATATGTTGCAGCACAATTGTCCAGAAACAAATATGAAAACTATTTTGGTAACAGGATTGATAATATTGATCGCAGACTGTAGCTGAAGCAACATTTCTTGGTGTATATGAAAATCATTAATGGTACATTGACTGATTAGGAACACACGTAAGCTATAGTAATGTAATGTTGTGTTGTGAACCTTAGTATTTAGATAGATATTCTATAAGGGTCTTTTTAAATGGGAAGATAGTTTGATGGGATTTGATATAAGGTGGAAGATCATTCACACCTTGACTCCCTGATGTTCACTTCTCATAAATGGTAGTTGTAATATGTTATTATCCTTATCCTTAGTGATCTTGGCCCCATTCATTGTTCTTTCCACTCACTAAAACATTAGGTTTTCCATAATGCAGTTAGGTCTGAGTACATGATTATATTGATATCCAAAATTCGAAAATTTATATTAATCATGATCGTGTACTCAACCTTTAATTGTGTTGGTGGTGTAATGGTTTAGATGCTTATGTTCTGGGTGTGGTGTCCCGAGTTCGAATCCCGGGAGGACCATATGTGTTCATTAGTTTATTAAAGTGCATTGGGGTTTGTAATTGATGATTAATGTTAAGAACGGGGTGTTACTTAATTTCTATAGGTTCAGGAACTAATGTCTAACGAGGCCGATCCTTAGTGATCTTGGCCCCATATTTCTTTCCACTCACTAAAACATTAGGCTTTCCACAATGCAGTTAGGTCTGAGTTAATGATTAGATTGATATCCAAAATTCGAAAATGGATATTAATAGTGAGCGTGTACTCAACCTTTAACTGTGTCGGTGGTGTAATGGTTTAGATGCTTATGTTCTGGGTGTGGTGTCCCGAGTTCGAATCCCGGGAAGACCGTATGCTTTTATTAGTTTATTAAAGTGCATTGGGTATGTAATTGATGGTTAATGTTCAGAACGGGGTGTTACTTAATTACGTAAGTTGTTAGGATTTGTTCTGATAGTGAAGTATTGTTCATTATTATCAGCGAAATTGAATACACATTTAAAGACAAAGAGGGCGCTTAGAAATGTAGTAACATCATATATTTAAGAGTTTAATTTATTTAAAGGAATAGTTTGTATGATCTCGCTTTCTCAGGAAAGCCAACAATGACTAAGGGATTTAAATGCGAGGCATGTGCAGAACCCCATATAACATGACTATGTATTTCATAGTGAGTTTGTTGCGAATATGTTAAAGTATGTCACAATGGTTGTATAACTTATTTGTGATAGATTGAATATGGCTCTTCAAGCTCAGTTTGTGGTCAACAATGACACCCACAAATGTTGTATTCAATTCAGGTTTAAGGGGGCCCACCTCTCTTTTTTTTTCTCTTTATCTCCCTCTCTCATTGGCTTGTATCTAATCGGCCCCATTCAGCCTACTGTTTTAAGACATTTATCCCCATCCAGGTGTCAATATTTTCTTGGCAAGTGGTAGCGAGCCAGCATATATATATTTTTGTTTTGACAGCAAGCTAAACTTGTACATTTTTCGATAGAAAAAGGTCTCCGGATTTCTCCATACAATGCTGGCTCGTTATTGCTCGCCAGGAAGAAATCGACATCTGGATGGCGATAAAAGTCTTAAAACAGTTTGCTGAATGGGGCCGAATGGATACAAGCCAGAGAAAGAGAGAAAAGGAGGGAAAGATAAAAAACATGTTTGTATATTCAACTCGATATGAAGCTTAGATATTGCTGATGCCACTTATTTATCAAAACATACATGGTGCCGAGACATCACTTATTAGCGCGACTGTACAATAGCCAGTCTTCCACTATAAATATATTACTTCATGCCGGCATTCCCTTCCAATGATGTTTAATATAAGCTTACAGTATTGTTTAGTAATAGTTTTGTAATAAAATAATATAAGAACAATAGTATTTTTATTCTAATTCATCTATTATATATTGATATTGTTGTGTTTAGTTTTCTAATTACCATATTTTTGCAGGTCATTATTAATCTAGTATATTCATTTTGATAAGTCTAGAAATTGTGATCCCTAGCTTTAAGTACGTCGGGAAAGGCTAGAGCAAATGGGCTGTTAATTTACATTCATATTTACTAGTTGACTTCCAACTGGAATTAATATTAGATTGAATAAGTTCTTCTTTAGTCATCAGAAGTTAGGGTTCAGGATTTTTCGACTAATGATAATGAATAGACTATAGCAATGTAGCAATGAAAACAAATGTATATATATATATATATATATATATATATATATAGATATAGATATATATATATATATATACTGTATATATATATATAGAGAGAGAGAGAGAGATACTATAAAACAGTACATAGAAAATATTCATTACTCTGACATCTGTAACGATTCAAGAGACAATTGAAAAAGCTTCTTATAATCATCAGGGAGTAAGATGTATGTAACTGTAGTATATCATTCAATATACTCCGGGGGTTACCTGCTTTTTTTCTCTTTCTCTCCTTTTCTCGCTTTCTCTGGCTTGTATCCATTCGGCCCCATTCATCCTACTGTTTTAAGACGTTTAACCCCATGCAGGTGTCAATATTTTCCCCAGCATTATATATATATATATATATATATATATATATATATATATATATATATATATATTTTACAGCTAGCTAAATTTGTAAATTTTTCGATAGAAAAATGTCTCCGGCGAAGGTATCAAGACAGTTAAAGAAATATGGACAAGCCTACGATTTAGTTAATATTCCCAACATAATTGTATTTGCATTTTTTATACCTATTATTCTCTGCAGGGTGCTGAATTTTCAATGTATTATTAAAAGTTTGTAATAAATTTTGAAATTTCATTTAAATAGCAAAGGGATACAATCTATATAAATTAACCCTTTGAATGATACCGCCTCACAGTGAATTTAAGTATTACAGAATATCAAATACACATGGATACATGATGCCAGATGCCATGCTAGACCGGTATACAACGTTGCCAAACTTATTCAAACAATAGTTACTGGATATTAAACTCTAAGTTAACCCCAAGGATATACTGTACGTTATGTTGCAACTTTACAGAGAGAGAGAGAGAGAGAGAGAGTACAAAGGAGTACAAAGGAAATCAAGCAACAACAGGTCTAGTGACCCTTTTAGGCTGCTTGTCCTCCAAAACACTGAGGATCAAGTGTCCAAACAGTGGTTTAGAGTGGGTAAGGGAACATTGGAAAGGGAACTACTGCCCTGCCACTAACGTGGCAGGACTAGGAAGTTAGTAGGGGACATATGGGTTAGTAACTGAGGGGAGCATAAAATAAAGTTATTCATTTACAAACGCAGTCAGACGCGGGTTTGATGCGAGATATTTGTCTAGGCGGAATTTAAATGAATCAACGGTGCTGCAGACTATAACGTCTCGGGGAAGCCCATTCCACAAGTTGACAACTCGATTGAAGAAGAAATTCTTAGATTCGTGTGAGTTAAAAGATTTACCAATAATTTTGCAACCGTTTCCCCGCGTGTAATTAGATTGGTCGATAGTGAAGTACTTACTACAGTTCATATTGTCGATGCCTTTGATGATTTTGAACACTTGAATTAAGTCACCTCTTAATCTGCGCTGGGTTAAAGGAAATAGATTTAATTCTCTAAGACGCTCTTCGTATGGTTTGTTCTTTAGGCTAGGTATCATTTTGGTAACTCTACGTTGAACTCGTTCTAGCTTGTTTATGTCTTTTTGGTAATAAGGGCACCAGCATTGAACGCAGTATTCCAGAAGAGGGCGGACTAAGGAATTGTAAAGGGTTAGGATTACGTCTTTGGATTTATGCTCAAATGATCTGCCTATAAAGCCAGTTATTTTGTTTGCCTTCTTAACAACTTCTGAACATTGTTGACTCGGTTTTAGGTTACTCGATATTGTTACTCCCAGATCGGTTTCTCTGTTTACATTCTTAAGCTGAGTGCCATTCATCGAATAGTTTGTTTTCTCATTTAGGTATCCGATATGTAGTACTTTACATTTATCCGCATTGAAACTCATTTGCCAAATTTGGGCCCAATGTGACAATTTATCTAGATTGTGTTGCATATCGTCAACTTGATCTTTTGAGAGTACGCTATTTGCAATTTTTGTATCGTCAGCAAATTTTGAGATTGTACAGGTGAGACCCTCATCTATGTCGTTGATGTAAATTAGAAAGAGAATTGGTCCTAGTACCGATCCCTGGGGTACCCCGCTACTTACATTGGTCCATTTAGATGCCTTACCGTTTATGACTACTCTTTGCTTTCTGTCGCTGAGCCAATTTTCTATCCATTTCAACACACCGTCTTGTATTCCATGCGCTTTTAGTTTTAGCAGTAAACGTTTGTGGGGAACTTTGTCAAAGGCCTTTTGAAAATCAAGGTATATAATATCTACAGCTTTACTCTCATCGTAGAGGTTGAGGATATCGTGGAAGAAGTCTAAGAGGTTTGTTAAACAGGAACGTTTTTTACGAAAGCCGTGTTGAGTATCTTTAAGCATGTTATTTTCCTCTAAGTGATTTACGAGTCTGTCTCTTATGACCGTTTCTAGCATTTTACATACAACTGAGGTTAAGCTAATTGGACGATAGTTACTGGGTAGGGATTTGCTGCCTTTTTTTAATATCGGTGTTACGTTGGCTATCTTCCACTGATCAGGCATAGTTCCAGACTGCAAGGATTTATTGAATAGTAATGTCAGTGGTTTGGAGAGCTCATCCTTAGCTTCCTTTAGAACTCTAGGCGAGATTGTATCAGGTCCAGGCGTTTTATTTACCTTGAGTTTATCTAAACAATTCAATACTTCTCTCTCTGTAACGGTGATATTGCTTAGAACATTTGAATTATCAATCTGAATCGGCGATGGTGTAGGGATATCACTGAGGTCTTCTGTTGTAAAAACTGATGCAAAGAAGGTATTGAGGGCATTAGAGAGAGAGAGAAAGAGAGAGAGAGAGAGAGAGAGAGAGAGAGAGAGAGAGAGAGAGAGAGAGAGAGAGAGAGAGAGAGAGAGAGAGAGAGAGAGAGAGAGAGAGAGAGAGAGAGAGAGAGAGAGAGAGAAAGAGAGAGAGAGAGAGAGAATAACCTTGGCAGTGAACAGCTGACGAAAGTTGCCGATTGCTTCCATTTGACGATACTAATAACTAAACGAACCCATTACAGCTAGTGAAGATGTACTAAAGAGATAATGTCTACTGTATGGTAAATGCTACTATACATCCCTAACTGTCTATACAATAAAAATATGTACATACAAAATAGAAATACACAAAGTAAATAATGAACAAGAGCCCAAGTATTGAGGTATGTACCACTTGCAGGGTTGAATCACAGCCTTCAATAGGGAGAACATATCGACATTGTTTTGATGGTACCATGGCCTTTTCATTTTAGCCATGTCACATAATATATTGTACGTTACGAAAACCTAGATTTAATTTATACTATATCAACAATTATATTTATTTTGTTCACGTAAGACATGTTTTTTTATATGAATATGAAGTGATACGTTTACTATGCATCTAAGAACATGATTATGATAACTGTTTCAGGCTTCAAGGGCGATTTTCACTGCCTTTCGGCTAACATAATTATTTACTTAAGTTTGGAAGGATCTCTAGAAAGTGAAGAGGTGAAATATATCTTAATAAATCCTCTGGCTCCCACAATTCCTTCCTAAACTGAATAACATCGTCTTTTAATAGCCAGCATATAATGAAGAAAACACGTCCTTGTATCTGTAAAGGGTGACCGTGCACTGATATGTTACTATATTTACAACCAATTTACTCTAGCCCTTTTTGAGTTACAGAGGATAGAGGTCATGATTGCTCGCCTACTTACAGCGAGGCAAGAAATCGTGACCTCTATCCTCTGTAACTGAAAAAGGGCTAGAGCAAATTGGCTGTAAATTTTCACATCTATTCCTTGCCTGACTCTTCCCAAACGGTAGAAATATTAACTCGATTACTCTAGTCGTTTTTGAGTTACAGAGGTTAGAAGTCATGATTTCTCGCCTACTTACAGCGAATAGACTATAGTACCACGTGTTAGTATCATGTTACCTTCATGTTACACGTAAATATTGACACTTGTTGTAAATATATTAACCCTTTCAGTTTACCAGAACGCGTTTATAACTTTTATTTGAGCTATCTTTAGGTCATTGCATTAAGCTTAGGAAGGAAGATTGGAAGTTAGATGGTTAATTGAGATAGTTTTCACCCCTTTGATTCTTAGAGATCCTTCCTAAACTACATAACATCTTCTAATAATAGAAGGGTAACCTGGACACAATACTATATTATATTATTTTTATTAATCTCACCACCACACCCCCAATGAAATTAATTAAAGTATATATGATCCACCGGGATTCGAACTCGGGTTATCACACACATATTTTTGCCACCTTAACCATTACACCACCAGGACGGTTAAAGGTTTATGCACACGCCTACGACTTATTATCCATTCTCGAATACTGGATATTAATCTAATCATGTTCATATTCCCAACCGCACTATGGTAGCCTACTGTTTAAGTGAGAGGAAAGAATATTCATGGGGCACAGATCATATAGACCGGCCTCTCGAAGAAATATCCCTAAACCTGTTAGATGTGTTATGTTGCGGTCGTGTGCTACCTCTCCTTTAGGCATACATTAAGTCCAGACTCTACTTATAAACGATTGTGTAAAAGAGTGGGTGACGTCAACTAATGAGAGGCTTGCATCACAGACACACCCTCTCCACTAGCCAATCACTGCACGTGGCTTCGCCGCTGTATATGATGCAACAAATTTGATCTTTAAAACAATAATGTCACAATGATTACAGATATTTCGGATCAACTCCTTGCGGATTATATCGCGTTTTGACAGTTTATAATGGCTATTAGTAGATGATTTTATACAGCTTAGGAAGAACTTTTAGAAGAACTCTCCTCTTACCTTCTCAACAGTGACGACAAAATATTGTTCCCCAATCCCTGTGTTTCGATGGGAATAAGGGCGAGCTTGCAGTTTTTCTGTGTCACAAGTTGGTACAAGTATTCAGCTCCCAGAAACCGCAATAACCTGAATTTGGCAAAAATTGCCATTTCGCCCTTGTTCCTCTGTACTGTATATAGGCGAACTTGATAATTATGTTCAGCCTAAATTGAGTATTCACAATAGCATAAGACGCAACATTACAACACCTGTTGGTCAAATATATAATACAATTTAGATTAGCGAACATGACGCAACTTGTGCCCATGGGTCCGAGAATATTCTAGAATATTCTAGAATACGTATACGATACGTTCCGAGGGACTGCCTCGCGGCTCCTCCTCCCTTGCACCATGAATCCAAGGTTAAGAGATACAAAATCATTGTGTAAAGAAATTGTTGGTATGGTGACTTTACCATGGGAAGTAATTAGTTTTTTTGTAAGATGCCGAATGTTTTTTAGAATACGGATTTTAAACAGAAATGTGAATGCTAATGATCCTAGAAAAACTAAATCTAAAATGTCTAAACTAATAAAATCAGTGTGAAATCCTCGTGTTTATGTAATCCTTATCCCTCTTTGTGCAAGCTAATTATATTATAAGAATAAGAAAATAGAACAATAACCAAGCAAGATGAAGATACCGGGTATAACAAAATACCGGTACTAATATTAATTAACATGTTTGACACCCCTGGTCTAGTGGCAGCACTTTGGCTGGCAGGCGAGCGTTTTTCTAGCTTTCTTTCTCTCGCCCCACCTTCTGACGACAACAGGCTGCGCGTGCGCCAACCTGTTGTATCTCTTAACCTTGCATGAATCAAGCATCGGAAGAGAACGGTTATACTGTTGTGATCTGTGAAGACAAAATGACCAATAACAATGATACGGAGATCAAATCTTTCAATATCACTATGGATTCACATAGTGATTTTAAGGAAATAGAATCGAAAGAATCCAAAGAAGCCAAGGTGGTGATGAATGAAAACACACGCCACACCATTCTAACTCTCTTTAGAGAATACCGGAACTTCTTTTTCATTCTGTTTTCATGTGTACTAATAACCGGCCTAGCTGTTTGGGGTATTACCGGTGACTATTATGCCTGGGGTGGTTATGTAAGGCATAATGGCCCTGATAGGGTTACCATAAACAACCCACAACCTACAGTACTCGACCCCATAACTACTGTTCGCCCTGATGGGGTTACCATAAACAACCCACAACCTACAGTACTCGGCCCCATAACTACTGTTCGCCCTGATGGGGTTACCATAAACAACCCACAACCTACAGTACTCGGCCCCATAACTACTGTTCGCCCTGATGGGGTTACCATAAACAACCCACAACCTACAGTACCCGGCCCCATAACTACTGCTCGCCCTGATGGGGTTACCATAAACAACCCACAACCTACAGTACCCGGCCCCATAACTACTGTTCGCCCTGATGGGGTTACCATAAACAACCCACAACCTACAGTACCCGGCCCCATAACTACTGTTCGCCCTGATGGGGTTACCATAAACAACCCACAACCTACAGTACCCGGCCCCATAACTACTGTTCCTAAGATGTTTTGGGACAACATAGACAATAATGACCCAGCCAAGCAACAGCATCTCCCTCAACAGTATCAGCAACAACAGCTCGAACAGGGGAAGTTAAAGAATAAACAGGCAGAGACCTGTGGACTTGTACCGGTAAGGGTGCCCTCCAGGAGCTCGATAAGATTAAAGGATACTCTGAGGCAGACGAATTATCAATCTGGCCTAAGGTCCTCATCATTTACCTCTGCCATGGATGCGAGGATGTGAGTTGTAACAACACGAATCATGGCTGGTCTGAGGTATGTGAATGGGAAGGGTACTGTGCTCCCGTGTTCGCCAACACCACAATCCCCAGCCATGACGCTACCACCAACAGATCTGCCACCATCCCTACCACTACCAGCTGTGCTACCAACCCTGACAACATACTTGCTTACTTCATGACCGTAGGGGAGGGTGCAAAAGAGTACTACCATGAACAATGTTTGTTAATACACAGCCTTTGCCAATGTCACCTGAAAGGTAAGGTATTGCTAGATCTATCTCTCTCTCTCGCTCTCTCAAAAAAAAATAAAAAATAGGTAGAACTTTGAGGGCAAGGGAGAATAAGGGGCATTCACTAGTGAGTGTTCTATCCACGGTATAATAACACAAGGTGGACGCACTGAATTCTTGAACTCTTATACATAAAGGCTTTTAAAAAGCACTAAACAGACGTCTATTAATTATTTTGATTTTGTGACTTCACGCTCAACCATGGTACCGTCATAATATAAGATATAGTTGTCGGAATAACGTTGATTATTCTATAAGCGAATATTTAGTGAAATATTCGTATACCATCGTGGCTAGTTTGTTGACATAGGCAGTGTTCTCTCTGGCCGTCAGAGGGCACCACCGTCCGGTCTGCTCCCCCCTCCCCACTCCCAGCCATTACCAACATTTCGCTTCCTAGATATCTCCGTTCCCTCTTAGATTCTTAGCTGGCCATATACTCTTCATATAAACTACACATACAGTATATCAAATAACAATGCTAACAGGGCGGGAGCCCAACCCCGAAAGGGGTTGAAATATGAGAGCTATTCCCCCCCCCCCCCCCCCCGCCAAAGGCGGCTTTCTAGGGCCTTTCCTAGCTGATGCTGAGAGGATTGGGTTCTAGTCATGTGGTGATGGGCTGGTCTATCAGAGAGAGAACTGAGGGATCTCTGCCATACCTATAGCTTTCTCTGACTGTTCCTTTAACTTATATATTTCTAGCTCTCAAGTGACGGCGTCTCTAACGTGGATTGACCTCCCAATCTACCAAGATTGGAAGCCAAAGCGTCACATTTTTCCTTTGCCCCTCAACATTCTCTTCATAATTGCTGAGGGGCACAGGGCCCTGGGTGGGGCTTTGGTTTCCCGGGCGTTTCCTCACCCTCCTCAGCTCCCCGCCATGGAGTGGCTTCGGTCACCCAGGCTTTATTGTGGTCGGCAGGGAGGGTTCTGTGGGGGCGCTCGGTTATGGCCTTGGCCTTGCTCGGGGCCTTGGGGCTGTTCGGCCAGGCAGCTTGGGGAACAACAACAACAACAACAACAACAATGCTAACATGTAGATTGGGTCCTACTACAATAACATTATCCATATAAATCGACGTTACTCTACATATTAGGTAATTAGGTCAACAAAAATATCATCGCATTTCCGCGGTAAAATTTGAAGCGACGTCGGCTATATACTACCTCATAGCCGTATATATATATGTTACTATACCGTGGTTCTATCCATCTATCTATCTATTTACTCAGGCCCAACCCCCACTTTTTTTTTTTTTTTTTTTGAGAGAGAGAGTGTTACCTTGGCTAAATACTAATTTACCAAACTTAGAAAGATGTTGTCAGTATAACCGTGTCACAAGGAGAGGACTTGTAGAAGTTGTAGTGAAGCTTGTACAGTAGTGGCCTTACTTAGGCTGGTTATCGGCCTGCTTGTAAAGTATAAGAAAGAGGTAGAAAAAAGTATATACAAATGTTGGGTATATTGATAGTGATTTACCTTTCTAGCTTTTACTTATACTGCCAATATAACTAACTGATAAGGTATAGCTTATTACCTTGGACACTTTATATATATATTTTTTTTCATACCCCTATTTCATGTGTGTTACTGTTTGTTAAGGGGAGGCAGACCGTTTTTCTGGACCCCTTCTCCCTAATGTTTAGCCCCACTAGTTTTGAGATTTTAAGACGGTTCCATTAGTTTTGGGATTTTATGAACTTTCGCCCCATTTCGTTGTCAATTTTAAGACCTTTCGTGCCATTTAGGTGTCGATTATTTCCTGGCGAGCGATAGCGAGCCTGCAATTTTAAGAGGATCCGGGCCAGGACATTTTTCTACCGAAAAATGTACAAATTTATCTTGAAGGGGAGTCTAGGGGGTGTTTTTCTAAGCTTGATGGAGGTCTAGCGAGGAAACTAAATAAATATAGGAATATATTAACTAATAGACCCAACAAACGGTGAGTCTCCCCTTAACACGGTACGGTACCAAACCGCTGCAATGTTGTTTTAAATATTTCATTCATCGTATCATGATAATACTTTTTCCCCTTTTTCTTACGGTCAAGTAGTTTTCATTCATATCTACTATACTTTATTCATCTATCTCTTTATTATACGTATATTATTTTATTCCGTAGTTGAATGTGTACACTGTAGTTCTTAAGCATAATCAGACCTGCCTCAAAGTACCCACAAGCAGATCCCGGTCTTATGCAAAACTTCATATATACTGTAATACCACATTATTTATTTACTACAATGATGATGATGATGGCTATAGGAAAAGTAGGACAATAGCCTACTAAAGTTTATTTATATATGTATTTATGGACTGATGGAATAGAGTATAACCGACCAGACTTACATTGGTTTGTCCATTATATCGCTTCCAAACTTAGACAAAATAGAACTACTATGGGTTTCAGAGGCCGTGTGGCATCGTTTTTCGGGAATAACTTATTAACAAACAGTTGGATCAGTATGATATTTTGACACATCTTTTTTCACACCGTCCCCTAATTTTCGTCAATATAGTGCATTGCCAAGAGTGTAGAAATAAGCCACTTGTCCCTTAGTCCCTTAGTACGAACGGGGATGTTTGTAACTTCTACTACATGCCTGGCGGGCATATTTACCCTAAACGAGCTTCATTCCATGCTCTTTTTCATGCATAGACAAGAGCCAGAGCGTAATACAATGTATCCGTGAAAGGGCGATAATAGAGCTTTCCAATGACACCTGAATCATCCTTGTAAGACCACGGGTTATCCTGTAGCGATCGATCGCGCAACACGAAGGGAAAAACCCTAAAATACGGTAATTTCCAGAGTTTTTTCCTGGTCTTGCGAGGCCGTGGGTGTGGAATGTTGCAGAGCTAGTGTCAGTCGCGGAACTGGGTCCGTGCCGAACGGTCAGAGCCCGCCTATCGTCCTCCCAACGCGTGGACTCTCTCTCAGAGCCGATAATGTGCTCAAAATCCCGCCCGATTAATGTCGGTCACCGCAGGGGTGGCCATTATTCTCTCATTCGACATATGTCGGGCCCCGCGGCTTGAGTGTTAAAAAGTTTGACCCATTACTTAGTGATTTTAAGACCTTTCGCTCCTTTTCTTTGTCAATGTTCAGACTTTTTGAGTCATTTAGGTGTCAATTCTTTTCCTGGCGAGCGATAGCGAGCCTGTTACGTAAGAGGAACAGGCCTTCGACCAGGAAATTTTTCTACCAAAAAATATACAAATATATCTTCAAGGGGTATCCTGGGGTTGCTTATTTTAAAGTTTGATGGAGGTCTAGGGAGGAAACTAAAAATTTTTTTTTAACCCGTACAGCCCCAGCGACGCGTCTGACGAGTCACCCTAATTGCTCCGACCGTAACCTCAGGTGTAGCCACTCGAGAGGGCTCAGATTTGTATGGGAACTGTGTACGTATCCCACGCAACCGTGCCGATGGTTTAAAACTCTCAAAGTCCACGTGCGTGCGCGTGAGCGCGCAATAACCTAGTTTTTGGGGGTAATTGCCTTCAATTTTTTACTCTTGTAAAATACGTTTTCGGGACCATTCTTTAAGCTTTTTGAGCGGTTTTTCGTGGTTTTTCCTTCATTCCTAACCCATTCGCTATTGTTTCTGGAATAAAAAAAAAATTTGAAAACCAGCCGGGTTCTGGTGAACAAACAATACAAAACTAGCCGGGGCTCCACGGGTTAAATAGGCTACATAATACATGAACAAAATCGACCAAAAAATGAACCATCACCCTTTAACGCTTTCAGTATACCGTGACGCATTCCTTCATTTTTATCTGGCGAAGAGTAGACAATTTTATTCAGCTTACGAAGGAATTTTGAATGTCAGACGGTTAATTGACATACCAGTAATACTTTACACCTTAATGATATTCAATATTATGTCATAAGGTTATGTAATGTTATATTATTTTATGTTTATTATTCATATTTTGTTCTTCTTCAGCGTGAGCGGGAAGGACAGCTCGCAGCTCCGGCGGTGGCCAGAGGCAAGATGTCACACCAGGATAAATTAGTTACAACACTATCTTCTGCGACGTCTTGGGGATATTACATTTACTTTCATAATTATTGAGAGTTTTGGTTGCTTTTGTAATTTTCAAGCAATTTGTCTTTAGTTTGCCCCCAAGATGAAGAAAAACGCCTCCCCAGACCCCCTCAAAACTAAAAACACCACCCAAAGCCCTTTCAAAGATATTTTCAGGGGGAGTTGATAACACAATGGATAGTGAGGTGGACTGCGGATCAAATGGACGTCACTTCGAGTCTTCGCCAAACATCAGGGGTTGAGAGAAGCTGTTGGACGACGACGCCGTGGTGTCCAGTAAATATTTAGTTTTCTTTGGGGGCGCTCTAGTCGGCTCCAGTGATTGTCGCCTGGTTGGTGGGATCCAGCACCTTCCTGGACCTGTGGTTTGCCTGCTGGAGGGACGTGACCCAATGGTGGTTGGAGTTACTTCGTGGGCCCCACCTTCCCCATCAGTACCCTGGGCTGCCTTCAGCCTCTGGGAGGTGTGTTATCTCCACCCTTCTCATCTCTCCTACTCACCACACGTCGTTTTCTTGCTGGGTGTCATCGTTCATCGCATCACCTCCCCATCCTATCCTTCAAATCCTGGGAGTGCTGCTGCCCTACGCGGCCCCTTATAAGTTCTCTGTTTGGGCCTTCTGTTTCCGTATATTGTCAAAACAAGATGCCCGACCATATTCGAATATGCTGTGAACGATGGTATAGCTGCTCTCTCCAAATCATGTGACGTGTATAAATAAAGTGTCGTCATTTAGTGCGACAGAAAAGGGGCACTACAATACCTCAAAGCTTCACTCCATATTCTCTGGGGCCTCGCTAGAGTTACAGGCTACTGAACAGCTTACAGTTCCGAGATTAAAACATAGAAAAATACGAATTCAAATACATAAACCTAATATTATGTGCAGTCCCAGTCGAAAGCCAGTTCTTCCAAAATTGCAGGCCTGCTATCCCAGAAAAAATCGACACCTAAATGGGGTGAAACAGCCTATATTCGTCAAATAAATAAGGCAAACAGTCTTAACACTCAAATGAGAGAAAAAGGGAGGGTCCATAAAATCCGGCCTCTCATCAGATAGGGTAAAGACTGAAGTGAATTAAAGAAGGAATACAAACAAAAATTAATATGAACTTATATTGGTTTGGCTTTTAGAATTTATGTAGACATTGTAGTAATTGTAAAACAAATCATTAACTTTGTATATATAATAATACAAAAATAACGTGAACTTTCATTGTTTTAGACATTTTATAATTTATAAAGCCATATTTACAACTGTAAAACAAAACACACTTTTGTTTTTTATATTTTACGTTAAAGACAGAGGTCCTCCTCTTAAGGGATCAATTTGTCCCAAATTAAGCTAGGATGCTGACATTTTCACTGATAGTGGCTTGCCCCATGATGATAAAGCTGGTGAATTTTAATTGAATTATATGAATTATTTTTAATATTTTAATTATTTAGTATAAAAATAGTATATTAAATTTGTCCATTTTTCATCTCACTTGCTATTGAGAGTTATGCCTTGATATGTTTTTTGAGATAAGTACGGGGCATGCTTGTAAAACTCCGGCATTTTTACTGCTTTAGGTCCAACGGTTGGGTTCTGCTCTTCTAACGAAATCGCCCACTGTATTTTCCCACCTGCATTAAATGTATACTGCACCAGAAAATTTAATATTTAACTTACAGATCCATAAGAGCCCATTTTTAGACAAAAGTGTAAGCTTGGCAATAATAAAATTATGCAAATTGAGCAAGAATTGAAAGAGATATTGCATCTTGAATAACATTAATTTACAAAAAAAATAAAAAATAAAATAAAAAATGGGGAAATGGGCGTCAAAAATCAATTTGTTTATTATTTTATCCTGCTTAAATTAAGTAAAATGTTGATTACCAATGCAAGTTTACCAACGGATGCAATTTCTTCACGACAGTGTTGCAAACACATTAAGCTTCTTTGAAGCAAGTTTTTTGTTATTTTTCAAAATGTTCATTTATTTTACATATTTAAATGGACTTACGTCCTTAAAGAAGGGACTTTGTTTTAGGATTGAGTTAAAAATGTGAATAGTCTTACTACGTATGACACCCTGCTAAGAGGAATCTGTGACATCATACACAAACACAGACTTAGTTCTCCATTATTAAATACTCAATGTTATTTTGTTGCAATATTATAGGATGCCAAAATAATTAGTCGTTTATTTAGCCAAAAATATTTGTCATAAATGTGTCACCGCTTGGCTTCATCGAAACATACTGGATACATACTAATAAACAAATTATAACATAATGCTAAATATTTACGGTACAAAATACAAACCATTATTTAAATTCACACTAAAATCATTTAGAGAAGTGGACGATGTACACGAACGTGCACCCACCCACTCAAGTTCATACTATTATTTTATAACCACACACACACACACACACACACACACACACACAAACACACACACAAGCTGCTGCAGCACAATTGTCCAGAAACAAATATGAAAAACATTTTGGTAACAGGATTGATAATATTGATCGCAGACTATCGCTGAAGCAACATTTCTTGGTGTATATGAAAATCATTAATGGTACATTGACTGATTAGGAACACACGTAAGCTATAGTAATGTAATGTTGTGTTGTGAACCTTAGTATTTAGATAGGAGATATTCTATAAGGGTCTTTTTAAATGGGAAGATAGTTTGATGGGATTTGATATAAGGTGGAAGATCATTCACACCTTGATTCCCTGATGTTCACTTCTCATAAATGATAGTTGTAATATGTTATTATCCTTATCCTTAGTGATCTTGGCCCCATTCATTGTGCTTTCCACTCACTAAAACATTAGGCTTTCCATAATGCAGTTAGGTCTGAGTACATGATTATATTGATATCCAAAATTCGAAAATTTATATTAATCGTGATCGTGTACTCAACCTTTAATTGTGTTGGTGGTGTAATGGTTTAGATGCTTATGTTCTGGGTGTGGTGTCCCGAGTTCGAATCCCGGGAGGACCATATGTTTTCATTAGTTTATTAAAGTGCATTGGGGTTTGTAATTGATGATTAATGTTAAGAACGGGGTGTTACTTAATTTCTATAGGTTCAGGGACTAATGTCTAACGAGGCCGATCCTTAGTGATCTTGGCCCCATATTTCTTTCCACTCACTAAAACATTAGGCTTTCCATAATGCAGTTAGGTCTGAGTTAATGATTAGATTGATATCTAAAATTCGAAAATGGATTTTAATCGTGAGCGTGTACTCAACCCTTAACTGTGTTGGTGGTGTAATGGTTTAGATGCTTATGTTCTGGGTGTGGTGTCCCGAGTTCGAATCCCGGAAGGACCATATGCTTTTATTAGTTTATTCAAGTGCAGTGGGGTATGTAATTGATGATTAATGTTCAGAACGGGGTGTTACTTAATTACGTAAGTTGTTAGGATTTGTTCTGATAGTGAAGTATTGTTCATTATTATCAGCGAAATTGAATACACATTTAAAGACAAAGAGGGCGCTTAGAAATGTAGTAACATCATATATTTAAGATTTTAATTTATTTAACCCGTCCAGCCCCGGCTAGTTTTGTAATGTTTGTTCACCAGAACCCGGCCGGTTTTCAATTTTTTTTTGTATTCCAGAAACAATAGCGAATGGGTTAGGAATGAAGGAAAAACCACGAAAAAACCGCTCAAAAAGCTTAAAGAATGGTCCTACAGAGCCCCAAAAACGTATTTTACAAGAGTAAAAAATTGAAGGCAATTACCCCAAAAAACCAGGTTATTGCGCGCTCACGCGCACGCACGTGGACTTTGAGAGTTTTCAACCATCGGCACGGTTGCGTGGGATACGTACACAGTTCCCATACAAATCTGAGCCCTCTTGAGTGGCTACACCTGAGGTTACGGTCGGCGCAATTAGGGTGACGCGCCAGGCGCGTCTCTGGGGCTGTGCGTTACATACATCGCCGACGCGTCAGGCGCGTCGCTGGGGCTGTACGGGTTAAAGGAATAGTTTGTGTGATCTCGCTTTCTCAGGAAAGCCAACAATGACTAAGGGATTTAAATGCGAGGCATGTGCAGAACCCCATATAACATGACTATGTATTTCATAGTGAGTTTGTTGCGAATATGTTAAAGTATGTCACAATGGTTGTATAACTTATTTGTGATAGATTGAATATGGCTCTTCAAGCTCAGTTTGTGGTCAACAATGACACCCACAAATGTTGTTTTCAATTCCGGTTTAAGGGGGCCCACCTCGCTTTTTTTTTTCTCTTTATCTCCCTCTCTCATTGGCTTGTATCTAATCGGCCCCATTCAGCCTATTGTTTTAAGACGTTTATCCCCATCCAGGTGTCAATATTTTCTTGGCAAGTGGTAGCGAGCCAGCATATATATATTTTTGTTTTGACAGCAAGCTAAACTTGTACATTTTTCGATAGAAAAAGGTCTCCGGATTTCTCCATACAATGCTGGCTCGTTATCGCTCGCCAGGAAGAAATCGACATCTGGATGGCGATAAAAGTCTTAAAACAGTTGGCTGAATGGGGCCGAATGGATACAAGCCAGAGAAAGAGAGAAAAGGAGAGAAAGATAAACAAAAAAGCAGGTGGCCCCCCTTAAGAATATGGTCACCTATACTAATCGCCATACATAATTTTACAGTAATATTTGTATTATTACATTCCAGTTAGCTCTAATGGTTGTTGTTGAATAAATACCAGATTCAACTCTTGTTCTTGTATAATTGTAGAGTACGGTTTCGCTAATAAGTCATGTCCCAGCTGTCATTACGTTTGACTTGCTCTGTACTGTATTAATGTCTGTCAGATGTTGAATCGGGTGGCTAAGCGTAGGAACATGTTTGTATATTCAACTCGATATGAAGCTTAGATATTGCTGATGCCACTTATTTATCAACACATACATGGTGCCGAGACATCACTTATTAGCGCGACTGTACAATAGCCAGTCTTCCACTATAAATATATTGCTTCATGCCGGCATTCCCTTCCAATGATGTTTAATATAAGCTTACAGTATTGTTTAGTAATAGTTTTGTAATAAAATAATATAAGAACAATAGTATTTTATTCTAATTCATCTATTATATATTGATATTTTTGTGTTTAGTTTTCTATTTACCATATCTTTGCAGGTCATAATTAATCTAGTATATTAATTTTGATACGTCTAGAAATTGTGATCCCTAGCTTTAAGTACGTCGGGAAAGGCTAGAGCAAATGGGCTGTTAATTTACATTCATATTTACTAGTTGACTTCCAACTGGAATTAATATTAGATTAAATAAGTTCTTTTTTAGTCATCAGAAGTTAGGGTTCAGGATTTCTCGACTAATGATAATGAATAGACTATAGCAATGTAGCAATGAAAACAAATGTATATATATATATATATATATATATATATATATGTCACGGGTCAGACCGTGACTGTGATTATATACTATAGGGTTAGCTATATTTCTCGAGCGCGGGAAAAATTGGGGAGGCGGGAACAGCTGTAGAGAAAGGGAGAGAAGAGGGGTGGAGGCACAGGCATAGGCCTGTGTACCGCTAGGCACCTCGCGTACATGTGTGCGTGTGTGCGTTCTTGCTTGTGAGCGTGGGTAGGCCGCCGTTACGCGTACATGTGTGTGTGCGTTCATGTTGTAGGCGTGGTCATAGGGAGTGTCCAGTCTTTTCATTGGCACCAAATTCAAAATGTGATGGGGGAGGGGAAAACCGAGGTTATAAAGGGGGCAGGAATGCCCAGGACAGGCCTTATTCTGCTCCTGCCCGACCCCAACGAGATAGTCCAAATTTTGTTGTGCCCGCGATGAATGGGTCGGCAGTGCTGCGAGGGCACCTCGTGCCCTAATTCAACCATAATCAGGTGAGTCCAATTCAGTTAGACAAGTGTCAACGTTGATTGAGATATCCAGAGTGATGTGTGGTGGTGAGAGTGATGTGTGGTGGTGTGCTTTTGTACGTTGGCCAGTCACCAGGACTGTGCCAGACCGTGCACATGGCCAAGGTTGTGACGCCGACCGAATTAGCTTATGCTATGGCCGAGAATGGCAGGTGTAAGCATGACCCCACAGAGGGCTTGCTAAAGGCTAGGGATGCCCAGGGCGACGTAGTTCTCCTGCGGCGATATCCCACTGATTTAGCTATGCACGTGGCCAGGGGTGTGTGTGGATGTGTGCGGGTGTGGTGAGTGACGCCGTAACGCTTAACCCCACAGAGGGTGAGGTTACCGCTAGAGGATTGTCGGCTTGAAGGTCTTGTCGTACTGCCCGTTTTGAGACTTTAATTAGACAACTCTCATTAGTCTAGCGAGTCACGTGTGTGGATGTGTGCGGGTGTGTGAGTGACGCCGTAGCATCTTAACCCCACAGAGGGTGATGGTTACCGCTAGAGGAGTGTCGGCTTGAAGGGCTTGTCGTACTGCCGTTTTGAGACCCTTTAATTAGGCAACTCTCATTAGTCTAGCGAGTCACGTAACTGAGGTGAGGAGGTGAGAGAGAGTGATGAGTGTGATTGACGGGTACTGTGAATGTGGGAAAATCTCGTACCTTATTCGATCATGCGGTCATTTGCTGGGCTAGACGATTTCAGTAACACAGTAGACTAAAGGGTTGGTTGATGTGAGATTTCGTGTGACAAGCAGTAATCAGTATAATGATTTGGGGTAATCTTAGGGGTAGTTATAATACTGGGTAATTGTATTTAGGTAAGTGGATTAGATAAGTGGGTTAGATTGAGTGGCTGAGTGTGTGAATGAAATTGTCTCGTTGATTAATGGAATTTCAGTGTCGCTATTCAATAAAACCATTTTAGTATGAATGTTTGTTTCTTTAATTCTTACTAACTTTAAGAATATAATTATTATCAATATATACCTATCATTACAATAAATCCGTGTACTCTATTATCCCGCAAGCTGGGAACTGCAATTTTCTTTTCAAATATATTACTGCATCGAGTCAGTATAGATATAAATGTATAGCATGTTCTGGGACTTTTGTTGCCATAATTTCACAAGGGATATTTGTCTATTTTTGATCTAAAGTAACGACACTATCAATTATAGGTTTATTTCCTAGATAATGGGCAAGTGTTACAGTAACCTATTAGTCTTATGATCTATTACAATTGGCGATCTGGACAGGATTACTATTACAATTGGCACCGGGCATGATCTATTACAATATATATATATATATATATATATATATATATATATATATATATATATATATATATATATATATAGAGAGAGAGAGAGAGAGAGAGAGAGAGAGATACTATAAAACAGTACAGAGAAAATATGCATTACTCTGACATCTGTAACGATTCAAGAGAGACAATTGAAAAAGCTTCTTATAATAATCAGGGAGTAAGATGTATGTAACTGTAGTATATAATTCAATATACTCTGATTGTTTTCTCTTTCTCTCCTTTTCTCTCTTTCTCTGGCTTGTATCCATTCGGCCCCATTCAACCTACTGTTTTAAGACGTTTAGCCCCATCCAGGTGTCAATATTTTCCCCAGCATATATATTATATATATATATATATATATATTTTACAGCTAGCTAAATTTGTAAATTTTTCGATAGAAAAATGTCTCCGGCGAAGCTATCAAGACAGTTAAAGAAATATGGACAAGCCTACGATTTAGTTAATATTCCCAACATAATTGTATTTGCATTTTTATACCTATTATTCTCTGCAGGGTGCTGCATTTTCAATGTATTATTAAAACATTTTAATACATTTTGAAATTTCATTTAAATAGCAAAGGAATGCAATCTATAAATTAACCCTTTGAATTATATCGCCTCAGTGAATTTAAGCATTACAGAATATCAAATACACATGGATACATGATGCCAGATTGCCATGCTAGACCGGTATACAACGTTGCCAAACTTATTCAAACAATAGTTACTGGATATTAAACTCTAAGTTAACCCCAAGGATATACTGTACGTTATGTTGCAACTTGAGAGAGAGAGAGACAGAGAGAGAGAGAGAGAGAGAGAGAGAGAGAGAGAGAGAGAGAGAGAGAGAGAGAGAGAGAGAGAGAGAGAGAGAGAGAGAGAATAACCTTGGCAGTGAACAGCTGACGAAAGTTGCCGATTGCTTCCATTTGACGATACTAATAACTAAACGAACCCATTACAGCTAGTGAAGATGTACTAAAGAGATAATGTCTACTGTATGGTAAATGCTACTATACATCCCTAACTGTCTATACAATAAAAATATGTACATACAAAATAGAAATACACAAAGTAAATAATGAACAAGAGCCCAAGTATTGAGGTATGTACCACTTGCAGGGTTGAATCACAGCCTTCAATAGGGAGAACATATCGACATTGTTTTGATGGTACCATGGCCTTTTCATTTTAGCCATGTTACATAATATATTGTACGTTACGAAAACCTAGATTTGATTTATACTATATCAACAATTATATTTATTTTGTTCACGTAAGACATGTTTTTTTATATGAATATGAAGTGATACGTTTACTATGCATCTAAGAACATGATTATGATAACTGTTTCAGGCTTCAAGGGCGATTTTCACTGCCTTTCGGCTAACATAATTATTTACTTAAGTTTGGAAGGATCTCTAGAAAGTGAAGAGGTGAAATATATCTTAATAAATCCTCTGGCTCCCACAATTCCTTCCTAAACTGAATAACATCGTCTTTTAATAGCCAGCATATAATGAAGAAAACACGTCCTTGTATCTGTAAAGGGCAACCGTACACTGATATGTTACTATATTTACTAAATTTACAGCCAATTTGCTCTAGCCCTTTTTGAGTTACAGAGGATAGAGGTCATGATTGCTCGCCTACTTACAGCGAGGCAAGAAATCGTGACCTCTATCCTCTGTAACTCAAAAAGGGCTAGAGCAAATTAGCTGTAAATTTCCACATCTATTCCTTGCCTGACTTCCCAAACGGTAGAAATATTAACTCGATTACTCTAGTCGTTTTTGAGTTACAGAGGTTAGAAGTCATGATTTCTCGCCTACTTACAGCGAATAGACTATAGTACCACGTGTTAGTATCATGTTACCTTCATGTTACACGTAAATATTGACACTTGTTGTAAATATATTAACCCTTTCAGTTTACCAGAACGCGTTTATAACTTTTATTTGGGCTATCTTTAGGTCATTGCATTAAGCTTAGGAAGGAATATTGGAAGTTAGATGGTTAATTGAGATAGTTTTCACCCCTTTGATTCTTAGAGATCCTTCCTAAACTACATAACATCTTCTAATAATAGAAGGGTAACCTGGACACAATACTATTATGTTAGATGTGTTATGTTGCGGTCGTGTGCTACCTCTCCTTTAGGCATACAGTAAGTCCAGACTCTACTTATAAACAATTGTGTAAAAGAGTGGGTGACGTCAACCAATGAGAGGCTTGCATCACAGACACACCCTCTCCACTAGCCAATCACTGCACGTGGCTTCGCTGTTGTATATGATGCAACAAATTTGATCTTTAAAACAATAATGTCACAATGATTACAGACATTTCGGATCAACTTGCGGATTATATCGCGTTTTGACAGTTTATAATGGCTATTAGTAGATGATTTTATACAGCTTAGGAAGAACTTGTAAGAGCTAGTGTTAGTTGAGACAGCCCTCAACACAATCCACTATCAATATAACGAGTACCTGGTGTACCATAGCCGGTACAGTGTACCCCTATGTCAATGTTGTGACCTCCATACCAGTCAGACCTCATATAGCAAGCTAATGATATTGTGGCTCCAGACACTATCCACAACCCTCAAAACAATCCTCTATTAATATAACGAGTACCTAGTGTACCATAGCCGGTACAGTGTACCCCTATGTCAATATTGTGACCTCCATACCGGTCAGACCTCATATAGCAAGCTAATGATATTGTGGCTCCAGACCCTATCCACAACCCTCAACACAATCCACTATTAATATAAGGAGTACCTGGTGTACCATAGCCGGTACACTGTACCCGTATGTCAATATTGTGACCCCCATACCGGTCAGACCTCATATAGCAAGCTAATGATATTGTGGCTCCAGACCCTATGGACGTTTACATTTTGTCGCAAAATATCAAACATTAACTTTGTCATTATGTAGACTAGGAACGTTTTATTTACATCTTTCTTTTTTGTTCAATACAAGTTACATTATCACATTATATAATTCCTATTTTGGCAAGTGTCAAAGACATGAACAAACAATGTATTCCATCGGTTATGAAACACGTTTTGTAGTTACTAAAAATGCGTTGTGGTAACGTGTTAACAGTATGTTTGGTAATGTCATTAGTGTATGTTATATTAGAACCTCTTAAAAACGTTGATTTGACATATTGCTAGAAACCATTGTAATATTACTACACCTCTATATGTGCCAAACGTTTTAGTAGTAGATGTAGTAGATGTCGTAGTAGTAATTGTAGATGTGATAGGTTAGTATTAATATAACAAAACGTTAAACTTTAACTCTACATATTATACACGGATTTGTGATACGTAAATGTTCAGTAGTGAAAATACAGTCAATGATACAAAATGTACACGTTTTTTACACGTGTATCATATACAATTCCTACTTAGGTTCCTTTTTACGTGCTCACAACATTAATATGGACGTTTTCTTGATGTTGCCAAACAACAAACATTAACGTTGCAATTATATAGACTATTGACGTCATATATAAGTCTTTATTGTTCGTTCAACGCAAGTTGCATTTTCACATTATGAAATTACTAAAACATACATTGTAGCAACGTGTTACCACTATGTGTGGTAATGTCATTTATGTATGTTTTATCAGAACCTCTAAAAAACGTTGATTTGACGTATTGTTAGAAACGTTTTAATATTACCACACCTGTATAAGTGCCAAACGTTTTAGTAGTAGATGCAGTAGATGTCTTAGTAGTAGTTGTAGATGTGGTATGTTAGTATTAATATAACGTAACGTTAACATTTTACTCCATATTTTATACACGGATATGTGATACGTTCATTTTCAGTAGTGCAAATACATTCAATGTTACCAAATGTACACGTTTTTCACACGTGTATCATATAACATTCCTACTTAGATTTTTTTGTACGTGCTCACAACATTATAATGGACGTTTTCTTGATGTTGCCACAAAACAAACATTTATGTTGCCATTATATAGAATACCTACGTCCTAATTACGTATTTCTTGTTTGTTCGATATAAGTTGCATTATCACATTATGTAATTACTATTTTGGCATGTACCAGAAACGTAAAAAAACAATGTATTTCATAGGTTATGAATAACGTTTTGTAATTACTAAAAACATACATTGTAGCAACGTGTTAACACTATTATATGTGTGGTAATGTCATGTATGTATTTGTTATTAGAACTTCTTAAAAACGTTGATTTGACATATTGTTAGAAACGTTGTAATATTACCACACCTGTATAAGTGCCAAACGTTTTAGTAGTAGATGTGGTATGTTAGTATTAATATAACAACGTTTATATTTTACTCTGAGTATATATTTTATACACGGATTTTTTTTTTTTTTTTTTTAGTAGTGAAAATACATTCAATGAATCCAAATGTACACGTTTTTACACGTTTTTCATATAAGATTCCTACTTAGGTTTCTTTGTACGTACTCACAACATTATAATATAAGTTTCTTTGATGTTGCCACAATACAAACATTAACGTTGCCATTATCTAGACTACAGACGTTATATTTACGTCTTTCTTGTTTGTTCAATACAAGTTGCATTATAACATTATATAATTCCTATTTTGGCACGTGCCAAAGACGTAAAAAAAAATGTATTCCGTAGGTTATGACACACGTTTTGTAGTTACTAAATAAGAATGTTGTGACCACGTGTTCATACTATGTCCGATTAGGTCAATAATGTTTGTCTTATGACAACATTATGAAAACGTCTTTACGACGTACTTTCAGGAACGTTGTGATATAACCACACCAGCATAAGTGTCAAACGTTGTACACACGTAACCTGTTTATTGGGACATGTATCGAGTATTGTACGCTTGTGTGGGGAGGTTCCCACCATACAGCACTTCTCGAAAGGGTAGAGTCAAAAATATTCCGTCTTATCAACTCACCACCTCTTACTGATTCCCAATAATATCTTTCACTCTATTGCTATTACAATTGTGTTCTTCAGAGCTCTCTCAGTGCATACCCCCTCCCTTACGGTGTGAGATGCACCCGCCTTTCAACACAGTCCCACTCCTATTCTGTCCAGCTCTCCAACCCAGGAATAAACACATTTTCGTAGGGTTTCTTCTACTCAACCAGTAAACTCTGGAACTCTATTTCCTCAATCTATCTTTCCTTCATCCTATGACTTAGACTGCTTTGAACTTCGTGTGTCCAGGCATTTTAACCCCAGTACTGTACCTTGAATTTGGATCTCTGTCACTCTTTTGGCTTTGGGGGAAATACTCGTTACACGCACCCTTCCCTTTGTCTCCTGCATACACATAGAATTAAAAAAAAAAAAAAAAAAAAAAAAACGGTGTGACCCTAAAACATGCGGATTGAAAATATATATAATAAATAAAATAAAATATAACACACGCACAATAACATCCACATTTGGGTCAAAACAAACGCATTTACATAAACATACACGAGATGGGTATCATAATTATGGTTCACCTAAGCTGATGGCTACCTAAGCCTTCGGGCGAGACGGTACCGTCTATAGTGAGAATGGTACCATACAGATCCACCCTAAGCCTTCGTTTCCGATGTCGCCAATTGACTAAAATACAGACTACACACACATCCACAGCCATTCCAACAGTACATAAAACACTTAATTAACATGCATTTCACGCAATACATTCCCAGTTAAGGAGGCGCGATAATAATGAGCTTAGCTCGCATTGCGTGGATTCCCCTTGACGAACAAGTAACTGAGTAACACACTGGTACATACATACATACACAAGACCCCACGTGGCGTGAACACGTTTCATACGTATGTGCTATTTCTTGGTATGGGAGTTAGGGACTTGATAAAACTGTGATCATATTGTATAACTTTACCACATTAAACTCTCACCTTGTTGAACGAAATACCTATAAATAAATTACTACCATCTGTATGACCCTGGATGATAAAAAGTTCAATTATATAATATCACTTCCCATTTGCATTATTTTTCTTTTAACTCTGCCCCAAAAACTTTGACCTTTGTCTTTACCATTCAGTAAGATGACGCCATTATCATGTTGTTGTTGTTGTTGTTGTTCCCCAAGCTGCCTGGCCGAACAGCCCCAAGGCACCGAGCAATTCCAAGGCCATAATCGAGTGCCCCCACAGAACCCTCCCTGCCGACTACAATAAAGCCTGGGTGACCGAAGCCACTCCATGGCGGGGAGCTGAGGAGGGTGCGGAAACGCCCGGGAAACCAAAGCCCCACCAAGGGCCCTGTGCCCCTCAGCAATTATGAAGAGAAAGTTGAGGGGCAAGGGAAAAATGTGACGCTTTGGCTTCCAATCTTGGTAGATTGGGAGGTCAATCCACGGAAAAGACGCCGTCACTTGAGATCTAGAAAATATATAAGTTAAAGGAACAGTCAGAGTAAGCTATGGGTATGGCAGAGATCGCTCAGTTCTCACTCTGATAGACCAGCCCATCACCATGCCATTATCATGTTATTCCAGCTACCATTAGGAAATTTTAGTAAGCTTAGGCGGGACCTGTACAAGTGAAAAGGTATTCAGATAAATGTTACCCATTAGATTCCCAAAGGTATATCTTAAATGAGTACAATTATATAATGGCGACCCGTATATTTTGGCTATGACTATTTTATACAGCTTATGACGGATCTGTGGGAAGGAAAAGGGTATAAATAATCTCAATTAACCCTCTGACTTCCATATAACCTTCCTAATCTAAATAAAATCGTCTAATAATAGTCATAAACTATAAACGAAGTGCGTCCTTGTATCCTGAAAGGGTTAATATACCCCATTGTCCAGGTGTTATATGCTATACACATTCTTTAAATATGGTTATTTTACGATCACAAAATAGGCAGCAGTATTGCCAACATAATGCCGTAATGTTTACGGTCACAGACATATCCAACTTTCAACATTACTATTTATAGCATTATAGTGGCTTACTGCCGGAGTTTAGAGGTATATAATACAGTTAAGAACCCGTGATATTATATAAGGTTTTCGTAAGTCATAATTTACGGTCTATTTCTGCTAATTTTACGGACATTGTTTTACAGTGATATATACGTATAAATTAAGGTAGGCTACGCAACGCTTTCAAGTTGTCACATACTGTTTACGGTATTATTCAGCGGTTTTGATCGGATTAGAAATAACATCTCTGTTTTGAGTTCCCCCCCCCCAAAAAAAAAATATAGAAGTAACATTTCGTTGTTAAACTCGTAATAGATAAATTTGAGTCAGTCGTATTAGTCAATTAATAAATCAATCAATTTTATTTAATAATACTGTATACATCTTAACGCAGCAAATAGAATAGGCTACACATTAAATTGCTAAAAGTATTTACTATAATTATAAATGCAGTAGAATATTGAAATTATTAATAATTATAAAAATAATAACGTCCTGTTAACTATAACAATAGTAAAAATAAAATGCCATGACCTGACTATGAATTTAGTGTAGTAGTAGTAGTAGTAGTAGTGGTAGTAGTAATAGCAGTAGTATATAGTACCAGTAGTAATAGTATTGGAGGTGTTATCCAATAATATCCAATATGTTGGTCAAAATCCTCGCTTAAATGGGCGAAAACACAGATCAGATACAAGAGTTTTCCGCCAGGAATGAAAAGCGCGGGAAACTTACGCAGCTGATAAGAGGTGTGTGTCAGCCGCGCGCTCCCATTGGCTGACAGGCTGACGTCACAGGCGCTCTACCTCCTCATTGGCTGGTAACCTCGCCTCTCCTCTTACCTTCTCAACAGTGACGACAAAATATTGTTCCCCAACTTCAACCCTGTGTTTCGATGGGAATAAGGGCGAGCTTGCAGTTTTTCTGTGTCACAAGTTGGTACAAGTATTCAGCTCCCAGAAACCGCAATAACCTGAACGGCAAAAATTGCCATTTCGCCCTTGTTCCTCTGTACTGTATATAGGCGAACTTGATAATTATGTTCAGCCTAAATTGAGTATTCACAATAGCATAAGACGCAACATTACAACACCTGTTGGTCAAATATATAATACAATTTAGATTACCGAACATGACGCAACTTGTGCCCATGGGTCCGAGAATATTCTAGAATATTCTAGAATATTCTAGAATACGTATACGATACGTACCGAGGGACCGCCTCGCGGCTCCTCCTCCCTTGCACCTTGCAGTATGAATCAAGCATCGGAAGAGAATAATAATAAATTTATTATTTCCACTTAAAAGTGGTTATTCTGCTCATAATTACAATTACAAAGTGTACATTAAGTATTAACTTAGGTATAAACTTAGGTATAAGGTATAAACTTAGATTGTACATACACATTCAGATGCATATATACACGCAATACATACATATACAGTATATATATGTGCGTGGACTTACATACTTTTACACACACACATTCATATTTGTTTGACTGTACATAGTTTATATGCATCTATATTGAAATACCCACATATATAGTCATAAAAATATGAATAAGAATATATAGGACATCATATTACCATAGAGAACAATGAGGCCCGGTATTTAGATTATGTATTATTTAATAAGTTCTTTTTCAACTTTGATTTAAATGCATGTACGGTATTTGCCTCTTTGATATCCGATGGTAGTTGATTCCATAACTTAGGACCTGTTACAGACATAGCTCTGGCTCCCGAGTCAGTCTTGGTTCTGGGGACATAAAGATTGTGTCGTTGTCTTGTATTACTATCGGTAATATTGTTAACAGTTGGGAGAGGTAGGAAGTGATCTGGGTAGTGGTGGGTGATCTGTGAAGACAAAATGACCAATAACAATGATACGGAGATCAAATCTTTCAATAACGCTATGGATTCACATAGTGATTTTAAGGAAATAGAATCGAAAGAATCGAAAGAAGACAAGGTGGTGATGAATGAAAACACACGCCACACCATTCTAACTCTCTGTAGAGAATACCGGAACTTCTTTTTCATTCTGTTTCCATGTGTACTAATAACCGGCCTAGCTGTTTGGTATTACCGGTGACTATTATGCCTGGGGTGGTTATGGAAGGCATAATGGCCCTGATAGGGTTACCATAAACAACCCACAACCTACAGTACCCGACCCCATAACTACTGTTCCTAAGATGTTTTGGGACAACATAGACAATAATGACCCAGCCAAGCAACAGTATCTCGCTCAACAGTATCAGCAACAACAGCTCGAACAGAAGTTAAAGAATAAACAGGCAGAGACCTGTGAACTTGTACCGGTAAGGGTTCCCTCCAGGATCTTGATAAGCTTAAAGGATACTCTGGCAGACGAATTATCAATCTGGCCGAAGGTCCTCATCATTTACCTCTGCCATGGATGCGAGGATGTGAGTTGTAACAACACGAATCATGGCTGGTCTGAGGTATGTGAATGGGAAGGGTACTGTGCTCCCGTGTTCGCCAACACCACAATCCCCAGCCATGACGTTCTTGCCTTACTAATTTGCCTAGTTTTTTCTCAGAGGTATATGAAGCAGTAGATAATGACAAGTCATATGATATTATATATTTAGATTTCAGTAAAGCTTTCGACATAGTCCCTCATGAGAGATTGATGAGAAAGGTTGAGGCACATGGAATAGCTGGGGCGTTGTTAGGATGGATTAGGTCATGGCTAATTGGTAGGAAGCAGAGAGTCAGCATAAATGGTACTAAGTCAGAATGGGGATCAGTCAAGAGTAGTGTCCCCCAGGGATCTGCATTAGGTCCTCTGTTGTTTATTATATACATAAATAACCTTGATTTAGGTATAACTAGTAGGATAAGTAAATTTGCAGACGATACCAAATTGGGGAGAAAAATTGATTCAGATAGAGATATAGAGTGTCTGCAAAGGGATCTAGATACCTTACACGAATGGTCAGTAAAATGGCAGATGAAGTTTAACATTGACAAATGCAAGGTATTAAAGATAGGGAAGATGCATACAAATGTTAAATATAAACTAGCTAATATGGAATTAGAAAACTCAGACTGTGAGAAAGATCTGGGTGTTTTTGTTAGCAATGATTTGAAGCCTAGAAAACAATGTATAAGCGTTCGTAACCAGGCAAACAGGATTCTCGGGTTCATATCTAGGAGTGTGAGTAACAGAACTGCTGATGTTATCTTAAAACTTTACTTGTCATTAGTGAGACCCCATATGGATTATGCTGTTCAATTTTGGTGTCCTAATTACAGAATGGACATAGATTCATTGGAGAGAGTACAACGTAGAATGACAAGAATGATCCATAATATTAGAAATCTTCCGTATGAAGAAAGGTTGAAGAAATTAGGCTTACATTCGTTAGAGAGACGCAGAGTTAGAGGTGACATGATAAGAGGTATTCAAGTGGCTTAGTGGAATTAATAGAGGAGACATGACAAATGTACTAAGCCACTAAGCCACCTCAGGAGGAGACGTCAAACTTGGTAGATACATACGATAATTTTATCAAGTCAGTATTCAATGCGCAAAATAAATATATCCCCAAAAGAAAATTTAGATCAACACAGAACCAACCCAAATGGATGAATAATAGACTATTAGATCTTCTAGGAAAAAAGAGAGGAATATATAGAAAAATTAAAAAAGGCGAAATTCACCTACTTGCTTACTATCAGAATCTATCACGACAGGTAAAAAAGGATATTAGTAAAGAAAAAAGAAATTATGAAATTAAGGTTGCCAATGATTCAAAAAATAATCCTAAAGCTTTTTACCAACTATATAAATCCAAGGTTAGAGATGTAATTGGTCCCCTTAAAACTTCGATAGGAAAATTGACAGAAAGTGATTTAGAAATGTGCAGTACATTAAATAGTCAATTTCTTTCCGTTTTCACTAATGAAAATTTGGCACAGTTTCCAGAAGTCCGTAAGGTATACAGCGATAGTATAGAAAATAGGTTAAGTACGGTTACTATAAGTAGAAATGATGTGGTTAAGGAAATTGACAGACTGAAACCTCATAAATCGCCTGGTCCTGATGAGGTATATGCTAGAGTATTAAAAGAATGCAGAGATGAGTTAAGTTATCCATTAACATTTCTATTTAACAAGTCATTAGAAACAGGTATAGTTCCAGAAGCTTGGAAGCTTGCAAATGTAGTTCCGATCTTCAAAAAAGGTGATAAATCAATAGCATCCAATTACCGTCCCATTAGTCTCACTTCAATCATAGGAAAACTACTAGAGTCAATTATTGCTAGGAAAATGAGAAACCACTTAGAAACATTTAACTTAATCAATTCTTCTCAGCATGGATTCACTCAGGGACGGTCTTGCCTTACTAATTTGCTTAGTTTTTTCTCAGAGGTATATGAAGCAGTAGATAATGACAAGTCATATGATATTATATATTTAGATTTCAGTAAAGCTTTCGACAGAGTCCCTCATGAGAGATTGATGAGAAAGGTTGAGGCACATGGAATAGGTGGGGCGTTGTTAGGATGGATTAGGTCATGGCTAATTGGTAGGAAGCAGAGAGTCAGCATAAATGGTACCAAGTCAGAATGGGGAGCAGTCAAAAGTGGTGTCCCCCAGGGATCGGTATTAGGTCCCCTGTTGTTTCTTATATACATAAATGACCTAGATTTAGGTATAACTAGTAGGATAAGTAAATTCGCAGACGATACTAAAATAGGGAGATCAATTGATTCAGATAGCGATATAGAGTGCCTCCAAAGGGATCTAGATACCTTACATGAATGGTCAGTAAATTGGCAGATGAAGTTTAACATTGACAAATGCAAGGTATTAAAGATAGGGAAGATGCAAACAAATGTTAAATATAAACTAGCTAATTTAGAATTAGAAAATTCAGACTGCGAGAAAGATCTAGGTGTGTTTGTTAGCAATGATTTGAAGCCTAGAAAACAGTGTATAAGCGTTCGTAATAAGGCAAACAGGATTCTCGGGTTCATCTCTAGGAGTGTGAGTAACAGAACTGCTGATGTTATCTTAAAACTTTACTTGTCATTAGTGAGACCCCATATGGATTATGCTGTCCAATTTTGGTGTCCTTATTACAGAATGGACATAGATTCATTGGAGAGAGTACAGCGTAGAATGACAAAAATGATCCATAATATTAGAAATCTTTCGTATGAAGAAAGGTTGAAGAAATTAGGTTTACATTCGTTAGAGAGACGCAGAGTTAGAGGGGATATGATAGAGGTGTTCAAGTGGGTTAGTGGGATTAACAAAGGGGACATGGCAAATGTATTAAAGCTCAGTGATAGCGAAAGAACTCGTACCAATGGTTTCAAATTAGATAAATTTCGTTTCAGAAAAGATATAGGCAAGTATTGGTTTGGTAACAGAGTTGTAGATGGGTGGAATGGACTACCAAGTGCTATAGTGGGATCTAAAACTGTAGGGAGCTTTAAGATAAAATTGGATAAGCATATGGACGAGAAGGGTTGGGTGTGAAGGGGGATCAGCCGGGTTGGGCCAATCAGCGCTCTGCAGACCTCCATAATCCTGCGTTAATCTCTAACCGTTTTGGTAAGATGATCCTCAGGGTATTAGAGTGTGAAGCCTATAATTGGGCTTTGTAATGAATTGGGGTTGTGTGGGACAGGGATCTGCCTTGCTTAGGCCAATCGGCTTTCTGCAGACTCCCATTTTCTTATGTTCTTATGTTCTTATGTACTAAAGCTCAGTGATAGCGAAATAACTCGTACAAATGGTTTCAAATTAGATAAATTTCGTTTCAGAAAAGATATAGGCAAATATTGGTTTGGTAACAGAGTTGTAGATGGGTGTCAATTCTTTTCCTGGCGAGCGATAGCGAGCCTGTTACGTAAGAGGAACAGGCCTTCGGCCAGGAAATTTTTCTACCGAAAAATATACAAATATATCTTCAAGGGGTATCCTGGGTTTGTTTATTTTAAAGTTTGATGGAGGTCTAGGGAGGAAACTAAAAAAAAATAATTTAAATAAGCTACATAATACATGAACAAATTCGACCAAAAAATGAACCATCACCCTTTAACGCTTTCAGTATACGTGACGCATTCCTTCATTTTTATCTGGCGAAGAGTAGACAATTTTATTCAGCTTACGAAGGAATTTTGAATGTCGGACGGTTAATTGACATACCAGTAATACTTTACACCTTAATGATTCAAATATTCATAAGGTTATGTAGAGGACATAAGGTTATGTAATGTTATATTATTTTATGTTTATTATTCATATTTTGTTCTTCTTCAGCGTGAGCGGGAAGGACAGCTCGCAGCTCCGGCGGTGGCCAGAGGCAAGATGTCACACCAGGATAAATTAGTTACAACACTATCTTCTGCGACGTCTTGGGGATATTACATTTACTTTCATAATTATTGAGAGTTTTGGTTGCTTTTGTAATTTTCAAGCAATTTGTCTTTAGTTTGTCCCCAAGATGAAGAAAAACGCCTCCCCAGACCCCCTCAAAACTAAAATCACCACCCAAAGCCCTTTCAAAGATATTTTCAGGGGGAGTTGATAACACAATGGATAGTGAGGTGGACTGCGGATCAACTGGACGTCACTTCGAGTCTTCGCCAAACGTCAGGGGTTGAGAGAAGCTGTTGGACGACGCTGCCGTGGTGTCCAGTAAATATTTAGTTTTCTTTGGGGGCGCTCTAGTCGGCTCCGGTGATTGTCGCCTGGTTGGTGGGATCCAGCACCTTCCCTGGACATGTGGTTTGCCTGTTGGAGGGACGTGACCCCATGGTGGTTGGGGTTACTTCGTGGGCCCCACCTTCCCCATCAGTACCCTGGGCTGCCTTCAGCCTCTGGGAGGTGTGTTATCTCCAACCTTCTTGTCTCTCCTCGTCACCACACGTCGTCTTCTTGTCTCTCCTCCTCACCACACGTCGTCTTCTTGCTGGGTGCCATCATTCATCGCATCACCTCCCCATCCTATCCTTCAAATCCTGGGAGTGCTGCTGTCCTAAGCGGCCCCTTATAGGTTCTCTGTTTGGGCCTTCTGTTTCCGTATATTGTCAAAACAAGATGCCCGACCATATTCGAATATGCTGTGAACGATGGTATAGCTGCTCTCTCCAAATCATGTGACGTGCATAAATAAGGTGTCGTCATTTAGTGCGACAGAAAAGGGGTACTACAACACCTCAAGCTTCACTCTATATTCTCTGGGGCCTCGCTAGAGTTACAGGCTACTGAACAGCTTACAGTTCCGAGATTAAAACATAAAAAATACTAATGCAAATACATAAACTTAACATTATGTGCAGTCCCAGTCGAAAGCCAATTCTTCCAAAATTGCAGGCCTGCTATCCCAGAAAAAATCGACACCTAAATGGGGTGAAACGGCCTATATTCGTCAAATAAATAAGGCAAACAGTCTTAACACTCAAATGAGAGAAACAGGGAGGGTCCATAAAATCCGGCCTCTCATCAGATAGGGTAAAGACTGAAGTGAATTAAATAAGGAATACAAACAAAAATTAATATGAACTTATATTGGTTTGGCCTTTAGAATTTATGTAGACATTGTAGTAATTGAAAAACAAATCATCAACTTTGTATATATACAGTACTACTACAAAAATAACGTGAACTTTTATTGTTTTAGACATTTTATCATTTATAAAGCCATATTTACAACTGTAAAACAAAACACGATTTTTTTTTATATTTTATGTTAATGACATTAAGGACAGAGATCCTCCTCTTAACGGATTAATTTGTCTCAAATTAAGCAAGGATGCTGACATTTTCACTAATAGTTGCTTGCTCCATGGTGATAAAGCTGGTGAATTTTAATTGAATTATATGAATAATTTTTAATATTTTAAATATTTAGTATATAAATAGTATATTAAATTTGTCCATTTTACATCTCACTTGCTATTGAGAGTTATGCCTTGATATGTTTTTTGAGATAAGTACGGGGCATGCTTGTAAAACTCCGGCATTTTTACTGCTTTAGGTCCAACGGTTGGGTTCTGCTCTTCTAACGAAATCGCCCACTGTATTTTCCCACCTGCATTAAATGTATACTGCACCAGAAAATTTAATATTTAACTTACAGATCCATAAGAGCCCCATTTTTAGACAAAAGTGTAAGCTTGGCAATAACAAAATTATGCAAATAGAGCAAGAATTGAAAGAGATATTGCATCTTGAATAATATTAATTTATAAACCAAAAATATGTGGGAAATGGGCGTCAAAGTAAATTTTTTGTATTATTTTATCCTGATTAAATTAAGTAAAATGTTGATTACCAATGCAATACTTTACCAAATGATGCAATTTCTTCACGACAGTGTTGCTAACACATTAAGCTTCTTTGTAGCAAGTTTTTGCTATTTTTCAAAATTTTCATTTATTTTACATATTTACAGTAAATGGACTTTCGTCCTTAAAGAAGGGACTTTGTTTTAGGATTGAGTTAAACATGTGAACAGTTTTACGTATGACACCCTGCTAAGAGGAATCTGTGATATCATACAAAAACACAGACTTAGTTCTCCATTATTAAATACTCCGTTATTTTGTTGCAATATTATAGAATGCCAAATTCATTAGTCGTTTCAAGTATATTTGTTCATTTAGCCAAAGATATTATTCATAAATGTGTCATCGCTTGGCTTCATCGAAACATACTGGATACATACTAATCAACAAATTGTAACATAATGCTAAATATTTACGGTACAAAATACAAACCATTATTTAAATTCACACTAAAATCATTTAGAGAAGTGGACGATGTACACGAACGTGCACCCACCCACTCAAGTTCATACTATTCTTTTATGCCATCTCAACTCTCATTTTCAGTTCTTCCCTATCTGGTCTTAATTTGTTCTAGGCTATGTTTCTGTCTCTCTTCTCTGCTCTTTGTAATTTCCTGTCTTGCATCTCTCTCTCTCTCACACGTCAACGTCAAGGTCAAGATGGCCGAGCGCGCTTAGTACTCTGTATTGGGAGCGCTAGCTCTGGTGTCGGGGGTTCAATCCCACGCGCCGGCAGGGGGAAGTTCTCTCAACTTTCCCTGGCCGTGAAGGCAAGATGGGAGTATGTAGGCGCTCTCGTTAGCTGCCAGGATCAGTCTGTAGATCCATTAGGATAAGATCTAGGTTAAGTCTGTGTATTTTCAGCCCCATTGGCTGCCGGCTTGAAATAAACCGATTATTCACACACACACACACACACACACACACACACAAACACACACACACACACACACACACACACACACACACACACACACACACACACACACACACACACACACACACACACACACACACACACACACACACACACACACACACACACACACACACCACAACACACACACACACACACACACACACACACACACACACACACACACACACACACACACACACACACACACACACACACACACACACACACACACACACACAACACACACACACACACACACACACACACACACACACACACACACACACACACACACACACACACACACACACACACACACACACACACACACACACACACACACACACACACACACACACACACACACCACACACACACACACACACACACACACACACACACACACACACACACACACACACACACACACACACACACACACTGCTGCTGCTGCAGCAGCACAATTGTCCAAAAACAAATATGTACATTGACTGATTAGGAACTCACATAAGGTATAGTAATGTAACTTAGTCTTAGTTTTTAGATAGGAGATATTGTTTAAGGGCGTTTTGAAATGAGAGGATAGTTTGATGGGATTTGATATAAGGTGGAAGATTATTCGTTAACACCTTGACTCCCTGATGTTCACTTCTCATAAATGGTAGTTGTAATATGTTATTATCCTTATCCTTAGTGATCTTGGCCCCATTCATTGTTCTTTCCACTCACTAAAACATTAGGCTTTCCATAATGCAGTTAGGTCTGAGTACATGATTATATTGATATCCAAAGTTCGAAAATTTATATTAATCGTGATTGTGTACTCAACCTTTAATTGTGTTGGTGGTGTAATGGTTTAGATGCTTATGTTCTGGGTGTGGTGTCCCGAGTTCGAAACCCGGGAGGACCATATGCTTTTATTAGTTTATTCAAGTGCATTGGGGTATGTAATTGATGATTAATGTTCAGAACGGGGTGTTACTTAATTACGTAAGTTGTCGATAGGATTTTTTCTGATAGTGAAGTATTGTTCATTATTATCAACGAAATTGAATACACATTTAAAGACAAGGAGGGCGCTTAGAAATGTAGTAACATCATATATTTAAGAGTTTAATTTATTTAAAGGAATAGTTTGTATGATCTCGCTTTCTCAGGAAAGCCAACAATGACTAAGGGATTTAAATGCGAGGTATGTGCATAACCCCATATAACATGACTATGTATTTCATAGTGAGTTTGTTGCGAATATGATAAAGTATGTCACAATGGTTGTAGAACTTATTTGTGATAGGTTGAATATGGCTCTTCAAGCTCAGTTTGTGGTCAACAATGACACCCACAAATGTTGTTTTCAATTCCGGTTTAAGGGGGCCCACCTCGCTTTTTTTCTTTTTCTCTCCCTTTCTCTTTGGCTTGTATACAATCGGCCTCATTCAGCCTACTGTTTAAGACGTTTACCCCCATCCAGGTGTCAATATTTTCTTGGCAAGTGGTAGAGAGCCAGCATATATATTTTTTTTGTTTTGACAGCAAGCTAAATTTGTACATATTTCGATAGAAAAATGTATCCGGCGAAGCCAGATTTCTCCATACAATGCTGGTTTGCTATCGCTCGCCAGGAAGATATCGACACCTGGATGGCGATAAACGTCTTAAAACAGTTGGCTGAATGGGGCCGAATGGATACAAGAAAGAAAAAAAGGAGAAAAGATAAAACAAAAGCAGGTGGCCCCCCTTAAGAATATGGTCACCTATACTAATCGCCATAAATAATGTTACAGTAATATTTGTATTATTACATTCCAGTTAGCTCTAATGGTTGTTGTTGAATAAATACCAGATTCAACTCTTGTTCTTGTATAATTGTAGAGTACGGTTTCGCTAATAAGTCATGTCCCAGCTGTCATTACGTTTGACTTGCTCTGTACTGTATTAATGTCTGTCAGATGTTGAATCGGGTGGCTAAGTGTAGGAACATGTTTGTATATTCAACTTGATATGAAGAAATGAAGCTTAGATATTGCTGATGCCACTTATTGATCAACACATACATGGTGCCGAAACATCACTTATTAGCGCGACTGTACAATAGCCAGTCTTCCACTATAAATATATTTTCATGCCGGCATTCCCTTCCAATGATGTTTAATATAAGCTTACAGTATTGTTTAGTAATAGTTTTGTAATAAAATAATATAAGAACAATAGTAATTTTATTCTAATTCCTCTAGTATATATTGATATATTTTTTTTTAGTTTTCTAATTACAATATCTTTGAAGGTCATAATTAATCTAGTATATTCATTTTGATGCGTCTAGAAATTGTGATTCCTAGCTTTAAGTGCGTCCGGAAAGGCTAGACCAAATGGGCTGTTAATTTACATTCTTATTTACTGGTTGACTTCCAACTGGAATGAATATTAGATTTAATACATTCTTTTTGAGTAAGTTATATCCATTTGGCCTTCGCTATCGGTTGCTAGCCTCAAGACAGTGAGCAGTAGCGATCTGACTTTTCGGTAGAAAAATATGTCCGGCTTCGCCGGATTTGAGCGGTAGGGAGCTGATTTTTTCGGTAGAAAAATCAAATCCGGCGAAGCCGGACATATTTTTCTACCGAACAGTCAGATCGCTACTGCTCACTATCTTGAGGCTAGCAAGCGATAGCGAAGGCCAAATGGATATAATCCATTAAAATGGCAACATTACCCCTTGGACTGAATGGCATTGTATCTATCGTTAACTTAAATCTCCGTTATAATAAATACTCAAACTCATGTTCATAGAGTAATGTATTCTTATTTTTGTCTGATGAGTCCACCATATAATTTATGAAAAGCATTACTGGAACACCCTGTATATATATATATATATATATATAGAGAGAGAGAGAGAGAGAGAGAGATACTATAAAACAGTACATAGAAAATATTCATTACTCTGACACCTGTATTGATTCAAGAGAGAATTGATTTTTGTTTTCTCTCTATGTGATTGAGGGAGGCAAAAGGCAGAACTGCCTATAGCGAGTGCCTCATAGTTGAAAGAGTGACAGGGCCAAAATCAAGGCACGTTCGAGCCAAAATGCCTGGACACACGGAGTTTGAAGCAATTTAAGTCATAGGAAGTGGGAAAGACTGATTCTGGTAGAGAGTTCCAGAGCTCAGCTGTTGAGTAGAAGAAAATTTGAGAGTAAAGTTTCACTCTCGGGTTGGAGAGTTGCACAGAGTAGGGGTGGGATTGAGTTGCAAGACGGATACCACGTGCCCTACGTAAAGGAGGTGGTAAACACTGGGAAAGCTCTGAGGAACACTGATTATTATAGTAGCGATAGAATAGCGAGAGAGATGCAACATTGCGGCGGAGAGAGAGAGATTGCAGAGTTGGAGAGTGGACGGGAGTTAATGATACGAAAGGCCTTCCTTTCAACTTTGTCTAGGAGAGCGGTGTGAGAGGAACCTCCCCACACATGTGAACAATACTCAATACAAGGACGCACTATGCCCCTGTACAGAGCAAGAAGCTGTGCAGGGGAAAAGAATCCCCTAAGGCGGTTGAGCACACCCAGCTTCTGGGAGGCTGCCTTATTAAGACTGGTAATATGGTCCTTCCAACTGAGAGCAGAAGAAAAAGAGACACCAAGAATATTGAGAGAAGATGAAGGATTGATTTTTGTATTGTTGAAGAATAAGGGATAGTCCGCTGGGAGTTCCTTATGGGTAGATAGATGGAGAAATTGGGTTTTGGAAGCATTAAAGGTAACAAGGTTTTCTCTGCCCCAATTGGAAATAGTATTTAGATCAGAATTTAAGAGTTCTATGGCTTCATTACGTTTGTCGTTGAGGGATTGCTGGCTGGGGCGTTCTGAAAAACTAACGGAGTAGTGTAAGGTTGAGTCGTCTTCGTATGAATGGATGGGAATTGAGGTACAGTTCAGGAGATCATTTATAAAAATTAGAAAGAGAATAGGAGATAGGACAAAGCCCTGAGGAACACCAGAGTTTATAGGATGAGGAAGTGAACGATGGCCGTCCACAACCGCGGCTATGGAACGGCCGGAAAGGAAATTAGAGACAAAGGCACAGATGGAGGGATAGAAACCGAAAGAGGGTAGTTTAGAAATTAAAGATTTGTGCCAGACTCTATCGAAGGCTTTTGATATGTCTAGTGCAATAGAAAAAGTCTCACCGAAGTCCCGAAAGGAGGATGACCAAGAGTTAGTAAGATATGAAAGAAGATCACCAGTAGAGTGACCCTTAAGGAAGCCATACTGGCGATCTGAGAGCAGATTATAAGAAGAGAAATGCTTAAGAAATTTGGAAGCAAGAATAGTTTCAAAAACTTTAGAAAGACAAGAGATGAGAGCAATTGGACGATAGTTGGAGGGTTGAGAGCGGTCACCCTTTTTTGGGACATATTGAATGTGAGCAAACTTCCAGCATGAAGGGAAGACGTTAGAGGATAGACAGAGACGAAAGAGTTTGCCTAGGCAGGGAGTCAGCACGGAAGCACAATTTTTGAGAACAACAGGAGGAACACCGTCCGGACCGTACGCCTTATTAGTATTAAGCCCAGAGAGGGTAGAAAGTACATCTTTAGAAGAGATTAGGATATTAGGCATAAGTAAGAGAGAGGAGGGTGGAGAGGGAGGAATAGCACCGGAATCATCCAAGGTGGAGTTTCTAGCAAAAGTTTGAGCGAAGAGTTTAGCTTTGTCAGAGGAAGAAGTGATGGTTGTGCCATCAGAGTGGGAAAGGGGAGGGATAGACGAGGAAGAGAAATTGGTGGAGAGGTTTTTGGCTAGATGCCAGAAAGCTTGGGAAGAGCTAGAGTTGGATAGTTCAGTGCATTTATTATTGAAGAAAGAGTGTTTGGCAAGTCGAAGAACAGATTTGGCTTGATTCCGGGCAGAAACATAGGAAGAATGAGAGTCTTGAGTTTTAAGGCGTCGGTACCATTTGAATGCTTCCTCCTTATTGCGGACAGCAGTAGAACAGGCGTGAGTAAACCAAGATTTTTTAGCATTAGTCTGAGAGAAAGAGAATGGAATGTCTGCTTCCATGCCCGATAGGATTACCTCGGTAATGCGTTCAGCACTCTCCAAGGTCCCCGGCCACGGAAGCAGAAATCATTCCATGGGAAATCAAAGAAGTACTGCCGGAGAGCCTCCCAGTCGGCAGCGCCAAAGTGCCACAAGCGCCGCCGGCTAGGAGGATCGGGTGGCCGTACTGGAGAGATAGGACAGTTGACAAGAGATAAGTTTATGGTCAGAGGAGCCCAAAGGAGAGAAAAGATTGACAGTATAAGAAGAATGGTTAGAAGTTAGAAACAAGTCAAGAATGTTGGGCCGATCTCCGATGCGATCCGGGATACGGGTGGGTTGCTGAACTAACTGCTCTAGGTCATTTATGATAAAAAAGACATAGGCTTGTTCACCAGGTGGGTCAGTAGTGTGAGAGGAGAGCCATTGGCGGTGGTGAACGTTGAAATCTCCTAAGATGGAGATTTCTGAGAAAGGAGAAATGGATAGAATGTGTTCCACTGTAGAGTTTAGATAGTCAAAGAATTTGGAAAAGTTGGTTAGAGTCAGATAGTAAGATGTATGTAACTGTAGTATATAATTCAAATACAATCAGTAGAATATTCAATCAAAATAAATTGATCATCGATAATCATTCTCATAAACTGGGCTATTTTAATTAATTATATATTCTTCATGACAGTTATCGTTTTAATTAAACACCTTCTCTATCAGCAACGTATTTTACAATTATATTTTGACGATTTGGTTCAGTCTAAGAAGGATTTTAGGTAGCAAAAGTGTTAAGTGAGATAGTTCGAAGCCTGTTAATTACTGGAGGCCCATTTTATACTGACTAAGATCGTCTAACAGTAGCCAGAAAAAAGTTAAATAGACATCGCCGGCACAGAAGGGGTTAATATTCCGTGATACCGCGGTAAACAAGTCGAGAGTTGATGTTCCTCTCTCTAGATTTCACAAACATTAATAGGGGGAAGTTTTTAGTTTGCTCCATAGACCACCATCAAGCTTAAAACTACAAAACTACACCCCTAGACCCCCTTTCAAGATAAATTTGTAAATTTTTCGGTAGAAAATGTGCCGGCCAAAGGCCGGTTCCTCTTAAATTACAGGCTCGCTCGCTATCACTTGCCAGGAAACATTGACACCTACATATCAAGAAATGTCTTAAAATTGACAGAAATGGGGCGAAAGCTCTTAAAATCTCTGAAATAGTTGGGCGAACGTCTAAATATCTGAAAAACAATGATGCTAAACATGAGGGAGAAAGAGGCCCAGAAAAAAATCCCTCCAGTGGAAATCTCCCCTTAACATTCAGGTTGTCGGTGAACTATTGATTTTGTCTGTACAGTTGCCCGCAGAACTTGGCACACGTTCTGGGATTTTATGTATGGCAAGACACATATGATTACAGTACGAGTGTGGTTTGTTATGCCGTAGTTCATATATATAGGAAGAATTATCAGTATAAGGACGAGATTTTGTATTATAATCAGGTTAAGCAAACAAGAAAGACATGGAAGCTTAGCAAGGATCTGTGGGCGTTAAAGGGATAATTAGGTAGCCCCCCTAGGATTGGCGTAGTATTGTAATCATTGCGTCCGTGGGCGTGTCTGTCTGTCTGTCTGTGTACTTTGTGTGTGTGCTCCATAGGGGCACACACATTACAGCAGTGATGATGGTGTCCGTTTAGTGAGGATCTGTATGTGTGTGCTCATTAGGAGCACACGCATCACAGTAGTGAACTTAATGGTGATTGTGGTTGTGATAGTGGCGATGATTGTGCTAGTAATGACTGACCAAGGCAATCGGAGATGGCCGATTCCGTCGCTGCCGTGTTGTCGGAGACTGCCTTAAAACGTCTAATGGCAGTCAGTCAGAATATAACGAAGAAATGAGTCCTGGGATACAATAAAGGCTAACATCATGGGCTGGTACAAATTGATGTGGGTAACTGCACACTCGTTCACACTCCCGTGATTTTATGTATGGAAGAATAATGGCATGATTGATTTAGGAGTGTAGTTTCAACATAGTAGTTAATTAGTATGCTCATTAACGGGTTTATAGGAAATTGGTCTTTTAAGTCAAAGTATACTGCCATCATTAAAGTCATGGAGTGTATGCAAGTTTATGTGGTCAACTGTACATTGGTCCACATGTACACTCAGGTTCACAAGCCGTGTGTCAAACCAGGACAATATTGATTAAAAGGAAACTGCAGTCTATAATATAAAACAAATATATGTGAGATATGGGTGAATATTATCGACCTAAACAGATAGTGCAACAATATGATAAATCTGTAGCGAGATAGACTTGGAGAGCAGCGGGAAAAACACCCTCCCCACATTTCACCTGTACAACAGCTGCAATAACACCCTCCCCATATTACACCTGTACAACAACTGTAATAACACCCTCCCCACATTACACCTGTACAACAACTGTAATAACACCCTCCCTACATTACACCTTTACAACACCTGTAATAACACCCTCCCTACATTACACCTGTACAACTGTAATAACACCCTGCCAACATTACACCTGTACAACAGCTGTAATACCCTCCCCACATTACACCTGTACAACAACTGTAATAACACCCTCCCCACATTACACCTGTACAACAACTGTAATAACACCCTCCCTACATTACACCTGTAAAACACCTGTAATAACACCCTCCCCACATTACACCCGCATAGCAGCTGTAATAACACCCTCCCCACATTACACCTGTACAACAACTGTAATAACACCCTCCCCACATTACACCTGTACAACAGGTGCAACGCATCCTACTGCGTGTCATAAAAGGTGACTAATAGGGGGATGGTGCTAGACTTGTGGACCAACAGCCATTACTATAGAATGAAGCCTGGTTATTGGCGCTGGGATGGTGTGATACTGCTGAGGAGCGGAAGGGTGCTACAGGGAACTCTACTATACTCGAAGTCATGGGAGAAAAGACATTGCCGCTTTGTTGTTATGTCACATGTGTATAGGTTTGCAGTACAAGGCACATGTGAACAATGATCACCCTGAACGTAGGTATAAACATTAACATTGAAAGGGATATCAAATAATATCATAGTCAATATTCCCAACATGATTGTATTTACCTTTTGTATACCTATGATTCTCTGCAGGGTGCTGCATTTTCAATGTATTATTAGAACATTTTAATAAATTTTGAAATTTAATTTAAATAGCAAAGGGATACAATCTATCTAAACTAACCCTTTGAATGATACCGCCTCACAGTGAATTTAAACATTACAGAATATCAAATACACATGGATACATGATGCCAGATGCCATGCTAGACCGGTATACAACGTTGCCCAACTTATTCAAACAATAGTTACTGGATATTAAACTCTAAGTTAACCCCAAGGATATACTGTACGTTATGTTGCAACTTTACAGAGAGAGAGAGAGAGAGAGAGAGAGAGAGAGAGAGAGCGAGAGCGAGAGCGAGAGCGAGAGAGAGAGAGAGAGAGAGAGAGAGAGAGAGCGAGAGAGAGAGAGAGAGAGCGCACGTGGCTTCGCCGCTGTACTGTACAGTATATGATGCAACAAATTTGATCTTTAAAACAATAGCGTCACGATGATGACAGACATTTCGGATTAACTCCTTGCGGATTATATCGCGATTTGACAGTTTATAATGGCTATTATTAGATGATTTTATGCAGCTTAGGAAGAGCTTGTAAGAGCTAGTGTTAGTTGAGACAGCCCTTTGGGTACAAAAATATTCTAGAATCATCGTTGCAACCAAACATACGTATACGATACGTTCCGAGGGACTACTAGGGTCCTCCACGCCTGCCTCCTGCTCCTCGGTACAAAGCTATCACATAGCCTACAATTGCCCACATATTTATATAAGTTCGGTTCCTCTCCGTGATCTTAATCATGGAAATATATTGCGCTTGATTGAATTGCGAGTGTAGTGGTTCACTCATTTGATTAATACAAGAAACTGCATTCGCAATTCATTCATATTATACAGTACTAATTTTACTTTCATACATCAAATCACGATTAGAAACAGAACTTAAGGGGAGATATCCACTTGAGGGATTTTTTCTGGACTCCTTTCTCCCTCATGTTTAGCCCCATTGTTTTCCTAATGTTAAGACGTTCGCCCCCATTATTTTGACGATTTTAAGAACTTTCAACCCATTTCTGTCAATGTTAAGACCTTTCGTGCCATTTAGGTGTCGATGTTATCCTGGCGAGCGATAGCGAGCCTGTAATTTAAGAGGAACCGGCTTTCAGCCGGGACATTTTTCTACCGAAAAATTTACAAATTTATCTTGAAAGGGGCTCAAGGGGGTGTAATCTTAAGCTTGAAGGATATCTACGGACCAAACTAAAAACCTCCCCTTAAGTGGGTAACGGCACCTGGACATAATTATACGCACTGTAGAAGGGAAACGAGATTTTATTGGAGAAGCACGTTGTTGTTGGTGTGTAGTTTTATTGGAGAAGCACGTTGTTGTTGGTGTGTAGTTTTATTGGAGAAGCACGTTGTTGTTGGTGTGTAGTTTTATTGGAGAAGCACGTTGTTGGTGCGTAGTTTTATTGGAGAAGCACGTTGTTGTTGGTGTGTAGTTTTATTGGAGAAGCACGTTGTTGTTGGTGTGTAGTTTTATTGGAGAAGCACGTTGTTGTTGGTGTGTAGTTTTATTGGAGAAGCACGTTGTTGGTGCGTAGTTTTATTGGAGAAGCACGTTGTTGTTGGTGTGTAGTTTTATTGGAGAAGCACGTTGTTGTTGGTGCGTAGTTTTATTGGAGAAGCACGTTGTTGTTGGTGTGTAGTTTTATTGGAGAAGCACGTTGTTGTTGGTGTGTAGTTTTATTGGAGAAGCACGTTGTTGTTGGTGTGTAGTTTTATTGGAGAAGCACGTTGTTGTTGGTGTGTAGTTTTATTGGAGAAGCACGTTGTTGTTGGTGCGTAGTTTTATTGGAGAAGCACGTTGTTGTTGGTGCGTAGTTTTATTGGAGAAGCACGTTGTTGTTGGTGTGTAGTTTTATTGGAGAAGCACGTTGTTGTTGGTGCGTAGTTTTATTGGAGAAGCACGTTGTTGTTGGTGTGTAGTTTTATTGGAGAAGCACGTTGTTGTTGGTGCGTAGTTTTATTGGAGAAGCACGTTGTTGTTGGTGTGTAGTTTTATTGGAGAAGCACGTTGTTGTTGGTGTGTAGTTTTATTGGAGAAGCACGTTGTTGTTGGTGTGTAGTTTTATTGGAGAAGCACGTTGTTGTTGGTGCGTAGTTTTATTGGAGAAGCACGTTGTTGTTGGTGCGTAGTTTTATTGGAGAAGCACGTTGTTGTTGGCGTTAGTTTTATTGGAGAAGCACGTTGTTGTTGGTGCGTAGTTTTATTGGAGAAGCACGTTGTTGTTGGTGTGTAGTTTTATTGGAGAAGCACGTTGTTGTTGGTGCGTAGTTTTATTGGAGAAGCACGTTGTTGTTGGTGCGTAGTTTTATTGGAGAAGCACGTTGTTGTTGGTGTGTAGTTTTATTGGAGAAGCACGTTGTTGTTGGTGTGTAGTTTTATTGGAGAAGCACGTTGTTGTTGGTGTGTAGTTTTATTGGAGAAGCACGTTGTTGTTGGTGCGTAGTTTTATTGGAGAAGCACGTTGTTGTTGGTGTGTAGTTTTAGATCTAGTTTGGAGTTTTATTGTCTGTATCAGAATGCGCGCGAAGGAGAACAACATGTTTAATTTGGTGGTGTCGCACTAATAGGTACGGTTGCGCTAATAAGTCATGTCCCAGGTGTCATTACGTTTGGCTCGCTCTGTACTGTATTAATGTCCGTCAGATGTTGCATAGGGTGGTTAAGTATAGGAATAGGTTTTTATATCCCCCTCGAAATGAATAAATTAAGTTTAGATATTGCTGATACCAATTATTGATCAAAACATACTTTGTGCCGAGACATCACTTATTAGCGCGACTGTACAATGCCTGCAACTCGCAAGTGGTCATTTGAGGTATATTCTACCAGTTGGAGTCTCAGAAGTTCTTCCTAGACTAAATATAATTGACATATACTAACCAGAGTACAATTGAAATGAAGTTACGGTACTGAAGGCGTTTAGAACACTTCACACGAACAGCCTAAACCCTTAAGGATTATGACGCATTTTAGCAGCATATTTTGGTTATCATAAGATAATTTTATACAGTTTAGAAAGGACCTCCAGGAGTTTAAGGAGTCAACATCAACTCTATTAAGCCTCGGACTCCCACTTACGCTTCTTAAGGGGACATGGGCCGGTTTTCTGGACCACGTTCTCCCTCATGTTTAGCCCCATTAGTTTTCAGATGTTAAGATGTTTGCCCCATTAGTTAGTCGATTTTAAGACCTTTCGCCCCATTTCTTCGTCAATATTTAGACCTTTCGTGCTATTTAGGTGTAGATTTTTGCCCTGGCGAACGATAGTGAGCCTATAATGTGGAAGAACCAGCCTTCGGCCGATACATTTTTCTACCGAACAATGTACAAATTAATCCAGAAGGGGGATCTAATGGATGTTTTTTTTTTTAATTTGATGGAGGTCTAGGGAGGAAACTAGAAAAATAATGAATACATGCAAAAAATCTCCCCAAAAGTGAACCATACCCCCCTTAACCCCTTCTGTACCGGCGACGTCTGTTGTATTTTATTATAGCTACATTTAGACGATTTTATGAAGATTAGAGAGAATTATGGTAGCTAAAAGGATTAATTTAAATAGTCTGAAGCCTTTGAATGAGTAGACGTCTTTTATAAGCTTTACAAAATCGTCTAATAGTTGCCAGAATAGAATGAAAAGTACATCACCGGTACAGAAGGGGTTAAGCTGAATCGCATAGTGGTAGCGAAAATAAACCGCTCAAGCGCGTCCTACTCTTCAAAGGACTAATTAAGCAGCATACAGGGTTGTACAGTCTCACTCAAACTTAAGGGGAGGCAGACCGTTTTTCTGGACCCCCTTCTCCCTAATGTTAAGCCCCACTAGTTTTGAGATTATAAGACGTTCGGCCCATTAGTTTGGCGATTTTAACACCTTTCGCCCCATTTCGTTGTCAATGTTAAGACCTTTCGTGCCATTTAGGTGTCGATTATTTCCTGGCGAGCGATAGCAAGCCTGCAATTTTAAGAGGAACCGGCCTTCGGCCGGGACTCGAAACTTTAGGAATCCTTGCCATATGTCTCTGTAGGCCTAACATATTCTGTTGTATTCATCATACATACTTTGTATATTGGGCCATGCACTGAATATCATTTGAGAGGAATATGTCTCTAACGTTAATATAGAAATGAGTGATATTTTGATGACTTCAATCTATAGATTTCGATTCACTGGATGTAAACTGATTACTATTGGGTGTAAGAGAAAGAGCAGCAGACGACGTTTTATTTTCCCTCATTCAATGGCATAATAGGCGCGTTCACAGATGGTGACTTAGCGTTCGTGTAATGTGATAAATGGCTTGATATGTGGCACAAATACTTATGGAGCCCATCCAAAACCTTACACTTGGTCAACGACACCATCCAAGATAAGGTGGAAACAGTAAGGATATTAAACTATACCGATGGTCCTTCAGAAGATTTTGGATGGTGTCTATGGCCCATATCTAGGCATTAATCAGACGAATCTGACAAAATATATCGGACAAGTGGCTTCTGTGAGACTCACATTATTGCGTAACATGGCGAAAGATTATGGAAGCAATTATTATTTCCATTTTGAAGACAAAAGTAAGAACTGGTGCGAGTACCAAATATTAGTCTTTACTGTATTTTATCGGATTAATGTTTAAATTTTATTATCTCTCTCTCTCCCTCTCCCTCTCTCTCCCCCCCCACCTCTCTCTCTCTCTCCTTCCTCCCTCTCCCTCTCTCTCTCTCTCTCTCTACATACATACTGAATATATATATATATGTACTGTATATATTGTTATGCCACGTTTATAAAAAAACATGATTTAGAGTGATTGCGATTTCCAGTTTATAATGGCTATTAGTAAACTATGTTTTACAGCTTAGGAAGACACCTGGGTCAAAATATTCTAGAATCATCGTGGCAACCAAGCATACGTATACGATCCGTATCTAGGGATTTCCTCCACGCGCGCGCCTGCCCAAGACTACCTCTACCACAGCCGTGACGTCACAGCCACCTCTCACTGAGGTGACTGGACGACTCGGCCCATGGGACAACTCGGCTCGGACAGCTCGGCCCACTTTTGGACAACTCTGCCACGACGGCGAGACAACTCGGCCCATTATTTGAGACAGCTCGGCCCCATGTTTTGCTATGGGGCAATTTGACGAGACCAGTCAGGATTAGGATGGAGAGAGTCAAGTGGAGGGTTTATGGGTGAGGCCATGTATGCAACACCAAATCCTGTCCTCTGCGTATGCGCAGCCTTTTCCCTAATATTTTTATTGTTATTTAGGCTCAACTGTTAGGTTAATTTAAGTTAGGTTAGGTTAGGTTAGGTTAGGTTAAGATAATATAATAGTATAAAGGAAAACAAAATCGTGCCAAGGGGCCTAAGATTCTCACGCATGCGCAGAGGACAGGATTTGCAGGATTTGGTGCTGCATACATGGCCTCCCGTTTATGGCGTGTGTGTAATGTGGGCGAAATGTTCGTTTATTGTATAATTATGTCATAGGCTAGTTCTCTCGATTCATAATGTGTAGGTTAGGTTAGGTTAGGTTAATTAAGAGTAGTCTCGTTTTTACTGGGCCGAGCTGTCCTGGCCGAGCTGTCCCATGGGCCGAGTAGTCTAGCATTCATTGACGACACGAGGAAAGACGATTGTATTAAGCTCATTAAGGTTTTGTAGGAGTAAAATAGAACCTTGAGGTTGATATCACCCCTTATATTGCCAGAGGTCCTTCCAGACACAATCGTCTGGTGTTAAGCCGCTGTCACACGAGCGATTTTTCCGTCAATTTTCCATGAGCAAGTTTTTCTCGCTATATTTCGGAGACTTTTTGCACTGGAATCGGTAACTAGACTGAAGGTTGAGTATGTTAGGCGGTTGAATTCTGATAAAGTGTAATTTTTGAAGCTGCCATACCATAATTGCCCGAAAAAATTGCTCGAAAAACGGCTCGTGTGACTCTGACTTTAGCGAGCATAAAATAATAGCTCGCATTTGTTAACGTTGACGTCATCCAATATTCTTCCATACACTGTGATAAATAATGGGTATGAAAAGGGTAATTTAAGTGTCCATGATAATATACCCATTTATATGTTTATTGGTGGTAATTAACCCATACTATACTATCTAAAGTTTATGTAAATCACCAATGTACAGTGATTTTATAGATAGGTAAATCACCATGTGATAGCATGACAGTATACGTATAGTAGCATGACTTAAATATTGCGTCATCTACAACAGTCGGTACGTATTCGAAACGTTTTGTGGCCCTTAAATAGTCACGTCCGGGCTGCCAATGCACACTTTACCGCTAGCACCCGTGAAGGAAGGACCACCATTATTAGTGATATACAGTGACTAATACACTCTGCAAAATGAAGAACACGATCATGGAGGGAAAGCCATCGTCGAGTAACCTACCCCTTCTGGAATCTGTATACAATTCGACTGTAGCAGGATTGGAGAGACAAGGAGAAGGGAGATGTTCACCTCTTCTATCCTGGCTAACGTGGATTAAGTTGGGGGTTTTATTCATTATTTGTATTATTATTGGTTTAGTGACCGCGCTTACCTTTACTTGTCTGGGAGGGCCCATCACAACCACCGCAGCACCACACACAAACCCTGAGCACCCCACCAGTACTCTTGAATACAGTACTCTTGAATACAGTACTCTTGAACCCAGTACTCTTGAACCCAGTACTCTTGAACCCAGTACTCATGAACCCAGTACTCTTGAACCCAGTACTCTTGAACTCATCTGGAACACCTCCGACACAGCTTTGGAGGACATGGATCCGGCATTACAACAAAGGATCAATGATGAGTTTCGGCGACAGGAGAAGGAACTGAAGAAGACGGAAGAGTGTCGACCTGTGTTAGTGAACGTCACCCTCAAGAGTCTGCTCAGTCCCCACGATAGTTTGTTGGACGAGTTTTACTTGAAGCCTGAAAACGTGGCTATTTATCAGTGTTCCGGCTGTGATGTTGGAGGGTGTACAGGGGAAAAAGAGGGATGGTGTGGGGGGGACGGATTATGTGGACTTATTAATGTTAATGAGACCACCGATCGCCTTGCCAACATCCCTCTCACCAAGACCCTATTCCTCAAGACCATTTACCAGGGAAAAATCCATGTCCACCAACGCGAGGTGAAGCAACACAACCACTGTGGATGTCGCCATCATTAAGCGCTCATAGACAAGGTAAGGAACTGTATTTAAGGGAGCCCACCTCGTTTTCTAATTCTCTCTTTGGCTTGTATCTATTCGGCCCCATTCAGCCTACTGTTTTAAGACGTTTACCACTATCCAGGTTTCAATATTTTCCTGGCGAGCGGTAGCGAGCCAGCATATATATATATATATTTGTTATGACAGCAAGCTAAATTTTTCGACAGAAAAATTTCTCGGGCAAAGCCGGATTTTTCCATACAAAGCTGGCTCGCTATCGCTCGCTAGGAAGAAATCGACACCTGGGTGGGGATAAACATCTTAAAACAGTTAGGTGTCGTCAGGTCAGGACAGTCAGGATATGCCAGAGTTAAACTCAGGATATGCCAGAGTTAAACTCAGGATATGCCAGAGTTAAACTCAGGATATGCCAGAGTTAAACTACAGGATATGCCAGAGTTAAACTTGCCACCTACATATAACCAGTTTATTGCTTCACTCCACAATGCTCAAATAAATATATCCCTAAAAGAAGATTTAGATCGACGCAGAACCAACCAAAATGGATGACTAATAAGCTAATAGATCTTATAGGAAAAAAGAAAGGAATATATCGAAAAATAAAGAAAGGTGACAATCATTTACGTATATACTATCAGACTCTAACAAGACAGGTCAAAAAGGAAATCAGGAAAGCAAAAAGAAATTATGAAATAAGGATAGCCAGCGACTCAAAAAATAACCCTAAAGCTTTTTACCAACTATATAAATCTAAAGTTAGAGATGTAATAGGCCCCCTAAAAACTTCAATAGGAGAAATAACAGAAAATGATTTAGAAATGTGCAGTACATTAAATAGTCAGTTTCTTTCCGTTTTGTAAATTGTAACATAATGCTAAATATTTACGGTACAAAATACAAACCATTATTTAAATTCACACTAAAATCATTTAGAGAAGTGGACGATGTACACGAACGTGCACCCACCCACTCAAGTTCATACTATTCTTTTATGCCATCTCAACTCTCATTTTCAGTTCTTCCCTATCTGGTCTTAATTTGTTCTAGGCTATGTTTCTGTCTCTCTTCTCTGCTCTTTGTAATTTCCTGTCTTGCATCTCTCTCTCTCTCACACACACACACGTCAACGTCAAGGTCAAGATGGCCGAGCGCGCTTAGTACTCTGTATTGGGAGCGCTAGCTCTGGTGTCGGGGGTTCAATCCCACGCGCCGGCAGGGGGAAGTTCTCTCAACAACTTTCCCTGGCCGTGAAGGCAAGATGGGAGTATGTAGGCGCTCTCGTTAGCTGCCAGGATCAGTCTGTAGATCCATTAGGATAAGATCTAGGTTAAGTCTGTGTATTTTCAGCCCCATTGGCTGCCGGCTTGAAATAAACCGATTATTCACACACACACACACACACACACACACACACACACACACACACACACACACACACACACACACACACACACACACACACACACACACACACACACACACACACACACACACACACACACACACACACACACACACACACACACACACACACACACACACACACACACACACACACACACACACACACACACACACACACACACACACACACACACACACACACACACACACACACACACACACACACACACACACACACACACACACACACACCACACACACACACACACACACACACACACACACACACACACACACACACACACACACACAGCTGCTGCTGCTGCAGCAGCAGCACAATTGTCCAAAAACAAATATGTACATTGACTGATTAGGAACTCACATAAGGTATAGTAATGTAATTTAGTGTTGTGAACCTTAGTATTTAGATAGGAGATATTGTTTAAGGGCGTTTTGAAATGAGAGGATAGTTTGATGGGATTTGATATAAGGTGGAAGATTATTCGTTAACACCTTGACTCCCTGATGTTCACTTCTCATAAATGGTAGTTGTAATATGTTATTATCCTTATCCTTAGTGATCTTGGCCCCATTCATTGTTCTTTCCACTCACTAAAACATTAGGCTTTCCATAATGCAGTTAGGTCTGAGTACATGATTATATTGATATCCAAAGTTCGAAAATTTATATTAATCGTGATTGTGTACTCAACCTTTAATTGTGTTGGTGGTGTAATGGTTTAGATGCTTATGTTCTGGGTGTGGTGTCCCGAGTTCGAAACCCGGGAGGACCATATGCTTTTATTAGTTTATTCAAGTGCATTGGGGTATGTAATTGATGATTAATGTTCAGAACGGGGTGTTACTTAATTACGTAAGTTGTCGATAGGATTTTTTCTGATAGTGAAGTATTGTTCATTATTATCAACGAAATTGAATACACATTTAAAGACAAGGAGGGCGCTTAGAAATGTAGTAACATCATATTTAAGAGTTTAATTTATTTAAAGGAATAGTTTGTATGATCTCGCTTTCTCAGGAAAGCCAACAATGACTAAGGGATTTAAATGCGAGGTATGTGCATAACCCCATATAACATGACTATGTATTTCATAGTGAGTTTGTTGCGAATATGATAAAGTATGTCACAATGGTTGTAGAACTTATTTGTGATAGGTTGAATATGGCTCTTCAAGCTCAGTTTGTGGTCAACAATGACACCCACAAATGTTGTTTTCAATTCCGGTTTAAGGGGGCCCACCTCGCTTTTTTTCTTTTTCTCTCCCTTTCTCTTTGGCTTGTATACAATCGGCCTCATTCAGCCTACTGTTTAAGACGTTTACCCCCATCCAGGTGTCAATATTTTCTTGGCAAGTGGTAGAGAGCCAGCATATATATTTTTTTTGTTTTGACAGCAAGCTAAATTTGTACATATTTCGATAGAAAAATGTATCCGGCGAAGCCAGATTTCTCCATACAATGCTGGTTTGCTATCGCTCGCCAGGAAGATATCGACACCTGGATGGCGATAAACGTCTTAAAACAGTTGGCTGAATGGGGCCGAATGGATAGAAGCCAGAGAAAAAGAGAAAAGGAGAGAAAGATAAAACAAAAGCAGGTGGCCCCCCTTAAGAATATGGTCACCTATACTAATCGCCATAAATAATGTTACAGTAATATTTGTATTATTACATTCCAGTTAGCTCTAATGGTTGTTGTTGAATAAATACCAGATTCAACTCTTGTTCTTGTATAATTGTAGAGTACGGTTTCGCTAATAAGTCATGTCCCAGCTGTCATTACGTTTGACTTGCTCTGTACTGTATTAATGTCTGTCAGATGTTGAATCGGGTGGCTAAGTGTAGGAACATGTTTGTATATTCAACTTGATATGAAGAAATGAAGCTTAGATATTGCTGATGCCACTTATTGATCAACACATACATGGTGCCGAAACATCACTTATTAGCGCGACTGTACAATAGCCAGTCTTCCACTATAAATATATTACTTCATGCCGGCATTCCCTTCCAATGATGTTTAATATAAGCTTACAGTATTGTTTAGTAATAGTTTTGTAATAAAATAATATAAGAACAATAGTAATTTTATTCTAATTCCTCTAGTATATATTGATATATTTTTTTTTAGTTTTCTAATTACAATATCTTTGAAGGTCATAATTAATCTAGTATATTCATTTTGATGCGTCTAGAAATTGTGATTCCTAGCTTTAAGTGCGTCCGGAAAGGCTAGACCAAATGGGCTGTTAATTTACATTCTTATTTACTGGTTGACTTCCAACTGGAATGAATATTAGATTTAATACATTCTTTTTGAGTAAGTTATATCCATTTGGCCTTCGCTATCGGTTGCTAGCCTCAAGACAGTGAGCAGTAGCGATCTGACTTTTCGGTAGAAAAATATGTCCGGCTTCGCCGGATTTGAGCGGTAGGGAGCTGATTTTTTCGGTAGAAAAATCAAATCCGGCGAAGCCGGACATATTTTTCTACCGAACAGTCAGATCGCTACTGCTCACTATCTTGAGGCTAGCAAGCGATAGCGAAGACCAAATGGATATAATCCATTAAAATGGCAACATTACCCCTTGGACTGAATGGCATTGTATCTATCGTTAACTTAAATCTCCGTTATAATAAATACTCAAACTCATGTTCATAGAGTAATGTATTCTTATTTTTGTCTGATGAGTCCACCATATAATTTATGAAAAGCATTACTGGAACACCCTGTATATATATATATATATATATATATATATATAGAGAGAGAGAGAGAGAGAGAGAGAGAGATACTATAAAACAGTACATAGAAAATATTCATTACTCTGACACCTGTATTGATTCAAGAGAGAATTGATTTTTGTTTTCTCTCTATGTGATTGAGGGAGGCAAAAGGCAGAACTGCCTATAGCGAGTGCCTCATAGTTGAAAGAGTGACAGGGCCAAAATCAAGGCACGTTCGAGCCAAAATGCCTGGACACACGGAGTTTGAAGCAATTTAAGTCATAGGAAGTGGGAAAGACTGATTCTGGTAGAGAGTTCCAGAGCTCAGCTGTTGAGTAGAAGAAAATTTGAGAGTAAAGTTTCACTCTCGGGTTGGAGAGTTGCACAGAGTAGGGGTGGGATTGAGTTGCAAGACGGATACCACGTGCCCTACGTAAAGGAGGTGGTAAACACTGGGAAAGCTCTGAGGAACACTGATTATTATAGTAGCGATAGAATAGCGAGAGAGATGCAACATTGCGGCGGAGAGAGAGAGATTGCAGAGTTGGTGAGTGGACGGGAGTTAATGATACGAAAGGCCTTCCTTTCAACTTTGTCTAGGAGAGCGGTGTGAGAGGAACCTCCCCACACATGTGAACAATACTCAATACAAGGACGCACTATGCCCCTGTACAGAGCAAGAAGCTGTGCAGGGGAAAAGAATCCCCTAAGGCGGTTGAGCACACCCAGCTTCTGGGAGGCTGCCTTATTAAGACTGGTAATATGGTCCTTCCAACTGAGAGCAGAAGAAAAAGAGACACCAAGAATATTGAGAGAAGATGAAGGATTGATTTTTGTATTGTTGAAGAATAAGGGATAGTCCGCTGGGAGTTCCTTATGGGTAGATAGATGGAGAAATTGGGTTTTGGAAGCATTAAAGGTAACAAGGTTTTCTCTGCCCCAATTGGAAATAGTATTTAGATCAGAATTTAAGAGTTCTATGGCTTCATTACGTTTGTCGTTGAGGGATTGCTGGCTGGGGCGTTCTGAAAAACTAACGGAGTAGTGTAAGGTTGAGTCGTCTTCGTATGAATGGATGGGAATTGAGGTACAGTTCAGGAGATCATTTATAAAAATTAGAAAGAGAATAGGAGATAGGACAAAGCCCTGAGGAACACCAGAGTTTATAGGATGAGGAAGTGAACGATGGCCGTCCACAACCGCGGCTATGGAACGGCCGGAAAGGAAATTAGAGACAAAGGCACAGATGGAGGGATAGAAACCGAAAGAGGGTAGTTTAGAAATTAAAGATTTGTGCCAGACTCTATCGAAGGCTTTTGATATGTCTAGTGCAATAGAAAAAGTCTCACCGAAGTCCCGAAAGGAGGATGACCAAGAGTTAGTAAGATATGAAAGAAGATCACCAGTAGAGTGACCCTTAAGGAAGCCATACTGGCGATCTGAGAGCAGATTATAAGAAGAGAAATGCTTAAGAAATTTGGAAGCAAGAATAGTTTCAAAAACTTTAGAAAGACAAGAGATGAGAGCAATTGGACGATAGTTGGAGGGTTGAGAGCGGTCACCCTTTTTTGGGACATATTGAATGTGAGCAAACTTCCAGCATGAAGGGAAGACGTTAGAGGATAGACAGAGACGAAAGAGTTTGCCTAGGCAGGGAGTCAGCACGGAAGCACAATTTTTGAGAACAACAGGAGGAACACCGTCCGGACCGTACGGCTTATTAGTATTAAGCCCAGAGAGGGTAGAAAGTACATCTTTAGAAGAGATTAGGATATTAGGCATAAGTAAGAGAGAGGAGGGTGGAGAGGGAGGAATAGCACCGGAATCATCCAAGGTGGAGTTTCTAGCAAAAGTTTGAGCGAAGAGTTTAGCTTTGTCAGAGGAAGAAGTGATGGTTGTGCCATCAGAGTGGGAAAGGGGAGGGATAGACGAGGAAGAGAAATTGGTGGAGAGGTTTTTGGCTAGATGCCAGAAAGCTTGGGAAGAGCTAGAGTTGGATAGTTCAGTGCATTTATTATTGAAGAAAGAGTGTTTGGCAAGTCGAAGAACAGATTTGGCTTGATTCCGGGCAGAAACATAGGAAGAATGAGAGTCTTGAGTTTTAAGGCGTCGGTACCATTTGAATGCTTCCTCCTTATTGCGGACAGCAGTAGAACAGGCGTGAGTAAACCAAGATTTTTAGCATTAGTCTGAGAGAAAGAGAATGGAATGTCTGCTTCCATGCCCGATAGGATTACCTCGGTAATGCGTTCAGCACTCTCCAAGGTCCCCGGCCACGGAAGCAGAAATCATTCCATGGGAAATCAAAGAAGTACTGCCGGAGAGCCTCCCAGTCGGCAGCGCCAAAGTGCCACAAGCGCCGCCGGCTAGGAGGATCGGGTGGCCGTACTGGAGAGATAGGACAGTTGACAAGAGATAAGTTTATGGTCAGAGGAGCCCAAAGGAGAGAAAAGATTGACAGTATAAGAAGAATGGTTAGAAGTTAGAAACAAGTCAAGAATGTTGGGCCGATCTCCGATGCGATCCGGGATACGGGTGGGTTGCTGAACTAACTGCTCTAGGTCATTTATGATAAAAAAGACATAGGCTTGTTCACCAGGTGGGTCAGTAGTGTGAGAGGAGAGCCATTGGCGGTGGTGAACGTTGAAATCTCCTAAGATGGAGATTTCTGAGAAAGGAGAAATGGATAGAATGTGTTCCACTGTAGAGTTTAGATAGTCAAAGAATTTGGAAAAGTTGGTTAGAGTCAGATAGTAAGATGTATGTAACTGTAGTATATAATTCAAATACAATCAGTAGAATATTCAATCAAAATAAATTGATCATCGATAATCATTCTCATAAACTGGGCTATTTTAATTAATTATATATTCTTCATGACAGTTATCGTTTTAATTAAACACCTTCTCTATCAGCAACGTATTTTACAATTATATTTTGACGATTTGGTTCAGTCTAAGAAGGATTTTAGGTAGCAAAAGTGTTAAGTGAGATAGTTCGAAGCCTGTTAATTACTGGAGGCCCATTTTATACTGACTAAGATCGTCTAACAGTAGCCAGAAAAAAGTTAAATAGACATCGCCGGCACAGAAGGGGTTAATATTCCGTGATACCGCGGTAAACAAGTCGAGAGTTGATGTTCCTCTCTCTAGATTTCACAAACATTAATAGGGGGAAGTTTTTAGTTTGCTCCCTAGACCACCATCAAGCTTAAAACTACAAAACTACACCCCTAGACCCCCTTTCAAGATAAATTTGTAAATTTTTCGGTAGAAAATGTGCCGGCCAAAGGCCGGTTCCTCTTAAATTACAGGCTCGCTCGCTATCACTTGCCAGGAAACATTGACACCTACATATCAAGAAATGTCTTAAAATTGACAGAAATGGGGCGAAAGCTCTTAAAATCTCTGAAATAGTTGGGCGAACGTCTAAATATCTGAAAAACAATGATGCTAAACATGAGGGAGAAAGAGGTCCAGAAAAAAATCCCTCCAGTGGAAATCTCCCCTTAACATTCAGGTTGTCGGTGAACTATTGATTTTGTCTGTACAGTTGCCCGCAGAACTTGGCACACGTTCTGGGATTTTATGTATGGCAAGACACATAATATGATTACAGTACGAGTGTGGTTTGTTATGCCGTAGTTCATATATATAGGAAGAATTATCAGTATAAGGACGAGATTTTGTATTATAATCAGGTTAAGCAAACAAGAAAGACATGGAAGCTTAGCAAGGATCTGTGGGCGTTAAAGGGATAATTAGGTAGCCCCCCTAGGATTGGCGTAGTATTGTAATCATTGCGTCCGTGGGCGTGTCTGTCTGTCTGTCTGTGTACTTTGTGTGTGTGTGCTCCATAGGGGCACACACATTACAGCAGTGATGATGGTGTCCGTTTAGTGAGGATCTGTATGTGTGTGCTCATTAGGAGCACACGCATCACAGTAGTGAACTTAATGGTGATTGTGGTTGTGATAGTGGCGATGATTGTGCTAGTAATGACTGACCAAGGCAATCGGAGATGGCCGATTCCGTCGCTGCCGTGTTGTCGGAGACTGCCTTAAAACGTCTAATGGCAGTCAGTCAGAATATAACGAAGAAATGAGTCCTGGGATACAATAAAGGCTAACATCATGGGCTGGTACAAATTGATGTGGGTAACTGCACACTCGTTCACACTCCCGTGATTTTATGTATGGAAGAATAATGGCATGATTGATTTAGGAGTGTAGTTTCAACATAGTAGTTAATTAGTATCCTCATTAACGGGTTTATAGGAAATTGGTCTTTTAAGTCAAAGTATACTGCCATCATTAAAGTCATGGAGTGTATGCAAGTTTATGTGGTCAACTGTACATTGGTCCACATGTACACTCAGGTTCACAAGCCGTGTGTCAAACCAGGACAATATTGATTAAAAGGAAACTGCAGTCTATAATATAAAACAAATATATGTGAGATATGGGTGAATATTATCGACCTAAACAGATAGTGCAACAATATGATAAATCTGTAGCGAGATAGACTTGGAGAGCAGCGGGAAAAACACCCTCCCCACATTTCACCTGTACAACAGCTGCAATAACACCCTCCCCATATTACACCTGTACAACAACTGTAATAACACCCTCCCCACATTACACCTGTACAACAACTGTAATAACACCCTCCCTACATTACACCTTTACAACACCTGTAATAACACCCTCCCTACATTACACCTGTACAACTGTAATAACACCCTGCCAACATTACACCTGTACAACAGCTGTAATACCCTCCCCACATTACACCTGTACAACAACTGTAATAACACCCTCCCCACATTACACCTGTACAACAACTGTAATAACACCCTCCCTACATTACACCTGTAAAACACCTGTAATAACACCCTCCCCACATTACACCCGCATAGCAGCTGTAATAACACCCTCCCCACATTACACCTGTACAACAACTGTAATAACACCCTCCCCACATTACACCTGTACAACAGGTGCAACGCATCCTACTGCGTGTCATAAAAGGTGACTAATAGGGGGGATGGTGCTAGACTTGTGGACCAACAGCCATTACTATAGAATGAAGCCTGGTTATTGGCGCTGGGATGGTGTGATACTGCTGAGGAGCGGAAGGGTGCTACAGGGAACTCTACTATACTCGAAGTCATGGGAGAAAAGACATTGCCGCTTTGTTGTTATGTCACATGTGTATAGGTTTGCAGTACAAGGCACATGTGAACAATGATCACCCTGAACGTAGGTATAAACATTAACATTGAAAGGGATATCAAATAATATCATAGTCAATATTCCCAACATGATTGTATTTACCTTTTGTATACCTATGATTCTCTGCAGGGTGCTGCATTTTCAATGTATTATTAGAACATTTTAATAAATTTTGAAATTTAATTTAAATAGCAAAGGGATACAATCTATCTAAACTAACCCTTTGAATGATACCGCCTCACAGTGAATTTAAACATTACAGAATATCAAATACACATGGATACATGATGCCAGATGCCATGCTAGACCGGTATACAACGTTGCCCAACTTATTCAAACAATAGTTACTGGATATTAAACTCTAAGTTAACCCCAAGGATATACTGTACGTTATGTTGCAACTTTACAGAGAGAGAGAGAGAGAGAGAGAGAGAGAGAGAGAGAGAGAGAGAGAGAGAGAGAGAGAGAGAGAGAGCGAGAGCGAGAGCGAGAGAGAGAGAGAGAGAGAGAGCGCACGTGGCTTCGCCGCTGTACTGTACAGTATATGATGCAACAAATTTGATCTTTAAAACAATAGCGTCACGATGATGACAGACATTTCGGATTAACTCCTTGCGGATTATATCGCGATTTGACAGTTTATAATGGCTATTATTAGATGATTTTATGCAGCTTAGGAAGAGCTTGTAAGAGCTAGTGTTAGTTGAGACAGCCCTTTGGGTACAAAAATATTCTAGAATCATCGTTGCAACCAAACATACGTATACGATACGTTCCGAGGGACTACTAGGGTCCTCCACGCCTGCCTCCTGCTCCTCGGTACAAAGCTATCACATAGCCTACAATTGCCCACATATTTATATAAGTTCGGTTCCTCTCCGTGATCTTAATCATGGAAATATATTGCGCTTGATTGAATTGCGAGTGTAGTGGTTCACTCATTTGATTAATACAAGAAACTGCATTCGCAATTCATTCATATTATACAGTACTAATTTTACTTTCATACATCAAATCACGATTAGAAACAGAACTTAAGGGGAGATATCCACTTGAGGGATTTTTTCTGGACTCCTTTCTCCCTCATGTTTAGCCCCATTGTTTTCCTAATGTTAAGACGTTCGCCCCCATTATTTTGACGATTTTAAGAACTTTCAACCCATTTCTGTCAATGTTAAGACCTTTCGTGCCATTTAGGTGTCGATGTTATCCTGGCGAGCGATAGCGAGCCTGTAATTTAAGAGGAACCGGCTTTCAGCCGGGACATTTTTCTACCGAAAAATTTACAAATTTATCTTGAAAGGGGCTCAAGGGGGTGTAATCTTAAGCTTGAAGGATATCTACGGACCAAACTAAAAACCTCCCCTTAAGTGGGTAACGGCACCTGGACATAATTATACGCACTGTAGAAGGGAAACGAGATTTTATTGGAGAAGCACGTTGTTGTTGGTGTGTAGTTTTATTGGAGAAGCACGTTGTTGTTGGTGTGTAGTTTTATTGGAGAAGCACGTTGTTGGTGCGTAGTTTTATTGGAGAAGCACGTTGTTGTTGGTGTGTAGTTTTATTGGAGAAGCACGTTGTTGTTGGTGCGTAGTTTTATTGGAGAAGCACGTTGTTGTTGGTGCGTAGTTTTATTGGAGAAGCACGTTGTTGTTGGTGTGTAGTTTTATTGGAGAAGCACGTTGTTGTTGGTGTGTAGTTTTATTGGAGAAGCACGTTGTTGTTGGTGTGTAGTTTTATTGGAGAAGCACGTTGTTGTTGGTGCGTAGTTTTATTGGAGAAGCACGTTGTTGTTGGTGTGTAGTTTTAGATCTAGTTTGGAGTTTTATTGTCTGTATCAGAATGCGCGCGAAGGAGAACAACATGTTTAATTTGGTGGTGTCGCACTAATAGGTACGGTTGCGCTAATAAGTCATGTCCCAGGTGTCATTACGTTTGGCTCGCTCTGTACTGTATTAATGTCCGTCAGATGTTGCATAGGGTGGTTAAGTATAGGAATAGGTTTTTATATCCCCCTCGAAATGAATAAATTAAGTTTAGATATTGCTGATACCAATTATTGATCAAAACATACTTTAATAAGAACATAAGAACATAAGAAAATGGGAGTCTGCAGAAAGCCGATTGGCCTAAGCAAGGCAGATCCCTGTCCCACACAACCCCAAATCAATTACAAAGCCCAATTATAGGCTCAACACTCTAATACCCTGAGGATCATCCTACCAAAACGGTTAGAGATTAACGCAGGATTATGGGGGTCTGCAGAGCGCTGATTGGCCCAACCCGGCTGATCCCCCTTCACACCCAACCCTTCTCGTCCATATGCTTATCCAATTTTATCTTAAAGCTCCCTACAGTTTTAGATCCCACTATAGCACTTGGTAGTCCATTCCACCCATCTACAACTCTGTTACCAAACCAATATTTGCCTATATCTTTTCTGAAACGAAATTTATCTAATTTGAAACCATTGGTACGAGTTCTTTCGCTATCACTGAGCTTTAGTACATTTGTCATGTCCCCTTTGTTAATCCCACTAACCCACTTGAACACCTCTATCATATCCCCTCTAACTCTGCGTCTCTCTAACGAATGTAAACCTAATTTCTTCAACCTTTCTTCATACGGAAGATTTCTAATATTATGGATCATTTTTGTCATTCTACGCTGTACTCTCTCCAATGAATCTATGTCCATTCTGTAATAAGGACACCAAAATTGGACAGCATAATCCATATGGGGTCTCACTAATGACAAGTAAAGTTTTAAGATAACATCAGCAGTTCTGTTACTCACACTCCTAGAGATGAACCCGAGAATCCTGTTTGCCTTATTACGAACGCCTATACACTGTTTTCTAGGCTTCAAATCATTGCTAACAAACACACCTAGATCTTTCTCGCAGTCTGAATTTTCTAATTCTAAATTAGCTAGTTTATATTTAACATTTGTTTGCATCTTCCCTATCTTTAATACCTTGCATTTGTCAATGTTAAACTTCATCTGCCAATTTACTGACCATTCATGTAAGGTATCTAGATCCCTTTGGAGGCACTCTATATCGCTATCTGAATCAATTGATCTCCCCATTTTAGTATCGTCTGCGAATTTACTTATCCTACTAGTTATACCTAAATCTAGGTCATTTATGTATATAAGAAACAACAGGGGACCTAATACCGATCCCTGGGGGACACCACTTTTGACTGCTCCCCACTCTGACTTGGTACCATTTATGCTGACTCTCTGTTTCCTACCAATTAGCCATGACCTAATCCATCCCAACAACGCCCCACCTATTCCATGTGCCTCAACCTTTCTCATCAATCTCTCATGAGGGACTCTGTCGAAAGCTTTACTGAAATCTAAATATATAATATCGTATGCCTTGTCATTATCTACTGCTTCATATACCTCTGAGAAAAAACTAAGCAAATTAGTAAGGCAAGAACGTCCCTGTGTGAATCCATGCTGAGAAGAATTGATTAAGTTAAATGTTTCTAAGTGGTTTCTCATTTTCCTAGCAATAATTGACTCTAGTAGCTTTCCTATGATTGAAGTGAGACTAATGGGACGGTAATTGGATGCTATTGATTTATCACCTTTTTTGAAAATCGGAACTACATTTGCAAGCTTCCAAGCTTCTGGAACTATACCTGTTTCTAATGAATTGTTAAAAAGAAATGTTAATGGGTAACTTAACTCATCTCTGCATTCTTTTAATACTCTGGCATATACCTCATCGGGACCAGGCGATTTCTGAGGTTTCAGTCTGTCAATTTCCTTAAGCACATCATTTCTACTTATAGTAACCGTACTTAACCTATTTTCTATACTATCTCTATACACCTTACGGACTTCTGGAATCTGTGCCAAATTTTCATTAGTGAAAACGGATAGAAACTGACTATTTAATGTACTGCACATTTCTAAATCACTTTCTGTCATTTCTCCTATCGAAGTTTTAAGGGGGCCTATTTTATCTCTAACTTTAGATTTATATAGCTGGTAAAAAGCCTTAGGGTTATTTTTTGAGTCATTGGCTATCCTGATTTCATAATTTCTTTTGTCTGTCCTTATACATTTTTTAACCTCTCTTGATAGATTCTGATAGTAAGCAAGTAGGTGAATTTCGCCTTTCTTTATTTTTCGATATATTCCTCTCTTTTTTCCTAGAAGGTCTAATAGTCTATTATTCATCCATTTGGGTTGGTTCTGTGTTGATCTAAATTTTCTTTTGGGGATATATTTATTTTGCGCATTGTGGAGTGAAGAAATAAAATTATTATATGTAGCTGTCAAATTATCCTGAGTTAAGACAGGTATCTGAGAGAGAGTATGTTCATTAGCGCACCTGGGTCCACTTAATAGTTTAACCATAGGATCGACTCTTAAGGCTCGTCTTAATCCACCATAATTGGCTTTTCTGAAATCTGGGATAAGTGTCGTATTCTCTTTAGCCTTTCCTGTCCATTGTATGTTAAAATAAATTGATTTATGATCACTATTTCCTAGTTGGTCTCCTATCTCTACATTATTTATCATTTGTTCATTATTACTGAGAACTAAATCGAGGATATTATTACCTCTAGTAGGCGAGTCTATGAATTGAAATAAAAAACTAATTGAAATAAAAAACTAATTGAAATAAAAAACTAATTGAAATAAAAAACTATTTGAAATAAAAAACTTTGTGCCGAGACATCACTTATTAGCGCGACTGTACAATGCCTGCAACTCGCAAGTGGTCATTTGAGGTATATTCTACCAGTTGGAGTCTCAGAAGTTCTTCCTAGACTAAATATAATTGACATATACTAACCAGAGTACAATTGAAATGAAGTTACGGTACTGAAGGCGTTTAGAACACTTCACACGAACAGCCTAAACCCTTAAGGATTATGACGCATTTTAGCAGCATATTTTGGTTATCATAAGATAATTTTATACAGTTTAGAAAGGACCTCCAGGAGTTTAAGGAGTCAACATCAACTCTATTAAGCCTCGGACTCCCACTTACGCTTCTTAAGGGGACATGGGCCGGTTTTCTGGACCACGTTCTCCCTCATGTTTAGCCCCATTAGTTTTCAGATGTTAAGATGTTTGCCCCATTAGTTAGTCGATTTTAAGACCTTTCGCCCCATTTCTTCGTCAATATTTAGACCTTTCGTGCTATTTAGGTGTAGATTTTTGCCCTGGCGAACGATAGTGAGCCTATAATGTGGAAGAACCAGCCTTCGGCCGATACATTTTTCTACCGAACAATGTACAAATTAATCCAGAAGGGGGATCTAATGGATGTTTTTTTTTTAATTTGATGGAGGTCTAGGGAGGAAACTAGAAAAATAATGAATACATGCAAAAAATCTCCCCAAAAGTGAACCATTAACCCCTTCTGTACCGGCGACGTCTGTTGTATTTTATTATAGCTACATTTAGACGATTTTATGAAGATTAGAGAGAATTATGGTAGCTAAAAGGATTAATTTAAATAGTCTGAAGCCTTTGAATGAGTAGACGTCTTTTATAAGCTTTACAAAATCGTCTAATAGTTGCCAGAATAGAATGAAAAGTACATCACCGGTACAGAAGGGGTTAAGCTGAATCGCATAGTGGTAGCGAAAATAAACCGCTCAAGCGCGTCCTACTCTTCAAAGGACTAATTAAGCAGCATACAGGGTTGTACAGTCTCACTCAAACTTAAGGGGAGGCAGACCGTTTTTCTGGACCCCCTTCTCCCTAATGTTAAGCCCCACTAGTTTTGAGATTATAAGACGTTCGGCCCATTAGTTTGGCGATTTTAACACCTTTCGCCCCATTTCGTTGTCAATGTTAAGACCTTTCGTGCCATTTAGGTGTCGATTATTTCCTGGCGAGCGATAGCAAGCCTGCAATTTTAAGAGGAACCGGCCTTCGGCCGGGACTCGAAACTTTAGGAAACCTTGCCATATGTCTCTGTAGGCCTAACATATTCTGTTGTATTCATCATACATACTTTGTATATTGGGCCATGCACTGAATATCATTTGAGAGGAATATGTCTCTAACGTTAATATAGAAATGAGTGATATTTTGATGACTTCAATCTATAGATTTCGATTCACTGGATGTAAACTGATTACTATTGGGTGTAAGAGAAAGAGCAGCAGACGACGTTTTATTTTCCCTCATTCAATGGCATAATAGGCGCGTTCACAGATGGTGACTTAGCGTTCGTGTAATGTGATAAATGGCTTGATATGTGGCACAAATACTTATGGAGCCCATCCAAAACCTTACACTTGGTCAACGACACCATCCAAGATAAGGTGGAAACAGTAAGGATATTAAACTATACCGATGGTCCTTCAGAAGATTTTGGATGGTGTCTATGGCCCATATCTAGGCATTAATCAGACGAATCTGACAAAATATATCGGACAAGTGGCTTCTGTGAGACTCACATTATTGCGTAACATGGCGAAAGATTATGGAAGCAATTATTATTTCCATTTTGAAGACAAAAGTAAGAACTGGTGCGAGTACCAAATATTAGTCTTTACTGTATTTTATCGGATTAATGTTTAAATTTTATTATCTCTCTCTCTCCCTCTCCCTCTCTCTCCCCCCCCCCACCTCTCTCTCTCTCTCCTTCCTCCCTCTCCCTCTCTCTCTCTCTCTCTACATACATACTGAATATATATATATGTACTGTATATATTGTTATGCCACGTTTATAAAAAAACATGATTTAGAGTGATTGCGATTTCCAGTTTATAATGGCTATTAGTAAACTATGTTTTACAGCTTAGGAAGACACCTGGGTCAAAATATTCTAGAATCATCGTGGCAACCAAGCATACGTATACGATCCGTATCTAGGGATTTCCTCCACGCGCGCGCCTGCCCAAGACTACCTCTACCACAGCCGTGACGTCACAGCCACCTCTCACTGAGGTGACTGGACGACTCGGCCCATGGGACAACTCGGCTCGGACAGCTCGGCCCACTTTTGGACAACTCTGCCACGACGGCGAGACAACTCGGCCCATTATTTGAGACAGCTCGGCCCCATGTTTTGCTATGGGGCAATTTGACGAGACCAGTCAGGATTAGGATGGAGAGAGTCAAGTGGAGGGTTTATGGGTGAGGCCATGTATGCAACACCAAATCCTGTCCTCTGCGTATGCGCAGCCTTTTCCCTAATATTTTTATTGTTATTTAGGCTCAACTGTTAGGTTAATTTAAGTTAGGTTAGGTTAGGTTAAGATAATATAATAGTATAAAGGAAAACAAAATCGTGCCAAGGGGCCTAAGATTCTCACGCATGCGCAGAGGACAGGATTTGCAGGATTTGGTGCTGCATACATGGCCTCCCGTTTATGGCGTGTGTGTAATGTGGGCGAAATGTTCGTTTATTGTATAATTATGTCATAGGCTAGTTCTCTCGATTCATAATGTGTAGGTTAGGTTAGGTTAGGTTAATTAAGAGTAGTCTCGTTTTTACTGGGCCGAGCTGTCCTGGCCGAGCTGTCCCATGGGCCGAGTAGTCTAGCATTCATTGACGACACGAGGAAAGACGATTATATTAAGCTCATTAAGGTTTTGTAGGAGTAAAATAGAACCTTGAGGTTGATATCACCCCTTATATTGCCAGAGGTCCTTCCAGACACAATCGTCTGGTGTTAAGCCGCTGTCACACGAGCGATTTTTCCGTCAATTTTCCATGAGCAAGTTTTTCTCGCTATATTTCGGGGACTTTTTGCACTGGAATCGGTAACTAGACTGAAGGTTGAGTATGTTAGGCGGTTGAATTCTGATAAAGTGTAATTTTTGAAGCTGCCATACCATAATTGCCCGAAAAAATTGCTCGAAAAACGGCTCGTGTGACTCTGACTTTAGCGAGCATAAAATAATAGCTCGCATTTGTTAACGTTGACGTCATCCAATATTCTTCCATACACTGTGATAAATAATGGGTATGAAAAGGGTAATTTAAGTGTCCATGATAATATACCCATTTATATGTTTATTGGTGGTAATTAACCCATACTATACTATCTAAAGTTTATGTAAATCACCAATGTACAGTGATTTTATAGATAGGTAAATCACCATGTGATAGCATGACAGTATACGTATAGTAGCATGACTTAAATATTGCGTCATCTACAACAGTCGGTACGTATTCGAAACGTTTTGTGGCCCTTAAATAGTCACGTCCGGGCTGCCAATGCACACTTTACCGCTAGCACCCGTGAAGGAAGGACCACCATTATTAGTGATATACAGTGACTAATACACTCTGCAAAATGAAGAACACGATCATGGAGGGAAAGCCATCGTCGAGTAACCTACCCCTTCTGGAATCTGTATACAATTCGACTGTAGCAGGATTGGAGAGACAAGGAGAAGGGAGATGTTCACCTCTTCTATCCTGGCTAACGTGGATTAAGTTGGGGGTTTTATTCATTATTTGTATTATTATTGGTTTAGTGACCGCGCTTACCTTTACTTGTCTGGGAGGGCCCATCACAACCACCGCAGCACCACACACAAACCCTGAGCACCCCACCAGTACTCTTGAATACAGTACTCTTGAATACAGTACTCTTGAACCCAGTACTCTTGAACCCAGTACTCATGAACCCAGTACTCTTGAACCCAGTACTCTTGAACTCATCTGGAACACCTCCGACACAGCTTTGGAGGACATGGATCCGGCATTACAACAAAGGATCAATGATGAGTTTCGGCGACAGGAGAAGGAACTGAAGAAGACGGAAGAGTGTCGACCTGTGTTAGTGAACGTCACCCTCAAGAGTCTGCTCAGTCCCCACGATAGTTTGTTGGACGAGTTTTACTTGAAGCCTGAAAACGTGGCTATTTATCAGTGTTCCGGCTGTGATGTTGGAGGGTGTACAGGGGAAAAAGAGGGATGGTATGGGGTGTGTGGGGGGGACGGATTATGTGGACTTATTAATGTTAATGAGACCACCGATCGCCTTGCCAACATCCCTCTCACCAAGACCCTATTCCTCAAGACCATTTACCAGGGAAAAATCCATGTCCACCAACGCGAGGTGAAGCAACACAACCACTGTGGATGTCGCCATCATTAAGCGCTCATAGACAAGGTAAGGAACTGTATTTAAGGGAGCCCACCTCGTTTTCTAATTCTCTCTTTGGCTTGTATCTATTCGGCCCCATTCAGCCTACTGTTTTAAGACGTTTACCACTATCCAGGTTTCAATATTTTCCTGGCGAGCGGTAGCGAGCCAGCATATATATATATATATTTGTTATGACAGCAAGCTAAATTTTTAAATTTTTCGACAGAAAAATTTCTCGGGCAAAGCCGGATTTTTCCATACAAAGCTGGCTCGCTATCGCTCGCTAGGAAGAAATCGACACCTGGGTGGGGATAAACATCTTAAAACAGTTAGGTGTCGTCAGGTCAGGACAGTCAGGATATGCCAGAGTTAAACTCAGGATATGCCAGAGTTAAACTCAGGATATGCCAGAGTTAAACTCAGGATATGCCAGAGTTAAACTCAGGATATGCCAGAGTTAAACTACAGGATATGCCAGAGTTAAACTTGCCACCTACATATAACCAGTTTATTGCTTCACTCCACAATGCTCAAAATAAATATATCCCTAAAAGAAGATTTAGATCGACGCAGAACCAACCAAAATGGATGACTAATAAGCTAATAGATCTTATAGGAAAAAAGAAAGGAATATATCGAAAAATAAAGAAAGGTGACAATCATTTACGTATATACTATCAGACTCTAACAAGACAGGTCAAAAAGGAAATCAGGAAAGCAAAAAGAAATTATGAAATAAGGATAGCCAGCGACTCAAAAAATAACCCTAAAGCTTTTTACCAACTATATAAATCTAAAGTTAGAGATGTAATAGGCCCCCTAAAAACTTCAATAGGAGAAATAACAGAAAATGATTTAGAAATGTGCAGTACATTAAATAGTCAGTTTCTTTCCGTTTTCACTAATGAAAATTTGGCACAGATTCCAGAAGTCAATATGGTATATAGTGATAGTATAGAAAATATGTTAAGTACAGTTAGTATAAGTAGAAATGATGTGCTTAAGGAAATTGACAGACTGAAACCTCAAAAATCGCCTGGTCCTGACGAGGTATATGCTAGAGTATTAAAAGAATGCAGAGATGAGTTAAGTAGTCCATTAGCATTTATATTTAACAAGTCATTAGAAACAGGTTTAGTTCCAGAAGCTTGGAAGCTTGCAAATGTAGTTCCGATCTTCAAAAAAGGTGATAAATCGATAGCATCCAATTACCGTCCCATTAGTCTCACATCAATCATAGGAAAGTTGCTAGAGTCTATTATTGCTAGGAAAATTAGAAGCCACTTAGTAAAATTTAACTTAATAAATTCTTCTCAGCATGGATTCACTCAGGGACGTTCGTGCCTTACTAATTTGCTTAGCTTTTTCTCAGAGGTATATGAAGCAGTAGATAGTGACAAGTCATATGATATTATATATTTAGATTTCAGTAAAGCTTTCGACAGAGTCCCTCATGAGAGATTGATGAGAAAGGTTGAGGCACATGGAATAGGAGGGTCGTTGTTGGGATGGATTAGGTCATGGCTAATTGGTAGGAAACAGAGAGTCAGCATAAATGGTACCAAGTCAGAGTGGGGAGCAGTCAAAAGTGGTGTCCCCCAGGGATCGGTATTAGGTCCCCTGTTGTTTCTTATATACATAAATGACCTAGATTTAGGTATAACTAGTAGGATAAGTAAATTCGCAGACGATACTAAAATGGGGAGATCAATTGATTCAGATAGCGATATAGAGTGCCTCCAAAGGGATCTAGATACCTTACATGAATGGTCAGTAAATTGGCAGATGAAGTTTAACATTGACAAATGCAAGGTATTAAAGATAGGGAAGATGCAAACAAATGTTAAATATAAACTAGCTAATTTAGAATTAGAAAATTCAGACTGCGAGAAAGATCTAGGTGTGTTTGTTAGCAATGATTTGAAGCCTAGAAAACAGTGTATAAGCGTTCGTAATAAGGCAAACAGGATTCTCGGGTTCATCTCTAGGAGTGTGAGTAACAGAACTGCTGATGTTATCTTAAAACTTTACTTGTCATTAGTGAGACCCCATATGGATTATGCTGTCCAATTTTGGTGTCCTTATTACAGAATGGACATAGATTCATTGGAGAGAATTCAGCGTAGAATGACAAAAATGATCCATAATATTAGAAATTTTCCGTATGAAGAAAGGTTGAAGAAATTAGGTTTACATTCGTTAGAGAGACGCAGAGTTAGAGGGGATATGATAGAGGTGTTCAAGTGGGTTAGTGGGATTAACAAAGGGGACATGACAAATGTACTAAAGCTCAGTGATAGCGAAAGAACTCGTACCAATGGTTTCAAATTAGATAAATTTCGTTTCAGAAAAGATATAGGCAAATATTGGTTTGGTAACAGAGTTGTAGATGGGTGGAATAGGCTACCAAGTGATATAGTGGGATCAAGAACGATAGGGAGCTTTAAGAAAAAATTGGATAAGCATATGGACGAGAAGGGTTGGGTGTGAAGGGGGATCAGCCGGGTTGGGCCAATCAGCGCTCTGCAGACCCCCGTAATCCTGCGTTAATCTCTAACCGGTTTGGTAAGATGATCCTCAGGGTATTAGAGTGTTGAGCCTATAATTGGGCTTTGTAATTGGGGTTGTGTGGGACAGGGATCTGCCTTGCTTAGGCCAATCGGCTTTCTGCAGACTCCCATTTTCTTATGTTCTTATGTTCTTATGTTAGCTGAATGGGGCCGAATGGATACAAGCCAGGAAAAGAGATAAAGATAAAAAAAAGCCTGTGGGCCCTCTTAAGCAAACTATACTTTGTTTAATTAAGAACTCGCTAAGTTGCTTTTGTGTTATGTAGTCCCTTCAATATAAACGCATTTGTTAGTGTTAATCTAGTGGTTGATGTGCATTAGGCCTACTCAGCTTAAAAAGAACCTCTAAGCATCAAAATAACCTTTCTGAAACCCATACTTAATATTATAGTTTAATAATTGGCAGATTATAGTACACATATAATTAGATTGAAGGGTTATAGGTGCTAGACAAAACATACTATAGATATCCATCCTTCCAATATAGTTATTGATAATGATTACCGTAGAGTTTTTAGTTACTTAAGGGGAGACTGGCTGTTTGTTTGGTCTATTAATTCATTTATTCCTATATTTGTTTAGTTTCCTCCCTAGACCTCCATCAAACTTAGAAAAACACCCCTAGACCCCCCTTCAAGATAAATTTGTACATTTTTTCGGTAGAAAAATGTTTCGGCCAAAGGCCGGTTCCTCTTAAAATTGCAGGCTAGATATCGCTCGCCAGGAAATAATCGACACCTAAATGGCACGAAAGGTCTTAACATTGACAACGAAATGGGGCAAAAGGTGTTAAAATCGCCAAACTAATGGGCCGACCGTCTTATAATCTGAAAACTAGTGGGGCTAAACATTAAGGAGAAGGGGGTCCAGAAAACGGTCAGCCGCCCCTTAACTCTTGACAAAGTTTATAATTCAATTTGGGCCTGTCAAACATGTCGGCTACTCGGCTTCCCACCTGTGAACAGAGTATAGGCATTAGCTAGATAATATTTTGACGACTTATTATATATTATACTGCATTTTTTCAAATATTTAGCTAAGCTTTGGATAATTAAATCAATTAACCCTTTAGCAATCACATTTGTTCCTCATACTGTATAAAATACTGTACAGCAAGCTAGAAGAAAAGGAACAAAACTAATAATAATTATGAGTATATAAATATGTTATTAGGATACTTTTTACCATGATTGGTGCTAATTTTTGCATGAGATATATATTGATTGTTGGAATTTTTAAATTCTTGGGATAATGTTATCATGCTAAACAAATATTTTGGATTAAGCATCACAATATAAAAGTCAATGTGGGTTGGTTAGTGAGTTATGCAAGTTAACAGAGTACATTTGTCTGTTATCATGATTTACTTGACTTAATTATCAACCGGGCACTGACGTATAGCATTATCTCCTTCACTAAGATAACGCATTCAAATTACTCTGGGTAACATTAGACGATTATATGCAGTTTAAAAAGGACCTACTGTATTTTATGTACTGGTTCATTAAAGTAGCATTTACCCCCTTTCAGGCCGATAAGTAGATTTATGCTAAGAATAATCGTCTAATACTAACCAGATTGTAACGAAATAGTGCAGTTACATAATATAAATCAAAGTTATTAAGTATTGTATTGGCTTCAAGTGACTTCAAATGTAATGCTAAATAAGTATTTTTATATAAGAGGTTTTGTGGAGCTATATATATACTGCATCACTGTGCATATAACGATTGTTGTATATCATTGTTACCGACATATTACTATATTCATTATTCAGCCTAGAAAGGATCGACTCGGTGAATTTGAAAAGTCGCACTGGATTCATGGTTACTATATAGGTTATTCTGGCTACAGTCAAACAATAATTTTACGGCTTGGAAGTGTTTCAGGAATCTAATCTATTTGCCCTGTTATCGCATTTAGGAAATTATAATTTCAAATGAATTATATGGAACCCAATTAATGTATGTTATCTTTTTGTCTGCAGGAAGAGTACGAAAGGCGACAACCATGGAGTCTACTTGGCTGTGAATGATCGTAATAACCCAAACCTGAAAGTGAAAGTGGTGAGAGTAAATCAAATCTGCCTCGGGGTTTGAAGAGAGACAAGACATAATATATGAGGTGAAACAGAAGATTGTAGGAAAGGAACAGTTTTGCTAGGCTTATGTGAAAACTCCCCTTCACAAACCCTGGCTACGCAGAGATTCGAACCCACTACCCCCCCTCCACCCTCCCCCTAGACCTACTGACCATCACACTGCCAAACAGTGACGGCATCGTCTTTCAACATGGACGTCATCAAGCGGCCAAAGACCTCTGCAGGGAGAATTGTGCCACCTTAGTGTTTCTACCCGCCATATTGTGTACCCGGAGTTATGCTTATGTTTATCCCCTTGTTATAATGATACCGGTACCTTTCTGTACTTACATTCAGCTTAGGAAAGCCCTCTTGATGTCAAAAGTTTATTTTTTTTATTGGTTATCTTTCTTAAGCCAGCCGAGCCATCTACATGGATGGTTTTACCACCTTTATGGAACAAGCCTCCATGTTGTTAACTTTGGGTTGTGTTTATTATATGCTACCATGACTGGAGAGTTTGTACAGTCAAAACCAATAGTCCGTCGAATAATGTCAATATTCTGTATAATTGTAAGTTACCATCACCTTCCCTTAATAGTTCTCATAAGTTATTCTAATAACTCATTAGTACTGTTTGTCTCCCATCATAGAAGTGTCCAGTTAATGTCTCTTTCTCTCTGGATGGCACACAAATTATCATAAAGGTTTTCGACTAACTGTACAGTTGCGCACACACACATTATAGCTATTACAAAGCTACTTAGTATAGTGATAGTCTAGCTATTTGTCTTGTTTCCGATCTATGTCATTATTTATATATCAAGGTTAGTGTGTGTATGTGCGTGCGTGTGTGTGTATGTGTGCGTGTGTGTTAGTTGTCATTAATTCTTGTACCTCATTTGCTATTTTAGATCTGAAATAATGGCCCTCTGTATTCCATTATCCATTCGTAGGTTACATGAATTTCAGATACCCCCAATGTTTTTATTTAGTTTTGGAATAATCTCTTTATCAGTTCAGTAGACCATGACGCATTCTTTGATTTTATGTTGGCTATTTTAAATGATATTTTATTCAGCTTAGAAAGGATCTGTGGGATTCAAAAAGATAGATATTACGGCTATTATTATTTAATATCCGTCTTTAGTTGTATTAAAGCGTCTATAAAATATACTTAAACTCGATGCCATGTTTCTGAAAGGGTTAACGATTAAAAATGGATGCCTGTCATATATCTGTTGTTGTTGTCAGTTCTTTATTTTCATCATTCACTTTGTATATTGCTATTTATTATTATGTGCACCGCTGGCGGAGGCAGGGCATTGCAATCACTCATGTGTGTTTGTCTGTGCGATTCTGGTGTCTATGTATTTTTATACTAAAGATAATACGGTAATGATAATATACCTTGTTTCATTCTAATTCCTCGGTTAAGCTTATATATATATATATATATATATATATATATATATATATATATATATATATATATATATATATATACTGTATATATATATATATATATATACTGTGTATCCTTGTACACTCGACGAAAAGACAATCTTTACAATGGTGAGCGGTATATAATCTTGTGTTAACGAAGTTAATCTGGTGAAACATTCGTCTGTGAGGTATTATCACAAGATTTCCACACACTTCCATAATGTTTAGAGCGTTAGTGTTAAAAAAAACTCAGAGTGTACTTAAAGATCTTTTATAATATTTATTTTGCATAACTAAGACATCTTTATTTGTATAATTATCTACCAGTCTATCAATCTTTAACCTTGGTGCCATGATCCTTATCGTTTCCAATACATGATATGGTAATTTTGCTTGTTATTATGATATCGCTAGGTGATTTTATACAGTTCAGGAAGAAATTGTGGAAGAAAGAGTATTACTCAAGATTGCCTTTGTTCTTGTCTTTGGATATACTTCCAAAACTAAAACAAGACAAAATTAAAACAAAACTTTCGGCAAATGATAACCTAAATTAAATGTGAACATACGTCATAAGTAATAAATGTTTTCAGTATTTCATGACTTAGTATTTCATTTTATTCAGGAATTAATAGAAGATTATATTTAGACAATAAAGGATCTGAGAATCGAGGAAATTGTTGAGATTAATTTGACCTTTCATTGCATGAGGTACTTAAATAAGGAATATAATTTTCCGCCAGGTGAAAAACAAAACTAAGCAAAAAAAAAAAAAATTTTTTAACTAGGATATATTAAAACCACGTGTTTTTATGAGGTTAAGAATATAGAAATAGTAAGGTTGATGAATGGTTTAAGTATTATCATTTACATTTGGAGTGAAAAACACTTGAGAATTATTTGAAGGCCAAAAAAATCATTTTTTAATAAACCAGCTCTATAAATTAAACCATGTAAACATGCAAAACTATAATACATCTATTCAATTGACAGTTGATTTTCACGAAAAAGAGAGGGGGGGGGGGGTATTTTTGTATAGGTATTTACATGATTCGTATCAAGTTATTCCAAATTCAGGTTCAACGAGAGAGATTCGGAGTACACACACATATATACACAAAAACACACACACATACATATATAATTATATACACAATCAGACACACACACTTAGCGGGATCTGCCTCGGAGTGTGAGCAGAGACAGGAGGTGAAGCAGAAGATAGTAGTAGTACATAAGAACATAAGAAAATGGGAGTCTGCAGAAAGCCGATTGGCCTAAGCAAGGCAGATCCCTGTCCCACACAACCCCAAATCAATTACAAAGCCCAATTATAGGCTCAACACTCTAATACCCTGAGGATCATCTTACCAAAACAGTTAGAGATTAACGCAGGATTATGGGGGTCTGCAGAGCGCTGATTGGCCCAACCCGGCTGATCCCCCTTCACACCCAACCCTTCTCGTCCATATGCTTATCCAATTTTATCTTAAAGCTCCCTACAGTTTTAGATCCCACTATAGCACTTGGTAGTCCATTCCACCCATCTACAACTCTGTTACCAAACCAATATTTGCCTATATCTTTTCTGAAACGAAATTTATCTAATTTGAAACCATTGGTACGAGTTCTTTCGCTATCACTGAGCTTTAGTACATTTGTCATGTCCCCTTTGTTAATCCCACTAACCCACTTGAACACCTCTAGTAGTAGTAGTAGTAGTAGTAGTGACAGTAGTATGGTTAGGTAGTTTGTTTTTGTTGGGGACTAAGCGTAAACATGTAAGTATCCACCTCACAAACTCGACTGGCTCCAGCGTGGATTCGAACCTCCGCCACAATCGAGACCGACTTTCGCCGAGCCAATGTACAGCGCACTATCCTGGCGGGAGATCTCTGCCAACAATGCTATGCCACAGCTAATAAGTAATCATGACAACTCCCTCCAGCCGCCAAGTTAACCTGTTGTCTATATGATCACTCTAAACACTGTAGTTGACAGAGATCGGTCAACCTCCGTTATATTAGTACCAATGGTGCCTTTCTCTACACTCATCCCCTTAATTTGCATGCGAAATCACTGACATACGTTAACACACACACACTGAGAACTGGTTGGGGAGTAGAGAGGGAGAAGAGAACAGCGGCAGAGGAGTGGGTGCCAGCTAGAGATTCTACTGTTACATAAGAACATAAGAAAATGGGAGTCTGCAGAAAGCCGATTGGCCTAAGCAAGGCAGATCCCTGTCCCACACAACCCCAATTCAATTACAAAGCCCAATTATAGGCTCAACACTCTAATACCCTGAGGATCATCTTACCAAAACGGTTAGAGATTAACGCAGGATTATGGGGGTCTGCAGAGCGCTGATTGGCCCAACCCGGCTGATCCCCTTTCACACCCAACCCTTCTCGTCCATATGCTTATCCAATTTTATCTTAAAGCTCCCTACAGTTTTAGATCCCACTATAGCACTTGGTAGTCCATTCCACCCATCTACAACTCTGTTACCAAACCAATATTTGCCTATATCTTTTCTGAAACGAAATTTATCTAATTTGAAACCATTGGTACGAGTTCATTCGCTATCACTGAGCTTTAGTACATTTGTCATGTCCCCTTTGTTAATCCCACTAACCCACTTGAACACCTCTATCATATCCCCTCTAACTCTGCGTCTCTCTAACGAATGTAAACCTAGTTTCTTCAACCTTTCTTCATACGAAAGATTTCTAATATTATGGATCATTTTTGTCATTCTACGCTGTACTCTCTCCAATGAATCTATGTCCATTCTGTAATAAGGACACCAAAATTGGACAGCATAATCCATATGGGGTCTCACTAATGACAAGTAAAGTTTTAAGATAACATCAGCAGTTCTGTTACTCACACTCCTAGAGATGAACCCGACATCATTGGACGCCATTTTGGTGTCATTTGTATGCAACACCGGGTTGGTGTTTTATTTCTGATCATGTAAAAATTTAGGTCGTAAGACCAAACTGGATTTCATGTACTAGTAACGTGTAAAGTTTGTTAACCCCTTCAGACTCATATGACGCAGAGGTTGCCAGATTAGCAATAAGAAATAGAGTTCTCTCACTCTTATAATTACCTCTCCAAAATTAGTTTTCTGTCCACAGCTAACTCAAAGACAACTGCAGAGGTTGAAGTAACTAAACTAAAGATTTATAAATATCCCTGATGGTAACAAAGGCTTTAAAGTATCCCTAATCGGCTCAAAATCGCGTCATATGTCGGAGAGAGAGTGATCATATAGACAACAGGTTAACTCGGCGGCTGGAGGGAGTTGTCATGGTTACTTATTAGCTGTGGGATAGCATTGTTGGCAGAGCTCTCCCGCCAGGATAGTGCGCTGTACATTGGCTCGGCGAAAGTCGGTCTCGATTGTGGCGGAGGTTCGAATCTACGCTGGAGCCAGTCGAGTTTGTGAGGTGGATACTTACATGTTAACGCTTAGTCCCCAACAAAAACAAACTACCTAACCATACTACTGTCACTACTACTACAACTACTACTACTATTACTATCTTCTGCTTCACCTCCTGTCCCCTGTCTCTGCTCACACTCCGAGGCAGATCCCGCTAACCTTCATCATTGTATTATCGTGGCAATATCTCGATTACTGTTACGTCAACACGGTAATGCCATGTTGAGGCCTAATTTCAGAACAGTGGTTTAAGGGGACAGTGGCTGTTTTTTTTTTTTTTTTTTTTTTTTCATACATTTGTTTTTAGTTTCTTCGCTAGACCTCCATCAAGCTTAGAATATCACCCCTAGACCCTCCTTCAAGATACATGTGTACATTTTTCGGTAGAAAAATGTCCCGACCGAAGGCTGGCTATCGCTCGTCAGGAAAAAATCGACACCTAAATGGCACGAAAGGTCTTAACATTGACAACGAAATGGGGCGAAAGGTGTTAAAATCGCCAAACTAATGGGCTTAACGTTTACAAATATGAAAACTAATGGTGCTGAACACGAGGGAGAAAGTGGTCCAGAAAAACGACTCACCTCCCCTTAAGCTTCCAATTTCAGGCAGGTTTATATCCTGGATTGGGAATACTTGACCCTGCATCATACACCAAGATTTATCCGTATTCAGATCACTGGATTATATCATCCGTGGATCGAGATGGAGTAATCCAGATTAACACTGCTTAAATCGAAGGTTTGCAACGGTAAATCACATCGCTGCAAACGGATGCAAAGTTAGCCAATAAGAACATCATGAGCCAAGTTTGTCCGTTGTTTTACTCTTTTGATTACGTAGTATGATGAAAGGCTATGTAAGCCGTTCTGATGATAGTTTTTATTTTGTTCTATGTGATTGAGGGAGGCAAAAGGCAGAATTGCCTATAGCGAGTGCCTCCCCCATAGTTGAAAGAGTGACATAGTTGGTTTATTTGGTTGATTGTAGGGCGGATATACAGAGAAGAACATAATTATACTGTGTACGTTCTCTCTCTCTCTCTCTCTCTCTCTCTCTCTCTCTCTCTCGTGCATTAAGGGCTTCCCATCTCCCAGGTGGTGTGACTCTCTCTCTCACTCACTCAGGCATTAAGGGCTTCCCATCTCCCTGGTGGTGTGATAGCCATTAGCATGACGCACCATATTAATTATGTAAGGTTCGTTTTCTGTACACTGTAAATACAATATACTGTAGGTATGAAGAGAGTATGAAAAAGATCTATACGGTCAAGGGGTTTAGTTACTTGTGATGTACAGTGGCGCTAATAAGTCATGTCTCGGCTGTCATTATGTTTGGCTCGCTCTGTGCTTTAATAATGTCTGCCAGATGTTGAATAGGGTGGTTAAGTGTAGGAACATGTTTGTATATCTCACTCATAAATCGTGTATAAATATTGCTGATACCAATTATTGATCAAAACATAAATGGTGCCGAGAAATCACTTATTAGCGCGACTGTACAGCTATCTCCACAAGAAGTTACCACAGGTTACTCCCTCACTCCACCCTCTCAGGTCGAGAAGTTGTCGGTAATGTTGGCATCCCTACACAAGCCACCGAAATCCCCCCCCCCCCCTCCCCAATATTTCCCTCCCCTTATCCCGCTTCCCCCAACTCTCTACCGCTACCCCACTCACCCGTAATACTGCATAGTACTCTTAACTTTCTTATATTGTTTGTTTGTTTGTTAGATCATCCAAACCAGTTACATATTGCCATACATAGCCCCTTCTTTATCTGGAATTACTTTAAGCCCTTCCATTACAATCAATCTCCTATAATGTTTTGCTCAGCTGAGAAAGAACGTTTAGGAATTAAAGGAGTTATACGGTTCCTAGTAATTTCTACGTGTGTTTCCCAAGCTGAATAAACGTGTTTAATGGAAACCATATTAGCATAACTATGCATGTAGACTTTCTCTGAATGGTTCTTAAGCTGAAGATGGCTTGTGTTTGAGCGGAAACGCGTCCCACTATACTTTTGTACTTTTGTAGATGTTTAGGTGACAATCACCACGGTCGATCTGGGGATCCGCCGCTAATGAGCTCGTCCTGGAATCTGAATCTTACGATTCTTTACAGGACTGACCATGCACTAGCATGGCACTATCGGCACTAGCTCAGAGAAGAGTGTTGAGAGGGGAGAAGGGGTGTTGGAGAGAGAGGAAGGTGTTGGAGTGGCTTTGTTATGTGTGTTTAGTCTGTATACGTCGTCAGGATGTCCCCTGACTGGGTGCAAGCATGTGAAACATGCTAGGACGTACTACCGCACCCACTAAATGTCCGCCGTGGCAGGGATTCGATCCCGGGTCTTTCAGATTCACACGCGAGCGTGCTCACCACTTGACCACCACTATAGTCCTACCACTCCAAGTTGGCGGTTCTGAGGGAAAGAAATGGTAGAACTGAAGGTCACCCTTATGGGTAATGCGATATCACGCGTGATAACTGTACACGACCTCTCTCTCTCTCTCTCTCTCTCTCATTTAACTTAATAATCTATGAATTATTTTAATACAGTGACGACCGCCAGGTGATATTGTTTAAATTAGGATGGACCTAATGAGAGAGAGAGTGAGAGTGACCCACACCTGGCCTACCTGCCCTGGGTCACTACATTTGACACTTGACTTTTTGCATATTCTATATTTACCTATCAGCACAAATCCCATCACACACACACACAAACAAACACACACACACACACACACACACATACCCACACACACATCCATGCATGATGGATGATGTGGATCATAAATATGTATTTTAACTATCTCTCTCGCTCTCTCCCTCTGTCTGCCTGTCTCACTGTCCGTCTCTCACTCTCTGTGCGTGTGTGTGTCTGTATGTTTGTCTGTATTTCTGATAACTCTCTCTCTCTCATGAGGTCCTTCCTAATTTGAACAATATCACCTAGCGGTAGTCACTATTAAAATAATTCATAATGAGAATTAAGTTAAATGAGAGAGAGAGAGAGAGAGAGAGAGAGAGAGAGAGAGAGAGAGAGAGAGAGAGAGAGAGAGAGAGAGAGAGAGAGAGAGAGAGAGAGAGAGAGAGAGAGAGAGAGAGAGAGAGAGAGAGAGAGAGAGAGAGAGGTGGTGTACAGTTATCACGTGTGATATCGCATTACCGATGATAAGCGTGACCTTCAGTGCTACCATTTCTTGCCCTCAGAACCCCCAACTTGGAGTGGTAGGACTATAATAAAGATGACGATCCCATCGCTGATTTATCTATCTATCATACGTCTACGTTTCCCGTGAAGAGAACATCATAAATATATATATATATATATATATATATATATATATATATATATATATATATATATATATTACGGAAGTGGAGAAATCCTACTTGGAGGAAGTATTCCATTACATACCAAGTTGTAGGACCAATATTCCGGAGTATCATACAATGGATTTTAACAACTATTCTACCACAACTTGGGTTGAATTACTTTATTGTCAATTCTCAACGGACCAAACACGAATGTTACATTATTATAAAGTAGATCTCACAAATAAACACGAGCTACTTGAATGTATTTATTTATCCTCAGTCAAGACTCGAACCTCGGACAGTCAAGACAGAAGGTCATGCTTTAATAAACTATTTCTAATCATGCCGTGGTGTAGTATATTAAAACATGGACTTTAACTACACCACGGCGTGATAAAGAATAGCTAACCTTATTCTGTTTATGTTAAGAAGGATTAGTAGCTGAGGACGAGCTATATATGGTAAATAATTATATATACAGTATAGTAAATAATAATTATATATACAGTATAGTAAATAATAATTATATATACAGTATAGTAAATAATAATTATATATACAGTATAGTAAATAATAATTATATATACAGTATAGTAAATAATAATTATATATACAGTATAGTAAATAATAATTATATATACAGTATAGTAAATAATAATTATATATACAGTATAGTAAATAATAATTATATATACAGTATAGTAAATAATCAGATGAGTTCGACCAAATGTTTTCGTTTTTACCTTGTGGAATTTTATTAATATGGTATATTAATCCATAAACTCTACACAACTAAATGCTTTACTATTAAATACAATGTCCATATATAGCATGCTAATACCATCACGAGACCGTGTACTCCGGCAAGTTATAACATGTTTGGGTTTTGTTCGGTGTAGGAGTGTGTTCCTTCCCCGCCAGCGAGTGTCGTAATTTATGATGCAATCATTAAGTAGCATGATGAAAGGTTATGGAAGACATGAGATGAAGCGTCTTAAGGGAGCCCACCTCGCTTTTTGTTTTCTCTTTCTCGACCCTCTCTCTTTGGCTTGTATCCATTGGGCCCCATTCAGGCTACTGTTTTAAAACGTTTACCCCCATCCAGGTGTCAATATTTTCCTGGCGAGCGGTAGCGAGCCACCATATATATATTTTTGTTTTGACAGCAAGCTAAATTTGTAAAATTTTTCGATAGAAACATTTCTCCGGCGAAACCGGATATCTCCATACAATGCTGGCTCGCTATTGCTCGCCAGGAAGAAATCGACACCTGGATGGGGATAAAAGTCTTAAAACAGTTGGCTGAATGGGGCCGAATGGATACAAGCCAGGGAAAGAGAGAGAAGGAGAGAGAGAGATGAACAAAAGCCGATGACCACCCTTAAAATCTGGAAAGTGATACAATATATATGACCCACCTCGCACCAGATAGTTACCGTCAGCTGACAATATTATATACTATAGTCAAGCCTCTTTAGCCCCTGTACCTAACACATAATATGTCTGTAACGTAGTTTTATCTTTGGCTGATACAGGTTTCAGACAAGTTATGTATGTATATGTAGGCTATGTGTCTGTTGTGTGTGTTGGTGTATGTATGTTGTGTGTGTGTGTACGCTGTGTTTATTTGTAGGATGTGTGTATGTATTGTATGATGTGAGTGTGTACATGTGTATATTTTGTAAGTTGTGCATGTGTAATAGTGTATGTATGCTTTGTATATGTATGTAGTACGTGTATGCTGTGTATGTGTATGTATGTTGCGTATGTATTTTGTATGTGTATCTTGTAAATGTGTATGTTACATATGTATATGTAAGTTGTGTATGTTGCCTATGTTGTGAACCTGTTATTTGCGGATGTATGAACCAACAGGGCATAGTGCATAATATACCCCTTCATCACCATTGCGTAATATTCATCATATTACACTCAAACACACTCTCACCATACACACTCACAACATACACACACACACACACACACACACTGCACACACTTGACACACAAGCACACTCACACCATACACAGCCACACTCGAACACACACGCACACTCAAACTACACACACACACAGCACTCACTCGAACACGTACATGTTGAATATCATAAATGATATTGTTCCCTCTCTAACCCTTTTAACCAAATTGAAAGTTTGTCTCGGAACACGACATACATTTCCTCTGTTTATTCTTACCAAAACCCTGATTCTGACCATCAATAGACAATTTTATTCGGTTTAAAAATGAACTTGTGACAGTCAATGTTAACTGAAATAATTATAGCCTTGGTTTTGTGGAATTCCTTCCTGAAATGAGAACAATCGTTTAATGTGTTCTAAAATAAAGTTAAAACTATACAATCTATAGTTACTTTAAATCCTTGTCCATCATTAGTTAGTGGTTATATATTATTTGTTGTCAGAAACCAGTTTCCTATCACTAAACTAAGCAATTTATATACAGTATATAATATGCTTAGTTAAACTAAACTAAATTCCTACTGTATTAGCTCGCGGGTATTTGTGAGATATATATATATATATATATATATATATATATATATATACGCAGCCAATCAGCTTCGACCCCACCTATCGACCACCATCCCGCATCCAGTGCGCATGCGTGAAGCGGTTACCCCCTTTTTCTCTCCTAGTTTTCCCTTCCACCAATAGCAGACTTTTGCCCCCTGTTTTCCGCCTCCTCTGATCCTCCACCCTCTATATATACCCTTCCTGTTTACCTTTTATATCATTCCTTCCTTACTTGATAATGCTGGTTGTCCAGTGAAACGCGTCGTATATCCTGTATCATCATGTACTTTAATGTAACCCTGTACCACCATGAATTTTGCTCATCTCCTTCATCTACTTCCTGCCACCCAGCGAAAACTCATCAGAGACCTGGAAACTTTGAATAATAAAATATATATATATATATATATATATATATATATATATATATATGATAGCCGTGTGTAAATGGAGGATGAACTTTTGTCTACATATAACATAAAATATGCGATATACACTGTGTGTGTATATATATATATATATATATATATATATATATATATATATATTTTTTTTTTTTTTTTTAGCAGAAAACTCTGGCGACAAGTTGTGTTGTAAGCATCCGGTTGTTAGGCAATGTAAACACAATTATGCTCCTTCACTACCGGGCTTTGTCATGGTGCAACTATTCAGAGTTTAGAATTATATTTTGCAATTCAAACTTATTTCAACTTGCCCCTGTAGTTACGTTTAATATAATCTTTATCTGACTACCAATAGACGATATTTTTAGGTTAATAAAGAGTTAACTAATTAAAAAAGGAACAGACGTTCTCAATCCTTTGACGCCGAAATACAATATCTAAGATGAATAACATCTCGTAATGGTTTACCAAAACACAATATACTTCAATAAACTTAGGAAATATTAGGTGCCAAGGGATATATATATATATATATATATAACTGTAAAGATACACTTTAGCTATGATAATCACATTGCAAAATCAACAGGGCGGATTACGTGGTAATGACGAAACGGATGGAAATGAAGCTGACCACGTGAGGTCTATGGGCCACAAGAACGTATACTATACTGTACAGTCAGTGTCAGGAGTCCTGCTTAACCTTCACAAGTTAAACTCTGGTTAGCTCTCTAATTATAGAGTATAAATATTGGCCAGGATTATTATTATTATTATTATTTTTTTTTTTTTTTATTAAATGGATTAGTTCTATTTGTATGGACGGCTATATATTTATAATTTAATAGGTAAAACAACTAATTTTTTTCCCCGTGGGTGTAAATTATTTAAGCATACAGTATATATATATATATATATATATAATGTGAGAAACATAATACATAGGAACTTAGTGTGCAGCCGTCAATAGGGATGGCTGGTACAGAGCTATGCCTTTATATTACATATGTTTTTTTATCTACATTTCTGCAAATTACTATAAAGTTTGAACGCAGGATTAAAATGTCAAATGGATAGCGTAAAACTGTAAATCTTGCTTGCTATTTTCTACTCCAAAATAGATAGCATATAATAACAATAATGAAATGAGTGGTAATATATATATCAGTGTCGACATGTGTACATTATTGATACCTTGAATTCCGGTAATTAATACGGTGATATAAACACACGGTTATCTCACCACCCATAGCATAGTCAGGGACGGTGCTATATTAGTTCATTATTGGGATTCAAGTACAATAGATAATTGGATATATATTATATATATTACAACACATTCTCAGATTGGGTAGCTTGATAATGTAGACAGTATTTTCATTGCAACTTACTACAAACATTAACACAATATCCGGATATATGCATATATACAGTATACTGTATATATATATATATATATATATATATATATATATATATATATATATATATATATATATATACAGTATATATATATAGTACGTGTGTACAGTATGTATGTAGAAAGAGAGGGGGGGGGGGAGAGCATATCCTTTTAAACATTAATCCAATAAAATACCGTACATACTAATATTTGGTATTCACACTTGTTCTTACTTTTTTCTTCAAAATGGAAATAATAATTGCTTCCATAATATGTCGCCATGTTACGCAATAATCGGATTACTCACAGAAGCCACATGTCCGATATATTTCGTATGATCTTTTTACCTCTCATTTGGTCTAATATTAGATGATTGTATGCAGTTTAAGAAGGACCTGTATTACTAAGGTTTATTGAAATCGTGTTTACCCATTTGAGTCGGATAGGGAGATTTCATACTAAAGACAATCGGGTAATGATAACCAGAATATGATGGTAATACGTAATGGTGGGAAAGGGTTTAACACCTATAATCTTTTCTTACATCATTCCTAACAATGTGGCAAGTTGACATACATAGCACCTCTCTCTCTCTCTCTCTCTCTCTCTCTCTCTCTCTCTCTCTCTCTCTCTCTCTCTCTCTCTCTCTCTCTCTCTCTCTCTCTCTCTCTCTCTCTCTCTCACTCTCTCTCTCTCTCTCTCTCTCTCTCCTCTCTCTCTCTCTCTCTCTCTCTCTCTCCCCCTCTCTCCTCTCTTCTCTCCCTCTCTCTCTCTCTCTCTCTCTCTCTCTCTCTCTCTCTCTCTCTCTCTCTCCTCTCTCTCTCTCTCTTCTCTCTCTCCTCTCTCGCTCTCTCTCTCTCTCCTCCTGCTCATCTCTCCCTCCTCTCCTCTCGCACTTCTTCTCTCTCCCTCTCTCTCTCTCTCTCTCTCTCTCCTACCTTATATTTCCTGAAGTGTATAGTCTCTTGGGAAATGGTTAGAAGATTATATATATTTTAGGTATTTATTGTGAGCGTCGAACAATTAATTGGAGTCATCTTTTTTTATTATTTTTGGATCTCTATTAAACGAAAATATCGTCTAGGGGTAGCCAGAATAAGATGACACTAAACGTAGCCACATATTGAAAGAGGTAAGATGAAATCAGTATAAATTACAAAATATATTTCCAACCCCAAAATCAGAGTATTCTGACTAACATTAGACGATGTCTTCCAGCTTAGGAAGGCCCTAAGAATTATGGAGGTATTACCTGCGCCAGTAAATCATTTGAAGCCCGCAGGTCTTACCTAAGCTGAATAAAATCGTCTAATGAGAGCCCGAAGACAATATATAAGGCCTCCAAAAACTGAAGGTTTAAATATCTATATTGTACCTAGTCCTCAGAGTGAGGCTCCGTGAGGGTGACTGGACGACTCGGCCCATGGGACAACTCGGCCCACTTTTGGACAACTCGGCCACGACGGCGAGACAACTCGGCCCATTATTTGAGACAGCTCGGCCCCATGTTTTGCTATGGGGCAATTTGACGAGACCAGTCAGGATTAGGATGGGGAGAGCTAAGTGGAGAGTTTATGGGTGAGGCCATGTATGCAGCACCAAATCCAGTCCTCTGTGTATGCGCGGCCTTTTCCCTAATATTTTTATTATGTTATTTAGGCTCAACTGTTAGGTTAATTGAAGTTAGGTTAGGTTAGGTTAAGATAATATAATAGTATAAAGGAAACACTAATCGTGCCAAGGGGCCTAAGATTCTCACGCATGCGCAGAGGACAGGATTTGCAGGATTTGGTGCTGCATACATGGCCTCCCGTTTATGGCGTGTGTGTAATGTGGGCGAAATGTTCGTTTATTGTATAATTATGTCATAGGCTAGTTCTCTCGATTCATAATGTGTAGGTTAGGTTAGGTTAGGTTAATTAAGAGTTGTCTCGTAATTAACACGGGGCCGAGCTGTCTCGTTTTTACTGGGCCGAGCTGTCTCGCCGTGGGCCGAGCTGTCCTGGCCGAGCTGTCCCGTGGGCCGAGTAGTCTAGCATTATCGTCAATATATCAAAATGCTTTGCTTCTGTGGTATTTTAGACTGGTTCAATAACTAACCTCAATGCCTACCCCATGTATCCAGACCTACTCAGATGTTTACACCCACAGTACAGAGACCACCACTTAACCATACACTTTGCCTAAATGATAAATAGCTTTTCACAATACGTGGATGGAGATCTTAAATGAACGAGAACAAAGGAGAGACCTTGGTCTCCCAGCGATAAGCCGGTACGTATCAAAAGCGGAGGATATCTGTCAGACGCGCGAGCGCGCGCGCACACACACGCACAGTGTCCCTCACCCGCTGCCAGCGTACGATATTTTTTACGAAATGCCTAGTTCTTGGGTTTAATCAATATATATGTGCTTACGGTCATCGTGTATTGCCTTAAATAGATTGAATAATGAAAAAAGGTCGCTTATATACGCCGTGGTCTAAAATCAGAAGCCAAATAGCCGTGTAAGTTAATTTACTTGTGCATCCACCAAGCGTTTGTATAACCCGCATGCATAAGTAATCAGACTTCAAGTAAAGTTTAAAATATGTACTGTATACATTTAGCCTCAAAACTGAGTACATTATAATACAGTTTTCTGACTTAAGCTGATCCCATTAAATCAAGATTATTTTATGGGAGTAAGTTAAAGAATTCCATACCGGTACGTTTCTTTAGCCCCGCACCTCAGCCCATCACCTGATCTCACACACACACACACACACACACACACACACACACACACACACACACACACACACACACACACACACACACACACACACACACACACACACACACACACACACACACACACACACACACACACACACACACACACACACACCACACACACACACACACACACACACACACACACACACACACACACACACACACACACACACACACACACACACACACACGTTCCTTCCCTTTCTCATGTACAATATTATCTAATGTTAGCTTATTTCATTCTCTCTCTCTCTCTGTAGACCTAATGTTGCTGATATTGCGTTGTAAACTTTCATTCATTATTCATATTCGAAATCTGTAAAATTAACTGCAAAAGACGAAGTTATAAAGTTCGAAAACCTTAATTAATATTACGATTTCTCATCCGTGTTGTACCTTCTCCCTCATGTTTAGCTCCATTAGTTTTCAGATGTTAAGATGTTTGCCCCATTAGTTAGTCGATTTTAAGACCTTTCGCCCCATTTCTTCGTCAATAAGACCTTTCGTGATATTTAGGTGTAAATTTTTTCCCCTGGCGAACGATAGTGAGCCTGTAATGTTGAAAGAACCAGCATTCGGCCGGGACATTTTTCTAGCGATTTTTTTTACAAATTAATCAAGAAGGGGGATCTGATGGATGTTTTTTTGTTTTAATTTGACGGAGGTCTAGGGATGAAACTAGAAAAATAATAATTACATACAAAAATCGCCCAAAAAGTGAACCATCTCCCCTTAATTTACGGCCAAAAGACCGTATGTTTTATGTCAAGTTTGGCTATGTCACTCTTGTTTGTTTTTGTGTAAGTTTTTTTTATTTTATATTTTTGGTGGGGGACACTTGTTACAGGGAGCTTTCCCTTTTGTACCTTTCATGAACATATGGACAAAGTAAACAAAACAATGTTGATGTTTATAGTCCTGCTTTCGACTGTTAATATTACAGCGTTATGTTGGCAATATTGCTGCCTTTCCTGTGACCGTGAAAACAACGGAATATGTTTACAGTATATTAAACGGACCACCAAACTCCCACAGGTTTAACCTAATATCCATAAAATCAATTAATGGTAGCTGGAATGAAGGGATGGAAGGAAGGTTCCATAATACTGAAGGGGTTAACACTATATCGTCCGACGTTTTGGTTTAATATTGAGGGTTTTAATTGATGTTGCTCCCAGAACCCGTTCAAGCAAAATCTGGACATTTTTCAGTAGGAAAATATTCCGAATGTAGGCAGGTTTTCCTAAATTGCAAACTCCCTTTCTCTCTTCAGATTAATCGACATCTGAATGAGGCAAAGCATCTTAAGACCATCAACCTAATGGGACGAAACAAGGAGAGTCTATAACGACCACCCTCGCATCAGATATAGTTAATGGAACAAACGTATTTCAACTATTGCTTCACAAGGACACATCTAATCAAGCAAACGTTAGCGACCCATATCTTGTGACCTCCCTCCCATCAATGTGATTGAGAGAATGTGAGTTGTGTGATACTTTAAAGCCTTTGTTACCATCAGGGGTATTTAAAAACCTTTAGTTTAGTTACTTCAACCTCTGCAGTTGTCTTTGAGTTAGCTGTGGGCAGAAAACTAATTTTGGAGAGGTAATTATAAGAGTGAGAGAACTCTATTTCTTATTGCTAATCTGGCAACCTCTGCGTCATATGAGTCTGAAGGGGTTAAACAATCGTCATCACTTTTATCATTCAACCTTACCATGTGATTGTACCATGTGATGTACATCCGGACACTCATTTATTGGGACAATTAAACTCATATTTATTACAGTAGCTGCCAGTCACGCTCAGTACCATAACGCATGTTTCCATTGTATGTGTGGTTATAATTACTAGTGTTACCATAATACTGAAAAAAGACCGCACTTTGTCTGCCCTTCGGAGGGTATCATGGTGGATGAATCAATATCAATGAAATTATAAGAAATACCAACAGAGATCTAGCTATAATTCACAATCGGACAACATAAACTTATTGTTAATATAGACAAGACCCAGTTTATAATTTTCAACCACAACAAAATTCGGATTTTTTTTATTTCAATACCACGAATTGTCAGTTATTTTTATATATATTTTTTTCTCATTTGCATCAATATATAGTGTTTGTAATTAATTAGAAATCTCTGGAAAACCTATTTTTCCCATTAGGCCTATCGATCGATGTTGAGACCCCCCCCCCCCCCATAGTGATTTGAAAAGACATTAGCCTAACCTACCAACCTAACCTAACCTAGTATTATGGGTGGGGGCTGCCGCCCCCACACCCCCACTGGTTGAGTACTAATCCCTTAGTAAATTAAAAAAAACTGGCTGTCGATTACACGAAGGTGAAAGAGAAGTCGATGAAGTCTACGGTGTTTACTCTGCAATCTTCAGCGTTGATTGTACATTGACAACGGGAAAGTACCGTATTGACAACCTTGTTACGAAAATTAAATTTTAGTACCATACTTTTATATTAGGTTTTTCCGAGGGTTTAAAAAAAATTCATATGATCTTTAGAGCTGTCGATAACTGGAAGTACCGTATTGACAACCTTGTTACGAAAAATATATTTTAGTACTATACTTTTTTATTAGGTTTTGCCGAGGGTTAAAACACATTTTCTTATGTTTAGAGCATATAGATTAAATATATATCTTCAAAAATATCAACAAAATTCGTGGTATTAAAATAACATTGAACCCAAAGTTCTTCTCAAACACTATTGCCAGTTGTTATGATAATAAATCCCTTGTCTTTTGTTTGTTCTAAACAGATACAAAAATTATTGAATTAATTATCGAAAATAAATTAAATTTCAGACAGCATATTAGTCTCATTAGGAGTAAGATCAACAAGCAATATGGAATTATATATCATACTAAAATTCATTGACAATAAGTGCCCGAAAACCTGTTTATTTATCATTAATATTGAGATGGCGGAGTTGAGCAGCCACCCCCAGACCAACACCAGAATAGCAGTGATAAAGGACACCAAGAGGAGCAGGAAAAGACAACAGGAGAAGGCGAGAGACAACAACACCCGACCAGTTTCTCAGGCTTTAATACCTGCCGGAATAGGCCAGTCTACCCCTTTTTCCAGATCTACCCATTCTCTAATATCCAGGAATCTAGGTCAGTCTGCCCGAGAAAGGAGTTAGAGTCCGGACCAATCACAGGGGCCCCAGCTCCTCCAATGGCAGAGGCCGAGACAACTACCCAAGGCCTATCACCAGTTCTAGCCTGACTTGCAATACAGTGAAGAACTTTTTATGCAAGTTCAACACCAAGAACCATTTCAAGATCACCATAAATGGGAATCCCAGTACCCCCTCTAAAGTGCCTCTCGGGAAGACTGGGAATAGTGCAACCAAAGTGAATAGTGGGAAACATGGCCTGCAGAATAAGAAAACCCAGATACCACGATGGACAGGAAATCATCCATTATGTCACCATAATGCCCTCTAAAAATGGGGGGCCAATATTGAGAGATCAAGAATCTCTGTATGTGTAAATGAATAACTTTCATGTATTTTTAGATTAAGAAATGCCTTCACCATAGCCAAAATAACGATATCCACATGTCCATATGTTATTGAAATAAACCAAATTGAATACTAAAAATAAACTGAATATAGACCGACTAAACTGAAGGAAGTTAGCAAATACGATTGCTACCTTCCACTGGTCAAGCCGGTTGTGGGTTAACATTGGTATTACCGCTCACCCTGACGTCCAGCCCGGAACTACCTTCACCTGTGAGAGAGGCAGTTCCCCCTTGACGTCCAGCCCTGCAGAACCACGAGTCCTACGTCGACTAGATTCTCATTCAAGGCTACCTCTACCCTTTACCCTAAGTGTCTCTGAGCGTTTTAAGTTGTGGCAATTGTTGTGAAGGTAAGATAAAATATGAGAGTATTCTATTATTTCATTATTTCATTATTTCATTAATCGATTTTAGGAGTATAGTTGGTTGTTGGAAGGAACATAATAATTGATATTGGTTCAGGGGTAATTTATCGAGAGGACTTCCCTAGTGGTTAAGGCCCCATTAATTGCTCTTTCCATTCACATATGCATAGCCTACGTGAGTTGCAGTTGGGATGTGTGTACATGCTTAGATTGATATGCAGGATTCGAAGTTGCATAATAAATCGTAGGCAGTGTCCAACATTCTTTAACTGTCTACGTGGTGCGATGCATAAGGTGTTGATTTTCGGTGTGAGCATCCTGGATTCGAATCCACGGACTGCCACATGTGTTTGTAAATTTCATTAATCGATTTTAGGAGTATAGTTGGTTGTTGGAAGGAACATAATAATAGTTAATTCTAGATCTGTGCCTTAGATCTATCTTGAACCTTTGATACCCGTGTAAAATATTAAATTTTGTTCCGTACAGTGATTTATTAAGTAAAATATATTGCTAAGATAAACTGTGTTAACCTTAATTGTACGTACGTTACATAGTCATTATTACACGTGTTAATTAGTCGGAATACTCTCAGATTTTATTCGTATGCGTTTATTCTTCTTTGTGTATCCAAGTCGAAGTAAAAGTGTATAACGTGAACTGATTCCCTTCTTCAATCCAATTATACCTAGATCCTAGAACCTACGCCCAATTTAGGACCCATATATCCGCCTAATTATCGCCAGAGAAAATTTAGAATATCATTTCCCTTATTTTGAAAGCCAAGAACCCTTTACGTTGAATTAGAATTTATTCGCTATCAAGAAATCTGATCTATTAGTTCTTGTGAATAATCTGATGATATACGTTATGCGGATCACATAATTCTTTCCACACCAATCTAGGAATTCAGATTATATAATTAGTCGGTCAATATACAGGAGGCGCTACAATATAGGTAGCAAAGTTCTAATGGTAGTTTTGGGTTCCTTTCATCATATGCTTCATTTCTATATACTTTTTATCCCCGGGGAAAAAAAAAATCTTGTGTGTTTTTTTTTTTTTTTTTTTATTAACCTAACCAAAAAACCTAACCTAACCTAAATGTATTTGGGGGCTATTAGGTTAGGTTAGGTTAGGTTTTTTAGTTAGGTTAATGACCAAAACAAAAAATCCCAAGAAAATAAATGAAAAATCCCAAGATTTTTTTTTTTTTTTTCCCGGGGATAAAAAGTATATAGAAATGAAGCATATGATGATAGGAACCCAAAACTACCATTATCATTTTGCTACCTATATTGTAGCGCCTCCTGTATATTGACCATATATTCTTGTATCAATTCCGCCTACGATTTGGCTATTGATTCTATTTATTACATTATATAGTAATCCATTTATTATAATTATATTTATGTTATAATACAACGCTATAGTAGTTCTGCATGCTTTTAGGAATTTGTTTATTTATTCAGAACTCCCTACAGTAGTTCTGCGTTCTTTTAGGAATTTGTTAATTTATTCAGAACTCCTTTCATGCCATATTTGGCATTTCATTAGTGCAACTTCGTCGTGTACGCCCATTCTAGATAGCTATTTTGTTAAGCTATTTGCTCACGCTATTTTATCTGCATTTCTTAATTAGTTGGTTAATTTATTCCAATCTATATTAAATTATATTTTATCTATTCAGATTCAGTCACCATATTTATTTGTGAATCAGAGTTCCTCAACCCGTGTGATTTGACCTCATCTATGATCGAATATTATTTTTCGTGTCTCGTGCGAGAGATTATTCGCAACAAACTCTGGTAAATCTACAGTAATACTACCCCTCCCCCACCACCTACACCCTTCAAAACACGCCTTTTAGCGTGTTTTTGGATGGTTCAGCAGACGCGGACACTGGAAAAAAAAACAAAAAACAAACGGTAAAAATTGAAGAGACCCCGGGCAGCCTTTTTACTAGTTAATTCTATTTTTTTGTTTATTTTTCTTTGATATACAGTGTTGTTTAATACCGAGGACCTTCGCATTTTAGTATTTTCAACATTAGCCTAACCTAACCTAACTTAACCTAACCGAAAACTAAACAGGAAACGTGAGCTGGGTTTAGACCGTCGCGTACCCATAAACAGGGAACGTGAGCTGGGTTTAGACCGTCGCGCACCCATTAACAGGGAACGTGAGCTGGGTTTAGACTGTCTTGTTAGTTTTCGGTTAGGTTTAGTTAGGTTAGGTTAGGCTAATGTTGAAAATACTAAAATGCGACGGTCCTCGCTATTAAACAACACTACATAAAAAAAAAAAAAAAAAAAAAAAAAAAAAAAAAAATAAATAAAAAAAAAAAATAACTAGTAAAAAGGGAAAATGAGGGGTTAAAAGCGTAAAAATACAATAATATAGCGTTTTGTATCAAAACTTGGCTCGGGTTTTCCCAAATTGCAAACCCATACAACCCAATTTTGTGAATACCCGAGCCAACTTTTGACGAAAGCTGGCTCGGATTTCACAGGGTGGAGTGGGTAGCCTAATATCTCATGTTATAAATATAGTAAAGTTTGGGAAGACATTAGCCTAACCCAACAACCTTACCTAACCTAGTATTATGGGTGGGGGCTGCTGCCCCCCCCCCCCCCCCCCCCCGCTGGTTGGGTTATTTTTGGTTTTATTTTTTATTTTTTTTGTATGTGCTATTAGCCTAACTTAACAACCTAACCTAACCTAGTATAACCCCACATCCCCTCTGGTTGGGTACTGGCTGAAAAACTTTGTTTTTTTACAGTAGTCTAGGCCTATACATGTATTTTAGCGTTTTTTCTTTTCTCCTTTATAATAAATTTCAGCTCTTAATGCCATATATAGCAATGATGTATATGCTCTACCGGACCTATTAGGCCTAAACAGATCGATGGGCTAACTGTCGGTCCAAAACATCAGTATAACCAAAAAAAATTGATAAAAAATTATCACCAACCAGATACGAGTTTTTCAGGTACCGGTAATTTTTTGTTGTTTTTAATTTTTTCTTTGATATACAGTGTTGTTTAAACCGAGGACCGTCGCATTTTAGTATTATTAACATTAGCCTAGCCTAGCCTAACCTAACCGCCGACGGTGTAAGCCCAGCTCACGTTCCCTGTTTATGGGTTCGCGAAGGTTTGTAATACTTCAATGTATCTATTTCAAGTCAAATATAAATTTCCGTGCATCATCAAACCATACTAAGTCTACTACTAATAATATTAACCCATTAGTACCAACACAAAAGTGACAAAATAGGAGTAGTATAACTGTAGATTTATCACAAGTTGGCTCGGATTTCACGGGGTGGAGTGGGTAATAGCCTTATAAAAATAGTAAACTTTGAAGAGACATTAGCCTAACCAGAAAATATTTATTTTTATACCACGATTTTTCCCAGTGTTTATATATTTTGATTTTGTTAATTTGCATCAATATATAGTGCTTGTCATTAACTAGAAATCTCGGAAAAAACTATGGTCAATATTTACGAGCCGCACCACAGCTGGGATCTCATTTATAATGGTAGTTATGGGTTCCTATCATTGTATGCTTCATTGCTATATAATTTTTATCCACCGGAAAAAACAAAATTCTTTACTTTATTTTTTATTTTTTTGCATTAACCTAACCAAAAAACCTAACCTAACCTAACCTAAAATTGGTTATACTGATGATTTGGACCGACAGTTAGCCCATCGATCTTGTTAGGCCTAATAGGTCCGGTAGAGCATATACATCATTGCTATATGTGTCATTAAGAGCAGAAATGTATTATAAGGGAGAACAAAAATAAAACACTAAAATATGCACCACAGCTAGCAGTGCAATCTTAATGGGTGATGGCAAAGTAACAAGGATTAAGATTTTTTCGCATAGGCTATGTTTAAACTTCCGGAAATTAATGGGTAATAAATACGATGATTTCTTATTTTAACCTATGTCCGCTGCCGCACTCATGGTATTGTTGCGAACCTCTCGGCCTTCTCACTGCCACTCGTTGCCGGAGTAAAGTATGTCCTATAATAGGCTACTGTGTTTTTTGCACTGCTACCCAACCAGCGGGGGTGTGGGGGCGGCAGCCCCTGCCCATAATACTAGGATAGGTTAGGTAAGGTTGTTAGGTTAGGCTAATGTCTTTGTTATGCCTTTAACCCCTCATTTTCTCTGAACTGCATAGCCCTCCCCACTAGTGGGGTGCGTGTTTTTAGATTGTTATATAATGGGTAAATACTAATTTCAGCTCCTCTTCAGTATAAAACAACACTATATCTGAAGGAAAAATTCAAATAAACAAAATAAAACCTACTGAAATCGCTGTCGGTCCAAAACGTAAGGTTTACCCTAAATTTATTTGGGGGCTATTAGGTTAGGTTAGGGTGTTTGGTTAGGTTAATGCACAAAAAAAAATAAACAAAAATAAATAAAGCCAAGAAAAAGAATATTTTCCGGTGGATAAAAATCATATAGCAATGAAGCATAAAATGATAGGAACCCAAAACTACCATTATAAATGAGATCCCAGCTGTGGTGCGGCTCGTAAATATTTACCAAAACTATTTTCTCCATTTTCGATGATGTTGAGACACGCCCCCGATAGTGGGGAGGGCTATGATTTGAAAAGACATTAGCCTAACCTAACAACCTTACCTAACCTATCCTAGTATTATGGGTGGGGGCTGCCGCCCCAACACCCCCGCTGGTTGGGTACTAATCCCTTAGTAAACAAAAAAATGGGCTGTCGATAATACGAAGGCGAAAGAAAAGTCGATGAAGTCTACGGTGTTTACTCTGCAATCTTCAGCTTTGATTGTACGTTGATAACAGGAAAGTACTATATTGACAACCTTGTTACGAAAATTACATTTTAGTAGCATACTTTTATATTAGGTTTTTCCGAGGGTTAAAACACATTTTAATATGATTTTTAGGATAATATTCAAGGACACTAGTGCGACGTTATGAGAAACAATTTATTAGGGAAAATAGGCACCAATAGATTCGCCATATTTTTCTCCATATAATCCACATGGAGGATTTTCGTTATCAACAAATTGAAAAATACCCACTTCACAGACAAATAGACCAAAAATCTAAGTCAAAGCGGGGGTGTGGGGGCGGCAGCCCCCACCTATAATACTAGGTTAGGTTAGGTAAGGTTGTTAGGTTAGGCTAATGTCCTTTCAAAGGGGTATAGGGTAGTAAACACTAGGATAGCCTATACCCGGTCAGAGGTAAGAAGAAGAAGAGTCCTGCAGTAGTCTCCTTGAATGCTACCATTTTTAGAGCTGTCGATAACTGGAAGTACCGTATTGACAACCTTGTTACGAAAAATAAATTTTAGTACCATACTTTTTTATTAGGTTTTGCCGAGGGTTAAACAAAAAAATCCTATGATCTTTAGAGCATATAGATGCTATATTTATCTTCAAATATATCAAACAAATTTGTGGTATTAAAATAAACTTATACTGCCTAACCTAACAACCTTACCTAACCTATCTTAGTATTATGGGCGAGGGAGTGAAAATCAAATTGATAAAATAAGAAAAGTAGCACTTATCCGCGCATTTGTAGGGTCCCTTGAGTAAGGTATGGTCAAACAAAAATATTTACATAAGACAGGAATCCCGTAATCGAAGAGTTGTAGTGATGCAGAACACCCTTTTTTTTTTACAGTGATTTTATATAGTGCCCATACAATGCGTTTGAGACGGTAATGGCATATATAGCAATGCAGTATGTGTTATGACAATCCTACAACTATAAATATAATCGATGGGTCCTGTATTGGGTTGGTCCTAGAGACCTAGACTAATACCCAACACTGAATAGCGAAGAAAACGATGACAAAAATAAAAATAAAAAATATGATAAAACTGGTATCCGGAGTCTCTTATTTTATTTTTTTTAACAGCGATCTGGTCCAAGAGGAACTTGCCAGGATCCAATGCCGGAAGTTGTTCATTTAATCATATGATCTCACCCGGCCACTCGCAGTATTCCCTTCATATTATCACCACAATGGAATGGCCTACCCGGCATAAATCAGATGTCAAAATGTAGCACAAACCTTTGTCTGGAGAATTTTGAAGATCATCCATCTACATCAAGTGGTTTTGTGTGATTAGGTAATGCAGCTAGGTAACTTTGCCACGAAACTCACAGAGCGCCGGAGCCACAGTCCACTTATCCGAATAATTTGTCATTCTTCGGGTAAACACAGTGGTGGCACAGTGGTTGTGCACAGTGGTTGGACCTCCCACTACAACCAAATATACTGTACCACGTCATAACCATAATAGGTTTGGAGTTTAAAGTAAAAATAAATAAATAAACAAATAACCACACTGGATCGCCTCCTTATTTCACCTCAACAACTATTATGTAGCGCGGGATTTGTTCCCACCACCTGCCATATCACACACTTATTGACTAATAGGAGCCGAGATGCGCATAAAAAAGAAACATTGGTTCGGTTAGTTAAATTAGGACTTCACAGGCTATCAGCCCTTCTTGATTATTAACCTAGCACACTGTAAGTCAAGAATCGCGACAGGACTGGAGCCCATTATCGAGAACTCCAGTCCTCGTTGGTTTGGTGTCGAAGACCCTACCTGTTATATACAGTACAGTAATTCGATCATGCTTCGAACTGCTCAATCGAATCTCCGAAACGTTAATATAGGGTAAGGAATTAATGAGAAGATTCGGTTTAGTTTGACACAGCCTAGTTTCGAAAATTTCAAGGGGGGTCACCTACTTTTTTTCTCTTTCTTTCCTGTTCTCTCTTTCCCTGGTTTGTATCCATTCGGCCCCATTCAGCCAACTGTTTTAAGACATTTATCCCCATCCAGGTGTCGATTTATTCCTGGCGAGCGATAGCGAGCCAGCATTGTATGGATAAATTCGGCTTCGCCGGAGAAATTTTTCTATCGAAAAATGTACAAATTTAGCTTGCTGTCAAAACACAAATATATATATGCTGGCTCGCTACCGCTCGCCAGGAAAATATTGACACCTGGATGGGGATAAACCTCGTAAAACAGTAGGCTGAATGGGGCCGAATGGATACAAGCCAAAGATAGAGGGAGAGAAGAAAAAAAAAGTGAGTGGGCCCCCTTAAACTGAACAGTCGCGGCCATTAATGTTGTCCATACATTGCCAAAGCTATTTCGGCCAGAATTGAATCTTCTATTTAATTTTGTATCATCCATTTGTATTTTGCGGATTCGTTTAGTGACTTTAGTCTTATCAAGGCTTCAAAATATATTAGGATAAATAATCGCGATTGTACTACACCCTAGGACATTAGTCATTGCTTTATGTTTACGAAGTTATCTTGAACTGAATCGAATCTTCAAATTGATTCTTTAACCAATTTTTCATGTTTTGGAAGTTTGTTTTGTACTGTTCGAGGGTTCATATTGGGCCTGGATTGTCTCTGGGTGTACTGTACACTCGACCAAAAAACAATCTTTACACTGGTGAGCAGTAGAAACTACTCGTGTGAACGAAATAAATCGGGTGAAACATACTGTACAGTACGTCTGTAAGGTTGGCATGCCTAAGAGATCCTATAGTTACTATATTGTAACTATAGGATATCTAGCATGCCTGGGTCAAGGACATCAATTGGCCCTGGCCTGAGTAAGATTAGCTCATATAAAAGAGTTATATGATACGGTTAATAACTAGTATAACCTTTCTAACTTGAGGATTGTAATCAAACTCCTACAAACTCCTATGGCTAAACGTATAAGTTATCTGTCAATATCAAGTATAAATATACAAACAGTATGTATTTTTGTATATTTGTATTTGATATTGACAGATTACTTGAATTTAAAGGCGATAATAGGGTTGGGTGGTGGCTGATAACTACCGTGTTTGATGGAGGAGCAATAATGATTTGGTGGTTCTCACAGGTAAGCCACGGTAGCCTTGTCCATATCTTAGTCATTAATGTGCGACTTTAACCTCATGACACAGGGACAAGTGGCTTATTTCTACACTTTTGGTAATGCACTATATTGACATAAATTAGGGGACGGTGTGAAAAAAGCTGTGTCAAAATATCATACTGATCCAACTGTTTGTTAATAAGTTATTCCCGAAAAACGATGCCACACGGCCTCTGAAACCCATAGTAGGTGGGTTTAGTACGTGTTTTTTTTTTTTTTTGTAACATTTGTCTATTTTTGTTATTTTTTATATAATACAGTCCTGTGTATACTTTATCACGGTTCTGTCATGTTTGCTGTAGTTTTGACAATGTAGTTATTATTTAATGTCGTTGGCATGCACCTTGGCTAGTAGGTTCAATGACCATAATATATGCTTTGTATTTGCATGGCCTCCTGCCACAACGTTCCCCTTAAGTGTCAGGGCTTGTACCGAAAAGTAAATAATGAATACATAGACAAAAAAGGAACCCTTTTTTTGTCATTTACACATCTTTAACCTTTCCAGTACAGCGTGACGTCCTTTTCAGTTTATTCTGGCTACTTTTAGGTGATTTTGTTCAGTTTGGACAAACCTTTAGAAATTAAACGGCACAGCATATCTCAATGAACTATTATAACTACCCCCGATGCGCAATATTATCATGCAATATTAATTTAGCATTGTGAAATATTCATAAACATTGCACAATATTTAGCATTGTGCAATGTTCATCAGCATCGCGTAGTAATTATCAACATTGCGCATTGCTTAGCATTGTTCAACGTTAATCATTGTACACTATTAATCAACATTGTGCAATATTTATCAACATTGTGCAATATTAAACAACATTGTGCAATATTCATCAGCATTATTGCAACATTAATTAACATTGTATATTATTTAATATTCATCAACATGATTGCAGCAATCATCAACATTGTGTAGTATTCATCATTGTATAAATTATAAATTGATAAATTGATAAATATTTAAAACATCTTTAAAGAGCCGCGGCGGTCGAGTGGAAAGCACGCTCACGTGTCAATCTGTTTGACTTGGGTTCGATCCCAGCCACGGCTGATATTTAGTGGGTGTGGTAGTAGGCCTACGTCCTAGCATGTTTCACATGCTCGCACCCAGTCGGGGGATACCTCGACGACGTGTACAGATTAATAACACACACAACAAAGCCACTCCAACAACTTCCTCTCTCTCCAACACTCCTTCTCCCATCTCTACACTCTTCAGAAAATAAAGGAACGTAGCTACAAGGTGCCGTTGTAAAGGTTTATCCCTCAATACCTTCACCTGTCCTATGCAACATCCATCAACATTATGTATTATTGACCAACATAGTGTAATATTCATCAAAGGGTTAAATAATAATATCTTAATTGATTCTTTGGCTCTGAAATGTCCTTTCTCAGTTGAATATAATCGTCTATAGGTAACTACAATAATACAACAAAAAAGGTTCAAATGACTGAAAGGTTAAGGCTTTAAAAATATCGGTATACAGAAGGTAAAGAAAGGGTAATTAAGGTGTCCATAACAATATGACCTATGAAGGAATACTGGTAGTAATAAACCCTTCTAACATTAACATTGAAAGGCATATAAAATACCGTACTCAAAGGTAATATCATAATTAATATTTCCACCATGATTGTATTTACCTTTTATATACCTATGATTCTTTGTAGGGTGCTGCATTTTTATTGTAGTATAATAATTATTACCATTAGAACATAGTAATTAATGTTGAAATTTCATTTACAAAAGCAAAGGGATGCAATCTAACTAAATTAACCCTTTGAATTATACCGCCTCACAGTGAATTTAAGGGGGGTGACTTGCTTTTTGTTATTTCTGCCCTTTTCTCTCTTTCTCTGGCTTGTATCCATTCGGCCCCATTCAGCCAACTATTTTAAGACGTTTATCCCCATCTAGGTGTCAATTTCTTCCTGGCGAGCGATAGCGAGCCAGCATTATATGAAGAAGTCCGGCTTCGCCGGAGAAATTTTTCTATCAAAAAATTTACAAATTTAGCCTGCTGTCAAACAAAAATATAACATATGCTGGCTCGCTACCGCTCACCAGTAAAAAATGTACAGCTGGATGGGGATAAACGTCTTAAAACAGTAGGCTGAATGGGGCCAAATGGATACAAGCCAGAGAAAGATAGAAAAGGACAGAACAAAAACAGGTCATCCCCCTTAAGTAATGGATGCCAGATGCCATGCTATACCGGTATACAACATTGCCATATTTATTAACTTATTAAAACAATAGTTACTGGATAATAATCTATAAGTTAAACTCTCACGAATGTACTGTACGTATGTTTCAAATTCAGAGAGAGAGAGAGAGAGAGAGAGAGAGAGAGAGAGAGAGAGAGAGAGAGAGAGAGAGAGAGAGAGAGAGAGAGAGAGAGAGAGAGAGAGAGAGAGAGAGAGAGAGAGAGAGAAACAACCTTGACAATGAACAGCTGCCGAAAGTTGCCAATTTCTTCTATTTAATATCTTCATTTTAATTTGACGATACTAATAACTAAGCAAACCCTTTGTAGCTGCTGAAGATGTACTAAAGAGTTAATGTCTACTGTATGGTGAATGGTAATATCCATCCCTAACTGTCTAAACAATACAAATAAGTACATACAAAATAGAAATACATGAAGTTCAAAGTATTGAGGTATGTACCAGCTCACACACCCTCTCCACTAGCCAATCACAGAACTTGGCTTCAGATTAATATGCAGGATTCGAAACTGCATAATAAATCGTAGGCTTGTGCATATTTATTAACTGTCTTGATAGCGTAATGCATAAGTGCGCGGAATTTCGGTGTGAGTATCCTAAGTTCGAGTCCTTGGAGTGCCACATGTATTTGTTGATTTCATTAATTGAGTTTAGAGGTGAACTCGGTTGGTGGAAAAATATATTAATTAGAATAGAGGGAAAAGAGCCTTGCATAAAATGTGTATGCTGCCAACAATAACAACATTAAATCGAGATATGGATTCTTATCAGATGCACGAGTTGCATGATATCAACAGAATACTACGGCATGTCATAAAACGATAGCTGAGCCTTTAAGAAAGTTATATTGATGGATTCATACGTGAGCTGTTATAAGGCTAAATAACACCTACAGTATATAGTAATTACGGTATGCCATCCGAGATTATCTACCTTCCTCGGCACCTAGCCTAAATGGCACGAAAGGTGTTAAAATTGACAGAGATATGGGACGAAAGATTGAAATTGACAAACTACTGGAGCAAACGTCTTAATATTTCAAACCTAAAAGGCACTTATGTGATACCTGCTTGGCTCCTATTCACATAAATGGTATATATTACCGGATTAATTATTATTTACATAAAACAAATGTGATACCGGCTTTGCTCATATTCACATAGAAGGAATATAACACTTGCTTAATTCTCATTTTCATAGAAGAAATATGAAAGCGACTTAATTCTTACATAGAAGAAATATGATAGCGACTTAATTCTTACATAGAAGAAATATGATACGGCCTTAATTCTTATTCACATAAAAGGAATATGATACGGGCTTAATTATTATTCACATACAAGGAACAATGATACCAGCTTAATTCTTACTCTCACAGAAGGAATATGATAGCGTCTTAATTCTTATTCACATACAAGGAACAATGATACTGGCTTAATTCTTACTCTCACAGGAGGAATATAATAACGGCTTAATTCTTATTCACATACAAGGAACAATGATACTGGCTTAATTCTTACTCTCATAGGAGGAATATAATAACGGCTTAATTCTTATTCACATAGAAGGAACAATGATACTGGCTTAATTCTTACTCTCATAGGAGGAATATAATAACGGCTTAATTCTTATTCACATAGAAGGAACAATGATACTGGCTTAATTCTTACTCTAACAGGAGGAATATAATAACGGCTTCATTCTTATTCACATAGAAGGAATATATACAGAGAGAGAGAGAGAGAGAGAGAGAGAGAGAGAGAGAGAGAGAGAGAGAGAGAGAGAGAGAGAGAGAGAGAGAGAGAGAGAGAGAGAGGTCTTAATGCTACAAAAACACAGAAGTAATCTTTAGAAACTGACTTCATGGTTCGTAGTAGCCTACTTTATAGTGTTAATAAATTCCCTTTCATTACAAGGCCCAACACTCTGGGGAACATTGTTGCTGAAAATATGTTTATACATGTATATTATATATGTTTTAAGATATTTGTACCTAAATATGTGCGCGTCAAGCGAGCTTATGCGAAGGGGAAGAGTGAGGGCTGACAAAATTGATCAGTCACCCATTTCATATAGGTTTTCTATGATAGTTGATTTTAAGAAAACGAAAATTGTATGGATGACAATAATAATTATTATAATCTCCAGTTATATTTGTAATACAATAATACATTTCATGGTATATATATGCACAATATTACCTTTTTCGCACTACTTCAAATTATATTAGTGCAAATATAAATAAAACAGACAGTCGAATGATAAATACGATGTTGCAGAAAAAAGATGATAAAATAGGACCCTCACACCTTCATCATTTACGCAGTGAACAGGAGAGCATCTGCACGCATTATAATAAGTGTCATTATTTGTATGGACATACTTTACTAAATATACTTATAACGCATTCTTTAGACTATAAAACCTAAACGTATCATTATTATAATGAATATCAGCAACTGGGGTTGTGATCATAAGAAGACAGTGCAGGTAAGTGGAGTTACCCTGTCGACGAGAGGCGAGGATGCTCGGCCCACACGGCTCAAGATCCGGAGGAAACATACCTGGGCTTGGCTTCCTGGCTTTACCTATTACCGAACCGTGCATAAGGAGATAATTATCACGGGCGAGGGGGAAGCAGACGGGGGATGGCAAGTGAGAGGTGGAGTTGGGGGAGAGCTGAGACTAAATTACACCTTGGCTACCCCCTACACAGCCAGAGTAGATCAGAAGGCCCAGGCCAAACTAAAATTCCTTTTGATGGACGACAGCAGAGTTCTGCATCAACAAAAAGCGACTCTCCTATCTGAACGGCCGGTCACTCATCAAGGGGATCTTTACGTTGATTATAAAGTCACGTGTAAACACTGTGACCAACCAAGAGTGATCGTCACACAATACAAAAATGGTGAAAAATGTCTACATTTGTATTCCAACTAGTGATTAATTAACGCCATGAAAGCCCGGACATGGGGTACATATTTATATCTTAGTTATTTTGTTAATGTATTATTTATATGGAATGTGGTGTATTTCTTTTAAGTTAGTTTGTTAATACAATTTACGGACCTACGATGTTTAAGTTTATTTTGTTTAATGGCATAGGCCTAATATGGTTAGCCCCTTGAGGCTTATGACGCATTATGAAATTTTAAGACTGGCTACTATAAGACGATTTTATTCAGAATAGGAAGGGTATATGGGAGTCAGAGGGTTAATTGAGATAGAATTTACCCATTTGATGCCCACATATCCTTCCTAAATTGTATACAGTCGCCTAATAATAGCCAGAATAACCTTGTCAATATGCATCATAAACCTCAATGGGTTTACAAACCGTGATATTGAAAACGGTATTGAAACCTCATAATTTACTGTGAAGTTGCCGTAACATAGGTACAGTGTGGGTCAGAGCAATATAAATTAAGATGCAGGTATCTTTAACCCCTTGAGGATCATGACGCGATATGAGTTTATTCAGGCTATCATTAGACGATTGTATAAAGCTTAGTAAAGATCTGTGGAAATTAAAAGGGTAAATACAATCTTAATTAACCCTCTGACTTCCATATACCCTTCCTAATCTAAATAAAACCGTCCAAGGATAGCCAGAATAAAATTGCCAAAACGCGTCATTATCCTCAAAGGGTCAACAAACTATCTCGCCCGGAATTCATGAAGAGTAGAATAAAGTCTTACCTTTGTTGCGTTCCAAAAGTGTTTATAGACTAAATCTGAATAAAGAGACACATGACATGCTATGAACTAACTCACACTAATGATGACCAGACGCATATTAACCCCTTGAGGATGATGACACACTTTGACAGTTTATTCTGGCTTTCACTAGACGACTTTATACAGCTTACGAATGACCTGTTAAAAGGGTAAGCAACGCTCTGACTTACATATACCCTTACTAATCTGAATAAAATCGTCTAATGATAGCCAGAATAAACTGCCAAAATGCGTCATAATCCTCAAGGGGTTTAACAAAATAATGACATTTCACCCATGCACCCCTCTCAAACTTGCCTACATCATTACCCCCTCCCCCCCCCTCCCTCCCCCCTCCCCTCATATTGGCCAAGTATTCCAGCTTACTCAACTTTGTCCTAGCCGATAACTTCAGACACCAAAACGGAGTACGTTGGACATTTAAGCGCCAACATCTTTCACAAAATATGAATACATACATACATATACAGTATATATATATATATATATATATATATATATATATATATATATATATATATATATATATATTGATAATGGAATACATATACATTATAACAAAATATACGAACACTTGCAGTCTCTACTCACCATTGTTATTGTAGCTGAAGTTTTCTTGGCCTGTTCAGACGGCATGGATTTCGAGTAGTACTGTACATATATATTTGTCTTTGATAAAATTACCGCACTTCACAAACTAATCAAATGATGAAAACCCTTAAGTATTGGGTCATTGGTTTCTTAGTAATTCTTTCAATCCGGTAAAGTATTGCATTAACTTCAGATAATTTATTTTCTTTATAGACACTTTAGTTACTGATTATTTTAGGTACCCTCTGCATTACAAGATTATGCTCGTAACACAATCTATTTCCAAAGTATTACTTGTAATAAGTATAAGATTATCTATAGAATTTGTCTCTCAATTATATTTTTGTAAGTAAAAGAATGGCCATAGACTTTGTCTTTCAATTGTATATATATAATTTCCACTTTAGTTGATTTCCTCGGAGGTGGTTCGAATGGTAAGTCTCAGGTGGTCTCAATTCTGCAAAAGGAAAAACAAAAAATATAAATGACATCACATGTAATAAGGAGGATAAGGTATATGTAACTAATTAATATTTATTAATTGTTACCCTTTCAGTACCAGTGACGTCTTTTTGATTGAATTTCAGTTACATTTAGACTATTTTATTTAGGTTAGGAAAGATATATGGTAGCTAAAAGGATTAATCGAGATTGTCTGAAACCTTTTAATTCTCCCTACCAATATAGTGACAAAAGTGGCCGCTACAACAGATTGGCGCTGTTTTTCCGCCTTCCAGACTTTTAAATGTCGACAATTCTGGCTTTTTTTACAACTGTGTAGCCTTCCAAACAGAAAGAATACGCTGCATGTTGACATTTCTATGCCTACCATACATTCAAACTATTGAATTCAGTACCATGCTATACATGTAAGTCATTGATAACCGTAGCCAACTAGCCAACGTAGATTAATTGATATAATGGGGCTATTATCGTTGGGAAGAGGAGGGTGGCTGATTTACGACAATACAGACTTTTCACAATGTTTATACTCCATACTTGCTATATATGGACATATATTTGACTACCAAACGATATGGGTATTGGATATAGGTACATATTATGATATGCACAACGCATGATTATAGAGAACACTAACATATTTTAGAGATGCTATTTGTGTGGAAATGGATGCCTGATGAACGAGAAGACCCATGTCGACTCATGGTCGTTTACGCCTACATTACAACTCGAAAACACGGGATCTCACTGTATTGTTGGTTGCGTCAATTGGTAGACGTTCTTCCTAATCTGAATAAAATAGTTTTATGGTTGCAAAAATATAATGAAAAGGACGTCAACGGTACTAAATGGGTTAAATAGGCCAGAAATCTTGAACCTTAACCAATGTAACTATAAAAGGGCTAGAGCAAATGGGCAGTATATGTCCATATATATGCCCTGGCTGACAGATGGTAAAATAAATACCTCGATTACCCTCGTTTGCTTATATAAATATCAATACTATAAAACTTAACAATTATCGTTAACTCATTTTAAGCTTGATTTGATTTGATATAAGGGATTATCCTATAGATGAAAAAGTGCACATTTTCGATGATAACCACTCCAAAGAAAATGAGATATCTTAGTAGATATATGGGTAACTAAACTCAAAGGTGTATGTTCACTTTAGTTTTGTTCTCCATGTCCATCTCGTGGTGACTGGACAACTCAACCAGTAGACCATTTCAACCAGTAGCTCTCAACCAGTTCCAACTCAACCAATACTGTTAAGTTAGGCTACGTCAAGCTAGGTTAGTACTATAAATTAGCACATATTTGATTGGCCTTGGTTGATTTGGCACTGGTTGAAATAATCTACTGGTAGAGGTGTTATGGAATCCCTTCTAATAAACTATAATTTTTGGTTTTAAATGACTGTAGTAAATGTAAATATGTGCATGGCCTTCAGTCGCAATGTTCAGCCGAGTGTTGGGGCTTGCATTGAAAGATACATTAAGAAAAATAAATAATAATAATAAATAATATAATAAAATAAATTAACGTAGAACATTTGGGATTTTGTTTCTGTGTATGAGGTATACAAAAGGCAAAGCTGCCTGGAACAAGTGTGCCCCTCAAAGTTAAAGGAGTAATAGGGAACTTAATTCAAGAGTTAAAATATCTGGACAAACGGAGCTTGAAGCAGTTTAAAAAATCTTGGTTCCGCTATCTCGAGTTCAAATACGTCGAGAAGACTTACCATGGAATATATATATATATATATATATATATATATATATATATATATATAGAGAGAGAGAGAGAGAGCGAAAGGGGGGGGGGGGGGCTAATGCTACACAAACACAGAAGTAAACTTTAGACGCTGACTGCAGGTTCGTATAGTAGCCTTTATAGTGTACTGTATATAATTCCCTATCAATACAAGCCCCCAACACTTTGGGGAACATTGTTGCTGAAATGGTGTGTATATATGTATACATTTATGCTTTAAGATATTTGTACGTTAATATGTGCGCGTTACGCGAGCTTATATGAAGGGGAAGAGGGAGGGCTGGTAAATGTGATCAGTCACCCATTTAATTTAGGTTTTCTATGATAGTTGATTTTAAGAAAACAAATATTGTATGGGTAACAGTAATAATTATTATAATTTTCCGTTATATTTGTAATGCAATAATATATTTCATGGTATATATATGCACAATAATATCTATTTTTGTAGTATTTATAATTTTATTAGTGGAAATATATATAAAACAGACAGTAAAATGATACGTAAGATGTTGCAGAAAAAAATAAATAATAAATAAAATAGGACCCTCACACCTTCATCATTTACGCAGTGAACAGGAGAGCATCTGCACGCATTATAATAAGTGTCGCTATTTGTAGTGCCATACTTTACTAGACATACTTATATAACTTTCTTTAGACTATAAAACCTAAACGTATCATTATTATAATGAATTGTAATACCAGCAACTGGAGTTGTGACCATAATAAGACAGTGCAGGTAAGTGGAGTTACCCTGTCGACGAGAGGCGAGGATGCTGGGCCCACACGGCTCAAGATCCAGAGGAAACATACCTGGGCTTGGCTTCCTGGCTTTACCTATTACCGAACTGTGCATAAGGAGCTAATTACCACGGGCGAGGGGGAAGCTGACGGGGGGTGGCAGGTGAGAGGTGGAGTTGGGGGAGAGCTGAGACTAAATTACACCTTGGCTACCCCATACACAGCCAGAGTAGATCAGAAGGCCCAGGCCAAACTAAAATTCCTTTTGATGGACGACAGCAGAGTTTTGTATCAACAAAAAGCGACTCTCCTATCTGAACGGCCGGTCACTCATCAAGGGGATCTTTACGTTGATTATAAAGTCACGTGTAAACACTGTGACCAACCAAGAGTGATCGTCACACAAGACAAAAATGGTGAAAAATGCCTACATTTGTATTCCAACTAGTGATTAATTAACACCATGGAAGCCCGGACATGGGGTACATATTTATATCTTAGTGATTTTGTTAATGTATTATTTATATGGAATGTGTTGTATTTCTTTTAAGTTAGTTTGTTAATACAATTTACGGACCTACGATGTTTAAGTTTATTTTGTTTAATGGCATAGGCCTAATATGGTTAGCCCCTTGAGGCTTATGACGCATTATGAAATTTTAAGACTGGCTACTATAAGACGATTTTATTCAGAATAGGAAGGGTATATGGTAGTCAGAGGGTTAATTGAGATAGAATTTACCCATTTGGTGCCCACATATCCTTCCTAAATTGTATACAGTCGCCTAATAATAGCCAGAATAACCTTGTCAATATGCATCATAAACCTTAATGGGTTTACAAACCGTGATATTGAAAACGGTATTGAAACCTCATAATTTACTGTGAAGTTGCCGTAACATTTGTACAGTGTGGGTCAGAGCAATATAAAATAAGATGCAGGTATCTTTAACCCCTTGAGGATCATGACGCGATATGACAGTTTATTCAGGCTATCATTAGACGATTGTATACAGCTTAGTAAAGATTTGTGGAAATTAGAAGGGTAAATATAATCTTAATTAACCCTGACTTCCATATACCCTTCCTAATCTTAATAACACCGTTCAAGGATAGCCAGAATAAAATTGCCAAAACGCGTCATTATCCTCAAAGGGTCAACAAACTATCTCGCCCGGCATTCATGAAGAGTAGAATAAAGTCTTACCTTTGCTGCGTTCCAAAGGTGTTTATAGACTAAATCTGAATAAAGAGACACATGACATGCTATGAACTAACTCACACTAATGATGACCAGACGCATATTAACCCCTTGAGGATGATGACGCACTTTGACAGTTTATTCTGGCTTTCACTAGACGACTTTATACAGCTTACGAATGACCTGTTAAAAGGGTAAGCAACGCTCTGACTTACATATACCCTTACTAATCTGAATAAAATCGTCTAATGATAGCCAGAATAAACTGCCAAAATGCGTCATAATCCTCAAGGGGTTTAACAAAATAATTACATTTCACCCATGCACCCCTCTCAAACTTGCCTACATCATTACCCCCTCCCCCCCCCCTCCCCTCATATTGGCCAAGTATTCCAGCTTACTCAACTTTGTCCTAGCCGATAACTTCAGACACCAAAACGGAGTACGTTGGACATTTAAGCGCCAACATCTTTCACAAAATATGAATACATACATACATATACAGTATATATATATATATATATATATATATTGATAATGGAATACATATACATTATAACAAAATATACGAACACTTGCAGTCTCTACTCACCATTGTTATTGTAGCTGAAGTTTTCTTGGCCTGTTCAGACGGCATGGAGTTCGAGTAGTACTGTACAGTACATATATTTGTCTTTGATAAAATTTCCGCACTTCACAAACTAGTCAAATGATGAAAACCCTTAAGTATTGGGTCATTGGTTTCTTAGTAATTTTTTCAATCCGGTAAAGTATTGCATTAACTTCAGATCATTTATTTTCTGTATAGACACTTTAGTTACTGATAATTTTAGGTACCCTCTGCATTACAAGAGTATTCTCGTAACACAATCTATTTCCAAAGTATTACTTGTAATAAGATTATCTATAGAATTTGTCTCTCAATTATATTTTTGTAAGTAAAAGAATGGCCATAGACTTTGTGTTTCAATTGTATATACAGTATATAATTTCCACTTTAGTTGATTTCCTCGGAGGTGGTTCGAATGGCAAGTCTCAGGTGGTCTCAATTCTGCAAAAGGAAAAACAAAAACATATAAATGACATCACATGTAATAAGGAGGATAAGGTATATGTAACTAATTAATATTTATTCATTTTTACCCTTTCAGTACCGGTGACGTAATTTTTATTGAATTTCAGTTACATTTAGACTATTTTATTTAGGTTAGGAAAGATACATGGTAGCTAAAAGGATTAATCGAGATTGTCTGAAACCTTTTAATTCTCCCTACCAATATAGTGACAAAAGTGGCCGCTACAACAGATTGGCGCTGTTTTTCCGCCTTCCAGACTTTTAAATGTCGACAATTCTGGCTTTTTTTACAACTGTGTAGCCTTCCAAACAGAAAGAATACGCTGCATGTTGACATTTCTATGCCTACCATACATTCAAACTATTGAATTCAGTACCATGCTATACATGTAAGTCATTGATAACCGTAGCCAACTAGCCAACGTAGATTAATTGATATAATGGGGCTATTATCGTTGGGAAGAGGAGGGTGGCTGATTTACGACAATACAGACTTTTCACAATGTTTATACTCCATACTTGCTATATATGGACATATATTTGACTACCAAACGATATGGGTATTGGATATAGGTACATATTATGATATGCACAACGCATGATTATAGAGAACACTAACATATTTTAGAGATGCTATTTGTGTGGAAATGGATGCCTGATGAACGAGAAGACCCATGTCGACTCATGGTCGTTTACGCCTACATTACAACTCGAAAACACGGGATCTCACTGTATTGTTGGTTGCGTCAATTGGTAGACGTTCTTCCTAATCTGAATAAAATAGTTTTATGGTTGCAAAAATATAATGAAAAGGACGTCAACGGTACTAAATGGGTTAAATAGGCCAGAAATCTTGAACCTTAACCAATGTAACTATAAAAGGGCTAGAGCAAATGGGCAGTATATGTCCATATATATGCCCTGGCTGACAGATGGTAAAATAAATACCTCGATTACCCTCGTTTGCTTATATAAATATCAATACTATAAAACTTAACAATTATCGTTAACTCATTTTTAACTTGATTTGATTAGTTATAAGGGATTATCCTATAGCTGAAAAGGTGCACATATTCGATGATAACCACTCCAAAGAAAATGAGATATCTTAGTAGATATATGGGTAACTAAACTCAAAGGTGTATGTTCACTTTAGTTTTGTTCTCCATGTCCATCTCATGGTGACTGGACAACTCAACCAGTAGACCATTTCAACCAATAGCTCTCAACCAGCGCCAACTCCACCAATATTATTAGGTTAGGTTAGGTCAAGCTAGGTTTGTACTATTAATTTGCACATATTTGGTTGGCCATGTTTGATTTGGCACTGGTTGAAATGATCTACTGGTAGAGGTGTTATGGAATCCCTTCTAATAAACTATAATTTTTGGTTTTAAATGACTGTAGTAAATGTAAATATGTGCATGGCCTTCAGTCGCAATGTTCAGCCGAGTGTTGGGGCTTGCATTGAAAGATACATTAAGAAAAATAAATAATAATAATAAATAATATAATAAAATAAATTAACGTAGAACATTTGGGATTTTGTTTCTGTGTATGAGGTATACAAAAGGCAAAGCTGCCTGGAACAAGTGTGCCCCTCAAAGTTAAAGGAGTAATAGGGAACTTAATTCAAGAGTTAAAATATCTGGACAAACGGAGCTTGAAGCAGTTTAAAAAATCTTGGTTCCGCTATCTCGAGTTCAAATACGTCGAGAAGACTTACCATGGAATATATATATATATATATATATATATATATATATATATATATATATATAGAGAGAGAGAGAGAGAGAGCGAAAGGGGGGGGGGGGCTAATGCTACACAAACACAGAAGTAAACTTTAGACGCTGACTGCAGGTTCGTATAGTAGCCTTTATAGTGTACTGTATATAATTCCCTATCAATACAAGCCCCCAACACTTTGGGGAACATTGTTGCTGAAATGGTGTGTATATATGTATACATTTATGCTTTAAGATATTTGTACGTTAATATGTGCGCGTTACGCGAGCTTATATGAAGGGGAATGTGATCAGTCACCCATTTAATTTAGGTTTTCTATGATAGTTGATTTTAAGAAAACAAATATTGTATGGGTAACAGTAATAATTATTATAATTTTCCGTTATATTTGTAATGCAATAATATATTTCATGGTATATATATGCACAATAATATCTATTTTTGTAGTATTTATAATTTTATTAGTGGAAATATATATAAAACAGACAGTAAAATGATACGTAAGATGTTGCAGAAAAAAATAAATAAAATAGGACCCTCACACCTTCATCATTTACGCAGTGAACAGGAGAGCATCTGCACGCATTATAATAAGTGTCGCTATTTGTAGTGCCATACTTTACTAGATATACTTATATTGCGTTATTTAGACTATAAAACCTAAACGTATCATTATTATAATGAATTGTAATACCAGCAACTGGGGTTGCGATCATAATAAGACAGTGCAGGTAAGTGGAGTTACCCTGTCGACGAGAGGCGAGGATGCTCGGCCCACACGGCTCAAGATCCAGAGGAAACATACCTGGGCTTGGCTTCCTGGCTTTACCTATTACCGAACCGTGCATAAGGAGATAATTACCACGGGCGAGGGGGAAGCGGACGGGGGGTGGCAGGTGAGAGGTGGAGTTGGGGGAGAGCTGAGACTAAATTACACCTTGGCTACCCCCTACACAGCCAGAGTAGATCAGAAGGCCCAGGCCAAACTAAAATTCCTTTTGATGGACGACAACAGAGTTTTGTATCAACAAAAAGCGACTCTCCTATCTGAACGGCCGGTCACTCATCAAGGGGATCTTTACGTTGATTATAAAGTGACGTGTAAACACTGTGACCAACCAAGAGTGATCGTCACACAAGACAAAAATGGTGAAAAATGCCTACATTTGTATTCCAACTAGTGATTAATTAACACCATGGAAGCCCGGACATGGGGTACATATTTATATCTTAGTGATTTTGTTAATGCATTATTTATATGGAATGTGTTGTATTTCTTTTAAGTTAGTTTGTTAATATAATTTACGGACCTACGATGTTTAAGTTTATTTTGTTTAATGGCATAGGCCTAATATGGTTAGCCCCTTGAGGCTTATGACGCATTATGAAATTTTAAGACTGGCTACTATAAGACGATTGTATTCAGAATAGGAAGGGTATATGGTAGTCAGAGGGTTAATTGAGATAGAATTTACCCATTTGGTGCCCACATATCCTTCCTAAATTGTATACAGTCGCCTAATAATAGCCAGAATAACCTTGTCAATATGCATCATAAACCTTAATGGGTTTACAAACCGTGATATTGAAAACGGTATTGAAACCTCATAATTTACTGTGAAGTTGCCGTAACATTTGTACAGTGTGGGTCAGAGCAATATAAAATAAGATGCAGGTATCTTTAACCCCTTGAGGATCATGACGCGATATGACAGTTTATTCAGGCTATCATTAGACGATTGTATACAGCTTAGTAAAGATCTGTGGAAATTAGAAGGGTAAATATAATCTTAATTAACCCTGACTTCCATATACCCTTCCTAATCTTAATAACAACGTTCAAGGATAGCCAGAATAAAATTGCCAAAACGCGTCATTATCCTCAAAGGGTCAACAAACTATCTCGCCCGGCATTCATGAAGAGTAGAATAAAGTCTTACCTTTGCTGCGTTCCAAAGGTGTTTATAGACTAAATCTGAATAAAGAGACACATGACCTGCAATGAACTAACTCACACTAATGATGACCAGACGCATATTAACCCCTTGAGGATGATGACGCACTTTGACAGTTTATTCTGGCTTTCACTAGACGACTTTATACAGCTTACGAATGACCTGTTAAAAGGGTAAGCAACGCTCTGACTTACATATACCCTTACTAATCTGAATAAAATCGTCTAATGATAGCCAGAATAAACTGCCAAAATGCGTCATAATCCTCAAGGGGTTTAACAAAATAATTATATTTCACCCATGCACCCCTCTCAAACTTGCCTACATCATTAGCCCCCCCCCCCCCCCCTTCCCTCATATTGGCCAAGTATTCCAGCTTACTCAACTTTGTCCTAGCCGATAACTTCAGACACCAAAACGGAGAACGTTGGACATTTAAGCGCCAACATCTTTCACAAAATATGAATACATACATACATATACAGTATATATATATATATATATATATATTGATAATGGAATACATATACATTATAACAAAATATACGAACACTTGCAGTCTCTACTCACCATTGTTATTGTAGCTGAAGTTTTCTTGGCCTGTTCAGACGGCATGGATTTCGAGTAGTACTGTACATATATTTGTCTTTGATAAAATTACCGCACTTCACAAACTAATCAAATGATGAAAACCTTTAAGTATTGGGTCATTGGTTTCTTAGTAATTCTTTCAATCCGGTAAAGTATTGCATTAACTTCAGATAATTTATTTTCTTTATAGACACTTTAGTTACTGATTATTTTAGGTACCCTCTGCATTACAAGATTATGCTCGTAACACAATCTATTTCCAAAGTATTACTTGTAATAAGTATAAGATTATCTATAGAATTTGTCTCTCAATTATATTTTTGTAAGTAAAAGAATGGCCATAGACTTTGTCTTTCAATTGTATATATATAATTTCCACTTTAGTTGATTTCCTCGGAGGTGGTTCGAATGGTAAGTCTCAGGTGGTCTCAATTCTGCAAAAGGAAAAACAAACAAATATAAATGACATCACATGTAATAAGGAGGATAAGGTATATGTAACTAATTAATATTTATTAATGTTTACCCTTTCAGTACCAGTGACGTTTTTTTTTATTAAATTTCAGTTACATTTAGACTATTTTATTTAGGTTAGGAAAGATACATGGTAGCTAAAAGGATTAACCGAGATTGTCTGAAACCTTTTAATTCTCCCTACCAATATAGTGACAAAAGTGGCCGCGACAACAGATTGGCGCTGTTTTTCCGCCTTCCAGACTTTTAAATGTCGACAATTCTGTCTTTTTTTACAACTGTGTAGCCTTCCAAACAGAAAGAATACGCTGCATGTTGACATTTCTATGCCTACCATACATTCAAACTATTGAATTCAGTACCATGCTATACATGTAAGTCATTGATAACCGTAGCCAACTAGCCAACGTAGATTAATTGATATAATGGGGCTATTATCGTTGGGAAGAGGAGGGTGGCTGATTTACGACAATACAGACTTCACAATGTTTATACTTCATACTTGCTATATATGGACATATATTTGACTACCAAACGATATGGGTATTGGATATAGGTACACATTATGATATGCACAACGCATGATTATAGAGAACACTAACATATTTTAGAGATGCTATTTGTGTGGAAATGGATGCCTGATGAACGAGAAGACCCATGTCGACTCTTGGTCGCTTACACCTACATTACAACTCGAAAACACGGGATCTCACTGTATTGTGGATTGCGTCAATTGGTAGACGTTCTTCCTAATCTGAATAAAATAGCTTAATGGTTGCAAAAATATAATGAAAAGGACGTCAACGGTACTAAATGGGTTAAATAGGCCAGAAATCTTGAACCTTAACCAATGTAACTATAAAAGATCTAGAGCAAATGGGCAGTATATGTCCATATACTGTATATGCCCTGGCTGACAGATGGTAAAATAAATACCTCGATTAGGCCTACCCTCGTTTGCTTACATAAATATCAATACTATAAAACTTAATAATTATCGTTAACTCATTTTTAACTTGATTTGATTAGTTATAAGGGATTATCCTATAGCTGAAAAGGTGCACATATTCGATGATAACCACTCCAAATAAAATGAGATATCGTAGTAGATATATGGGTAACTAAACTCAAAGGTGTGTTTACTTTAGTTTTGTTCTCCATGCCCATCTCATGGTGACTGGACAACTCAACCAGTAGACCATTTCAACCAATAGCTCTCAACCAGCGCCAACTCCACCAATATTGTTAGGTTAGGTTAGGTCAAGCTAGGTTTGTACTATTAATTTGCACATATTTGGTTGGCCATGTTTTATTTGGCACTGGTTGAAATGATCTACTGGTAGAGGTGTTATGGAATCCCTTCTAATAAACTATAATTTTTGGTTTTAAATGACTGTAGTAAATGTAAATATGTGCATGGCCTTCAGTCACAATGTTCAGCCGAGTGTTGGGGCTTGCATTGAAAGATACATTAAGAAAAATAAATAATAATAATAAATAATATAATAAAATAAATTAACGTAGAACATTTGGGATTTTGTTTCTGTGTATGAGGTATACAAAAGGCAAAGCTGCCTGGAACAAGTGTGCCCCTCAAAGTTAAAGGAGTAATAGGGAACTTAATTCAAGAGTTAAAATATCTGGACACACGGAGCTTGAAGCAGTTTAAGGCATAGGAAGAGGGAAAGATCGCTTGAAGGAGATACTCTATAAGACAAAGGGATCTACTCAGCAATGTTATCAAATCAGCTACTATTTGGATATTGGTTCCGCTATCTCGAGTTCGAATACGTCGAGAAGACTTACCATGGAATATATATATATATATATATATATATATATATATATATATATATATATATATATATATATATATATATATATATATATATATATATAGAGAGAGAGAGAGAGGGGGGGGGGGGCTAATGCTACACAAACACAGAAGTAAACTTTAGACGCTGACTGCAAGGTTCGTATAGTAGCCTTTATAGTGTACTGTATATAATTCCCTATCAATACAAGCCCCCAACACTTTGGGGAACATTGTTGCTGAAATGGTGTGTATATATGTATACATTTATGCTTTAAGATATGTTTACGTTAATATGTGCTCGTTACGCGAGCTTATATGAAGGGGAAGAGGGAGGGCTGGTAAATGTGATCAGTCACCCATTTAATTTAGGTTTTCTATGATAGTTGATTTTAAGAAAGCTAATATTGTATGGGTAACAGTAATAATTATTATAATTTTCCGTTATATTTGTAATGCAATAATATATTTCATGGTATATATATGCACAATAATATCTATTTTTGTAGTATTTATAATTTTATTAGTAGAAATATATATAAAACAGACAGTAAAATGATACGTAAGATGTTGCAGAAAAAAATAAATAAAATAGGACCCTCACACCTTCATCATTTACGCAGTGAACAGGAGAGCATCTGCACGCATTATAATAAGTGTCGCTATTTGTAGTGCCATACTTTACTAGACATACTTATATAGCTTTCTTTAGAGTATAAAACCTAAACGTATCATTATTATAATGAATTGTAATACCAGCAACTGGGGTTGCGATCATAAGACAGTGCAGGTAAGTGGAGTTACCCTGTCGACGAGAGGCGAGGATGCTCGGCCCACACGGCTCAAGATCCAGAGGAAACATACCTGGGCTTGGCTTCCTGGCTTTACCTATTACCGAACCGTGCATAAGGAGAAAATTACCACGGGCGAGGGGGAAGCGGACGGGGGGTGGCAGGAGAGAGGTGGAGTTGGGGGAGAGCTGAGACTAAATTACACCTTGGCTACCCCCTACACAGCCAGAGTAGGTCAGAAGGCCCAGGCCAAACTAAAATTCCTTTTGATGGACGACAGCAGAGTTTTGTATCAACAAAAAGCGACTCTCCTATCTGAACGGCCGGTCACTCATCAAGGGGATCTTTACGTTGATTATAAAGTGGCGTGTAAACACTGTGACCAACCAAGAGTGATCGTCACACAAGACAAAAATGGTGAAAAATGCCTACATTTGTATTCCAACTAGTGGTTAATTAACACCATGGAAGCCCGGACATGGGGTACATATTTATATCTTAGTGATTTTGTTAATGTATTATTTATATGGAATGTGTTGTATTTTTTTAAGTTAATTTAATAAACTAACACAATATACGGACCTAGGGTGTTTCTTCTAAGTATATTTTAATAAAAAAAAATAGAATACTAGGACGCATTCTTTCATATATTCTGGCTATTATTATACGATTTTATGAAGCTTAGAACGGATTTGTGTTAGAAAACTATTTAGGAAACATAGATTTTACCCATATGGTTGCTAGAATTCTTTCCTGAGCTATATAAAGTGTTACAGTATAAGCAAGAATACATGCAAAAATACGTCATGTTACTAAAAGTCCTAACACAATATTTTTACTATATATAATGTATAGCCTAGCTTTCTTCGACTAAATCATCAACAATTTTATTCTCCCTGAAATCCTCCCAACATTCACAGTTAACCCCTTGAGGATTATGACACGTTTCGACAGTTTACTCTGGCTATCATTGGACGATCTTATGCAGCTTAGGATGGATCTGTGGAAATTATAAGGGTAAAAATTACCTCAATTAACCCTCTGAATTCCACATACCCTTACAAATCTGAATAAAATCGTCTAATGAAAGCCAACATAACTGCCAAAACGTGTCATAATCCTCAAGGGGTTAAACAAATAATAACATATTACTTTGTACCCCTCACAACTTTCCCTACATAATTTACACCGATAAACACCGTAATAAGCAACGAAGAAGATAAACTAGAGAGCGACGATAGAGGAATGGAGGAAACACCGACAAAAGGCGTAATAAGCAACAGCGAAAAAGAAAACCTAGCGAGCGACGATAGAGGTGAAGATGAAGGACCGACTAAAACAGAAACACAGAACAGTCAGGCAGAACACAAAGAGGTGAGAAGGGTAGAAGAAGCCCCGACCAGAACCGAAACTAACGAAAGTGACGAAGAAAATAAACTAAATGGAGAAAACAAAGATGACAGTGATCGTACAAGGGAAGTGCACGGGGATTCCATTGACAAGGAGAAGAGAGAGGAAGACATTTTGAACATTGATGAGATAATAATTTGTCAGAAAGAGGAGGAAGAGGAGGAGAAGGAGAGGAAGGAAGAGGGCAAACAGAGAATACTAATAACGAACACCAGAAGTAGAGCAGAAGAGAAAGAAGAAACTAGTGTCTACAAATAACGCCGTTAGTTGGTATCAATGGGTCTTAAGGGGGGTCACCAGCCTTTTTTTTTTTTTATCTCTCTCTCCTTTTCTCTCTTTCCCTGGCTTGTATCCATTCGGCCCCATTCAGCCAACTGTTTTAAGACGTTTATCCCCATCCAGGTGTCGATTTCTTCCTGGGGAGCGATAGCGAGCCAGCATTGTATGGAGAAATCAGGCTTCGCCGGAGACATGTTTCTATCGAAAAATTTACAATTTTAGCTTGCTGTCAAAACAAAAAATATATATGCTGGCTCGCTACTGCTCGCCAGGAAAATAATGACACCTGAATGGGGATAAACGTCTTAAACCAGTAGGCTGAATGGGGCCGAATGGATACAAGCCAAAGAGAGAGGGAGAGAAAGATAAAAAAAAAGCGAGGTGGGCTCCCTTAACTCATTCAGTACCGGTGACACCATTTTTGTTATATTCTGGCAATTATTGGACGATTTTATTCAGCTCAGGATGGATGTCTACCCATTAAAAGGCTACACACTATCTTAATCCTTTTAGCTACCGTACCATATATCCTTCCTAAGCTTCATAAAATCGTGTAAATTCAGCTGAAATCAAATAAAAAAGACGTCGCCGGTCCAGAAAGCGTTAAATAACAACATATCTGCTTTTATATCAAACTATATTTCTATAAGATAAACAAAAGCTCCTCGTAGGTAATTGTTGGGTTGTGATATTGCTAACTATATGAAGCCTTGGAGCCGTCTGATTCCAGTGTGATACTTGTATATATATATTACTGTCCAGTATTTGTTTTGTACTGAAGAACAAATATATGTGCTTATATTTAATAAGTCTATTAAAACAGTTCTTAACTTTTATTTTATTCAGTTCCCACGCTTCCTATTTTTTTTACCACATATTTAGCGCAGTTGGAATATATGTATTCATTCTAAACCAAATTTGAGCTTTATATGAAAAGTGTAGCAATGATTATACATTTCCCAGGACATTGGTTGGTTCATGTTCAATAAGAAATGTTGGATAGCTTGGGTAATATCTGTCATAATAATAGATGATGTTCGATAGCTGTAGATATGGCAACGTGTGGTAGTGAGATGCCTTGGTAGTGAATTTGCTTGGTATTGAAATGGCTAGGTAGTGAAACCGACTGGTGTTGAAAAGGTCTAGATGTGATATGCCTAGGTATTGAAGTGTCACCAGGTGTTGCAATGTCTACCATCCTCCAGGCCTACCCCTCCCCAACCCAGCAATTGTTTTTCATTGTCATAACTTCATAGGAAGATCTGGCTTCTGCTAGATCCTAATTCAGTTTATGAATACTTGAAATATAATCCAGATTTATTTAAATTGGTGTCTGCCTACCGTTTTTTCTGGGAGATTGAGTCTATGTTGACTTGGTGGCAGTCATTACAGAGTCACTCCATAAGCTTGAGATTTTACAACGTTTCACCCCATTAGTTTGGAAAATATAATATACTGTACTGCTTCACCCCATACAGGTGTCATTTTTTCTGGGTGAGCGATAGCGAGCCTGCAACTTAGAGTAATCGGCCGTCGGCCGGAACAAATTTTCTATCGAAAACATATTAATGTACACATTTAACTTGAAGGGGATGTGGGTGGGTATTTTTTTAGTTTAAAGGAAGTCTGGCAAGGCGCTTTGGTAGCTTTGGGGACAAACTAAAATACAATGCTCGCAAAAACAGGCTATTAGCCTACAAGCAAAATCCTCAATACTAATTAAACAAAGTATCATAATAACCTTCAAGTCATCGGAACAGAAAGTGTTAAGAGGTTAACTCTTTCATTATACTATGGCCCATTCTTTCAAATTGTTCTGGCTATAATTACACGATTTTAGTATAAGTTTGCACATATTTTGTGGGGGCTAGTCTTAGCGGTAATTAAAATGTATTTTACCCCTTTTAGTATTATAGGTCCTTCCTAAGCTGCACATAATCATCTAATTATAGCCAGATCAAACGAAGCAAGTCATCTTATTTTGAAGGGGTTAATGTTATTCAATGATATGTTTTGCTATGTAATATATACAGTTATGTTATGTTAAAGGCCTACTATTTAATGCTAATTATTGGTATATTTTCTTGCACAACGTGAGCGGAGGCAGATCCAGCCGTAGACGGAGGCAAGGTTTATAGATACTACAAGTTGGCACACGCCCAGTTTGATGACGTCACATTCTTCAACCAGAAAGGCAGACGCTCATCCTCTAGACTGCTGCTAGACGGTTACCATGGTGACGGCGGTGCCCCAGTGTTATCCAGAATCAAGAGTTTGGACAACTGATGTCGCTTCATATTAATTTTGAGCATTGGTCGGGCCGGGTCACATTACATCTATGAAGCCATTGTGCATCCGAATCTTGCTGCCCCAGTCCCCAGGCAGCCATAGGAAAGCTCACACTACGATGGATACTCCTTGCATTTCAGCCCATTTTTCCAAAATATACTGTATATTGATGTTTGATATTTGTATGCTTCATTTTGCATCTTGTGGTTATTCTAATCATGCAGGGATGGCAAAAATACTTCAAAGATTTCCTAGAGACTCAATAAGATGAAAGGATTGGATAATAAAGTTACCAGTAGCTTTATATTACAAGCTCAATTGGAAGCCAAATCATTAATTTTGTACTCTTATTTTTTTTCTATCAAGATTAAGAGTTAGTACCGTACTATTGACAGTGAATGACATTTTGTGTAGGTGTTATGAATGTTTTATATTATGCAGTAGGTAGATTAGCACTTCTGGTCTTATTACGGAAAAAACATGCGTGAAGCTTGAATATACATTTTATAGTTGAAGGCTAATATGATATTTAACTAGTTATTTACATTCTTGAAAGAGCCAGGTATGATTAATTTCAGAGGTCTATCTATCTATCTATCTATTTACTCAGGGCCAATCCACACTTTTCCTATTCTTTTTCCTTTTCTTTTCCCCTCTTTTTATTTTTTTATTTTTTTTTTTGGGGGGGCCGAAGATGAGGTAAGATAAGCTATTTAGATAAGATAAGGAATAACACATTAAAACCGGTCCTGAGCAATTTGTGTATTTCTACTTGGTTCATATTTATCTTTTATGGTATTGTATAAGTGTTTGTGTGTGTGTGTTTAATGTTTATGTTTTGTCGTTGAAAGTGGGCAAATACGGACGTATCTCGGACCTGTTAATCCATATAAATTAATAAACAAAGCCTCAGGTAACGGTTGGGACAGCCTATATCTTTCAAATGTCTTGAGTAGATTGGTTTTGACACATAAGTACATCATACACACACACACACACACACACCTATTTAATCAGGAATATCCACACACAGGTACTAACCCACACACACTCATCAAGTTACATACACACATACACATCCAACCAATCAAAGGCGTATCAGTCACATTCACACACACATATGAAAATACATAACATTATCATGCCCACCAACTCCATCACGCACAATGACAAACAGACACTCAGGAGACATAACACTGCATAGGACAGAAACGTCGGATGAGCTAGTGTTAAAGGAAATACATGGTTGTTTGTTATTGTGTTGTATTATAAATATTTCGTGTATTTGTTTATGTTTTAATCAACGTGTTGCAATAGTTTCTCGCTCACTAGCCTTCCTTACCAGGAAACGGGCACTTATACGTATGTACTCACAAACACCTGGGAGGCTGGGACTTGGGCTAATACGTATGTGTGTGTTCTTTTGTTTGTATATGTGTCTGTGTGCGTCTATGTGTATATATACAGTATGTGTGTGTGTGTGTGTGTGTGTGTGTGTGTGTGTGTGTGTGTGTGTGTGTGTGTGTGTGTGTGTGTGTGTGTGTGTGTGTGTGTGTGTGTGTGTGTGTGTGTGTGTGTGTATAGCATGGGTAGTGTGTTTGCATGTGTGTGTGTATGTGTGTTTGGAGCATGGATGGTGTGTGTGTTTGCATGTGTGTGTGTATGTGTGTTTGGAGCATGGATGGTGTGTCTGTTTGCATGTGTGCTTAAAGTCTCGCAAACATTTTTGTCTATAAATACATCAAGACTTAGTACTATATGAATTGATATTTTTACACACATATAATGCTTAAGTGTATTTCTGAACTTGTCTACTTTCGGGCACCTATAGGTTGGCAAACAAAGGGAGGCAACCTGTTACATCAGTGTGTGTGTGTGTGTGGGGGGGGGGGGGGGGGGTGGGGGTTACTACAATAAAAACGTCTCTCTAGCCCCGCCTCCTCAGTCCACCACGAGATGCGCGTCACTCACACACACACACCCACACACTAGCCCGGCCCCCAGTCCACCACGTGATGCGCGTCACACACACACACACACACCTTAAAAGGACACAAGCAAGAAAAGTTATGAGATTCCTATTGCCCCTGGCAAATGTTATGAATATTATAAATTACTTGCTTGTTAAGATTATGTTTATGTTAATGGTAATGGGGATATTTTATACGAGGTAAATAATGCAGACCCCACACCAATACCCAATGCATAATTCATGTGGCCAACTGTACATTATCAACTTGAAAAATAATAAAATTACATTCAGGTCATTCCACGTAAAGTCGCATTCATATGTGGAAGAACTTAGGAAGTATGTAGTGTGTGGTCGAGGAACGATTACAGCTGCTCCTTTGGGCGTCTAGACTGACACCCACACACACATACATTCACACATCCCTAGTCACACACACACACACACACTATCTCTCTCTCTCTCTCTCTCTCTCTCTCTCTCACTCTCACTCTCACTCTCACTTGCTCTCGCTCTCTCTCTCTCTAAGCAGACATCAATTAGCCTTTATCACGTTTTCATTTTTTTTTTTTTTTTCTATGTGATTGAGGGAGGCAAAAGGCATAACTGCCTATAGCGAGTGCCTCCCCCATAGTTGAAAGAGTGACAGGGCCAAAATCAAGGGACGTTCGAGCCAAAATGCCTGGACACACGGAGTTTGAAGCAATTTAAGTCATAGGAAGAGGGAAAGACTGATTCTGGGAGAGAGTTCCAGAGCTCAGCTGTTGAGTAGAAGAAAGTTTGAGAGTAACGTTTCACTCTTGGGTTGGAGAGTTGCACAGAGTAGGGGTGGGATTGAGTTGCATGACGGGTACCACGTGCCCTACGTAAAGGAGGTGGTATGCACTGGGATAGCTCTGAGGAACACTGATTATTATAGTAGCGATAGAATAGCGAGAGAGATGCAACATTGCGGCGGAGAGAGAGAGATTGCAGAGAGTTGGTGAGTGGACGGGAGTTAATGATACGAAAGGCCTTCCTTTCAACTTTGTCTAGGAGAGCGGTGTGAGAGGAACCTCCCCACACATGTGAACAATACTCAATACAAGGGCGCACTATGCCCCTGTACAGAGCAAGAAGCTGTGCAGGGGAAAAGAACCCCCTAAGGCGGTTGAGCACACCCAGCTTCTGGGAGGCTGCCTAATGCAAGACTCGTAATATGGTCCTTCCAAATGAGAGCAGAAGAAAAAGAGACACCAAGAATATTGAGAGAAGATGAAGGGTTGATTTTTGTATTGTTGAAGAATAAGGGATAGTCCGCTGGGAGATCTTGACGGGTAGATAGATGGAGAAATTGGGTTTTGGAAGCATTAAAGTTAACAAGGTTTTCTTTGCCCCAATTGGAAATAGTATTTAGATCAGAATTTAAGAGTTCTATGGCTTCATTACGTTTGTCATTGAGGGATTGCTGGCTGGGGCGTTCTGAAAAACTAATGGAGTAGTGTAAGGTTGAGTCGTCTGCGTATGAATGGATGGGAATTAAGGTACAGGTAAGGAGATCATTTATAAAAATTAGAAAGAGAATAGGAGATAGGACAGAGCCCTGAGGAACACCGGAGTTTATAGGGTGAGGAAGTGAACAATGGCCGTCCACAACCGCGGCTATGGAACGGCCGGAAAGGAAATTAGAGACAAAGGCACAGATGGAGGGATAGAAACCGAAGGAGGGTAGTTTAGAAATTAAAGATTTATGCCAGACTCTATCGAAGGCTTTCGATATGTCTAGTGCAATAGAAAAAGTCTCACCGAAGTCCCGAAAGGAGGATGACCAAGAGTTAGTAAGATATGAAAGAAGATCACCAGTAGAGCGACCCTTAAGGAAGCCATACTGGCGATCTGAGAGCAGATTATGAGAAGAGAAATGCTTAAGAAATTTGGAAGCAAGAATAGTTTCAAAAACTTAGAAAGACAAGAGATAAGAGCAATTGGACGATAGTTGGAGGGTTGAGAGCGGTCACCCTTCTTTGGGACAGGTTGAATGTGAGCAAACTTCCAGCATGAAGGGAAGACGTTAGAGGATAGACAGAGACGAAAGAGTTTGCCTAGGCAGGGAGTCAGCACGGAAGCACAGTTTTTGAGAACAACAGGAGGAACACCGTCCGGACCGTACGCCTTATTAGTGTTAAGCCCAGAGAGGGTAGAAAGTACATCTTTAGAAGAGATTAGGATATTAGGCATAAGTAAGAGAGAGGAGGGCGGAGAGGGAGGAATAGCACCGGAATCATCCAAGGTGGAGTCTGCATATAAATATCTGTCAAGCCTTTTTGTGTTAACCCTTTCAGTACATTATGACGCTCTTCCTTTGTATCTGGTGATCAGTAGACGATTTGATACAGTTTAGGAGGGAATTGAGGGAGGTTGGTGTTTAATTTGGGATACACTTTACCCCATTGATTCCCTGAGGGCCTTCCAAAGCTGAGTAAAATCGTATAATGTTAGCCAGACAATGCAGGAACAGCGTTATCCTATACTGAAATGGAATAGGGATCAAACATACGCTGTCAACATTATGGGTTTGAAAAGGGTAAATAGAGCGTCCATAATAATTTACTCATATTCAAGTATATTGCTATACTCTATTTTTTTCCAGCTGATCGTAAAATGAATCCCTTATTAGCTGATTTTTCGATAGTTAATGGAAATATATGAAAGTACTATGGCTGTGTCTCGTATTAATGCCAAGTTTTCAGAATAGCCATCATCTTTCGCTACAGAATCTACCCTATAGCCGAGTAACAAAGATAGAAACATGACAATTTACCCTCAACTGGAAAAAAATTGACTTATAGTGATATACCCATCTATAATGAGGGTATATAAGTAAATCACAATCAATATACCCAATAATTGTACGGTTGCCCAAATATACGTTCCGTTTCTCTCCGTGATCTTATACATATAATTATGATGCGCAAGATTGAATTACGAGTCATATTCAGTGGCTAACTCATGTGATTAGTCAACTGATAATTAAACGAAACCACATTCGCAATTCATTCATACTATTTTACTTTCAACCATAACAACCCGACGAGGAACAATATGTGGGCAATTGACCACTTGCGAGTTTCAAGCTATAAGGAAGTTGGAGCCGTAAACATCGATATTAAAGATAAATGCAATAATAATGTGAGTTTCTGATGGATAAAAAGTTTGATAAATTTGTTTATATGTATTTATATATGTATCATGACCGCATTTTAGCTGATAATTCTACTAAATATTGATGGCCACAGCTCCAACTTCCTTATAGACCGAAACTCGCAAGTGGGCAACTGTACAGTGCATACCGGTACCTTTTTGATACACTTGATAATATGTTGCAGTGTTATTTCACAAGAACAGGGTCAATAAAGTGAAACGTTAGCAGTCCATGTCTTTCGATGTCTTCCGACTCATCATGTGATGTATATTCAGAAAGACATTACATGACATGACATTACATTACTCTACACCAATCACATTTTCTTCATGTATATTTTCCTCTCTCTCTCTCTCTCTCTCTCTCTCTCTCTCTCTCTCTCTCTCTCTCTCATTATTCGTATATCAAGGAACACACCACAAATAAGCAAAATTAAAGTAGAATAAACAAACATCGTCACCTTTATTATCCAACTTAACATTTGATATATTGTACATCCGGACAGCCATTTATTGGTACAGTTTACCCCAGGTCTATTACAGTACCTTGCAGTCCTTGTCATTAATCCTTTCAGAACCGCGAAGCCTTATTTTTATATAATATTCTGGTTAATATCAGCTTAAGAAGTAAAAGAAGGATATTTAGGAGAAAAACAAAAAACGGGGAAATTGTAAGTTACATAATTAGGGCGTCGCCTCGCAAAGACTTTTTAAAGATCGTATTTTTAATAATAACCCAAATATTGCAGCCAAATGCTTAATTTAGTGAGATAGTGACAAGATAGCTTACGCCAGATAGTTAAAAATTCAGAAGAGTCCAAGTTGGGAACACGAGAGCAAGCAAGATTGTTGCGTACATACACTCAACATCCACCTTTGGCTTTGAATTGAGGACAAGGATTGTAGCAAGATATAGAGAAGATTTTACTGTCTGTTGCCTTGGACAACTAACTTTCGGTGAGAACGAGAAGATCAGGGTTGGCGGAGGAGAGGTGGTGTTCAACAGAGTGGAAGTTAGAAGAAAGGCCACGAATGTTGCAGAAAGCTGTAGTAAGAGTGGAAGATAGCCGCCCAGAGCATTTTGAAGGGTCGGTACCATGGGCCAGACCACTGGGGGTATTTCTGGTCCCCCCTCCCCTGGGGACTCCGAGGCGGGTCGTTTGTTCACCATTATTATTTTGTATTTCTAATTTTTGTTTGAAAAGGTAGTGTAGTATGTTATGTGTTTGTGGTATAATGTATTGATAGAAAGAGAAGGTGTTTTGGAGGGCAGGCTGGGGTTGCCCTGAATATTGATGAGGCACGGAAAGGATCAGCAAGGGAGGCCAGGTGGTGAAACAGGAGTTCCAGCTGTCCTCGTCAACCACCTAGGACTTCCAGTGAGTACGGCCCTGTTCGGCTGGTGCCTACAGCCTCTCCTCCTTGTGTGAATGTATAGGTTTTACTTTTACTCAGTGTGTTGAGATGTCTAGAGCTAATGTGGAAGTATACGTTATAATATTTCGTAATGTAAACCTTCGTAAGGAATTTCATAAACCTATCACAAACACAGAGGACATAAAGCCACTCCGGTCCAAGGATCTCATAACTGAAGATAAAATTACCTGCTTGAGAATACCAGCATGATTTTATTAATTGAATTCTGGCAATTGCTAAACGATCTTATTAATTTCTAAGAGTACCTTCGGGATGAAAGGGTTTAGTTGAGACCGAGTTGATCTCTCTTATAGCTAAAAGTCCTTCCTATGCTGCCTAAAGTCGTCTAGTGTTATCCAGAATAAAGTTTAACGAAATCTAGTATGCTGAAAGGGATAATATATTACTGTAGAGCAGACTAAACACAACACGAGCTATAAAACGTGGTGGTTATATAGATTGTTTAGACCATGGTATAAGGGAACATGGGCCGGTTTTATGGACCACTTTCTCCCTCATGTTTAGCCCCATTAGTTTTCAGATGATAAGATGTTTGCCCCATTAGTTAGTCGATTTTAAGACCTTTCGCCCCATTTCTTCGTCAATATTTAGACCTTTCGTGCTATGTAGGTGTCGATTTTTTCCCTGGCGAACGATAGTGAGCCTGTAATGTTGGAAGAACCGGCCTTCGGCCGGATTTTTTTTCTACCAAAAAATGTACAAATTAATCTAGAAGGAGGATCTAATGGATGTTTTTTTTTTTATTTGATAGAGGTCTAGGGAGGAAACTAGAAAAATAATGAATACATGCAAAAATCGCCCAAAAAGTGAACCCTCCCCCCTTAAAATAATTATCCATGGTTTAGATTATGGGTGGCCGCCAAACATGTCCAGATACGAATGTTAGAAAAAAAAAAACATCGTTGTACGAAAGTTATACAGAATACAGTGAAAAAGGCATCTTAATACTGAAAGGGTTAACCCATTCAGTACCAGGGACGTTGTTTTTTATCATATTCTGACAACTTTAACGATTTGATTTAGCTTAGGAAGGACCTCTAGCAAAAATGAGGCTTCAAACAATCTCAACCAAACCTTTTAACCCTTAACTGGCAGCGCGCAACATATGTCGAGTGCAATAAATTTGGACAATGTGGCGGTGCACGACAGCTGTCGAGTGCCATTTTCAGCACGTAATGTTGCTGAGAGAGAGAGCTGAGCGGTGGGACGAGCGTAGTAACCTTATGACCGCTCCCCACGACCACCGTGGACCTACTGAACTGTATCCCACCCTTCTCCCCCCTTTCTCACTCGCTACACAGGGAATTATGTACGGAAATTACCTTATTTGAGGGTTTTTGCACTCGTGTTGCACGATCGTTGCAAGAGAACCAGCGGTCGTACAAGGATGGTTCGGGTGTCATTGGAAAGCTCTGTTTACGCCCTTTCAGGGATAGATACTTGTTTTACGCTCTGGGTCTTGTTTATGCATGAAAATGAGCACGGAAACAACCCTATTTAGGGTAAAAAATGTGCGGTACGGTGTAAAATACACACCACCCGCTCTTAAGGCGTTAACTACCACAGATCCCTCCTAAGCTGCTAAATATTGTATAAATATAGGTAGAAAAACACAACACGTCGGTGATACTAAAAGGGTTAATACAAACATACGAATGTTATACAGAATAAAGTGGGAAAAGGCATCTTAATATTGAAAGAGTTAAGGGAGACCACTTCGCTTGTTTTCTCTTTCTCTCCCTCTCTTTTTGGCTTGTAGTTATTCGGCCCCATTCGGCCTAGTGTTTTAAGACGTTTACCCCATCCAGGTGTCAATATATATATTTTTTTGTTTTTACAGCAAGCTAAATTTGTACATTTTTCGATAGAAAAATGTCTCCGGCGAAGCCGGATTACTCCATACAATGCTGGCTCGCTATCGATCGCCAGGAAGAAATCAACACCTGGATGGGGATAAACGTCTTAAAACAGTTGGTTGAATGGGGCCGAATGGATACAAGCCAGGGAAGGAGAGAAAGGGAGAGAAAGATAAAAACAAAACAAAAAACAGACAAATCACAGCGATAGGTATATTATAATCAGTCGGCCTTGAGAGGGTTTAAGGTTGGGCTAGCCGCTAGTGTGTGCGAAACATGTCCGGATACATTAACCCGTACAGTACCAGTGACGTCTCCTTTATTGGATTTCAGCTACATTTAGACGATTTTATAAAGCTTAGGAAAGACATATATAGGGTAGCTAAAAGGCTGAATTGAGATCGTCTATAGCCTTTTAATGGGTAGACGTTCTTGCTAAGCTGAATAAAATTGTCTAAATAGTGAACAGGTTATAATAAATAAGACGTCACCGGTACTGTACGGGTTAAGGTCCACTAGACTCGCGCCACTGTCACGTGTACCCTGCAGTCAGAGGTGATGTACGTAATATTGAATATATGAGTAACAAGCTGATGCAATAGTCTAACCCCTTCTATACTAGTGCCGTACTTTTAATTTTATTCTGGCTACTATTAGACAACATTATTCGGTTTAAAAAGGGCCTCCAGCAATTAACAGGTATGAACTATATCACTTAACCCTTTTAACTACCACAGATCCTTCTTAAACTTCACAACATGGACTAAATATAACTCAAATACAATTACAAACACGTCGCCGATACAGAAAGTGTTAAGGGGAGATATCCACTTGAGGGATTTTTTTCTTGACCCCTTTCTCCCTCATGTTTAGCCCCATTGCTTTTGAGATTTTAAGACGTTCGCCCCATTATTTTGGCGATTTTATTAACTTTCACCCCATTTCTGACAATTTTAAGACCTTTCGTGCCATTTAGGTGTCGATCTTTTCCTGGCGAGCGATAGCGAGCCTGTAATTTAAGAGGAACCGGCCTTCGGCCTGAACATTTTTCTACCGAAAAATGTACAAATTTATCTTGAAAGGGGGTCAAGGGGGTTTCATTTTAAGTTTGATGAAGGTTAAGGTAATACACTAAAAATCTCCCCTTAAAACCTTGCCTTCAAACACCTACCCAGATCAGTGGTTTCTCTCATCTAATGTTGACTGTCTCAAGGTTGTCATACTGCAGAGAACCAGATATTATAGTCCATTAATTAAGGGGAGATAGGCCGGTTTTCTTAGACCCCCTTCTCCCTCATGTTTAGCCCCATTAGTTTTCAAATTTTAAAATGTTTGCACCATTAGTTTGTCGAGTTTAAGACCTTTCGCCCCCTTTCTGTGTCAATATTTAGACCTTTCGTGCTATATAGGAGTCGATTTTTTTGCCTGGCGAACGATAGTGAGCCTTTAATTTTGGAAAAACCGGCCTTCGGCCGGAACATTTCTCTACCGCAAAATGTACAAATTAATCTAGGAGGATCTAGTGGGTGTTTTTTTTTTAAAGTTTGATGGAGGTCTAGGGAAGAAACTAAAAAATAATAATTAATGAAAAAATCGACCAAAAAATATACCCTTCCCCCTTCATTATAGGTAGGCCAGAAATAGTGACCCCTAACCTCTCTAACTCAAAAAGGGCTAAAGCAAATGGGCTGTAATTTGCCACACCTCTTACTTCGCTGCCTCTTCCTAAAAATGGTCACCATAATTATTAGCTAGGTTTGCTCTAGCCGTATTTATGTTTCGCCTACTTATAATGAATAGACTATAGTGCAGGATATTGTACAGTCATGCGCAACAGTCGTGTCCTATCTCCAGAATCTCAACTTTAACTATAGCTCTACTAAAAAACGCAAAATAAACCATCAATTAAAAACAAAATGATAATAATAAATCTTAACCCGTTCAGTACCAGGGACGTCCTTTTCATCATATTCTGGCAACTATTTGACGATTTTACTCCGCTTAGGAAGGACCTCTAGCAATAGTAAGGCTGCAAACTATCTCACCCAACACTTTTAACTACCACAGATCCTTCCTAAGCTGCAAAAATATCGTTTAAATATGGCTAGAGTAAAGTATAACACACGTCGCTGGTACTCAAAGGGTTAACACCCATGACAAAGGTTTTACACCACGGTCCATCCGGTGTGATGGTCTGTATAAAGCTGGTATCACACGAGCGCATATTCCCTCAACATTTATGCTCAACACAGGTCTGGCAGCTTATGAGGTCGACATATATAATATTTCTGATACCTATATTCATCTATCATCAAGCTAGTTTCCGATACCAGCGCAAAATAGTCCAGAAATATTGCCAGAATTTTTTTGATTATCGAATGTTGACTATAAAAGCTCTCGTGTGATACCGGCCCACCTCCCACCTCGGTTTTTTTTCTCTTTCTCTCCGTCTCTCTTTGGCTTGTATCCATTCGGCCCCATTCAGCCTACTGTTTTAAGACGTTTACCCCCATCCAGGTGTCAATATTTATCTGGCGAGCGGTAGCGAGCCAGCATATATATATATTTGTTTTGACAGCAAGCTAAATTTGTACATTGTTCGATAGAAAAAATTCTCCGGCGAAGCCGGATTACTCCATACAATGCTGGCTCGCTATCGCTCGCCAGGATGAAATCGACACCTGGATGGGGATAAATGTCTTAAAACAGTTGGCTGAATTGGGCCGAATGGATACAAGCCAGGGAAAGAGAGGAAGATAAAAAAGGCCGGTGACCCCCCTTCATTAAGTAAAGCGTTATGAGGGGTGGGGGTTTACGCTTTACCACCTTGATTATCTCCGTGTAGTTTCCATTTGGGGAGTGTAGTGGATGAATGACTTGCGTTATTTAGCATGACACACAGACTCCGCCACATGTTATCCAGCTTACCTCAGTTAAGGGGAGACGAGCTGTTTGTTTGGTCATTCATTCCTTTATGTCTTAGTTTCCTCACTAGACCTCCATCAAGCTTAAACAAAAAACCTAGACCCCCTTTCAAGATAAATTTGTACATTTTTCGATAGAAAAATGTCCCGGCCGAAGGCCGGTTTCTCTTAAAATGTCAGGCTCGCTATCGCTCGCCAGGAAAAGATCGAAACCTAAATGGCACGAAACTTACGAAAGGTCATAAAATTGACAAAGAAATGGGGCGAAAGGTGTTAAAATCGCCAAACTAATGGGCCGAACGTATTTTAATCTCAAAACAAATGGGGCTTAACACGAGGGAGATAGAGGGCCAGAGAAACGACTCGTCTCCCCTTAAACTCCCAGTTATAGCTTACTCAAAATCAAGTCGGGTATATTGATAGCGCGTATCCTAGGTTCGAATCCTTGGAGTACCACATACATTCATTAGTTTCATTGATTTCATTAGCTAGGTTTATTTGTAAGTAAATTGGTTGGTTGGTGAACAAATATGAATAACAAAAATTAAAATAATTGCATTTATCCTATAATAAAAGCTTATCGCTACCAAACTACAGTATATCCATAAGGGAAAACTATTATGGGCACTTTAATTACCCTTTCCACACCTTCATAATAACCCACATTTTGAACAGACTACTATGGCCTAACTTTTGCCAGTGCCTGTAGGGCCGCGTGGCTCTTGTATCGTGGCACTGAACGTGTCTCAACATGTTTCCCGCGACACACACATAACCCCGGGAAGCCTGCATATAACCCCTTCAGTATACAGTGACGCGGCCTTGTAACTCATTCGGTACCGGTAACGTCCTTTTAATTAAGGGGCTCACAGTCTTTTTTTATCTTTCTCTTCCTCTCTCTTTGGCTTGTATCCATTCGGCCCCATTCAGCCTACTGTTTTAAGACGTTTACCCCCACCAAGGTGTCAATATTTTCCTGGCGAGCGGTAGTGAGCCAGCATATATATATATATTTTTGTTTTGACAGCAAGCTAAATTTGTACATTTTTCGATAGACAAATGTCTCCGGCGAGGCCGGATTTCTCCATACAATACTGGCTCGCTATCGTTCGCCAGGAAGAAATTGACACCTGGATGGGGATAAACATCTTAAAACAGTTGGCTACATGGGGCCAAATGGATAAAAGCCAGAGAAAGAGAGAAAAGGAGATAAAAATTAAAAAGGCAGGTCCCCCCCCCCCTTAACATTATTCTGGCTATTAGGCGATTTTATTCAGTTCAAAAAAGGCCTCCAGCAATGATCAGGTTTCGTATTATCTCACTTAACCCTATTTACTATCACAGATCCTTCTTCAACTGCACACCATTGTCTATATAGAGCTAGAATAGAATTTATAAGACGTCGCCGGTACAGTAGGTGTTAACCCCTTTATTACCGGTACCGTCCATTTAACTATTACTATTATGGGTACTATTAGACGATTTTATTAAGTTTAAACAGGGCGTCCAGCAAGAAACAGGCATCCAACAATATCACTGCACTATTTTTACTACCACAGATCCTTATGAAACTGCACTAAAACGTCTAAATTTAGCTAGAATATAATAAAGAAACATCGCCGATACAGAAGGGGTTAATACATTATTGCTGTTAATAGACCATGTCATAAATTTTAGACAGTTTTTGTAGGAGTATAAGAGCTAATGGAGGTAGATATAAACCCTGTGCCAGAGGTCCTTCCTAAACTGTATGAAATAGTTTAGTGTCAGCAAGAATATATGGGAAAGAACACATTGGAGCTCATTGACATCTAATATATTTCCAATGCTAGCTATATTTCCTCGACACAGTCCGGTGAACGGGTAATGGCAACAATATCTAAATATGTATAATATCGATTCCGTAATGGACCTTCTCGATAACTTTGTGGTTACGTATGATAAAAGTTGCTTAATATGTGTTTCGAAGAACCAGTTATGTAATTATCTTTCTGGAGCCTTTACATGCCAGCAAAGGGGGGCAATTAACATGAACAGAATAAATGCAAATCTAGGCTCTTATCTCTCGATTGACAATTACTATTATCCATTGCTGAGGGCGGAACTAATCCTAACTTTGACCTCTCTCTATTACTCAGCAAGCTAGCTCATTTACTACTCTAATGACTCCGAGCTCATCATTCTCGTGGCGAGGACCGCTCTACCTGCAAAGTGCTGAACTCTGCAAGACTGCTGTAGGTTTGTGTTAGAGGCGTGGAAACCTAAATTAAATCTCCCAATAAATATGTGGTGGTACCTGTCAAATGCGTGCCCCTTTAGTATATATATATATGCTTCAGCTATCTTGCCATGCATCAAGAATTCCAAGTTTTTGAAGAAAATCTTAAGAACAAACGGCTTCCCTTTTTTAATAATTATCTGGTAGGATATCCATAATTTTACATACACATAAGCTTATTTTAATTTTAACATTAGTTTATTGTTGTTATTCAGTAAACATTAACATTTAAATATTGTCTTGTCAGATCTTAGTGCCAAACACTTAAAACTTTAACATTTCATTAATAACGCCAGCTATCATTATCTCCGGCTTGAACACTTTCTACTGCCTTTAGTTTCACCTACCACACTCTCATCTACTGTATACTGACTACTTCATTTTATATTTATTTTACCTTTTTCAAGTTTATATATATATATATATATATATATATATATATATATATATATATATATATATATATATATATATATATATAGCCTATATACTGTATAATAGTATAACACAAATTCATACAAATAATATATTGATTTTGTTCACATATTTGTTGTATTTTCCTATCCTCTATGTTCTTGGTACTATAATAGGAACTTCAAGGTCACACATGGCTTTCACAATATACAGGTAACTCTTTTCCTCGGTATCCTTAGCAATTACTTTTAATTACTATGAAATATATTTTGTATCTGCATGGCCTTGAGCCACAATGCCCCTCTTATGTGTCGGAGCTTGAAATGAAGGTAAATAAAAACTAAATATTTTTTTTTTTTGGCAGACTCACACACGCTCACTGTACCCAGAGATAAACACTCAGGTTCAGACACAGAGACACACATACATAGATATACTGTATACATTTTAAACAGAAACCTATGTACATGACTCGATCACGTGCCCAAAAAATAAAAAATAAAACGTACACTCTGGCGCGCTCTCTCTCTCTCTCCTCCAGATGCCCCCAACCCCCTCCCCCTCATTCCCTCATTTTAGCCAAGTCGTATTCTCCGCGTATACGTACTTGTAGAATTCGTCACCGGTATCACTCAAAACGTTTTGAGGCCCTGATAGGAGGCACAGCCCTGCTACCCCACACTCACTCAGTATCCAGCACCAGTGAAGTAAGGACCACCATTATTAGTTAATCCTATAGTGAATCATATACACCTCACAAGATGGCTAATACCACAATCATGGAGGAAAAGCCTTCGACGATTAACCTCACCCTTCTGGATTCCGTCGGCGATCCAAGAAATACTGCTTTGACTGTGGAAGATATGGAGAGACAAGGAGAAGAGGGGCGTTCCTGTTTTCACCCCTGGCCGAAGTTGGTTACGCTGGGGCTTATATTCACTCTGCTTAACGTTTTACTGACTGTGGGATTGTTTTCCTCTACTTGTCTGAGCAGCACCACCGCAGCACCATACACAAACCCCGAGCACCCCACCAGTACTCTTGACCCCAGTACTTTTGAACCCAGTACTATTGAACCCAGTACTCTTGAACTCATCTGGAACATCTCCGACACAGCTATGAATAACATGGATCCGGCATTACAGCAAAGGATCAATGAACAGTTTCGGCGACAGGAGGAGGAACTGAAGAAGACGGAAGAGTGTCGACCTGTGTTAGTGAACGTCGCCGTCAAGAGTCTGCTCAGTCCCCACGATAGTTTGTTGGACGAGTTGTACTTGCAGCCTGAAAACGTGGCTATTTATCAGTGTTCCGGCTGTGATGTTGGAGGGTGTACAGGGGAACAAGAGGGGTGGTATGGGGTGTGTGGGGGGGACGGATTCTGTGCACCCGTTGCTGACCTTGAACAATCCTCTGAGACAACTAGTAATGGGCCTTCCACTACTTTAGAAAACACCAATAGTCGATACAACACCCTTACTACCAACCCCTCCAACGCTACCACCATCCCTGCGACCAAGACCATATTTCTCAAGACCATACACGAGGGGTATTTCCACGTCCACATCAGGGACATACCTCAACACAACCGCTGTGGATGTCGCCTTCAATAAACGCTCATGTTCAAGGTAGGACACTTTAGTATTAACCCCTTCTGTAATGGCGACGTCTTTTTTATCTTATTCTAGCTATATTTAGACGATTGTGTGCAGTCTAAGAAGGATATGTGGTAGTAAAAAGGGTTAAGCGAGATAGTTCGAAGCCTATTAATTGCTGGAGGCCAATTTTAAACTGAATATAATCGTCTAACAGAATCCAAAATATAGTTAAAAAGACGTCACCGGTACAGATGGGGTTAAAGGAAACTACAGTATAGGCCTACACTGTCCATTTAACGGAGGTGAAAATGTAATGTTTTGTTAATAATTTAATCACTTCAATATTACATATTTGTATTCTATTCCAGCTGTTACTGTGTATTATTCACCTTTAGAGAGACCTTTGTTAATCAAAGGTAAACTATTTACTGGCACTGACGTAGATTATTCGAGGCGTTGCAAAGTTATTAATTGGCTTTAACCTATTCCAATTTTAATAATAAACTAGCATTATTAAATAGTATTTGAGTGTCCTAGTGCATTGATATTTAGATATAACGTATCAACTTTATTATAACTATTATAGTATGTTAACATGGTTACAGATTTTGTATTAGCCTGGAGAAGGATCGAACTTATGATATTGAAAAGGCTCACTCAATTTATTGTGACTACAGTATATAAGACAATATTACTAAACCTTGGAAGCGCCAATGGAATTTTCTTTTCTTTAGTGTTATCGCATTTAGGAAATAATTATTTTAAGTAAATTTAATAGAACTCCATTAATGTACGTTATATTTTTCTTCTGCAGGGAGAGTGCGAAAGGCGACAACCACAGAGCCTACATGGCTGTAAATGATCGTAACCAAGACCTCAAAGTGAAAGTGACGAGAGTACACCAGATCAGCATCAGAGTTTGGACAAGGCACAGATGGTGAAACAGAAAATAGTGAATGACGAACAGTGATCTGGTTTATTTTTTCACATATTTACCCATTTGTATATATTTATTTATCTAGGTTTTAATTTCTTATAAATTATTATTTATTTATATATTTATTTATTATTATTATTAATAATTTGTTGTGTGTGTGCAGGCTAGGCTTCTCATGTGAAAAACCACCTTAATAAACCCTGGCAACAGAGATTCCAACTCCCCCCCCCCCCACGCCAATGTACAGAGCGCGTTAACCCCTAGACCACCATAATGCCCTCCACGACCTATTGATCCAAAACCTCCCAGATACTGCCTCACTGCCACAACCATGACGTCACAAGGACTGGTGACGTCATTGTAGTTCAACCTTGAACGTTCTTTAGGCAGCAACAGCCCATCACATGATACACACACACACACACACCCACACACATATACAGACATACACTCACATGTTTCTTACCCATTCTCCATTAACACATCGTCGTTGTTATAACAAGATTTCATATATTCTTGACCACGACTGTACGTCCACTAGTCAGCCTAGCTATCTGCAAGGCAATGGTGCCATCTATGTGTTATTAGCCACCATGTTGTAAACTGTGGGTTGCTTTTGTAAGTGCTACCGAGATGGTTCAATCCATACAGCCAAAGTCAATAGTTCGTCCATAATGCTGCTCATATGTGTATAATATTAAGTTAATATCACTTTTCCTGGATAGTTCTCACGTGTTATTCTAATTCCAGGGACTATAATCTCACATCATAGACGTGTCCAGTTAAGGATGTCCCTCTCTCTGGATGGCACACAGATTATCATAAAGGTTTTCGACGAAACACTGAATTTGACTTCAGTTGCACTGTACACAAGCGGATACCTGTTATACAGCTACTAAAAATATTGATAATGTAGCTATTTATAATGTTTCTTAAATGTGTGATCTTTATTGATTCTATGGATAGTGTGTGTGTGTGTGTGTGTGAGAGTGAGTGAGAGAGAGAGAGTGAAAGTTACCATTGATTCTAGTACTCAACATGTTATTTAAGCGATGAAATAATCACCGTGTTATATCAATATCCATATACAGATACGTATTACATACAACACCAGATATATTTATTTAGCTTAGTAATAACCTCTTATTATCAAAGGGTTAATTTGTGTGTCCTATCGTGGTGTAGTAAATTATGTATCATTTATTTATTGTCTTCACTCATTGTATATATTGCCATTCATTACTCTGTGAAACACTGGTGGGGAGAAGATATTATTATTATTTATATGTATGTGTCTGTCTATATTTTTATATCAAGTAAAGCTATTACAATGTGCACATTTGTTTCAGTTAAAATCTCCTGTTGAACTATTTAAATACGGTACATGTTTACAGTATTTATAAAAAAAAATCTCAATATATATACTCTTAAGAGGGGTGGCCTGCTTTTTGTTATTTCTGTCCTTTTCTCTCTTTCTCTGGCTTGTATCCATTCGGCCCCATTCAGCCAACTATTTTAAGACGTTTATCCCCATCTAGGTGTCGATTTCTTCCTGGCGAGCGATAGCGAGCCAGCATTATATGAAGAAATCCGGCTTCCGGAGACATTTTTCTATCGAAAAATGTACAAATTTAGCCTGCTGTCTAACAAAAAATAAAAATATGCTGGCTCGCTACCGCTCACCAGTATGAAATTGACACCTGGATTGGGATAAACGTCTTAAAACAGTAGGCTGAATGGGGCCAAATGGATACAAGCCAGAAAAGGACAGAACCAAAACAGGTCACCCCCTTAAGGTTATTACTATATCGCTCTACTATAAACAATCTTTACCTGTATATATTTACCTACTAAGCTACCTGGGTTTTGCCTCGACGTCTTTATCCTTACGCCAGGCTTTATTTTATTTTACTACAATCAGACGGTTTTATTCAGTTTAAGAAGGTCGTGTTGCAGGAAATAGATAAGTTACATTTATTACCAGTTCGATCTCTATAGGTCCTTCCTAAACTGCATAAAGGCATCTATTATTGCCCAGAAAATAATATGAAATAATAATAATAATAATAAATGAAATAATTCTATCATCACCACACTGCAAGGCTTATTACAGATAAGTTGCAACGGCTTTGTAATGCAACACAATAAGTTGATCCTAAAGCAGAAATGAATGAAAAAATATGATAAACTTAAGGGAGCCCACCTCGCTTTTTTTTTTATCTTTCTCTCCCTCTCTCTTTGGCTTGTATCCATTTGGCCCCATTCAACCCACTGTTTTAAGACGTTTACCCCCATCCAGGTGTTAAAATTTTCCTGGCGAGCGGGAGCGAGCCAGCATATATATATATATATATATATATATATATATATATATATATATATTGTTTTTAACAGCAAGCTAAATTTGTAAATTTTTCGATAGAAAAATGTCTCCGGCGAAGCCGGATTTCTCCATATAATGCTGGCTCGCTATCGCTCGCCAGGAGTAAATCGCCACCCGGATGGGGATACAAGTCTTAAAACAGTTGGCTGAATGGGGCCAAAAGGATACAAGCCAGGGAAAGAGAGAAAAGGAGAGAAAAAAAAAACGGTGACCCCCCCTTAATATATGAAAAAAAAAAAAAATCATTACACCATTGCTTGAAGCGAAACAATAAACATTACCCTTTTGCTTAATAATAGTAATGTTTAAAACAAAAAAGATAAGCCAACAATATATAACATTTAGTGAGAGAGAGAGAGAGATTCATGCGTACACAGTCTAAGTAACCTAAGCATACGTATTGGCAGGGTCCCTTGCTAATATGCATGAAGATATAATATATATTTATATATTTTTCTGATGGTTTATGACGTGATTTATTCGAAAATTACATTAATATTTGTTGAACATTCTTAATTTCCTAAATTTGTCTAACTTAACCCTTTCAGTACTGGTGCAGTCCTTTTAACCTTTTTAGCTTCTATTGGACGATTTTATTCAGGTTAAATAGGGCCTCCATTAATTAATAAGCTTAGAACTATCTAACTTCATCTTTTTAATACAGCAGATCCTTCTTAAACTTCACAAATCGTCTAAATATAGCTAGTATGATATTTAAAAGACGTCGCCGTTACAGAGAGGGTTAACTAACCTACCATGAAACCTTAAATTTTAATCTAACCAAGCTTACCTAACCCAACCTGCTCTAACTTACCTAACCAAACTTTCCCTCATCTAATCTACTTAATTGTAATCCAACCTTGAGTGGAGGAAAAATTAACACAGTGCGTCCATGTATTGAATATTGTTCACACGTGTGGAGAGGATCCTCTGACACAGCACTTCTAGACAAAGTAGAAAAGAAAGGCTTCCTTCTCATTAACTCACGTCCAGTCACCAATTATCTGCAGTCTCTCTCGCTTCGCCGCACTGTTGCATCTCTCACTATTCTACCGCTATTACAATAATCAATTTTCCTCAGAGCTCTCTCAGTGTATACCACCCCCTCTTCGTAGAGCACATAGCATCCGTCTTGCAACACAATCCCACCCCTACTCTGTGCAATTCTCCAACCTAGAGTGAAATATTATTATCAATTTTTCTTCTATTCAACAGCTGAGCTCTGGAACTCTCTCCCAGAATCAGTCTTACCCTCATCCTATGACTTAAATTGCTTCACAGTCTGTGTGTCCAAGCATTTTGGCTCAAACGTCCCTTGATCATGGCTCTGTCACTCTTTCAACTCTGGGAGAGGCATTCGTCACAGGCAGTTCTGCCTTTTGTCTCCCTCACTCACATAGACAAAAAGAAGTAAGATTATTGCACACACACACACACAACATCCACCTTTGGCTTGAAACTGAAGATGGAGATAGAGGGAGAATACAGAGAAGGGTATGCTGTCAGTTACCTCGGACAACTGGGTTTCAGTGAGGAAAAGAAGTTCAGGTTTGTTGTAGGAGAGGTGATGTTCAACAGAGTAGAAGTTAGAAAAAAAGTCCCTGAATGTTGTAAAAGTTGATAGTGAGAGTGGAGAGAGGCCGTGATTCCAGACATTTTGAGTGGTCGCTGGGTAGGCATCCAGTGTGTTGTAGTCCCCCCTGGCGACTCCGAGGCTGGGCAATGTGTTGTTCTCAGGTTGATTGTTTACATTCTGGTGTATTGGAAAGAAGTATGGTATGCCTCTGAGGTGTAGTGTTAAGGAGAGTGTTTGTGAGAGCTAGCTGGATTACTCCCTGTGAGGGTAGGGCACGAAGAAAATCAGTAAGAGAGGCCTAGCAAATACAACAGGAGTTCCAGCGACTCCTTATCACATTCCTATAGCCTCTCCTGGGTATTGCCCACAGCGATTGGTGCCTACAAACTCCCTATTAATATGGATAGTTGTTCGTAAGTCAACAATATCACGGACTCGTGTTACTTTACCCACATAATTTAAATTCTCTAATTAATTATTGTGTTAAAGAACGAATTAAGGTAAATTTCTACAAATGTCCCATAATGTATTAGGACTTGTATATTAGGCTTTTCTGATGGCTTATGGTGGGATTAATTTTAATACGATATTCATTAATGTCGGAAATCACTTGTTATTTAAATTATCTAGCCTATCATAAAACCTCAATTTACCTAAACTAGCCTTACCTAACTTGCTTCACCTGACCTAAACTAAGATATTTTATCCAATTCAAACCTTATATGGATGATAAAGTAGTAATACAAAAATTGTGAATGTAATGAAGAGGAGGTCAAAATATGGTGGCCATCATGTAAATTATGGGACACTTTTAAATTAATACCAAAATGTAACACTAACCTCGGAGGATTCATGGTCAGCAAATACATATTAGACTAACCTCGGTCATTCAATTACTGTTTGAATATCAATAAGCGAATCACAGTGCACTGATTATGTCATAATACTCGTTGTGTGAAAAATATACAAATCCATAAACGGATACCACCTCCTAAATACCGGTACTGTAGATCTGTATCACGATAATATATTAAGTGGACTAAGAGTTGATCAACATGGCTAACTTGCAGATAATGTTTCAACATAACCTTTTCTTTGATATATTTCATTCCCTTTGCACCTATATGGGTTATTATTGTCGAGGTAAGTGAACTAAATATGTCTGTATTAAGGATAAACATTAAAGATTTCATGGTAAACGTAGCCTAGGCCCTGGACCCAAATAACGACCTAAAAACCCTTACCCTTGGTGTACAGTAGTGGAGAATAATGTTGAGCAGCCAAATAAACACAATGCAGCTGGAAGTTCCCATTAATAGAAGTTGTTTTAAGCCGGTATCACACGAGAGCTTTTATAGTCAACATTCGATGATCAAAAATTTTCAGGCAACATTTCTGGACTATTTAGCACTGGTATCGGAAACTAGACTGATGGTAGATGAATTGAGATAACCGAAATATTATAAACTAGCAGGGGTACCCGGCGTTGCCAGGGTAATCACCATAATCACCATCACTACTACTACCATAATCACCACAAGCATCACAATACTACTACTACTACCATAATCACCGGCCTCGACCTCCCTGTGCCTCATTAAACGGCGACCTCGATTTCGGCCGCTAAATGACTTCCGGTTTTGGATCTGACCTCATCCGTACCCCCATTTTGGGGGGCTGCGAACAACTTTCGTTCCATGCACCTTTTCGATCGGAGGCCTCCTTCTGCCCCAAACGTAATTTTTTTTCATTTTTTTTTCATTTTTTTTTTTCAATATCGGCCTCGAAACGACCTCCGATCGTGGCCTTCCCCCCCCCCCCCCAATGACCTGACCCCGGTCAATTGACACCCACATGCAAAGTTTCAGCTCCCCAGGTCCAAAACTGCGGCCGCCTATTAAGAACAGACACACACACACACACAGACAATCGAAAATATTATATAGACTAGCAGGGGTACCCGGCGTTGCCCGGGTAATCACCATAATGACCATCACTACTACCACCACTACTACTACCATAATCACCATCATCGATCACTACTACCACAATCATCACAATACTACTACTACCATAATCACCGGCCTCGACCTCCCTGTGCCTCATTAAACGGCGACCTCGATTTCGGCCGCTAAATGACCTCCGATTTTGGATCTGACCTCATCCGTACCTCCATTTTGGGGGGCTGCGAACAACTTTCGTTCCATACACCTTTTCGATCGGAGGCCTCCTGCCCCAAACGGCATTTTTTTTTTTTTTTTTCAATTTCGGCCTCGAAACGACCTCCGATCGTGGCCTCGCCCCCTCTATGACCTGACCCAGGTCAATTGACACCCACATGCAAAGTTTCAGCTTCCCAGGTCCAAAACTGCGGCCGCCTATTAAGAACACACACACACAGACAATCAAAAATATTATATAGATGTTGACCTCATAATCTGCCAGACTAGTGTTAAGGATAAATGTTGAGGGAAAACGCGCTCGTGTGATACCGGCTTTAGTGTTCTCATGAAGCAAAAACACTTCACTATTCATTGAACAACACTTCCATAATTCAATTATTGCCGACACCGAGATGTTATAGACACCAGGATGATACTCTTAATAAATGAATGAATGTGACGTCATAGAGGGATTGGGAAACAAAAGAGGCTCATTATATGGACTGATGTTTAGGTACTTGTTACCGAAACTACTACTAATCTTGTCTCAATATTTGAAGGTTATTATAGAATAAGGATGTCGCAAAAATCATAATCAAATTTGTTTCAAACACAAGAAAAACATTTTATGTGCACTATATAAAGCACTGTAAACACAGAAAAACTCTCCCTATAATTTTCCCTATTCACGACAATAAAACTCCTATTAAGCCCCTTACTGGCAAAAAAAGACGATGATTTCAATAAGTTATGGGGGGGGGGGGGGTGAGAGGGGGCAAAGCCCCTCCTCAACCCATCCTGTATCCCAAGGCAAATTTGTTTTGTTGTATTACTCTTAAAATTAAATACATGCGAGTGTTTTAAGATTGTTGGAAAATGGAGAATTTTTTTTTTCTTTCTGGGGATTGTAACTACTTTCAACTACTGTATAATGATGAAAACCACTTAAAACCAAAAAGAAAACCATTACAACATTAGTTGTAGTTTCGGAAATATTTTCCGTTTAATTCTACAGCAGCTCAAATATCGCGAACGTTTGTGACGTCACCGTCGACACGTACTCCCGCAACAACCAGCGTTCGTGACGTCACTGTCGTCACACGTCCTTTATTGACCAATAGAACATCAGCCTACAACACTGCACGGTATAATCCTGCGTAGCGGGACTACTTATATCTCAAGAATTTGGCCTTGTCAGAGTATTATTTTTGTTTGTATTTGTATATCTATTATATATGTTACATCGGAGATTACTATAAATGGTTAGAAGAGGAAAATATAGGGTATTGACAGCTAAAGCAGGGTAGCTTGGAATGAAGCCATAGAACACTTAAATTCTGATCTAACTACTGTCTCCAATGGGGGGAAATAAAAAATTCGTCTGCTATTTTTCCCGCCTTTGGTTCACACCAACCTAAATTTGTTGCCATCGAGTGAATTGAATTTTTAAAATCGCAGTCATCAAAATATCACTGGATTTCTATAGTCATAAATGTTACAGACATATTACTCTAACATTCTATTCAGTACATTGTCCAATATACAAAGTATTTATGATTAATAAAACATATTTGATTAGGCCCACAAAAACACATGGCAGTCATTCGAACAATAGTCCTGTTAATATTTTAATAGATAGGTATCCATGTCCTAAAATTAAAATGATATGTATAAAAACTCGATGAACTTATACAATAATCGTCATTAGCCACTTTACTGGATATTAGATTATACAATTATAAACTAGTTTCAGATCTGGCAAGCGCATAATAAATTGATGCCAGTGTTCGCTACCCATAATAGACATTAAACGAAACTTCTCGGACAGTAAACATCTCTTCCCCACTTAACTTACTTTGTTAAATTTGACATTAGTTGTGCATCTATGTACACATTAGCAGTAATGGTGGTAGATATTTGTTTCTCACAGATGGAAATCTTAATATAATGTGGATTATAGTCTTAATAAAGGTAAAATGTTCAGTTATAGATTGTGTCGTGCGTGCGTGTGTGTGTGTGTGTGTGTATTCCAAGGTTGCCAGCGCACATCACATCTCCAAACTCGCCCAAAAGTAGCCCAATCACTTAATACCGCACAACAGACAATTTCAGCTATTTTAATCCTATCACACACATTTTCTGATATGTTTATCTTTAACAGCCATGCATGCATGATACTATGAGTTCCCCAAATATAACTAGGCCTAGTCCCATATAGCCTACTGTATGAGTAGTGGCCTACGTGTCACATCATTTAAATATTAATGAAATACCACATACATTATTATCACAATCATGCACTCATCAAATCTGCATCAATGTCCCAATCCCCCCTCACAAACAATCACTTAATTAGGCTATTCAGTCACCACCACATAGGCTACCATACATGTATAGTACAACCAACAGAAAGCCATGATGAACGTTTGTATGAAATGTAGCCTAGCTATAGGCTACTCAACACTCGACACCTCTACAACTTTAATAGTATATAGAACCAGCCCAATTCCGCTTTCCTCAATGTTAGTTAGTTAGGATAATACTTCAGAGGCTATCCACCTCATCACACTGTAAATCAAGAATATAATATCGTTTGAAATGGAAACTCGCAAATCTACGCTTCTGAACGAATCCTAACTAGCCCAATGGTGCGAACAAAAGAAGACCTTGGCAACACTGCAACAGTATGTATATCCCGCCGCGGTCAGCTGACGACCTAAACAGTCGCTCGTGGAAAAGGCAGTGTTGTAAACAAATGTTGTCATCATCTTTTTCGAATTTCCTGCATCTCCACATATGTCATTTGCTGCCTCTGTGTTCTATGACATTCTGATTCACATTGATTGATTTCCTGTCACTGGTCTAATAAGAAATATAGCCGGTAACATATTTAGCTGCCCGATTTGATAGTGGATTATAAATTGGTAACTTAAAAGCGCACGATAGCTTGTTTTGTAGGAAAGAAACTATAGTGCGCAGGCGCAGACATTCAACCTGCCAAATTCTACAGCTACAGAATATAATACCGTATGTTCAGCCAATTTCTACTGAAACACGTATTTGTTAGTAACTAAAAAGGAAGTAAATACGGTACAATACTGCAATGAGTATTAAAATTTCGCCCACCCTATTACACCACATTAGATGAAACTAAATTTCTTGTACAGGAAGCTGATATTTATGTATCAAATTATGTTAATAATTATATATTCACTGCATTAACGAGTATATAACCATCATATTATGAATCTAGTAAAAATATACTACACAACTATGTGTCATAGATAGTTGCGAACTGTATTAAACCTCTTAAATCACGAAAACCCTCAAAACACCACAATGGTGCATCACACACGATAGTCATTTGAATAAGACCCCCAGCGCCACCTGGATTTTTAGTACAGTTTTACCTCATTGGGGCAGAGAAAACCTTGTTACCTTTAATGCTTCCAAAACCCAATTTCTCCATCTATCTACCCGTCGGGAACTCCCTGCGGACTATTCCTTATTCTTCAACAATACAAAAATCAATCCTTCATCTTCTCTCAATATTCTTGGTGTCTCTTTTTCTTCTGCTCTCAGTTGGAAGGACCATATTACCAGTCTTGCTAAGGCAGCCTCCCAGAAGCTGGGTGTGCTCAACCGCCTTAGGGGGTTCTTTACCCCTGCACAGCTTCTTGCTCTGTACAGGGGCATAGTGCATCCATGTATTGAGTATTGTTCACATGTGTGGGGAGGTTCCTCTCACACTGCTCTCCTAGACACAAATGAAAGGAAGGCCTTTCATATCATTAACTCCCGTCCACTCACCAACTCTCTGCAATCTCTCTCTCTTCGCCGCAATATTGCATCTCTCTCGCTATTCTATCGCTACTATAATAATCAGTGTTCCTCAGAGCTTTCCCAGTGTATACCACCTCCTTTACGTAGGGCACATGGTACCCGTCTTGCAACACAATCCCACCCCTACTCTGTGCAACTCTCCAACCCAAGAGTGAAACGTTACTCTCAGTCTTTCTTCTATTCAACAGCTGAGCTCTGGAACTCATTCCCAGAATCAATCTTTCCCTCTTCCTCTGACTTAAATTGCTTCAAACTCTGTGTGTCCAGGCATTTTGGCTCGAACGTCCCTTGATTTTGGCCCTGTCACTCTTTCAACTTTGGGGGAGGCACTCTCTATAGGCAGTTCTGCCTTTTGCCTCCCTCGCTCACATAGAGAAAAAATAAATAAAATAATAATAATTACGAAGGCCCACTAGAGTATGTCTAGACTATAAGTACGAAACATACTGTAAAAGAAGAGTTAAGTCAACCTACTTGGGTTGTTGATTACGTTGCTTAATTACGTATAACATAAATATTTTATTAGACTGTACCTTCGTTACTGCACGACGATTCACTCCTTTGCCACTCCAAGCCATTACTGTAATATGGACAAGCCAGTAATTAGTAATAATTTAAATAGTAATGCTGACGTATTTGAGTAGAGGTTGATATCATATAGCAACTAAGTTATTTAGGAAATAGACATATTATATTTACCTTGACCTTTATAGATATTATGCTGCGTAACGACACAACAAGATTTGTTTATGTTGTGCCGATCACCTATTTGTTTATGTTGTGCCGATCACCTATTTGTTTATGTTGTGCCGATCACCTATTTGTTTATGTTGTGCCGATCACCTATTCTCACTTGTCCCTACACCTTAATCCGCTCACCTGGCCAACCGAGATAGAAAGGGTAATAGGTAAACTTATCCGTGAGATTGATTCGATGGTGAATGTTGTGGCAGATGTTAGGAGATATTTGCCTTCTACATTGTCAATTAGTCAATTCCCGACCCTTTTAGAAAAACACCCCCTAGACCCACCTTCAAGATAAATTTGTACATTTTTCGGTAGAAAAATGTCCCGGCCGAAGGCCGATTCCTCTTAAAATTGCAGGCTCGCTATCGCTCGCCAGGAAATAATCGACATCTAAATGGCACGAAAGGTCTTAAATTTGACAACGAAATGGGGCGAAAGGTGTTAAAATCCTCAAACTAATGGAACCAACGTCTTAAAATCTCAAAATTAGTGGGGCTAAACATTAGGGAGAAGGGGTCCAGAAAAACGGTCTACCTCCCCTTACCATGAGTAGCATATTGTAGTCCCCTTTCTAGCTCCGGGGGTTGTCGTTTAGTATTCAGAAATAGAATGATCTTAATCTCAGAATTACCTCTCCAAAATGAGTTTTCTGACCACAAATCGCTCAAAGACACCGGCGGAGGTTGAAGTAACTAAACTAAAGGTGTCTAAACACCTTTGATGGTCACAAAGGTTTTTAAAGTATCCCTGAAACGCCGCAATCGCATTCTGGTGCGCGAAAGGGTAATAGGAGTAGCATTGTCTATCCTTAAACCTAACAATAAACACCATCACCAAGTATCAGTATATCTGACAAAATATATAAGCAAATAAATAAATAAATTATAATCTTTTCTTTAACTGTATTTATATAATATGACCAATTAACGGTTATATAGCAATTTATAATAGTAAGAAAATCATACTGTGTTCCCTTCCATACAAAAATTCACGAGGTGGATATAAATTCGATATGTAGCCAACTGTACATATCTCCCAAGTATCTCTAGAACTATGTATTATTGTACTATACCCTGTTTATTATAGGTAGGCAATCCTGACTCCAACCTCTCTTAACTCAAAATGGACTGGAGTAATCGAGCAAATATTTCTACCACTTGAGAAGCATCAGGCAGGGAAGAGGTGTGGACATTTACAGCCCATTTGCTCTAGTAGCCCTTTTTGAGTTACAGAGGATAGAGGTTGCGATTACTGGCCTGCTTAACCCTTTGAGTACCAGCGACGTGCGTTATATTTTGTTCTAGCTAGATTTAGACGATATTATGCAGCTTAGGAAGGATGTGTGGTAGCTGAAAGGGTTGGTTGAGATAGTTTGAAGTCATATTATTGCTAGAGGTCCTTCCTAAGCTGAATATAATCGTCTAATAGTTGCCAGAATACTATGAAAAGGACTTCCCTGGTACTGAACGGGTTAAAATGAATGGACTTATAGTGAATGGAAATGTTTGTGTGCATAACAGAACACATTAGACTGTGGAGTGGTACTTGAAAAGTAGACAGAATGGATAAAAAAAACCCATCTGAGGAAGAGCACTTTACTGACCACGTTTCGCAGATAGCTTCATCAGCTTCATCAGTGACCTGATGAAGCTATCTGCGAAACGTTGTCAATAAAGTGCTCTTCCTCAGAAGGTGTTTTTTATCCACACATTAGACTGTTAAAGAACTGGTACACATTTCAAGACTATTAACGGAAGAGCTGCGACACTCCTTCGGGAAGGATTTACTGGGTGAATGCGACACTCTTTCTGGTAGATAGCCCATAAAAAAAACACCCTAGACCAAGTGAAATGGAAGCAGTATGTGATTAGGTGGCTTGTTTCCCCTCCACCATCTCCTGCCTTCCCTCCAAATGTGTATCCCCCTCTCCCTCTCCTCCCCCCCTTTCCCCCCTACTCATTTATTAGTTATTATCCATTCCCCACTCGTACAAATCCTCTCTCCTGCCTAAATTACGTCTTTTCACCCTCCCCTACCCTCTCCCGGCCTCCCTTGTCCCTCTTATATGCACGTTAAAGCCAGTTCACACGGTCATGTTTTCATCCATCGTCCACTGAGGGCTGATAATTTCCAGGGCAAATCTCGCCGTGGGGTCATATTTCACTGGGAAATTGAGGAACCAACATGTTGGTTTCTTGGGTATTCGCAGCTCCCAGTTCTCGGGGGAGGCCATGTACGCAGCTCCAAAACCTGTCCAAAACTCACCATCTGCGCATGCGTGTGAATTTATGCCCTGCCCCCCGAAAAACAAATATTATATTAGATTAACCTAACCTAACCTAACCTAACCTAACCTAACCTAACATAACATAACATAACATAACATAACATAATATAATATATTATATTATATTATAATATAATATAATATAATATAACAAAACTAACAAAATAAAAATATAAAAGATCCGAGTGGGATCGAACACTGGTTTTCCTGTTTAAGAGGCCTAACCCCTACCGACTGAGCTACGAAGCGACATGGCAACAACGGTTTGAAGGCTATATTTAAACGCGTTTGGGCCTCGGGAGTGACCATTGAAAAGGAAGAAGAAGAAGGCGTGGGGTGGAACAACTAGAGCTTACCTCATGTATTTATCTCACCCCTGCTCATTATAACCATCATCCTGCACCCCTGAGACCCTCTACAAGCATGAGTGGCCCAAAGATGCACTGATATCACTATGTCATTCTCCGTCCACAGTCCATAACCTTTGACTCGCTCTCTCGTGTGAACACTTTGAATCTCACCGGAAATTTTACGGTAACTCTTCCCCGTTCTTCCCTCGGAATGGAAACTGAAATTGACCGTGTGAACCGGCCTTTAGAGAGCTGAGCGCTCAGTCTGCCTCAGGCAAGCAACCAAGACACACCAATGCCGCGCTCCCTCGTACGCCTCTACCCTCAGCTCAGTCACCTCCCGTCTCAATAGTACAATTTTTCGCTAGTTTTTCCTCTTTACACCCATTTTCTGGTTCTTCAAAGTTCACATGTTTAGTATACAAGTAAAATATGTGCATATGGAACAGTAATATTGCTTTATATAATAAATATAACAACATTTGTCTGAATTGACCTTGAAAGGGGTCACATTGGAGGCACAAACAAATAATTGATGCATCCCTCGGGTTAAAGGGGTAGGGTAATATTTTAGCTTAAATATTTCTTTATAAATTATTGTTTTAGTTTCCTCCCTAGACTTCTATTAAGCTTAATAAATAATCCTCGAGATATGTATGTAAATGTTTCGGTAGTAAAATGTCCCGGTCGAAGGCCGCCGGTTCCTCCAAAATTACAGGACCGCTATCGCTCGCCAGCTAAATGGCACAACAAGTCTTCTATCTATCTATCTATCTATATGCTCAGGCCCAATCCCCATTTTGGGGGTAGCCGACTCAAGACAGAGCAAGAACAGGGAAAACACAAAAACAACATAAAACAAAAAATAAACACAGATAAAAAACACAAACTCTCACACATCCAGGTCACCCAGGAGAAGACCCAGAGACCAGGGTTACCAAGGTCGCTCCAGCACTCCCCCGGCCCCCGACCACCCGGAGAGGTTCCGATCTCGGCAGGCAGACATGCAGCGGAGCCAAAGCCACAAGCCCTCCCACCACACTTCCAGGCACACCCTTCATATTAATCGTCTCCCCGGGCCAGGCGCCTGATGGACTATTATCTAGTCCAACTTGCGCCCGACCCATTACTCCAAATGACCACGTGTTCACTCAACTATTCACAAGCATTCTCCATTCACTCCTGTCCACCACCACTTCCCCTGCCTGATCTATAGTCATTCCTCTATCATCCAAAGCCTTTCTTACACAGTCTCTCCATCTCAATGGGGGTCTTCCTGCCCTTCTATCTCCCCTTGTACCTGACTCACATATTCTCTTTGTAAGCCTTTCATCTCCCATTCGTTCAACATGACCATACCAGCTCAGCACCCTTCTGTCCACTCTGGCTGACAAATGTTCCTGCTGCCCCACTCTCCTACGTATCTCTTCATTCCTCAATCTGTCTCTACGAGTAACTCCACACATACTCCTCAAGCAGCTCATCTCCATCACATCCAGCCCTCTTTTCTCCTTTTTCTTCAGAGCCCATGTCTCAGCCCCATACATCACTGTTGGCACAATTCCTTGATACAGTGCACTTTTTACTTTCACTCCGAGATTTCTCGTCTTCCACATACTTCCCATTGCTCCGAAACCTTCCTTCCTTCACACACTCTCTGTTTTACCTCCACTTCCATACCTCCACTCCTGCTTATTGTTCCTCCTAGATATTTAAAACACTCTACTTGTTCCAATATTTCCCCATCCAGCCTCACATCTAGATTCACCCTATGCTCTCCCCTATTACACACCATTACTTTACTTTTATTGACGTTCACCTTCAGTTTCCTCCTTCCACAAACCACACCAAACTCTTTGACTACCCGCTGCAGTTTCTCATCAGAATCCGCCACCAATGCTGTGTCATCAGCGAACAGCAACTGATTCTACTCCCAATCTCTACCATTCTTTCCTACTAAACCCAATCCTCTTCCCATAGTTCTCCTTTTCACCTCCCTCACCACACCATCCATAAACATATTAAACAGCCATGGTGACATTACACAACCCTGTCGCAAACCTACCTTTACCTCAAACCATTCACTCAACTCACCATTTCCTACTCTCACACATGCTCTGCTCCCTTCATAAAAACTCTTAACTGCTTCTAACAAATTTCCTCCTATTTCATAAATCCTTAACACCTTCCACATTGCTTCACGGTCCACGATCATACGCTTTTTACAAGTCCATAAAAGCCCAAAATATCTCCTTATGCTTCTCTAAATACTTCTAAATACAAGTATTGGTATTGATAAAAACATGGGATGAAAGGTCTTCAAATTGACAAATTAATGGAGCTAAATCTAAAAATGTAAAAAATAATATATATATAATTATACAGTATATATATATATATATATATATATATATATATATATATATATATATATATACCGGTATATATAGTCTATTTCGTTGTTATAACGTTGCTCTTCTTGTCAGATGACGAACTTGAGCATACAATGAATAGGTCAGGATTCTTATTGTGACTTGTTTCCACACCCAATATTACAACGGAATTGAGGCATCTAGCTATTGGCTTGATAAGTAATGTGGGAGCACTAAAACATGACCGTTTTAAGATATTTCGAAAGAAACAGCTCCACTGCTACATCCAGGGATCCTAAAAATGGTTACCACCCAATTTCCGATATCCTGTGTGACGTAATACAAATACACTCTATTGTCCTAATGGAGTAACAGTAACTGTCCTAAAAGAGCAATTGTCCTAGGGTGGGGGTGGGAGGGGGGAGGGGGGGTTGTCCTAAGGAAGCATTAAATGTCCTAGGGGGTGATTGTCTTAAAGGAGTAATATTTGTTTAGGGGAAAATGTTCCTAAACGAACAATAATTGTCCTAGGGGGAATTGTACTAAGGGAGTAATTGTCATGAAAGGAAGGGGGGGGGGGGGGGGATAATCCAGGGGGCAGTTGTTCTAGAACTCTATTACTACTACTACTACTACTACTACTACAATAACTACTTCTTTATATTAGTATTACTACTAGTAATAAGTGATAATACTAACAATAAGACAAATAAAGGTAAACAAAGGTAGGGCATACCCCAAGCTCTCTGTTTCAGTTATCCGGAATTCATACATTAATTTATTTATATCCGCCATGGCTACCCTCAAAACAAACTACGTACGCTCATACACGGCAATTTTCCTTCCAAGTTATGAACATTAAAACAGATTCCTACGAGCACTCTATTGCAAGTTTTATCCCCGACTCTGATCTGAAAGCTTCTGAAATAGCCTATATTATTATACTAATTATGTTGCCTATGATAATTGACACTCAATCTGACTCAAGAATATTGCCAGAAAAATAAATGCCGATGGAAAGTTGTCGGAAAAATGTTTGTGTGACACCACCTTGTATGAGCTGCGCACTAACTTGACCAATCACAGTCTCTTAGTCAACAAACATGCGCATGTGTGTTCTGGAGGTCATAAATGCGCAGGCGTTAAGGGTACAGTCAAAAAGCGTCCTTGGAGATTTCACCATGTAAGATACTTCGAATTTCCCTTTTTGTATTGGTTAATCAAACAAAATTAACACAACTACTCACAATGAGAGCTCACAGACTAAAATTGAGTGAACCAATGATTTATCAATCAATCACAACCTCGATAAGCAAGCATATTCAATGTAGATATCAAACAAATCTATAGGCGAATTCTCCAGGATGGGAAAGCGACCAGCGCAAGCAAGTGCCGGATTTAATCATATCACGTGTGCCACAGGCCCACAGGTGACAGACTGAAGGGTGACAAGGGTCAGAGTCTCAGACGAGAGGAGCCAGTCGTGGAGGGAGGACGTGTGCCCCTACGCTCTCTGACTGTGGGAACCATGAATTGGAGTTACTGGGGTCTCCTGGCCCTGGTGATATCAGGATTAGGTGAGTATTGAGGGAACGGTGGATTTCAATTAAGGGGAGGCAGACAGGTTTTCTGGACCCCCTTCTCCCTAATGTTTAGCCCCACTAGTTTTGAGATTATAAGACGTTCGGCCCATTAGTTTGGCGATTTTAACACCTTTCGCCCCATTTCATTGTCAATTTTAAGACCTTTCGTGCCATTTAGGTGTCGATTTTTTCCTGGCGAGCGAAAGCGAGCCTGCAAATTTAAGAGGAAGTGGCCTTCGGCCGGGACATTATTCTACCGAAAAATGTACAAATTTATCTTGAAGGGGGGTCTAGGGGGTGTTTTTCTAAGCTTGATTTAGGTCTAGGGAGGAAACTAAAAAACATATATGAATACATGAATTAATAGACCAAACAAACGGCCAGTCTCCCCTTAATATAGCAATGTCTGTACTATAGGTAGCGCCAGCGAACTTGACAATAATCTTGACCCCTTAACTTCTTATAACTCGAAATGAATGAAAGCAATTAAGCTGCAATTCCACTCATTTGGGAAGAGTCCACCAGGTAATAGGTGTGGATATTTACAGCCAGTTTGTTTTAGTCCCTTTTGAGTTACGAAGTGGTTAGGGATCGAAGATAATTGTCAAGTTCGTTGGCGCTACCTATAGTAACATATAGTACAGTAGCTACAGTATATGGTTTCTGCAGACACTGTATAACATGAAGGAAACACTTATCTGGGTCCGACATCTTGTGGGTTATTATAATATCGTGTTTAACCCCTTCTGTACCGCAGCGTCAGTTTTATTTTCCTCTAGCTATAAGTTAGACGATTTTGTGAAGCTTGAGAAGGATCTATGGTAGTGAAAAGGGTTAAGTGAGATAGTGTGTAGTTTTTTAATGGATAGACGTCCTTCTTAAGATGAATCAAATCGCCTAATAGTTGCCAGAATATAATGCAAAATACGTCACCGGTACAGAAGGGGTTAATGATTGTTGAGGATTTTGCTTGCATTTGCCCTATTCTAGCAATGTATTTGATTTTGTCCCCTAGATTAACAAAAACGATTTGCTCGACTTTCTTCAAACTACTGTACAAAGTTCCCACCCAGACCCCCTGCAAGCTAAATTTGTACATTTGTCGATAGAAGAATGTCTCAAGGAAGATTTCCTATAAGTTACAGGCTTGATTTCACTCACCAGAAAAATTAGGCACCTGCATGGCGTGAAGCATCTTATCGCCTAAATAATGGGAAGACACGTTTTAAAATCTCCAAACTAATGGAGCTTTAAAAGAAACCCCAGACCCCCCTTCGAGATAAGTTTGTAAATATTTTCGGTATAAAAATGTCTTGACCGAAGGCCGGTTCCTCCTAAATTACAGGCTCGCTATTGCTCGCCAGTAAAAAATCAACACCTAAATTACACGCAAGGTCTTAGTATTGGCAACTAAATGGGGTGAAAGGTCTTAAAATCGCCAGACTATTGGGGCGAACACATAAAAACCTCAAAAACTAGAGGGGCTAAACATGAGGGAGAAGGGGGTCCAGAAAAAAAAATATCTTCCCTTACACCGGCGTCACACCAACAAGTTTATCGGCGACATGTATCGGAGCCTTGAATCCGCTACAAGTTATCATCTAATTTTGATCGAGTTTTCCAGTTTATTCTAATATTCATGCTCAGATTAATATGCAGGATTCGAAACTGCATAATAAACCGTAGGCATGTCCATATTCCTGTAACTGTCTTGATAGCGCAATGCATAGTGCGCGGAATTTCGATGTGAGTATCCTGGGTTCGAGTCCTCGGAGTGCCACATGTATTTGTTAATTTCATTAACTGAGTTTAAATGTGAAGTTGGTTGGTGTAAAAAACATAATAATTCAATTGACCACTTGCGAGTTTCTGGCTATAAGGAAGTTGGAGCCTTCTACATCGATAATAAACACAAATACAATAATAAAATAGGCTTCTGATGGATAGAAAGTAAGTTGAATTGGATTGTATGTATTTATAAATGTACTACGACCATATTTTAGCTGGTAATTCTGCTAAATATCAATGACTACAGCTCCAACTTCCTTATAGCCTGAAACTCGCAAGTGATCAATTGAACTGTACACGACAAGGAACTCTTATCTATCTATATACTCAGGCACATCTGTATATTTTATCTTAGAGTTTCTTATATATTTGATATACATTATATTATAGTATATAGAGTATATAAGGAACTCTAAGATACAAAACACAGTTATAATTAAAGGGGGGTCACCGTTTTGTTTTGTTTTATCTTTCTCTCCTTTTCTCTCTTTCTCTGGCTTGTATCCATTCGGCCCCATTCAGCTAACTGTTTTAAGACGTTTATCCCCATCCAGGTGTCGATTTCTTCCTGGCGAGCGATAGCGAGCCAGCATTGTATTGAGAAATCCGGCTTCGCCGGAGCCGGAAATATTTTTCTATTGAAAAATGTTTAAATTTAGCTTGCTGTCAAAACAAACATATATATATGCTGGCTCGCTACCGCTCGCCAGGAAAATATTGACACCTGGATAGGGGTAAACGTCTTAAAACAGTAGGCTGAATGGGGCCGAATGGATACAAGCCAAAGCGAGAGGGAGAGAAAGATAAAAACAGCGAGGTAACAAGTACGTGTTGATAGTGCATTTTGTACCGAGTGGATATTTTCGAACATAATTCCAGTTAGCACTTTTCAAACCTAGTTCAAACTAGAAAATTTTGAACATAATTCCAAAAACCTATGTTTTGGCCTTTTCGAACTTACTGACGTTTAGGCTACAGTACTTGGAAAGAAATTCGAAAACGTACCTGTTTCATACCCTGCACTATCAACACGTACTTATTACCACGTACTGGTACGTATTTCCAACTAAATTTCATAATATTACGTACGATCCTATTTCCAAGTCCCTGTTCAAAATCGGAAAATTGGTTCTTGGGAAACAAGTTCGAAGAATTAACCCTTCGGTCGGAAACAAATATTTTACCGAAAGATGTAGACAAATTTCTAGAAGGGGGATTTTGGGTATGTTCTTCTAAGTTTGATGGAGGTCTAGGGAGGAAACTATACAATAATGAATAACATCGACCAAAGAATAGGCCCATCCTCCCTTAAGGGGAGAGGAGTCGCTTTTCTAGACCACCTTCTCCCTCATATTTAGACCCATTAGTTTGGCGATTTTATGAACTTTCGCCCCATTTCTGTCCATTTTAAGACCTTTCCTGTCAATTAGGTCTCAATCTTTTCCTGGCGAGCGAAAGCGAGCCTGTAATTTAAGAGGAATCGGCCTTCGGCTAGGACATTTTTCTACCGAAAAATTTATAAATTTATCTTGAAAGGGGGTCTAGGGGGCTTAATTTTAAACTTGATGGAGGTCTAGCGAGGAAACTAGAAAAATAATAAATAAATACAAAATTTGACAAAAAGTGAAGGATCTCCCCTTAAGATTACTATAGGCTTATATTATAAAGAACAAACAAGTCTTAACCCCTTCAGTATACGATGACGCGTTTCTCCATTACAATCTGTTTATTTATTGGAGGACTTTATGCAGTTTCAGAAGAGCCTGTAGGCATTAAAGGGGTACAAACCATCTCAATTAGCTCGGACTTCCAAAATTCCTTCCCAAGCTGAACAAAATCGTCTATTGATAGCCAGAATAAAGTGCCAAAACGGGTCATAATTCTCAAGGGGTCACAAAGGGATATTTGTATTTGCGGTTTTACTATTCAACACTATATTTCCTCTACTTTAAGGGGAGGTATTGAGTTTGTTCCCTATGTTTTCATCAAGCTTAACATTACACCCCCTAGACCCCCTTTCAAGATAAATTTGTACATTTTTCGGTAGAAAAATGTCCCGGCCGGAGGCCGGTTGCTCTTAAATTACAAGCTCGCTATCGCTCGCCAGGAAAAAATCGACACTTTAATGGCACGAAAGGTCTTAAAATTGACAGAAATAGGGCAAAATGTCTTAAAATGTCCAAACTACTAGGGCAAACGTCTTAAGATCTTAAAAGCAATGGGGCTAAACATGAGGGAGAAAGGGGTCCAGAAAAAAATCCCTCAAGTGGAAATCTCCCCTTAACCAACCCAAAATAGCAAAATCCAGTCACACCCCCTGAAACCATTCCCCCTTGCTGGTAACACCCCCACACGCACTGGTACCTACAGAGACGAGCAGCGGTATACACTCTGTAATCTAAGGCTAAATGAGTTAAAATGGGCGTACGGGCGCGAACACATACATTTAAGGGGAGGTTTTTAGTTTGTTTTCTACTCCTCCAGCAATCTTAAAATTTCACCCCCTTGGCCCTCTTTCAAAATAAATTTGTACATTTTTCGATAGAAAAATGTCCCGGCTGAAAGCCGGTTCCTCTTTTATTACAGGCTCGCTATCGCTCGCCAGGATAAAATCGACACCTAAATGGCACGAAAGGTCTTAACATTGACAGAAATGGGTCGAAAGTTCTTAAAATTTTCAAAATAATGGGGCGAACGTCTTAAAATTAGAAAAACAATGGGGCTAAACATGAGGGAGAAAGGAGTCAAGAAAAAAATCCCTCAAGTGGAAATCTCCCCTTAAGAGGGGATGGGCCGGTTTTCTGGCTCTCCTTCTCCCTCATCTTTATCCCCATTAGGTTTGAAATTTTAAGACAATCGGCCCATTAGTTTGGCGATTTTAAGACCTTTCGCCCCACTACGTTGTCAATTTTTAGACCTTTCGTGCCATTTAGGTGTCGACTTTTCCTGGCGAGCGATAGCGAGCCTGTAATTTTAAGAGGAATCGGCCTTCGGCCAGGACCTTTTTCTGCCGAAAAATGTACAATTTTATCTTGAAGGGGAGTCTAGGGGGTGTTTCTTTAAAGTTTGATGGTGGTCTAGCGAGCAAACTAGAAAAATAATAAATACATGGAAAAATCGACCAGAAAAGCAACCCATCCCCCGTTAAATTGGGCGTACGGGAGCGAACACATACGGTACATCAAAAAGTAGAAAATATACCGATAAGAAATCTGGAGAGACGTCGCCTATGCCTGGGTTCAAAACCCTGTACAAGTCCTTTATTAACTATTATTAAGGGTATATGGAAGTCAGGGGTTCAAGTGAGACAGTCTTTACACATCTAAATCTAAATCAGGGGTTCAATTGAGACAGTCTTTACCCATCTAAATCTAAGTCAGGGGTTCAATTGAGACAGTCTTTACCCATCTAAATCTAAGTCGGGTTCAATTGAGACAGTCTTTACCCATCTAAATCTAAGTCAGGGGTTCAATTGAGACAGTCTTTACCCATCTAAATCTAAGTCGGGTTCAATTGAGACAGTCTTTACCCATCTAAATCTAAGTCGGGTTCAATTGAGACAGTCTTTACCCATCTAAATCTAAGTCAGGGGTTCAATTGAGACAGTCTTTACCCATCTAAATCTAAGTCGGGTTCAATTGAGACAGTCTTTACCCATCTAAATCTAAGTCAGGGGTTCAATTGAGACAGTCTTTACCCATCTAAATCTAAGTCGGGTTCAATTGAGACAGTCTTTACCCATCTAAATCTAAGTCAGGGGTTCAATTGAGACAGTCTTTACCCATCTAAATCTCTCAGATTCCTTTTTAAGCTGTAAACAATCGTCTAATGATACCTCGAATAATCTGTCAAAACGCGTCATAACTAATTTATATATATATATATATATATATATATATATATATATATATATATATATATATATATACAGTATAATACACGCACACAGTAATATATAGTCAACCATGTAGGTAACGACCCTTAGACTTTGGACTGTATTGCCCAGGGTCCAGAGAATGTAGTCCTTTAAGGGGGGTCACCGGCATTTTTTATCTTTCTCTCCTTTTCTCTCTGTCCCTGGCTTGTATCCTTTCGGCCCCATTCAGCTAACTGTTTTAAGACGTTTATCCCCATCCAGGTGTCGATTTCTTCCTGGCGAGCGCGAGCCAGCATTGTATGGAGAAATCCGGCTTCGCCGGATTTGTTTTTTTTATCGAATAATGTACAAATTTAGCTTGCTGGGGGTAAACGTCTTAAACAGTAGGCTGAATGGGGCCGAATCGATACAAGCCAAAGAGAGAGGGAGAGAAAGAGAGAAAAACAGCGAGGTGGGCTCCCTTAACCCTGGTATTGCCATATTTTATACAGCACGAGAAATGAGGACAAATATTAACGTGTAAATTCTACAAGCATACTAAATATGTACAGTCAGGCTGGAAAGTCGTGCACATAAACAATCTTTAACTTTATTTTTTGCTTAAATATTTTAATATAAAGTAAGCGTCCCGTTTTGCCCCGAATAAAAACGTCATACCCAACTCTGCGGTGGTTCACCATCATCACTACTAGTCACTATCATTACTATCATCAGCGCTACTACTTTTATAATCATCACCACTACTCTCACCATCATCACTACTACTCTCATCATCACTACTACTGTCATCATCACTACAACTTTCACCATCATCACTACTACTCACTAACATCACTAATACTGTCACCATCATCACTACTGTCATCATTATCCCTACAACTATCACCATCATCTTAAAATCATCATTACTACTGTCACCACCATCACTACTATTATGACCATCATCACTACTACTAGTACTGGCTCGCTATAACTCGCCAGGAAAATATCGACACCTAAATATCACGAAAGGTCTTAATATTGACAACAAAATGGGCGAAAGTGAACATGAAGGAGAAGGAGGTTCTGAAAAAAAAAAAAAAAAAAAACTCCCCTAAAATTGTAGTGACCATTAATTTAGTGTACCGTACCGTGGCAGTGGACCAAGCTTTATTATAGGATTAAATAATCAGTGTGTCTAGTGGTATTAAAGCAAGTGTGTGTGTGTGTGTGTGTGTGTGTGTGTGTGTGTGTGTGTGTGTGTGTGTACTTACTCTAGTTGTATTGCGGGAGTGAGCATGCTCGTTATTTCCCGCCTCCTATATGTGTAGGTGTTATATGTATCGTTGGAATGGCTGTGGATGTGTGTGTAGTCTGTATTTTTAGCCAATTGGTGACATCGGAAACGAAGGCTTAGGGTGGATCTGTATGGTACCATTCTCACTATAGACGGTACCGTCTCGCCCGAAGGCTTAGGTAGCCATCAGCTTAGGTGAACCATATGATACCCATCTCGCCTTGTACCATTTTTGCCAACCCCAGATGGGACGTCACAACGTCGTCCACTTATTCCAGGTACCTATTTACAGCTAGGTGAACTGAGGCTAACACATGAAAGGAGACAAGCCCAATTTGTCTCCGCCCGGCCGGGGATTGAACCCCCGACCCCTCGTGTGTGTGAGACGAGAGCTCTACCTACTAGGCTACGGGCTGTGTGTGTGTTTGTGTGTGTGTGTGTGTGTGTGTGTGTGTGTGTGTGTGTTTTACAGAGGGAAAGGTATATAAATCATACGGTCAATTTTAATTTTATAGTAAGATAAAAGCTTAATAACATAAGTGTACACCGGTCGCTATACACACACACGCACACACCTACACACACACACACACACACACACACACACACACACACACACACACACACACACACACACTACATACTCCTGTTCTTTAGACAATGCTCGCAGGGTGTCATCATATTTCATACCTTCAACATTATTATACCCTCTCTCCCCCCTCCCTCTCCTAAACATGCACACATCCATTATACACACGTTCTCTCTCTCTCTCAAACACACACACACATTATATATATATATATATATATATATATATATATATATATATATATATATATATATATATATATATATATAGATATATAGAGAGAGAGAGAGAGAGAGAGAGAGAGAGAGAGAGAGAGAGAGAGAGAGAGAGGCCCATCTTAGCACAAAGGATAATCTACCCTGTACAATGAAAACACTCTGTTGAAATACATGGGCCAATCCATCCTATGCTGTTGAAATCATTGTACCCCCCCCCCCCCCCCACACACACACAGCTATAATTTAGTCCCATTTAAGCACGAAGGATAATTTACCCTTTACCGCGAAGAAAACCCGTGTTGAAATGTAGACAATCCAAGCTACAGTGCTGTGATTGCTGTATATACAGTATATACGCACACACACAGTCACTCACACAAAGAACACACACACACACACACACACACACGGTCACTCACACAAAGAACACACACACACACACACAAACTGTAGACCACACACACACAGTCACTCACACAAAGAACACACACACACACACACGGTCACTCACACAAAGAACACACACACACACACGGTCACTCACACAAAGAAAACACACACACACAGTCACTCACACAAAGAACACACACACACACACAGTCACTCACACAAAGAACACACACACACAGTCACTCACACAAAGAACACACACACACACACAGTCACTCACACAAAGAACACACACACACACAGTCACTCACACAAAGAACACACACACACAAAAACTGTAGACCACACACACACACACATACACACACACGGTCACTCACACAAATAACACACACACACACATACACACACGGTCACTCACACAAAGAAAACACACACACACACACACACAGAAGGTCACTCACACAAACTTTCTCGGGCGAAGCCACATTCTCCATACAAAGCTGTCTCGCTATCGCTCGCCAGGAAGAAATCGACACCTGGATGGGGATAAACGTCTTAAAACAGTTGGCTGAATGGGGCCGAATGGATACAAGCCAGAGAAAGAGAGAAAAAGAGAGAAAGATTTAAAAAATAAAAACGGTGACCCCCCCTAATAGCCAGAAACAAGTCAGAATCGCTTCCTCGTATCTTGAAGGGTCTGTGGGAGGTGAAGGGATCATTATGAGGAGATGGGCGGGTTTTTGTTATTTCTGTCCTTTTCTTTCTTTCTCTGGCTTGTATCCATTCGGCCCCATTCAGCCAACTATTTTAAGACGTTTATCCCCATCTAGGTGTCGATTTCTTCCTGGCGAGCGATAGCGTGCCAGCATTATATGAAGAAATCCGGCTTTGCCGGAGAAATGTTTCTATTGAAAAATGTAAAAATTTAGCCTGCTGTCAAACAAAAATAAAAAAATATGCTGGCTCGCTACCGCTCACCAGTAAAAAAAATTGACACCTGGATGGGGATAAACGTCTTAAAACAGTAGGCTGAATGGGGCCAAATGGATACAAGCCAGAGAAAGATACAAAAAGGACAGAACAAAAACAGGTCACCCCCCTTAAGAGGAGATGGGCGGGTTTTTCCTGGCCCCCTTATCCCTCGTGTTTAATCCCATTGGTTTTTAGATTTTAAGACGTTCGACTCATTAGTTTGGCGATTTTATGACGTTACACCCCATTTCTTTGTCAATATAAAGACCTTTCGCGCTATTTAGTCGTCGATTTTTTCCTGGCGAGCCATACGATCATACGATCTGACGTATATTATAAATACTTGGGAAAAAAATACTTGAAATCATTGTTGAGAAAGACAAATGTTGATAAATTGAAAGGTACGTCGGCTGGCAGTGCATTTGGTATTCATGAGATACACACACACACACACACAGTCATGTGATGGAAGGGGATCTGACTCAGTAAAAGAAGACCTCATTGGGAATAATAAACTAGGAGAATGCATAATTATCCCCTCAGAGAAAGAGAAGGGCTTGGGCATTATAGTACAGGGAGAACTTTCACCCGACAGTCATATTAACCCTCTGAGTACCAGCGACGTGTGTTGTATTTTATTCTAGCTATATTTAGACGATAATATACAGCATTGGAAGGATCTGTGGTAACTGAAAGGGTTGGCTGAGCTAGTGTGAAGTCTTATTTTTACTAGAGGTTTTTCTTATGATAAATAGAATCGTCTAATAGTTGCCAGAATATGTTGAAAAGGACGTCCCTGGTACTGACTGGGTTAACAAAATAGTGGGAAAAGCTTATGACCTGTTGAATAAAGTGAAAATAGCATTCAACTATTTGAATGAAGAGATGCTAGTGTATGGAATATAGAAAAAAAAAAAAAAAAAAAAAAAAAAAAAAATACAAAAAATCAATGGTGAGACCGAAATTGGAATAGGCCTATGTGGCAGTGGTGTGGTCACCCCATTTAAAAAAACATATAATCAAGTTGGAGAAAGTACAGAGAGCTGCAACTAAGATTATTCCAGAACTAAGAGAACTGTCATATGAAGAGAGATTAGAGAGATTGAACTTGCCAACTGTAAGGGAAAGAAGAGAAAGAGGGGATATGATTATGATGTATAAATGTGTTAGGGGATTGGAAAGGATAGACAAGGACTTTTTCGAAGTAGATAGAGGGAGGACCAGAGGACATAGTTGCAAGTTAAAGAAAGGCAGATGTAAAGGAGATGTGAGGAAATACAACTTTCCATATAGAAGGGTTAATATGTGGAATCAGTTGGATGATGAAGTGGTGGGTGCGGGGTATATCCACATTTGTAAAGCCAAATTAGATAAAAGAATTTTGGGACGTGGGACAATACGAGCCTAAAAACTAGAATCCTGTATACTACAATTAGGTGAGTACACACACACACACATGTGTATGTTCATTTCCGTGTGAGTCTTTGTGTGTGTGTGTGTGTATATTTATATTTGTGCGTATATATATATATATATATATATATATATATATATATATATATATATATATATATATATATATATATATATACACGCACACATAGAAATATACACACACACGGACACACGCACACACACACGCACAAAGACTTACTCACACGGAAATGAACAAACACACAATCACACACATAAAACAAAACAGCTTGAAGCATACTTTATACTCCTCATTTGGATCTCGCTTTCTTTATTTACGACAGAATATGGGTCACGCAAGGAGCGACTGATTCCTTTGTATTTCTTCGTGGCACAAAGTGGACCAACGGAGAGTGCTAGTATTGCTTCAGACCAACTTTACGGGTATTTTGTCTGTATATTTATGAACCAGGTGGTGTTATTTCCATGTGACTTCTTGATTTACGAGATAGAGAGAGAGGTACTAGGAGTTTCAAAGAATAGTTAGTATCTCAGATACCTTGCAGTTCACTCCGGGGAGATACTGAAGTGGAAGGAGAGAGATTGTTTAGTGCACTACACTCATAACAGTGTGCAAAATGCTATCTACTCTCCTCTTGAACTGCTCTACTGAAGAACTGTTTACAATTTCTGAGGGAAGTTTGTTCCAAGTAGAACAGATCTTAAATGTGAAAAAGTTAACACAAATACTAGTGCTGAACCTTTTCAATTTTAACTTCCAGGCATGGTTGCGTGTTGTATTCATATTGAACCTAAACAGTTACCGGTAGCTATAATCCACATTGTCAAACCCATTAAGAGTTTTATAAACTTCAATGAACTCACTTCGTAGTCTGCGTGTTTCCAACTCAAAAATATCAAGAGCTCTCAACCGGTCTTCATAGCTCAGTCTTCTAATCAATGGAATACGCTATGTAGCCCTAGTTTGTACTCTTTCCAGTCGCTCTATAGGTTTCCCGAGTGCTGGAGACCAGAATTGAACAGCATACTCCAGGGGAGGCCGTATCAGAGTGTTGTAAAGTGTGAGAACTATTTCCAATTTCTATATTTAAATTGGCTTCTTCATATAACTCTGAGCTTCATTCTCTATTTCATTGCACTTTTTGGAAAACTTTAGGTCATTGCTGATCAGAACACTCTAATACTTTTCCAAGTCACTCACTTCCAGAGGTATTCCCAATATAATTGCGAATAGCCTGACTTAGTGTTTCCTTGGCCGATATACATCACCTTGCACTTTTCCAAGCTTAGCCATCTGTCATGTCTCCAATCATTCACTCAATCTGTTAAGGTCCATCCGGAACTGTTCAACCCCTTTGGGGTCCTTCACACACACAAAGGATTACAAAGGAAATCAAGCAACAACAGGTCTAGTGACCATTCTAGGCTGCTTGTCCTCCAAAATACTGAGGATCAAGTGTCCAAACAGTGGTTTAGAGTGGGTAAGGGAACATTGGAAAGGGAAATACTGCCCTGGAACTAATGTCCGTGGCAGGATTAGGAAGTTAGTAGGGGACAGATGGGTTAGTAACTGAGGGGTGGATAAAATAAAGTTATTAATTTACAAACGCAGTCAGTCGCGGGTTTGATGCGAGATATTTGTCTAGGCGAAGTTTAAATGAATCAACGGTGCTGCAGTCTATAACATCTCGGGGAAGCCCATTCCATAAGTTGACAACTCGATTGAAGAAGAAATTTTTAGCTTCGTGTGAGTTAAAAGATTTACCAATAATTTTGCACCCATTTCCCCGCGTGTAATTAGATTGGTCGATACTGAAGTACTTACTATAGTTCATATTGTCGATGCCTTTGATGATTTTGAACACTTGAATTAAGTCGCCTCTTAATCTGCGCTGGGTTAAAGGAAATAGATTTAATTCTTTAAGACGCTCCTCGTATGGTTTGTTCTTTAGGCTAGGTATAATTTTGGTAACTCTACGCTGAACTCGTTCTAGCTTGTCTATATCTTTTTGGTAATAAGGGCACCAGGATTGAACGCAGTATTCCAGAAGAGGGCGGACTAAGGAAATGTAAAGAGTTAGGAAAACGTCTTTGGATTTATGCTCAAATGACCTGCCTATAAAGCCAATTATTTTGTTTGCCTTCTTAACAACTTCTGAACATTGTTGACTTGGTTTTAGGTTACTCGATATTGTTACTCCCAGATCGGTTTCTCTGTTTACATTCTTAAGCTGAGTGCCATTCATCAAATAGTTTGCTTTCTCATATTGGTATCCGATATGTAGTACTTTACATAATTTTATCCGCATTGAAACTCATTTGCCAAATTTGGGCCCAACATGACAACTTATCTAGATTGCGTTGCATATTGTCAACTTGTTCTTTTGAGAGTATGCTATTTGCAATTTTTGTATCGTCAGCAAATTTTGAGATTATACAGGTGAGACCCTCATCTATGTCGTTGATGTAAATTAGAAAAAAAATTGGTCCTAGTACCGATCCCTGGGGTACCCCACTACTTACATTGGTCCATTTAGATGCCTTACCGTTTATGACTACTCTTTGCTTTCTGTCGCTGAGCCAATTTTCTATCCATTTCAACACACCGTCTTGTATTCCATGCGCTTTTAGTTTTAGCAGTAAACGTTTGTGGGAACTTTGTCAAAGGCCTTTTGAAAATCAAGGTATATAATATCTACAGCTTTACTCTCATCGTAGAGGTTGAGGATATCGTGGAAGAAGTCTAAGAGGTTTGTTAAACAGGAACGTTTGTTTACGAAAGCCGTGTTGAGTATCTTTAAGTATGTTATTATTCTCTAAGTGATTTACGAGTCTGTCTCTTATGAGTGTTTCTAGCATTTTACATACAACTGAGGTTAAGCTAATTGGACGATAGTTATTGGGTAGGGATTTGCTGCCTTTTTTTAATATCGGTGTTACGTTGGCTAGCTTCCACTGATCAGGCATAGTTCCAGACTGCAAGGATCTATTGAATAGCAATGTCAGTGGTTTAGAGAGCTCATCCTTAGCTTCCTTTAAGACTCTAGGTGAGATTGTATCAGGTCCAGGTGTTTTATTTACCTTCAGTTTATCTAAATAAAGCAATACTTCTCTCTCTGTAACGGTGATATTGCTTAGAAGATCTGAATTATCAATCTGAATCGGCGATGGTGTAGGGATATCACTGAGGTCTTCCGTTGTAAAAACTGATGCAAAGAAGGTATTGAGGGCATTACTCATTTGTACTTCGTCTTTGGTGTATTCTCCATTTTTATCGACTAACGGTCCTACAGTTGAAGTAACTACTTTTTTCTTTCTGATATAACTATAGAATTCTTTCGGGTTTGTTTTACTTTGATTCGCAACATGTAACTCCAGGGTCTTTTTACTTTGCTTAATTAACTTTTTGGCTTTGCGTCGTAGCTCTACAAATTTAACCCGTTCTTCGTCATTTTGTAAGGATTTTAATCTATCATTAGCAAACTTTTAGCAAGCAGACAGTTTGAAATATCTTTATTCCACCATTTGGGCTTATTATTATGGCCTGTACGCCGTATTTTCGATGGTATGCAGTCCTGCACTGCTTTTAGGTAAGTGGTTTCGAATAATTCCCAAGATGTATTTATGTCGTTATTGTTAATTAAAAAGCTCCAGTCAGTTTCTTTAAACATAGCTCTAAGTTTATGAAAGTTTGCTTTCTTGAAATTAGTTTTTTTTTCGATGCTGCTACTTGGTTCGTTACTAGTAAACTTTAAAGTGAAAGTTATCGTACGATGGTCGCTGTTACTGAATTCATCACTAACATTCAAATTCTCTATTAATTTTTCTTTTGTTGCAAGTACAAGGTCAAGAACGTTATTACCACGGGTCGGCGATCGAAAAAATTGATAGAGTGAACTCTCTTGCAAGTTCGCATACAAGTCATGTCCGGAGTGTGAAGTAAGAGTATCGCCCCACTTGGTCACAGGTAAATTAAAGTCGCCAAAAAGTACGGTATCTTGTGAGTTACTTACATCTGCAATTTGTTCATAAATTTCTCGGTCAGTTTGCACTGATTGAGCTGGAGGTCTGTATATTAATGCAAGTATTATTTTTGTACCTTTATTATTCTTTATTAGCACAAAAGATGTGTCGACGTTCACAATTTGAGGTTTTGACAAGACACACACACACACACACACACCGACAAACACACACACGCAGAGAGAGAGAGAGAGAGAGAGAGAGAGAGAGAGAGAGAGCGAGGGGGGGGGGGGCAGGCTTTTCAGTGTTCCGTAAATCCTGCAAGGCGCCATGTATATTTGTAGGTAAAAAAAAATAATAATCTAGATGTGAGGCTGGATAGGGAAATATTAGAACAAATAGAGCGTTTTAAAAATATCTAGGAGGAACGATAAGCAGGAGTGGAGGTATGGAAATGGAGGTAAAACAGAGAGTGTGTGAAGGAAGGAAGGTTTTCGGAGTAATGGGAAGTATGTGGAAGACGAAAAAACTTGGAATGAAAGTAAACAGTGCAATGTATCAAGGAATTGTTGTGCCAACAGTGATGTATGGGGCTGAGACATGGGCTCTGAAGAAGAAGGAGAGAAGAAAGCTGGATGTGATGGAGATGAGCTGCTCGAGGAGTATGTGTGGAGTGACTCGTAGAGACAGATTGAGGAGTGAAGAGATACGTAGGAGAGTGGGGCAGCAGGAACATTTGTTGGCCAGAGTGGACAGAAGGGTGCTGAGCTGGTATGGTCATGTTGAACGAATGGAAGATGAAAGGCTTACAAAGAGAATATGGGAGTCCGATACAAGGGGAGATAAAAGGGCAGGAAGACCCCCATTGAGATGGAGAGACTGTGTAAAACAAGCTTAGGATGATAGAGGAATGACTTTAGATCAGGCAAAGGAAGTGGTAATAAACAGGAGTGAATGGAGAATGCTTGTGAATAGATGAATGTAAACGCGGTCGTTTGGGAGAGAGGGTCATGCGCCAGTTGGACTAGATAGTAGTCCATCAGGCGCCTGGCCTGGGGAGCCAGTGGTAATGAAGGGTGCACCTGGAAACATGGTGGTTGGGCTTGTGGTGGTGAAGCTTCGCTGCGGGTCTGCCTGCGGAAGTCGGCGCCTCTCCGGGGGATCTGGGACCTGGGAATCTTTTGTCTGGGGACCCAAAATGAGCCTGGGTCTCTGGGTATTTCTCCTGGGTGGCCTAGATGTGTGTGAGATTTTATGCTTTGTTTTGTTTTTTTCTGATGTGTTACGATGTCCCTGTTCGGGCTCCGTCTCGTCTCGAGTCAACCACCCCCATAAAAAAAAAAAAAAAAAAAAAAATGGGGAAGGTGGCAGAGTATATACATACATACATACAAAAAAATAACATTAGGCACTGAAGTCATTCATACCAGAAAACGATAATATAATCTCAACCACCTTTCATGCAAACTTTTTCCTTTCGACTTCTTTGGGATCTCTGGTCTGGCATGTTATGAGTTTATCTTATATAACAATTCGGTTACCTAAAAATCATCATCTGTCTAGTTGTCGATACCAATGCAAAAGATTTAAAAAATGTCGAAAAAATTCTGGCCATCGATAAAAGGTCTAGTGTGATAGCCTCTTAACATTACGTTGCCTAACCCTGCTCCCATGAAGGGTTTAGGGCTCCTTCCAACATCCTAACTTAGGACTAGGTTTCAAACAGAGTTTGTTTGAGTGAGGGTTCATAGCCAGTGTGAGGCCTCCCCACCAAGCTGTACATTCTCACCCAAGGTGATATGGGTCACCAGTGTGTTGTCTGAGATAGCCTTCGTTTATGTTGTGGCCTGAGAAAACAAGGGCTATCTGAATTTGGCAAAGCTTTTCCTATAAATGTTTGTGCAATTATCAAAAACCTAGAAAAAAATTTCAATGAAATGTAACTGCATTATTAATAATTGATCTTGCATGAGGCAGCGTGTTGTAGCCCATCTATAACAAACACAGGTGTTGGTATTATACTCTATTTGTGCTAAATTCTCAGAATGTGGTGTTAAAAAGAAAGGAATTAAGAGAGAGAGAGAGTGAGAGATAGAGTGTTATAAAGAGTTACAAGGAGTAGTTAGTATCTCAGAAACCTTGTGGTCCATTCCGAGAAGATATTTGAGGTGTAAGGAGAGAGACTGTTTAGTGCACTTCACTCATTGCAGTGTGCACAATAGTATCTACTCTTTTCTTGAACTGCTCTACTGAAGAACTGTTTACACCTTCGGAGGGATGTTTGTTTCAGGTAGAACATATCTTATATGTTAGAGAGAGAGTGAGTTAATTTATAACATTGTTCTTTGTTTTCTTTTGTTGGGAGTGTGACCAGCGGAGTAATAGCGCCATACTTTTCATACCACATCCTTCCGTCCATATTCTAGCTAACAGAGGCGATTTTCAAGATTTCCAAAACATTTGAATATATGAACAATCCGTGTATTTGCAGGGGGGATTGTGTCCGGATCGTGTCCAGCTATACCACATAATTAAGGTGCCTCCTTCATGTCCCAGTATACAGGCCCTATTCTAGCTAGTACAAAATTATATGTTTCATGATGTTAAAACGTGATTGTGTATGTTTGATTGCAGGAGGGAGTGTGTCGGGAGCGTGCCCAGAATTACCAAACGATCCCAACATACACTTTGAGCAACAACCGGACCCGGACATAGTTCTGATCTACTGTGATGACCAAAATGACGTACTGGATGGAGGTCCCTGGGCTGTACTGGCCTACTGTGATGGGAGGGATTGGTCAACAAAATTACATGAAATCTCCTGTGTTGAAAGTACCGGTATGTATATTTTCTCCATCTATCTATTTATTTATCTTTCTGTATATACTGTATATGAACATATAATTATGATGGATCGAAGAGTAGTCTGTGCGGCATGTGGCCTACCTCAAATAAGAGGCTGAATAAAAGGAAACTGGAATCATATAATAAATACACCATATGGCAGGATTCTCCAGAATCTATTCAATGCTAGCAATAATTACAAGATTTTTACAATTGTGTATGAACGGGAATGCCAGCAATTTTATTAAATACCTGCATGCCATATACTGTGTGTGTGTGTATACAGTGTATATATATATATATAATGCTTAAGAAATTTTGAATTCAGAATAGTTTCGTAAACTTTAGAGATGCAAAAAATTAGAGCTATTGGAGGATAGTTAGAGGGTTGATAGTGGTCACTCTTATTTGGGATAGGTTGAATGAGACCAATCTTCCAGCAAGAAGGAAAGACATTAGAGGAAAGACTTAGACAAAAGCATTTGCCTAGGCAGGGTGTCAGCACGGATGAACAGTTATTGAGTACAATAGGAGGAACACCATCCAGTCTGTATGCCTTCTTTAGCCCAGAGAGGGCAGAACATACATCCTTAGAAAAGATCTTGATATTAGGCATCAGTACATGAGAAGGGGGTGGAGAGGGAGGATATCACCGGAATCATCTAAGGGGGAGATTACAGCGAATGTTTGAGTGTAGACTTCAGCTTTGTCAGAGGTGGTGGTGCCATCAGAGAGGAAAAGAGGAGGTAAAGATGAGGAAGTAAAATTGTTGGAGGTGTTTTTGGCTAGATGCCAGAAAGGTTGGGAAGAGCTAGAGTTGGAAAGTTCAGAACATATATATTTCATGAAAGAGCTTTTGGTGAGTTGAAGACCAGATTTGGCTTGATTCCGAGCAGATACATACAAAGAATGAGATTCTTGAGCTTGAAGGCGATGGTACCGTTTGTATGCTTCTTCCATATTGCGGAAAGCAGTAGAACAATCCTGAGTAAACCAAGATTTTTTTGCATTTGTCGGAGAGAAAGAAAGTGGAAGGTATGCCTCCATACCCAAGAGGATTACCTTGGTAATGCGCTCAGAGCACTCCGAGGGTCCCCGGCCACGGAAGCAAAAATCATTCCATGAGAAATCAATGAAGTACTGCCAAAGAGCCTCCCAGTCGGCAGCATCAAAGTGATGCAAGCGCCGCCGGCTGGGAAGATCAGATGGCCGTACTGGAAAGATAGGACAGTTTACACAGATAAGGTTATGATCGGAGGAGCCCAATGGAGAGAAAAGGGTTACAGCGTAGTGTTAGAAAAATGTCAAGAATATTGGACCTATCTCCAAGGCGGTCAGGAATCTGAGTATGGTGCTGGTCATTTAGGTAATTTAGGATAAAAAGTGTATTTTTTTTCACCAGGTTAATCAGTGAAATGAGAAAGAGCCATTGGCAGTGGTGAACATTGAAATCTCCTAATATAGAGATTTCTCTGAAAGGAGAGGACAGAATGTATTCCACGATAAAAGTTAGATAGTTAATGAATTTTGGATTGTCAGTAGAATTAGGGGAGATAAACAGCGCAGAAATATTTAGTTTGAGATTGACAAGAAAGCTTTAGCCATAGAGTTGAGAATTCAGAAAATCACAGTTGGGACCAGGAGAGAAAGAAAGATTGTTGCGCGCATATATGCAACATCCACCTTTGGCTTGAAACTGAGGATAGATATATTAGTAGGGTACAGAGAAGGGTTTGCTGTCAGTAGTCCCAGACAACTGGGTTTCAGTGAGAAAGAGAAGATCAGGGTTGATAGAGGAGGTGTGTTGCTCAACAGAGTAGAAGTTAAAGGAAAGGCCATAAATGATGCAAACGTTTATAGTGAGTGTGTCAGGCCACGGTCCAAGAGATTTTGATGGGTAGTTGGGGTGTCCAGTGTGTGTTCTGGGGAGCATTTATGGTCCCCCCTCCCCCCCTCCCACACACACACACACACAACGCCCTAGTGTATAATTATGTGATAAGACACTAACACACAAACATTTATACAGGAATGAGAAGTACAACACTAGCATCCAATGTTGTTACTGAAAAAATCATTGTTGGGCCAGCTCAGCAAAGAAGGGTGACTGCTCTCAGCCCGCCAACTATCGTCCATTTGCTCTCATTTCTTGCATCTCTGAAGTTTTATAAATTATTTTCTTAACGGCCGCTCTACTGGTGATCTTCCTGCTTATATTACTAACTCTTGGTCATCCCCCTTTTGGGACCTCGGTGAGACTTTTTATATTGCACTAGACATATCAAAACCCTTTGATTAAGTCTGGGACAAATCTCTAATTTCCGAACTACCTTCCTTCGGTTTCTATTCCTCTATATGAGCCTTTGTCTCTAATTTTCTTTCTAACCGCTCCATAGCTGCGGTTGTGGACGGCCATCACTCACTTCCTCAATCTATTAACTCTGGTGATCCTCAGGGTTCTGTTCTGTCTCCAACTCTCTTTCTAATATCTATTAATGATCTCCTCAACTGTACCTCTAGTCCTATCCACTCATATGCTGATGACTCTACTTTACACTATTCAACTAGATGTTTTCATCAACCTAGCATGCAATAATTCCAAAACTCATGTAACAGATCTATGGCATGCCTATCTATTTTTCAACAATACACAAATCACAGCCCTTCATCTTCTCTAAATATTCTAGGTATATCTTTTTCATCCGACCTTTCTTGGCAGGATCATATTATCATTCTTGTTAAAACAGCTTCCCAAAAGCTAGGTGTGCTCAACCGTCTCTGTGGGATTTTTACCCTTGCAGAGCATCTTGCTCTGTATCGGTGCACAGCGCGCCCCTGTAATGAGTATTGTTTGCATGTGTGGAGAGGGTCCACCCACACTGGAATTCTCCAAAGAGTAGAGTCAAAAGCATTTCGCTTCATCAACTCACTTCCTCTTACTAGTTCCCTAACATCTCTTTTTACACACCACAATGTTGCATCTTTTTCACTCTTCTATTGCTATTACAACAATCAGTGTTCTTCAGAGCTCTCTCCGTGCAAACCCCCCTCCCTTGCAGTGAGTGCAAGGCACCCGCCTTTCAACACAGCCCCACTCCTATTCTGTCCAGCTCTCCAAACCAGGAATTGGCAAAGTCTCTCAGTCTTTCTTCTACACAACAAGTGAACTCTGGAACTCTCTCCCTCAATCAATCTTTCCTTCATCCTATGATAAACTGCTTTAAACTTCATTTGTCCAGGCATTTTAACCCCACTGTTTCTTGAATTTGGCTCTGTCACTCTTTTGGCTATGGGGAGACACTCATTGCAGGCAACCTACCTCGTCTCCTTCTTATATGTAGAAAAAAGAAAAAGAAAAAGAGGCTAAACAAATCCCACTGGTACCTTTGTGACGCTTCTGCATAGTAGCCACGTGCGGGCATGCGCGCGCGTCGGCTGCCCAGCCGTTTAGAAACCGGCTGGTGGCAGCCGGCCGGCCGGCTTTTCCTTAGTATATATCCTACGACAATGTAACTAATGTCTGGGATATTCTTATGTTGTTTCACAGCTTGTAGCTGCCCTTATTCTTAACCAACGCATCTTAGTACATTTTATTCTCGATAGTTGATTGTTTCATTATAATATATAAGATGTAAGTCTAGTGAGAGTGGGAGGAGACGAGCGGGAGAGAGAGACCGGCTGGGGGACGTTGCTTCGCGCGGAGAGTCTAGCTTGGGACGAGCCTGATGTTGCCACATGCATTTGATTGCAACGTTAGGCTTAGTTTCGACTCATGCACGGGGTAGAGGATTTTGACCCGGCAACTGTGTTGAGTGTTGCCAAGCATGGGATGTATTTTGCATGCCTAGGGTGGGGTCCAGACAGATTCAAGACTCAGAGCTCACCTCACTGTCGTACCCTTCGGACCCCCTTGATATCTATCCCTCTCAACCCCACTTAGAAACTTTCTCTCTTACTTTGTATACCTTCTTTCCACTACTTCACCAATCTATTTAATTATCCCATCCCCTTGATAGACCTTATATCTATTATTGTATTAACGACGAGCTCTCAGATAACTAGATAGGATTTTGGGCCTTATGCAGAGATGTAATTGTTAATGAGACCTAGGAAGCTTTTTTTGTTGTCTCATATTTGGTGGTTTCATGCTTGCTAGTGTGTTCTTGTGTCAGGTTAGCAGGGGCTAGACCGGAGGGGAGGCTTTTTGCGATCCTTTAAGTAAAGTCTGCTGGTGCGAGTCCTGTGGACCCGCACAACTTTACTAGGATACCCGTGGGAGTCTGGGGGGCATTTTTTTGTCTGTGTCCCTGTGTTTCTAGTGTTGTGTTGTGTGAGGGCCCTTGCCTAGTCCACTCAGCACTGCGCTAGCACGTCTTGCTTTTGTTTTAGGGTCGCCAGGAGAGAGTCAGATACTTGGGATCTGAGTGTCTCAAGAGAGCACCCTTTCAATTAGAGTAATTTGGCGCACAGACTTGGGAACGTCCCTAGGCTAGAGCAGGTGGCTCAGCCCGGATATCCGAAGCCTATATCCTTCCGGCTAGACCTCTGCCACCTGGCAGATTAACAGCTAGGGGTTTATTATCTCTGGATGCTTGTTATTGTGCCACAGTTTACCGTTTTTGTGAGCATTGTGAGTCAGGGTGTGGCTTAGAGACTCTGTCCGAGCAGGCTTGCCTGACTAAGAGTGAGAAGCACACCTGTATGTGGTTATGTTGCGAGTTGCTGCCTTTATTTAATTATACCTATGCCATTATACACTGTATGGCCTATCACTAGTATTTATTCCTGCTTATGAGTTAAGAGTTCTCTAAATCCGTAACGTACTTTCTTTGCTAAGCATCAGATCCTACAGTAGCCGCATGCAGTTTAGAAACCCGCATCTTGTCTACCTGTACGATGTTTTGAGGACTGTTTGCTTTCACCTTCTTTCACGCAGGGGTGATTAGTTGTATTAATTAACGTAACGTTAAATGTACTTTCTTCTAGTTTGTTATTAAATTGTTTCTGCAATTTAATTCCGTTATCTATCTTTTCCTTGAAGCTGTAAGTCAACTTAATTGTGTGATCTTTTATATAGCCTGCTTGACTATCAGCAGTCTATAGTGCGTGCACCCTGTAACCGAGTCATAGGATACCTCGTTGTCGAGGCAGGACTCTTGACGGTTTAGGGTGGTTTGTTCCCTGGGTTTATGGATAAGGGTTGGATCTAGCGTTTTCCGTTGTTGCTTGTTGCCGCATACCTAGTCCAATAGAAAGAGCCCAGTGTTTATATATCCCAGGACGTAACAAATGTCGACCTTGCATAGGATTTACTGAACAGAGGAATATAGTGGTCATTTGTTTTGAGATTCCTTATGATTAGAGGAATACAGTGGACATATTTTTTTTTTTTTTTGGAGCAACCAATATAACACATTAAAAGACTTTAAATAACATTAGTATATACATACTTGCATAGGAGATAAGGCACATTCTATAACCGTGATAATTACTGCAGTACACAAATATGTCTAATACATCAGAACACAGTGATGGGTCAGGTCACGATACGGGCTCGGAGGGAGAAAGACCTGTGGAGTGGCTAGTCGATAGCGAGGAGGGTGCTAGAAGATTTTTAGAGGTGCCCCTTACCGCTGCCAGGGTGTTGAAGCTGAATAAGTATGGCTTAAAGTGTGTGGCAGGTCTTCAGGGTCACCAGGGTTTAAGTGGCATGAGGAAAGATCAGCTGAGGACTTTGATATTGGGTTTAGAAGGGAGAGACCTGGGTGGAGAGGCGACTGGGGGCCCCGGTCCCCAGCCCCCCCTCCACTCTACCCCCATATCAAACGTCAGGGTGCCTGAATTTAGTACATACCCCCAAGTTGATGGTCAATTGCAGCGTGGAATTCAATCACAGGGACCCTCTCCATTAAATGCACCTTCCCCTCCTCAAGGGTTGACTCCAGATTTGTTGTTTCGGCTTGAGATGGCCAAGGTTGAGGCCGCTAGAGCTCAGGTTGAGGCCGCCGAAAGACAGGTTAGTGTGCAGGCTGAGGTTGCTAGAGCTCAGGCTGAGGTTGCTATACGAAAGGCTGAACTGCAGGCAGAGTCTACTAGGTATCGGGCTGACAGGGAGCTGGAGAGATCTCGAGTGGAGGTAACAGGGCGAAATATTGGGGGAGGTAACAGACATCGGGACCAATCATTGTCGCACCTGCTTAAACTAGTTCCTGTGTTCGATGAATTAGGTGTGGCTGAGTTTTTGTATGCGATTTGAGAAGAAGTGTCAGGAACACCAGTGGCCTCAGGAAAAGTGGGCAGCATTAGTTTCATCAAGACTCCTAGGAAAGGGGCTAAAAGCGTATGATGCACTACCTTTAGAGTCCTGTGTAGTTTATGATGAGCTAAAGAAGGCTGTGCTACGGGCCTATGAGTTACAACCAGAAACTTACCGCTTGAAGTTTCGGGGTGTTACTAAGGGCAAGGATAGTACCTTCCTAGAACACGCCCGGGACTTGTCTGATGCACTACGACATTGGCTGCGTTCTGAGAGGGCAGCTACTTTTGAGGAGTTGAATGAGCTGGTTCTCTTGGAGCAGTTCTTTAAGTGCACAGGCGGGGACTTAACATTAAATATAAAGGAAAAAAATCCTAGAACTCTCCTGGAGGTAGCAGATATGGCTGACCTCCGACTGTCATTAATTCGAGGGTGCGGAGCAGCAGCTAGGAGTGAGTCGGGTGCAAAGGATCGTACCCCTCCCCCTCCCAAGAATTTTGATACACATAAATACACAAAACCATCTAGCACTGACAATAAAACTGAACATAAACCAAATACCGTCCCGTATAAGAAGTCTAATGGTACCTCCCACTCCCAAGGGAAACCAAAGAGTAAAGAGTGCTTTGCATGTCACAAGGAGGGTCACTTTGCAAATGCTTGTCCGAACAAGCCACCAAACAAGGTTGTGTCATTGGCCCGCAGCATAGGGGTGTCGCCTATATCTTCTGAGTTTGCCAAGGGTAGTTCGTCAGAGGTTGGGACACAGCCTGTGTTCAAGAGTCCGGAAGGCTCGAACCCTGTCCGCGACGTCTTTGGGGGTCATAGAGGGCATGGTTTTGTGAGGTGGGCTGGCGAAAGGCGAGGAGTTAAGCTATTGCGTGATACTGGGGCTTCTCAGACCTTGTTAAGGAACTTTACTGGTAGACCGATTAACGCTGCTCGGGTGGTGGTAGTTCAGGGGATCAATGCTACGAAGTCCTACCCGCTGGTGTGGATGGAGCTGGAGGTGGGTGGTGTGGCGAAGGAGCTGGATGTCGTAATTGTAGAGAACTTGCCTGTTGGGGGCGTCGACCTCCTCCTCGGCAACGACTTTGCGGTGCCTGCTTCTAAGGTTTCACCCTTGGTCGTTGCCGAGAAGGCGGCCGACGTTAGTAGGGAGGAACAGGAGTGGGTTGAGAAGTGTAGCGTACAAACCATGGCGTGTGTTGTGACGCGTTCTCAGACATCCGGAGCCTTGCAGCCACCACCTCAGTCTATCAAACCGCGGAGGAAAGGTCACAAGAAAACGGGAAGTGTTGGTCAAATGGAGAGTTTTGAGCCGGCCGTGTTTCTTGGTGACTCATTATTGGCACCTATGTTAGAGTCTGGAGAGGCCCCGGGGCCTGTCACCGCTAGTGCAGGTGCAGGGCAGGAAGAGACTCTGCGACAGCGTCGTTATGCGCAGCGTGAGGAAAGAATGGCTCAGCGGGACATTGGAGGTGGAAATAAATTATTTAAGATGAACTTCGATAATCTCGCACCTGCTGATATATGTTCCTTGCAGCTGGAAGATCCTGAAGTCAGGGCGTGTGGTAATGGTGCTGTCGAACTGGAGAGCGATGGGGATGCGCAGCCTGGTGATTTTTTCTTGTCCGAGGGGATCTTGTATCGGAGACATCAGGATCCCAAGAAAAAGTGGGATGGCGGGTCAGGATTAGTGGACCAGTTAGTAGTACCGAGGGTGTGCCGTGAGAGCTTATTGAGATTAGCTCATGATGTGCCTTTCGCAGGGCACCTGGGGGCACGTAAGACGGAGGCAGCTCTGAGCAAGCTTTTCTGGTGGCCTGGGTTAAAGGCGAGTGTCGTGTCATGGGTGTCACAGTGTCACACTTGTCAAGTTGTTGAGAAACCCAATCAGGTCATCCCGAGAGCCCCGTTACATCCCATCCCTGTCATTGGGCCGCCCTTCAGCAAAGTAGTTATCGATATGGTTGGCCCATTGCCCCCCACTAGTGCCGGCAATACATTTTTACTAACTGTAATGGATGTAGCAACACGGTATCCAGATGCTTACCCCATGCGCAACGGGATGGCTAAGACTGTTGTCAAAAACCTACTTGTCTATTTCTCTCGTTATGGCTACCCTCAGGAGATCCAGTCTGATCAGGGATCCAATTTTACTTCTGCTCTGTTTAAGCAGACCATGCAGCAACATGGGATAGTGTCTGTGGTGTCATCTGCCTACCATCCCGAGAGTCAGGGAGTTTTGGAAAGGTGGCACTCGACTCTCAAGAGTATGTTGCGGTGTTATTGCATGGAAAATGGGAAGGACTGGGATCTAGGTCTCCCATACGTTTTATTTGCTGCGAGAGAAGTACCTGGGGAGAGCTTGGGATTTAGCCCGAACGAGTTGGTTTTTGGACACAGGGTCAGGGGGCCCCTCCACATAGTCAAGGAGATCTGGGAGGGAGTCACAAAGCCATGCTCGCTTCTAAAGTATGTTGTTGAAAGCCGTGAGAGAATGCTAAAGAGCCTGGAGGTAGCAGGTCGGAACCTTAAGAGTTCACCAGCTCAGATGAAGGACAGATACGACCAGAAGGTGAAGCTGAGGGAGTTTGAAGTAGATCAGGAGGTACTGATACTACTGCCTCTGGTGGGACACCCCTTGTCTGCCAAGTATTCTGGTCCGTATCGGGTTGTAAGGAAGGTTTCTGATCTAGACTATTTAGTAGCTACTCCTGATCGTAAGAAAAAGAACCAACTTTGCCATGTAAATCTGATGAAGGAGTATGTGAGGCGCCCCTCCGAGCCTCTCACTGTCCCGGTGTTGATCTGCATCGATCGTGGTGGAGAAGGAGGAAGGGACAGTCAAGCTGCGGGGGAGGATAATTGGGATTGTCATGTTTCCGCGGATCAGTGGGCGGGGAATTCTAGACAAGTGGCTCACGAGTTGATATTGCACCTGCCTGAGCAACAGCGTGTAGCTGTGCAGCACTTGTTTGATTCAAGCCCAGCTGTTTTCGCGGAGCATCCTGGCCTCACTACTCAAGCGGTGCACGATGTCGATGTTGGGGACCACCCGCCCTTTAAATCAGTGCCATACCGTGTTCCCCCTATTAAATTACCAGCACTTAGGGAAGAGCTGGATTATATGCTGAAACGTGGGCTGATTTCTGAGGGTGCAGTAAGGTGGACTTCCCCCGTCACACTGCAGCCCAAACCAGATGGCAAGGTGCGGTTTTGTATAGATTTCCGCAGGTTGAATGGTTTAACCCCCACAAATGCCTACCCTCTCCCTCGCGTGGACGACAGTGTGGATAAGATAGGAAAAGCCAAGTTCCTCACTAAGATAGACCTTGTTAAGGGTTATTGGCAAGTGCCCTTGTCTGAGCGAGCGCGAGAGGTGTGTGGGTTTGTGGTGGACGGTGCCACATATTGTTGCCATGTTATGCCATACAGGCTGAAAAATGCCCCTGCAACGTTTCAGAAATTAATGAACGACATTGTAGCCGACATTCCCAACTGTACGGTGTACCTAGATGATGTCATAATATACGACGATGATTTTAACAGTCACTGTGCTCACATCGGACAGCTTTTTAATAAACTGAATGAAGCAGGTTTGGTGGTAAACCTGGGTAAGTGCGATTTTGTCAAAGCCACAGTTTTGTACCTGGGGTTCGAGGTGGGGATGGGTCAGGTGTGCCCTCCACAGACAAAGATCAAAGCCATCGATCAGTTTCCCCAGCCTACGACTAAGAAACAAATCATGCGGTTTCTAGGTATGATAGGCTATTATCGTCGCTTCATCAAAGGCTATTCGACTGTACTTGCACCTTTAACTGACTTATTAGCTAAGGACAAGAAGTTCCGGTGGTCTCCTGAGTGTGCAGAGGCGTTTTCCTTGGTGAAACACCTGTTATGTACCCACCCCATACTCAGGGCCCCGGACTTCAGAAGACCTTTTCAGCTGGCGACTGATGCCAGTGGCGTAGGGGCTGGGGCTGTCTTGTTACAGACAGATGATGAAGGTATCGAACATCCAGTGAGTTTTTACAGTAAAAAATTCAATAGTGCACAAAGGAATTACTCTGTAATTGAAAAAGAACTCCTGGCGATAGTGCTGGCGCTCAGGCACTTCGATGTATATGTTCCTGCTTTCGGACCAGTCGTAGTGGTTTATACCGATCATCACCCTCTGAAATTCTTGAATCAGTTTCATTACCGGAATATGAGGCTGACCAGGTGGTCACTCATGCTTCAGGAGTATAATCTGGACATACGCCATATTGCCGGTTCTGATAACGTGATAGCGGATTGTCTATAAAGGGTGGATGATGTTGGTTAGACTGCCACAGGATTGAGGCTTGAGTGTGGAGGAAAATAGGCTGTCACTGTAGTTCAGCCGAAAAAAACAAATTAAAAAAGCAAAAACCTTATAAAAACTCTTTATTTTTATAACGTGTAGAATTTTGTATAAGATGTTGTAGCAGTATCTAAGTTGAATGTTTTCGCTTATTGTCGCTAAGTTAGTTGAACTTGCTCGGTGGAGCGCAACAGTCTTTATTTTTTTTATATATAGTGCCTTGTGTCGCAACAGTGTGTGGTACATAGGAGTACAAAGGAAATCAAGCAACAACAGATCTAGTGACCCTTCTAGGCTGCTTGTCCTCCAAAACACTGAGGATCAAGTGTCCAAACAGTGGTTTAGAGTGGGTAAAGGAACATTGGAAAGGGAACTACTGCCCTGCCACTAACGTGGCAGGACTAGGAAGTTAGTAGGGGACATATGGGTTAGTAACTGAGGGGAGGATAAAATAAAGTTATTCATTTACAAACGCAGTCAGTCGCGGGTTTGATGCGAGATATTTGTCTAGCCGGAATTTAAATGAATCAACGGTGCTGCAGTCTATAACGTCTCGGGAAGCCCATTCCACAAGTTGACAACTCGATTGAAGAAGAAATTCTTAGATTCGTGTGAGTTAAAAGATTTACCAATAATTTTGCAACCGTTTCCCCGCGTGTAATTAGATTGGTCGATAGTGAAGTACTTACTACAGTTCATATTGTCGATGCCTTTGATGATTTTGAACACTTGAATTAAGTCACCTCTTAATCTGCGCTGGGTTAAAGGAAATAGATTTAATTCTTTAAGACGCTCTTCGTACTATGAGAAGCTTTCTGTTAGATATGAAGAACTTAGTCAAGGGTCTTATATCTTGGAGGAGGTGTGATGCTTCTGCATAGTAGCCACGTGCGGGCATGCGCGCGCGTCGGCTGCCCAGCCGTTTAGAAACCGGCTGGTGACAGCCGGCCGGCCGGCTTTTCCTTAGTATATATCCTACGACAATGTAACTAATGTCTGGGATATTCTTATGTTGTTTCACAGCTTGTAGCTGCCCTTATTCTTAACCAACGCATCTTAGTATATTTTATTCTCGATAGTTGATTGTTTCATTATAATAAGATGTAAGTCTAGTGAGAGTGGGAGGAGACGAGCGGGAGAGAGACCGGCTGGGGGACGTTGCTTCGCGCGGAGAGTCTAGCTTGGGACGAGCCTGATGTTGCCACATGCATTTGATTGCAACGTTAGGCTTAGTTTCGACTCACGCACGGGGTAGAGGATTTTGACCCGGCAACTGTGTTGAGTGTTGCCAAGCATGGGATGTATTTTGCATGCCTAGGGTGGGGTCCAGACAGATTCAAGACTCAGAGCTCACCTCACTGTCGTACCCTTCGGACCCCCTTGATATCTATCCCTCTCAACCCCACTTAGAAACTTTCTTTCTTACTTTGTATACCTTCTTTCCACTACTTCACCAATCTATTTAATTATCCCATCCCCTTGATAGACCTTATATCTATTATTGTATTAACGACGAGCTCTCAGATAACTAGATAGGATTTTGGGCCTTATGCAGAGATGTAATTGTTAATGAGACCTAGGAAGCTTTTTTGTTGTCTCATATTTGGTGGTTTCATGCTTGCTAGTGTGTTCTTGTGTCAGGTTAGCAGGGGCTAGACCGGAGGGGAGGCTTTTTGCGATCCTTTAAGTAAAGTCTGCTGGTGCGAGTCCTGTGGACCCGCACGACTTTACTAGGATACCCGTGGGAGTCTGGGGGGCATTTTCTTGTCTGTGTCCCTGTGTGTCTTAGTGTTGTGTTGTGTGAGGGCCCTTGCCTAGTCCACTCAGCACTGCGCTAGCACGTCTTGCTTTTGTTTTAGGGTCGCCAGGAGAGAGTCAGATACTTGGGATCTGAGTCTCTCAAGAGAGCACCCTTTCAATTAGAGTAATTTGGCGCACAGACTTGGGAACGTCCCTAGGCTAGAGCAGGTGGCTCAGCCCGGGTATCCGAAGCCTATATCCTTCCGGCTAGACCTCTGCCACCTGGCAGATTAACAGCTAGGGGTTTATTATCTCTGGATGCTTGTTATTGTGCCACAGTTTACCGTTTTTGTGAGCATTGTGAGTCAGGGTGTGGCTTAGAGACTCTGTCCGAGCAGGCTTGCCTGACTAAGAGTGAGAAGCACACCTGTATGTGGTTATGTTGCGAGTTGCTGCCTTTATTTAATTATACCTATGCCATTATACACTGTATGGCCTATCACTAGTATTTATTCCTGCTTATGAGTTAAGAGTTCTCTAAATCCGTAACGTACTTTCTTTGCTAAGCATCAGATCCTACAGTAGCTGCATGCAGTTTAGAAACCCGCATCTTGTCTACCTGTACGATGTTTTGAGGACTGTTTGCTTTCACCTTCTTTCACGCAGGGGTGATTAGTTGTATTAATTAACGTAACGTTAAATGTACTTTCTTCTAGTTTGTTATTAAATTGTTTCTGCAATTTAATCCCATTATCTATCTTTTCCTTGAAGCTTTAAGTCAACTTAATTGTGTGATCTTTTATATAGCCTGCTTGACTATCAGCAGTCTATAGTGCGTGCACCCTGTAACCGAGTCATAGGATACCTCGTTGTCCAGGCAGGACTCTTGACGGTTTAGGGTGGTTTGTTGCCTGGGTTTATGGATAAGGGTTGGATCTAGCGTTTTCCGTTGTTGCTTGTTGCCGCATACCTAGTCCAATAGAAAGAGCCCAGTGTTTATATATCCCAGGACGTAACACCTTTGACACTCCCTTGTAGTTTCAACCCCCAATGTATCTCGAGTCAGGAGTGAGACTCACTTCCCCTCAGGTTTGCAGTTGCATCAGGCAATTGCCAAATATATGAGGGAGGTTAACCAGATGACCACCGCCCCTAGCCCTGTGCCCCTTCTGTCGCTGCGGTTGGACACCCCCCCCCCCCCCCCCACCAAGGAAGATAGCTCGAGGAAGCTCAGCACACCTGGACACACACCTGGACTCTTGAGGCGGCCGCGTCTACCTGAAGGTTATGTGGATCACTAGCCCAGCATCTTATTATCCCGGCTCGACCCCCCCCCCCCTCTCTTTGCCAACTTGACACTTCTGGGTCAAACCACAGTCCTCTGTCTTCACAGAGAGTTACAAGTAACCGTTATATGCTCCTACTACACCTTATACAGACATAAGTGTTTGTACGGCAATATCTTATATTTATATAAATATATATAATTATATACTCGTATACTTTTTTTTTTTTTTTTTTTTTAAGGAGACAATGAACGGAGGAAGGAAAAACACAGATAAAACAAAAAGGTCCATGTGCCTAAAGGCATCCTCCATTCATAAAATGTTTGTAACAACTGGATTTAAACATTTGTAGATTGTAAGTTTGTGGAAAGCAATTCGAGGGAAGTGAATTCCAAAGAGTAGTAGCTCTGGGGATAAATTAATTCTGATAAGCAGAAGTTCTGCATTGTGGAGGAGAAAGTGTAAATTCATGGGCGCTCTCAGCTGCCCTAGTTCTACGGGGAAAGATGTGGAGAGGCGGCACAATTGAAGCAAGTTCCTCGGAACAATTGCTGTGAACTTGTATCTTGTAGTAACTGAGTATCATGTTGATTGTCGCACTCATTGTGTATTTACGTTTTGTGTTGTTATAATTATAACTTTGTTTGTTTCCATTGTACAATACATTATATTCTTTGTTGACTATGTCTATTTCTCTCCCAGTTGAAGACCCTATGTAGGCTACACCTAATAACATAAAGGCACAGAATTATTATTTCTATAGACTTATGTAACAATTAACCATTTCCCTAAATTTAAAGTTAACCAATTGATATCATTTTAAATTTTGCAATCTTTTCCTCCCTTCCTGCCCTACATCTCATTTGGATCACATGTTTGCCAGAGACTAAAAAGATTCAAAATTGTGTGGGAGAAAAGTTAAGATTCTCATAGGTAAAAACCTGCATTAATTTTAATGTATGTAATTATGCTTACATAGCTATATAATCAAACAACTGTACCAAAATGTAGTATCCATAGTAAATATTTGCCCTCAATCAGTTTAAATCTTTTACGAATTAAAAGGTATGACAAGGATCGGTAGTCTTGTAAATCGAACCATTGCCCCTAAAAGTAGAAAGCAGATTCGTTGACCACCTCAATAGGTGTCCTAACAAAGTAAAAGATTAAATTGATTGTAATATATATCTGTCCCTCCCTCCGCCAGGCAATTCTTGCACTGCCAACTGCAGCGGTTCCACTCTGGCCACTAAAGTGAACTCCAAACTGACCGAGATCACCCCCGACCGTGTCGTCAGCTACCAGTGTGAGGATGGCTATGGCTGGTTGTCGGGCCGTCGGGGAATAGTCATCAGTCAGTGTGAGGAAACCAATACATGGAGCTCCATCTTGGATGAATGTACTGAGGGTAAGTTATATATATAGTCAGTCAAGTTGGTTCAATGACTGGTTGGTCAGTCAGCTAGTTAGTGTGTTAGTTAGAATAATAATTAATTAGTCAGTTGGTCGGGAGTTTGTTGGGTTGGTTAATCAACAATTTAGTTAGTGTCTAGAATAGTTAGGTAATAAATTAGTTATACACAAAAATCACCACTGACAGCTACTTCAGTTACCAATGTGTGACTGGCTATAGCTTGTTGTTGGCCGTCGGGGGATAATTTTCAGTCACTGCGAAGAAGCCAGTACATGGAACTGTCTTGAATTATTGTACTGAGGGTAAGTTAGCTTGGTTACCTTCATAATTAGTTAACCCCTTGAGCATTGTGACGGGTTTTAACAGTTTATTCTGGCAATCATTTGACGATTTTAGACAACTTAGGTGAGATCTGTGGGATATAAAAGGCTAAGGACTATCTCAAGTTGGTTGTTGGAAGGAACATAATAATTAAATCTCTGACTTCCATATACACTTCATAATCCGAGTAAAATCGTCTAATGATAACTAGAATGTATGCGTCATAATCCTCAATGGAAATACGTCTAACGGCCTTATTGGGCTATCCTTAGTTGGAATTATGCAAAGCTGGTACATGTCATATTTGTAACATATTATGTGGTACCATCATTGTAAAATGCTAACTGAATAAATAGTATTATTATTATTATTATTATTATAATTAGATGGTTGGTAGGATGGTTGGCAGGAAAATTAGTTACCAGTAGTTTGTTCGTGATAATAGCCATCCGCTGGTGTGAAGAAGCCAATACTTGGAGCATTGTGATATTAGTTAGGATGTTGGTCCATTTGCGGATAATATGTGATCGTCTCTGTTTGTCTGTTTGTAAGTAGGAATTCTGGAATTGAAAATGGACGGATTTACATGAATCTTAATCAGTACCTTCATATTGTACCAGAATGGAAACTATTTACTGTTGGCCAAAATACGCTAATTTGACTGCTCGGCTTTACCAATATTGGCCATGGACCAAATCGTTTGTAGACCACATCTGTAGTGGATCAAAATGGCTGCGGACCAGGACGGCCGCGGATAAAACAAATCAAGATTTCACTTGCTATGGAGTACACGCTGTGCACAGATGTCAAAGATATGTTCTCTACTGTACACGCTTGTTAGTTAGTGTGTGTTGGTTAGCCTGTTAGCTCACTAATTTGTTAGTAAAATAGATATTAGCCAGTAAGAGGAGGATATACTGCTTTAATGTAGCTAGCTAATGTACCATAGCTTTTAACCGGTTGACTATGAGGAGCCTTTCATAACGTGAACCAAATGGTCTCATATCAGTCAAGGTTTATAGATACTATAGATACCTCGTGGGTTGACCTGTTGTATCTATCTATGGAACTTGCTTTCAGCGTGTACCGTCCCCCGGGACTGTGAGGAAGTGTACAACCTGGGACACAACACCTCGGCCTACTACAAGGTCATAACAACAGGAGATCAGAAAGACGAGTTAGTTAAGGTTGGTCTCTCTCTCGGTCTCTCGCTCTCGCTCTCGCTCTCTCGCTCTCTCTCTCTCTCTCTCGCTCTCTCGCTCTCTCTCTCTCTCTCTCTCTCTCTCTCTCTCTCTCTCTTTCTCTCTATCTATCTCTCGTGAACGGAGGAAAGTAAATAGCGCATTACAGCTGAGCGACCTAGTAGTAATTATAAACCAAAATCTAAAATCTACAAGCCAATGCACGGCAGCAGCCAACAAAGTAAACAAAACACTAGGATTCACCAGAAGAAATATTAATTATCAAAGTAAAGACATAGTTATGGTACTATATATAAGCATTGTGAGGCCGCATCTGGAGTATGCTGTACAGTCCTGGTCTCCTTTACTTAATACAAGACAGAAAAATCGAATCCGTCCAGTGAAGAGCAACAAAATTAATCGCATCCATTATGTAAAAACCATACAACGTGATATTAAGAGAACTCGATCGGATTAGGAAACATAGAATAAGAGGGCAGCTGATAGAGTGTTTTAAAATTCTAAAAGGATTTAGTTACATACGCTAAATGCCAATAATCTATTTAAGTTATCTAATGAGAGTTCTACACGAGGAAACAAATTAAAACAAATAGGCAGGAAAGTGAACCTAGATACACCTAATATCTTCAACCATAGTATGATTAGTGAGTGGAATAAGCTCCCTAATGAAGTAATAGACAGTGGCTCTATAAACACATTCATAAACTTGTTAGAATCATACCATAGAGAAGGTGGTCCGGAGTTGATAATGATTACTGATAAATTCGCCATTTAAAGGTTAAGAGTCTCGGCGGCTTTCTCGGGTTAAGATAGATTAGTCTATATTAGGTTAGTACAAGTTAATGATCTAGTTAGGCGAGGTTATGTAATTTAGTTGTGTGTGTGTGTGTGTGTGTGTGTGTGTGTGTGTGTGTTTAATGCCTGTACCATATATATTACTCAGGTATGGTGTGACATGAACCCCGCCAGTGAGGGTGGAGTATGGACCAACATAGTCATAAATCCCCATAAACCCAAAGCCTGCTTTATTGGTAAGTCCCATGCTTTTTTATATACCCTAAGGCTCCTTCAAGATATATATATATATATATATATATATATATATATATATATATACTGTATATAATAATAATAATAATAATAATAATATATATTTATAGTACGTATATACAGTAATGCCCGGTTGTAAAGGGTTTTTGGCTTCCTGAAATGATCTGGGCCTGGCGAGGATTGGAACCCGGGTTTCTGGAATACCAGCCTCCTACTCTAACACTGACCTTCTTTTGGGAGCCAAAGCGTCACATTTTTCCCTTACCCCTCAACTTTCCCTTCATAATTGCTGAGGGGCACAGGGCCTTGGGTGGGGCTTTGGTTTTCCAGGCATTTCCGCACCCTCCTCAGCTCCCTGCCTTGGAGTGGCTTCGGTCACCTGGGCTTTGTTAGTGGTAAGCAGGGAGGATTTTGTGGGGGTGCTCGTTTATGGCCTTGGCCTTGCTCGAGACCTTGGGGCTGTTCGGCCAGACAGCCTGGGGAACATCAACAACAACAACAACAACACTGACCTTCTTGCGGACGTACAAAAAAAACGCAACCTTAGTTATCTTTTGAAGAACCAGGTGATAGTCTCGTGATGATGTTGGTAATTTATTAGACTTCAACCATGACTATCTTACACTCCCCCCGACGTCAACTTGGCATAACTCTGTGGTTCAGGTAGTTTTCGGGCATAGTGTAACACAATATTATATATATATATATATATATATATATATATATATATATATATATGTTAGTAAAGCCAGGTAATAAATTTTCTTTAATACATACGAGGTTGAAAGAAATGGCAATTTCTGCATTGGAAATGTTATTATTCAAAGTTTCCAGGTCTCTGATGAGTTTTCGCTGGGTGGCAGGAAGTAGATGAATGAGATGAGCAAAATTCATGGTGGTACAGGGTTACATTAATGTACATGATGATACAGGATATACGACACGTTTCACTGGACAACCAGCATTATCAAGTAAGGATAGAATGATATAAAAGGTAAACAGGAAGGGTATAATAGAGGGTGGAGGATCAGAGGAGGCGAAAATCAGGAGGCAAAAGTCTGCTATTGGTGGAGGGGTATTCTAGGAGTGCAAAAGAGAGAACCGCTTCACGCAGGCGCACTGGATGCGGGAAGGTGGTGGTCGGTTGGCGGGGTCAAAGCTGATTGGCTGCGTGTCGAGGGGCGTGGCCTAAGTTGCGTAGTACGTGTGGCGCCGGCAGAAGACGAAGCTGAAGGAGGTAGCACGGGGGGCTGCGTCAAGGGCACCGGGGGGCGAGGGGGGTGTTAGGTCCTGTAGGATAGTGCCTTTTGGCAGAAGGAAGGATCTGAAGGTCCAGAGTTTGGTTGTTGATGTTAGGATGTAAGGCTTGGATATATAACGCTTCGAGTATAGGTAATCTCCTTGGGTCACTTTCTTTATCGAGTATGGTGGTGTGTTTCTCTAACTCGTTGCGTGTGAGGTGGGGGTGGTTAGGGGGTGGCTCCATCCTCCTAGCTGCCCAACGACCCGCCATCTACTGTAGATACGTGGATGACATCTTCGTGCAAATCAAGGACCTCCACGAACTACAGGAACTCCAGCGTCGCTTCATGACCTCCTCCGGACTTAACTTCACCTTTAAAAAAAAAAAAAAAAAAATGAAAAACAAACAATGGACAACTCCCCTTCCTCGACATCCTCGTAGCTCTGAACGACCATGGGTTCAAAACCACCGTCTACACTAAACCAACTAACACAGGACAATGCCTCAACGGCGATAGTGAATGCCCCCGCCGTTATCTTCTATCCTCCATCTCCGCTTATGTAAGGAGAGCCCTCACGCACTGCTCTACCTGGGCCGACACCCGCCGGGAACTAGAAAGACTATCCCAAGTTTTAGTGAATAACGGATACTCCAACTCCGACATCTCCAGCACCATCAACCACCATCTTGAAAAATGGTACACCCAAAGCCCTCCCAACATTGACCACCCCAATGAAATTAAGATCTACCGCAATTTTATGTCCTCTGAACACAAAAATGACGAGGCCGTCTTAAAAGAAATAATCTCCAAGCATGTCCACCCAACCAACCCGGAAAACAAAATCAAATTAATAATTTATTACAAATCCCCCAAGACCTCCAACCTCGTTCTCCGCAACAAACCAGCTTCCACCAAGATAAAGAGCCTGATGACCGACAATCACGTCATTTACCAACATACCTGTAATTATGAGGACTGTGGACCTCATTCCTATATTGGCATGACGCAGACTCGTCTTTCACGTCGGTTAACTCTTCACCTTCAGGCTGGAGCCATCAAAGACCACTATCTCACCCCTAACCACCCCCACCTCACACACAACGAGTTAGAGAAACACACCACCATACTCGATAAAGAAAGTGACCCAAGGAGATTACCTATACTCAAAGCGTTATATATCCAAGCCTTACATCCTAACATCAACAACCAAACTCTGGACCTTCAGATCCTTCCTTCTGCCAAAAGGCACTATCCTACAGGACCAAACACCCCCCCTCGCCCCCCGGTGCCCTTGACGCAGCCCCCCGCGCTACCTCCTTCAGCTTCGTCTTCTGCCGGCGCCACACGTACTACGCAACTTAGGCCACGCCCCTCGACACGCAGCCAATCAGCTTTGACCCCGCCAACCGACCACCACCTTCCCGCATCCAGTGCGCCTGCGTGAAGCGGTTCTCTCTTTTGCACTCCTAGAATACCCCTCCACCAATAGCAGACTTTTGCCCCCTGATTTTCGCCTCCTCTGATCCTCCACCCTCTATATATACCCTTCCTGTTTACCTTTTATATCATTCTACCCTTACTTGATAATGCTGGTTGTCCAGTGAAACGCGTCATATATCCTGTATCATCATGTACATTAATGTAACCCTGTACCACCATGAATTTTGCTCATCTCATTCATCTACTTCCTGCCAACCAGCGAAAACTCATCAGAGACCTGGAAACTTTGAATAATAAAATTTCCAACGCAGAAATTGCCATTTCTTTCAACCTCGTATGTATTAAAGAAAATATATATATATATATATATATATATATATATATATATATATATATATATATATATATATAATGAAACTATATACATCTTTCAGCAGAATAATGTTTGGGTCCTCTAAAAAAAAGTTAGCGAGCGAAAATCATAAGACTGGTTGGGAGAAACGAGGGATATCAAACAATTACCCTAGGATTAGAAACTGTTAGCCCTCTTCCTAGCCTAAATATACTTGTCTAATAAAAGCCAGAATAAAAGACAGAAAAGCGGCAAGCCATAGTTTAGGTCAGGTCCTGGTATTCAATGTACACTCAGGGACATGAGTCTCGGTCCTTTCCGAATCTTTGAACTGCTAAAATGAAGCAACATAATGCATATACAAGGTAAAGAGATAATGAGAAGATTATTTTCAATTCGGGATAGCTTAAAGAAATCTAAGGTAACGACTATGTCCCTGAATGTACAATCACCTGCACAAGTAGCTGGTACACTAATATATGATAAATCCGAGACAGTGAACATTGAGTAAGGACAATACCGACATGGGCATGTATTTAAAGATAATATTTCAAAATATTTCAGTAGCGAAATAATAGTTCAATAAAAACTTGTACCACCTTTCACTGTAGGTGATTGTACTTAAACTATATGGCACAATATGAACCCTCAAGCAGCATACAGGAGTTTTCGAAATGTTAAATATTAGGTATAAAATAAACGAGAAGATTCGATTTACTGCTGGATAGCTTCAAAAATTAAAGCCCACGTCTTATGTCCTAGACTCTAGAGTGTATAGTTCCAGCGTACTACCTACTTCTATGTGTATCGAACCCAAACGAGACAATACGACACTTTATTAATTCTCAGATGCTTCAGTAATATATCTTCAAAAATTCAAATGGGTGTATCCATATTTGTTTTCACTATTGGGACAAATTAGATTTTCGGTCACGTATGGGATATAATGTTCTAAATGTGTACTACACCTTTGTCAGAGTATTAGTCACCGCAATATATGTCTTTACCGCTGCATATTAAATTATTTTTCCTTAGACTTTGTGGGTTAAATAAGGGAAGGCCATGTACGCAGCCAGATCCCTTACCCTCTGCGCATGTGCGAGAATGTAAGCCTCCTTGGCCCCGCCCCCTGCCCAACCGCGTTTAAATATAACCTTCAAACCGTTATTGCCAAGTCGCTCCGTAGCACTGTCGGTAGAGGTCCCGCCCCTGGATCTGATAATCCAGCGTTCGATCCCACGCGGATCTCGTGTATTTTATATTTTTATTTTGTTATTTGTGTTAAGTTATATTTTATTATATTATATTAGGGTTAGGTTAGGTTAGGTTAGGTTAGGTTAGGTTAGGTTAAGTTAAGTTAGGTTAATCTAATCTAATATAATATTTGTACATTTTGGGCAGTGGGCGGGGCCAAGGCTTGGGATCCGGCTGCGTGCATAGCCTTCCTAAATAAGGGAGGAAGGAATAAAGGCAACCATCTTGGATCAGCTGAGAACTAATATTTTTAACTTTTTTACCGTATTTTTAGTATTTTGTCATATTCTATATCAATGCTAACCCTGTGGGGGTCTGGGGGCGGCAGCCCCCACGTTAGGTTAGGTCGTTAGGTTAGGGTAATGACAAAATATGGTTTTAGGGGGCATGTTTTAATAATGCAAAATAATGGGTAAAAATTAATTAGCAGAAGGAAAAACACCTTAAAACATACTAATCAATGAAGGAACTGACGAGAAAAAGGATTATAATACAAAAAAACACATACGTGACCGAAAATCCAATTTGACCCACTATTGTAACTATGATTTAGACTGTTGCAATTTAGACTGCCACAATCTAGAGTGCATTGATATAGACTGCTACGATTTAGACTGCTGCTCTTGTTCTTGTTAGGGGGACCCGCAGAGGGCTGCTCTCGGGCAGAATGATATGCGGGGGTTGTGCAGGGGAATTATGAGCAAGGGAGGATCGGGTCAAGGATTAGGGAGATAATGAGTAGTGATCCTATTTCTAAAGGAATGAAGAGTGGGGCTATTAACTATGTGAGATGGGAGGCGATTCCACTCTTGGACGCTGCGGGGAAAAAATTAATGTCTTAATATGTCCGTGCTTGCCTGATATGTGTGGTATTATAAGTTGTGGTTGCGTCTCGTAAATCGTAAGTTTGTAGGGTGTAAATATGTATTTTTATCTATGTCCGCTAGATTGTTTGTGATTTTGTATAACATTTGTTGTCTGTGTATTTGTCTTCTTGTTACAAGGGGGTCTAGTTTAATGTCTTGTTTGAGCAAAGTGACTGATGTAGTATGTCTGTAATCACGTCTGATCCATCTTGCAGCTTTGTTTTGTATGGCCTCTAATTTATTGATATTATTGTAAGTGTGTGGATCCCAGACGGTGTCGCAGTATTCTAAGTGTGGCCGAACTAGTGACTTGAAAGCTTGAATTTTTATGTTTGCGTTACACTTTGTGAGATTCCTGCGAAGGAAGCCCAGGGCCCTATTAGCTTTTGCTCTGACGCTGCTCGTGTGTGTGGTCCACCTCATGTCCGCCGAGATGTGGACCCCCAAATATTTGTGGGAGGGAACGATATCTAAAGGGGTATTGTGAAGTTTGTAAGGGAATGGGATGGTTTTACTGGAACGGGTGTAGCAAATATGGTGGCACTTGTCAGGTCTGAATGTCATCTGCCACTTGGCTTCCCACTGTTCAAGCGCAGTTAAGTCATCTTGTAGTTGGAGGCAATCGTCCCTATTGATAATTGGTCGGTAAACTAAGCTATCATCTGCAAAAAGTCTAGTAGTAGAAGTAAGAGATAGTGGAAGGTCATTAACATATGAAGGGAAAAGTACGGGGCCCAAGACAGTGCCCTGTGGGACCCCAGAAGTTACAGATACAGAAGAAGAATGGCAGCCCTCGAGAACAACACGTTGCTCACGATTAGTTAGAAAAGTCTTAAGCCAGTGAAGAAGTGGTCCTCGGATGCCATAATAATCTACTTTTGCTAGAAGTCTCTGATGCGGGACTTTGTCGAAGGCTTTGGCGAAGTCAAGTACTATGGCGTCTACTTGTTTAATTTTGGGGTCATTAAGGGATCGGGAAATGTCGTGTGTGGTCACCAGTAGCCGAGTTTCGCACGACCTCTTAGGTCGAAAGCCGCGCTGTGCGTCAGTAAGTATATTTAACCTATCCAAATGGTCCATAATATGTCGGTGGAGGATATATTCTAAAATTTTGCAGGGAACTGAGGTAATTGAAACGGGTCTATAGTTGACAGGGAGGGTTCTGTCTCTGGATTTGAAAATTGGTGTCACGTTCGCCAAAAGCCAGCTGCGATTTAGACTGCTACGATTTAGACTGCTGCAATTTAGACTGCTGTGATATAGACTGCTGGGAAAATATAACCGAAACTACCACTAATTTTCCCATGGTTTTTCTTTTCGGTTTTAGGTAGTTTTTATCATTTTACAGTAGTTGAAATTAGTTACATTCCCTGGAATTTTTTATTTCTCCTATTATCCAATGATCTTAAAATACTCAGATGTAAGTAATTTTCAGAGTAAATATAATTTTTTTTTCTTTGGATACAGGATTTTTTTTTTTTACAGTGCTTTATATAGTGCACATAAAATATTTTTCCGGAGGTTGAAACACATTTTAATATGATCTTTGCAACATCCTTATTCTATAATAGCCTTCATATATTGAGAAATAAATAGTGGTAGTTTCGGTAATAAGTACCGCAAAATATCATACTGATCCAACTGTTTGTTCATAAGTTGTTCCCGAAAAACGATGTAACACGGCCTCTGCAACCCATAATAGTCACAAACATACATATCAAATATTCTTTCTCTAAGTCATGGATATATTGTATAACAACAGGTGTTGACAAACATGCTACACTGTACACAATTATGTACAATTGGCCAAATTATACAATCCCTGATATTAACCCATTCAGTACCGGTGACATAATTTTTATTATATTCTGGCAACTATTAGATAGTTTCCTTCAGCTTAGGAAGGATGTCTATCCGTTAAAAGATTGCAAACTATCTCAAATAATCCTTTTAGCTACCATATACCCTTCCTAAGCTTCATAAAATCGTCTAAATGCAGCTGGAAAAAAAAACAAGTCGCCGCCGGTACTGTAAGGGGTAAGAATGAATGTACAAATAGTGTGGTCGACTTACAGGACTATTTGGATATCACATGAATTAACTACTGTATGAGAAAGTATCGACCTTATATATTATTAAACCCTTCTTTACCGGCGACGTCTTTTCGATTATATTGTAGCTATATTTTGACGATTTTATGCAGTTTAACCCTTGTCGAGCGGCGGGTTTTGGGCTTATTTGGGCATATTCAGGCCCTCCTGCATGATAAATCAAGTATCTGCATGAAAAAAAATGTATTCAGCAAAAAACTAGGCGCTAAAAGCTTCAAAATGAGACCAGAACGAGCTACTTAGCACTCGTGGTTCTCATACAGTGATACCAGTAACATGGGAGTTTAGCGTATAGCGGCATATTTTTCCCAGCTATGCTCACTACCAGTGGTGGGCGTGGGCGCGCCGATTTGGCGCTCTGCGATCCGGTGCGCACTACCAATATAGAGGAGCGCGGAGCGGAAAAAATCTGAACTCGGAGTGCAGGCGAAGAGCGCAGATTGAATTTCGCGCTCCTTTCTGGCGCTCCGGAAGCGATTTTTCCCTGTCAACAACAGGTTCAAGAACGTCATTATCGTGTACAGTCATCGTACGGTGTTACTCACGGTGTTAGTGAACTGTGATACAGTGATACTATGATAGTGACAGACTAACAGTGTTACAGTTGTTAACTTGTTACTGACTTTTTTTGGCTTTTGCTAACGCTAAGTAAACCTTACGGGCAAGTTACGGCTTACGAAGGGGCCTATTTTAATAAATTATTAATGATATCATCATATCAATCATATCATATTATGATATTAAATTATTAATCGTTTAATCATGTAATCAACTAATCATGTTGTTATTGTATTGTTAGGCTTGTTAGCTTGATAAGTTTAACTGTTTAAGTTTCTCAGTTTGGACAGTTTCTGTAATTCTTTGTCATATCATAGATATCAATGGCCAGTCACAATGTCACAATGATATCAATCATATCATTAATATGACATAAAGAATTACAGAAACTGAGAAAGTGAGAAACTTAAACTTCAGAAAGACACCATGACTTGAGTTTTTTTGAATTTTTTGAATTTTTTGAATTTAATGAAGTGAAAGACAAAGGATTGTATTAATTTAGGTAAATAATTAAATAACTTCTAGAAGCTGTTTTTTACTTTTTTTTATTATATACCTATTTTTGGGAGCGCGGAGCGCAGGAGCGCAGAGTGGGAAGCGCATCGGGTCGGCTGACCAAAGGAACGCGTGAGCGCTGCCGCATTACCTTATGTCTGAGGAGCGCGTAGCGCTGCCGCATTACCGGTCCCACTGGAGCGCGCCCACCACTGCTCACTACTGGCTACACTGGCGGCCTCTCGAGAACACAGGGAACATGAGTTAATGGGCGGCGGTAAGCCCTGGGAGTCGGCTGTCTGGCCCGCTGCGCTCCCGGCCATTTGCACTCGATTTTAACCCTTTAAAAGCCTTAATAATGCTCCTAACTTGCTGCAAATTGGAGGCGGACTTAAGTCCGCCGCCGCTCTTTAAGGGTTAAGAAGGATCTGTGGTAGTAATATGGGTTAAGATAGATACGTCGAACCTGTTATTTGCTGGATGCCCTTTATAAACTGCACAAAAATCGTCTAATACTAGCCAGAATAAGTTAAAAAGACGTAGCCGGTACAGAAGGGGTTAATACTATCAAACTTCCGTACATGAAGTCAGGGAGTGTACATAAATCAGTGTGGCCAAATGTAAATGGCATACTTTAAAATTGTTAAATGCTCTTCGTCATCTTACCTTCCTCAACACCTATTTCCTGTGTTATACCATCTCACGGTGACCATATAAAATCACGGTTTCTAGGCTTAGGATGGCTCTTGTTATGTATAGCTTCACGGAACTGTACTGAGATGATTAACTATTCGTCGTGGTTGTCTGGTTGATAACTGCGGGGACCGCACTCATCTACAGCTCCTTAACAATTCCGGAAAACGAGACACTGCGAGGCTTCGGATTTTCTGGTGAATCTGTTTCGCGGTGTGAACGGTTCGGCCAGAACGTTAACTATTTCAACGGGTGATCTGATGCCCCATTTTCTCGACGAAAACGGTCAGACATTATGCGTCGGATTCTGTCTGGTTACGGGCTTGGTGTGGCGGCACCACAAGGCCGCTTGAACTCGCCCAGAAAAATCGACACCTGAATGGGGCAAAGCATTATATAATCACCAAACTAATGAGGTGAAGCAGCATCTTCAAATTTCCAAACCACTGGAGTGAAACGGGGAGGGTCCAAAAAGCCTGTGGCGGCGTAGCAGATAGGGCTAATGAGAAACTAATCTCATGATTTATACATGGAGAGTGGTTCATATCAAATTCCAGAGTGGGTACTTATGTCCTTACATTCCCTAGCACTTAGGACAAGTTATAAACCAGTGTGTGGACATCTCGACCAGTAGACCATTTAATGTGGGAAGATTGTAGACACCAATCAAGCAGGGCAATACCCAGGGGAGGCCTCATAGGCATGTGATAAGGAGTTGCTGGAACCCCAGTTTCATTTGTGTGGCTTCCCTCACGGTTTCTGTTTGTGTCTCACCTAAACAGAGTAATCCAGCTACCTTTTACAAACCCCTCCTCCTCCTATTCATTTCACCACACTAAACAAGCACACCACACTTCTTTCTAAAACACATAAAACAGAATTTTGAAGATGACCACCAACCGTCCTCAATTTGGCTGTTTCACTTTCAACTTTGGTGGAGACACTTGTTACAGGCAGCTTTGTATTTTTTCTTCCTCACACACATACGGAAAGATAAAAAAACGGTAGACCATTATAACCTGTAACTCTCAACCAATGTTACAGTTCTAAACCAGTGTGCGGACATCTCAACCAGTAGACCATTATAACCTGTAACTCTCAACCATTGCTACAGTTCTAAACCAGTGAGTGGATATCTCAACCAGTAGACCATTATAGCCTGTAACTCTCAACCAATGCTACAGTTCTAAACCAGTGTGTAGACATCTCAACCAGTAGACCATTATAACCTGTAACTCTCAACCATTACTATAGTTCTAAACCAGTGTGCGGAAATCTTGACCATTTTGTTCAGTAACTCAACCAATGCCAGGTCAACCCAAGCTGTTATGTTAGGCCAGTACTTTAAGTTGTCACTTATTTCTTTATCTCTGATTGGTTTGACACTGGTTGAGAGCTAGTGATGAAATGGTCTACTGGTTGAGTTGTCAAGGAATCCTTTAAAGGCCCACTAACATAATTATTTTCTTCATAAATCGATTGGACACAATATGATGGATAAATATGCTAATTTAAGGTGCCTTACCTTATATTTAATAGTTGCTTCAGTGAAAATGGGTGAACAAACTTATAATGGTGATTAGCATGTAAGACTTTACCAATAATTTCATTAGACAGAATTAATATATATTGGTATAATGACCCTCACAAGGAACACATTTATTAGTAATTGCTGTAAAAGTCTTGTTCATATGAATTAGTTTTCAGAGACTCTATTTTGAATTACAGGAACCTTTTTGGTTTTGCTGCGATTATTAAGATTGCATCAGCATTAGTGCCCCTTCCATGACGTTATGATGGTGTTACCATATCAACATTGATAGAATATCTCTTAATTTATAATATTACCATAATAAAACACAGTCAGCTGCAAGAGGTATATATTCTGCTTGTGGAAATGGCAATAGTGTGATATTTACAAAGTTAGATAATAGGTGTCATTGGTCCTTTAACGCTTATGCTGCGGGCATAATTGCGCTATTTAGGGCATATTCAGGCACACCTGAATGATTAATCAAGCATCTGCATTAAATGAACTGTATTCTGCCGAAAACTAGGCGAAAATAGCTTCAAAATGAGACCAGAACGAGCTTCGTAGGTGGCGGGGTTCACCCGCAGCGTTGCCATAGACATTCGGGAAAACTCGCTAATTATTAGCTCTCGCTCGCTCGGCAACACTGTTGTAAGACACCCGCGCGAGACACAGTCTCCCTCAGTGAGCGGCTGGCTGCTCTGAGGGTCGGAGGGAGGTCCCTCACGCTCCCACCCACTGACACTCGATTTCTACGGCTTTTACAGGCTTTTACAGCCTGGAAATAGCTGTAAATTGCCTATGCGTTCCAGAACGTCACCTGCAGGGAAAGGGTTAATACTCTCTGATCCGACCTCTTATGTGTTATAGTCAAACCATTTTATGAAGTCAGTTCTCTACCCATGGATTGGCAGCACTGGAGGTTCGACTTTTCAAGTATAATTTGATACCACGGATATGATTAGCTCGTGACCTCAATCTAAATCTCTCTCTCTCTCTTTTCCTTATTTAACTTAACTCCTTCAGACATATTATGTTCCAATAAGTCCGAGGAGGCGGGAGCCCCAGGATCATTGCCACTGCCTCGCACTACACTCACAACAACACTGCGGCCGTTAGAATTATCGGAGGTGGCTGAGGTTGCCACCAACGGTTTTATCGTATGGTAACTTATCGGACTTACTGAGCTCCATATGACGCTAGTGCGTCATATAACTTATTATAGAGGTATGGAGATAAGTCCATATGACGCGATCGCGTCATATATGTCTGGGGGAGTTAATTCTCATTGTGAATTATTTTAATACAGTGACGACCGCCAGCTGATTGTGTTCAAATTAGGAAGGACCTCATGAGAGAGAGAGAGAGAGAGAGAGAGAGAGAGAGAGAGAGAGAGAGAGAGAGAGAGAGAGAGAGAGAGAGAGAGAGAGAGAGAGAAGGGTAGGAGGAGGAGAGAGACACACACTCACGCAGAGAGAGAGAGAGAGAAGTGTAGGAGGAGAAGAGAGGAGACAACAAAATTGAGAGAGCTCTGAGGAACATTGATTATTGTAATAGCGGTAGAATATTGAGAGAGATGTAACATTGCGGCGAAGAGAGAGAGACTGCAGATAATTGGTGACTGGAGGTGAGTTAATGAGACGGAAGGCTTTCTTTTCTACTTTGTCTAGAAGTACTGTGTGAGAGGATCCTCCCCACACGTGTGAACAATACTCAATACATGGACGCACTATGCCCCTGTACAGAGCATGAAGCTGCGCAGAGGTAAAGAACCTCCGGAGGCGGTTGAGCACACCCAGCTTCTGGGAAGCTGTTTTAGCAAGAGTGGTAATACGATCTTTCCAAGAGAGAACAGAAGAAAATGAGACACCGAGAATATTAAAGGTTAATTTGTATGTTGTTGAAGAGGTCCTAGTTTTCTGGAAGGGGGCGACGAGTAGACAGATGGAGAAATTGAGTTTTGTAAGCATTGAAAGTACCAAGGTTTTCTCTGCCCCAATTAGAGATAGTAGAGAAATCAGAAGATAGATGCTTTATGGCCTCCTTACGTGAGTTTTGGAGTTCCAGCTGTGAATGATGTGGAGGAATATATATATATATATATATATATATATATATATATATATATATATATATATATATATATATATATAATTTCTGCAATGGAGCTTCCTCTTGGGAATCGAAGTCTCACAAGGAAAATTAGAATCAGCGTAGTAGCGAACATCTTTCTTTATTGGGTAGGCCTATATATATATAGATAGATAGATATACGTGAGTGTGTGTACACAACCAACGGAAATCTATCTATTCAATATGATAAACATCCAAAATGACAATTAGTGTCGTTTCATACTGATAATTCGCAATTTTGAGCTGCAAAATGGTATAACTAAACTACTTAAGTCTTTACCCTGGTATGATTTTTTTTAGTTTATCAATCCATGTGACTGAGGCCATGTTAATTTTTCCAATAGTCTGTTCAGGCATACCAAAACATATCATAATATCTTACGTTCACAGGACTGGCAGCACTATTGTCAACACAATGGAGGTTGGGACTGGGAATCCCACCTCCAGAACTGCTAGGAGGCTGAAGGCACCAGCCGAACCCGGGGAGTGCTAAGTGGTTGATAATGACAGCTAGAGCTCCTGTTTCTCCACCTGGCCTCCCTAGCTGATCCTTTCTGTGCTTCAATAATATTGAGGGCAACCCCAACTTGCTCTCCAAAACACATTCTCCTATCAATACATTACACTACAGACACCTCACATACTACACCACCCTTTTTACCAATTATATGACTAAATCACAACCAGCCTCGGAGTCCCCAGGGAGGGGGGGGGGGGGGGGACCAGAAATGCCCCCAGTTATCTGTCCCCTGGCAATGACTCTCCAAAATACTCTGGACCACCACCTTCTACTCTTACTATCAATGTCTTCAACATTCGTGGCCTTTCCTCTAACTTCCACTCTGTGGAACACCACCTCTCCTCTGCCAACCATGATCTTCTCTTTCTCACCGAAACTCAGGTGTCTAGGACTACTGACAGCAAAACCTTCGCTGTATCCTCCTATTATCTCTATCCTCAGTTTTAAGCCAAATGTGGATGTTGCGTATATGTGCGCAACAATCTCGCTTTCTCTCGTGTTCCCAACTTTGACTCTTCTTAACTCTATGGCTAAAGCTTTCTTGGCACTCTCAAACTAAATATTTCTGCGCTGTTTATCTCTCCCCTAATTCTACTGACTATCCAAAATTCTTTGACTATCTAACTTCTAAAGTGGAACACATCCTATCCATCTCTCCTTTCGCAGAAATCTCCATCCCAGGAGATTTCAACGTTCACCACCGCCAATGGCTTTCCTCTTTTTCCACTGACCAACCTGGTGAACAAGCCTACATCTTTTCTATCCTGAATGACCTAGAGCAGTTAGTCCAGCAACCCACCCGTATCCCGGATCGCTTCGGAGATCGGCCCAACATTCTTGACTTATTTCTAATTTCTAACCCTTCTGCTTATACTATAAATCTTTTCTCTCCTTTGGGCTCCTCCGACCATAAACTTATCTCTGTTACCTCTCTCCGGTACGGCCACCCGATCCTCCTAGCCGGCAGCGCTTGTGGCACTTTGGCGCTGCCGACTGGGAGGCTCTCCGACAGTATTTCTTTGATTTCCAATGGAATGACTTTTGCTACCGTGGCCGGGAACCCTCGGAGAGTGCTGAACGCATTACCGAGGTAATCCTCTCGGGCATGGAGGCATACATTCAATTTTCTTTCTCTCAGTCTAACGCTAAAATAATCTTGGTTTACTCACGCTTGTTCTACTGCTGTCCGCTACAAGGAGGAAGCATTTAAACGATACCGTCGCCTTCAAACTCAAGAATCTCATACTTCCTATGTTTCTGAACGGAATAAAGCCAAATCTGTTCTTCGACTCGCCAAACACTCTTTCAATAATAATAAATGCACTGAACTATCCAACTCTAGCGCTTCCCAAGCTTTCTGGCAAGTTTGCCGGGGCCATACCCGGTAACACGTCCGGAATTCTCCAGTCACGCAACTGGACATGTCCGGCAGAGCAACAATCGTATCCAACTCGCCCTTCAGGGGCCCTGGGAGTGAGAGAGCTTGGTGGTCTCCTAGTTTTTTGACTGGGTTGTGGTGGGCTGTGAAGACTGGCTAGGGGGAGTGGGTCGCGATTCCTGACCTGACTTTCCCTAAAATGCCCCTTGTACCATTTACCTTGTCCCTTCCCCTGGGTCTTACTTCGGTTGGAGCCACTGCTTCCAAGCTTGGAAGGAGTCTTGAAGGAAGGAAAATCTTGGAACCACTTGGGTGACTCTGAGGACTAAATTTAGGCTTAGATTTAGGTACTGACTCCTTCATAGGCATGGGGGCAGTCGTTCTCGTCGAGTCTAAGTGGCTACATACTGACCTCCATGTATCTGGTGAAACTAGTGTGGTAGTCAGAACAGGTGATTAAACTAACCTACGCCCTATATCTTCCGGCAGCTTCTTTACCAAAAAGACCCTCAAGTCTTGGCGAGCCCGGACCGCTTCCAAGAAAGCGACCCGTATATCACCAAGTGTCTGAACAGAGTTCTGTAAAAAGAAGCCACCTAGTAAGAGACGGAGCGTTAGTAGCTTGTGCATCAACTATTGCTTCAGTCGTCCGAACAAGGGACTCAGCCAGCTGGCGACTGATCAGGAATTACGACAGTAACCTCCAAAGCCTTTTGCCTAAGTTTGAAATCCTTGTCAATCTGAGAGGGAGTCGGACTGGAGAACGGGTCATTTACTTCACATAATGAGAGTTTAGGGGCGCTGTTTTAGATACGCCACCCGCAATGGCTACAGGCAAAGAGAACCAACTATGTTGTTCCTGAGGAATTTGATGAGTTGATTTACTGGTTATAGTACTAGCAAAATTCTGTGCTTCCGACTCCCAGTCTAGCCATGGAGCCGTGCCTACCGTTCCGATGTAACCCGTTCCGATGTAAGACTGGATTACCGGACTGATCACGAATTGGCCGAGTGTCTAACTCAGGTGTTAGACTAAAAAGTGCTTTAATATCGTTAAAGCCATCGAGTTTTGACCAGTCCGAATACAGTCTCACAGACGAAGCCGGCAGCAAAGCAGGTGATGGAGCATATACAAAATAATCAGGGTTGTACACATTAGGTTTAGCCTTAACAGTAACGTCCAATACTTCACTTGAGATGTTCTTAGCCCTAAGTTTCTTTGATTCGCTAACCTGTATTCACCAAGGTTCAGGGATCGGCGGTTCCCCCGACACTGTTGGTTGCACAGCCTGAGGGTTAAGAGCAGTAATGTTTGTCCAGGACCTGTCCGGTCCATATAGCAGAGGCATCGGACCTTTCTTTACCAGAGTTTTGTCAAGGGGAGGTGGAATAATATCTGCCAAAACGCGAATATTAGGTGTCATTATAGTTGACGTTACATTAGACAAACTAGATGTAACATGGGAGGGAGTAATGTTTTGCTTTGGTGTAACTTGCATAGAACCCAAAGGCCTCGCAACCGGCGGTGGAATAAGAGAAACTGGCACAGACGTATCCCCTCCGAACTTACTTAAAATAGCATCCATAAAATTTTGGAGGTCTCCCTTAGTCACGAACTCCTTGGTTTGATCCATGGACATATGAGATTCGATATCCGAGTGCCCTGCTGACGCCACTTGTTGTCCCGATTCAAGTTGCTCTGAGATGTCGTCACAAATGGATTGACACTCCATTGATTCCAATGACTGAGCTTCCAGTGACCGAGCTGAGGGGAGTCGAACCTCCTCAGACCGGACGGTGGGTTCTAGAACCTCGCGCTCAAAGTCTTCCCACCCTAAGTTTGGGATGGACGACGGAAGAGGAACCTCACTCGATTCTTGAAGATATTCTCTATAACGTTCAGCGAGCACTTGAGATGGCACACGGCATTGAGGTGTGTGACTGGAGGGAAATACATATGGCCGTGGCCTCACTGATGGGGAAACATGGCCTACAGGGTGGCTAAAAAGTTCAATGGGCGTGTCTCTGGGCGGTGTCCCAGCACCCCTACGAACCATCCCCGACTGGCCGGATTCGACTTTCATCACAGCCAGGGACAGTCTAGTAGTTTCGGGTGCCGGCGAAGGCGATGTCCTAGACCTTACGCTAGAGACCGCCTTATGGGACTGCGACTTGGACGTACTAGAGTCGGACTCTGCGTCTTCCGGCATTCCTTTATGTTGCCTCTTCGCCGCCTGTTGTACTGGTGGAGGAGAGATTGCCCTGCGCAGAGGAGACCTTGATCTGGACCGACGTCTCGACTGCGGTGGTTTGGACAATTCCGGTGCAGGCCGCTTCGCCGACCAGCGGGGGGGGGACTAGCTTTCTTCTGTGTGTTGTCATCGGTAGATTCGTCTGAACTTATGATAGGTTTTGAAACTACCTTCGAAACTCTTTTCTTTACTGTGCCAGAACGAGTGTTCGATTTAGGAGGGTTAGCACTGGAGGGTTATATCAATAATTCCCAAAGTGGCTTGTCATAACATTGTAGTGCCTTATGGGCAACATCTTCGCTCTCATAATTAAAGCAAGATTTAATGGCTAAGAGCACTATACGACACCCTTCCTCCTTATGGTTTATGAAATCATTATGTAGCCTTATGCACACACTGCACATTTTTGTAACCCACTTTCCACGCGACCTATCTAGGCACGAGACACATTTAACACAATGCTCATGCCCAGTTACAGGAAGGTTAGAACATAAATCCGAAGAACAGAAAGTTATATGTTCCATGATTAGTCTTCCCCCGCCGGGATCGGTGATGGTCCGGAGCTCCTCGCCGAGGAGACGTGTACCTGGAAAAGAAATTTCCAAGAATCAATGCTCATAAGGACAACCTGAGACATTTCAACACAACCGTTACCTTATAATACACAAGAAAAATAGACGTAGCAATCACCACTACTCTAAATCTCCTGTGTATCCTTATGGAAAAACCCTTATGCAGTTTTCTCATGAAGGAATTTATAGACTGCTTACCCATGATAGCGATTATCAATGACCTATACTAAGTGCTGCCTGGAAAGCGCTTTCTAGTAAGCACCCATCTCGCCGTGAGCGGAAAGTGGTTAGCAATGACTCTTCTGCCGCGATGACAGATTAGTAGTCTTCCCGCTGCGCTAGGAATATTTAATAATAGTATAGTTGAGTCGTTCCAGCTGAGCCGAAACATCCCTTGGAAGCCTTCCTCTTCCGCCGGGAGTTTGTTCTATTTCAAGACAACGAACTGGTTACTTGGATCCTGCGCAACACTAGAACGCCACTAGGGGGGCGCCCAGCGAGGGTGAAACGTGTTCGCGAGACATATCCCCCGCCGGAAATATGATCCTAACCTTATTCTACTACCAAGTCTGCAACAAGTATAGGAGAATACATAGTATCCTAGTCAGGAGCTATCCCAACACCCTCAACTACTGAGACTATCTCATCGTCAAGAAGAAGAGGACCACAATATATTATGGCACAACATTAATGTAATAATAAACTTAAAATTACATCCTAGCCATAAAAATAACCTACGCAGAGGCTGGTAGGCAAGTAGAATATCGACGAAATCGACGAATTACTGTTACCTCCAGGAAGAACCAGCACTCTCCTTCATCTCGACAACAGAAACGCAGGGAAGCAGACGCAGATACCAGAAGCAAGGTTCTTTACTAAGTAAAGTAACCCTAAACTAAAAATTCTGCCAACGAACAACAAAAAACGCTTAACTCACCAGAAAGGTGGCCGAAAAGCGTTGCCCTTATAGTAATAAAAAGCCTCTAAACCTAACTCGTAAGGCTAAAACTAGAGGAAAAAATAAAAACACAACAATGGCGTCCCCGTCTTATGCCGACCCGAGGTAATGCCATCACCAAAAGCACCTTTAAACACAACGCCTGGGGGTCTCGCCAATCAACACGCCAGACCTACCTAATCTAACCCTACCGGTACTCTAGAACATCTCAGATTAGTACAAATGAGCAAAAGACTCACTATCCGGACTGAAGAGTGACGAATGAAGAGAGGTCGGGACATACGTCCGCTCGGCGCTGTCCCCCGGAGAGTGAAGGAAGAGAATGCGTCAGTGTCTCGATGCGAACTCACGCTAAGGAAACATTTGCATTACGGGAAGCAGCGTAAAACAGATAAGAGTTCTAATCTTTTTCTTTTTATTATTTTTCAATTAGTTTTTTTGTAGTGGCATCCACATCATAAGGGAGTCCGTAAGTAATTATGAGCATACGCTTACGATGAATTGGTCTCTACGCTCCGGGGCATGTGATTTGAACAGCTGACTCTGGGGTTCAAAGAGAGCTATTACTGTATAAGGTATATCATCAATGATGGAGGGGCCACTAATAAATATATATATATATATATATATATATATATATATATATATATATATATTATTTTTGTCTATAAGCTGACTAACTTGTTTTGTTTATTATGAACAACTATATAGCTTGTAGGCCATGTAAATCCAACGTAATCTCTATGTACAGTATACTGTATACGGAATGAAGATGATTGATTAATTGACTACTACTACTACTACTACTACTATTACTACTACTCTTCCCAGGTCTGGACAACTTGGTGGCTCTCAACAGGAACGAAAACAGTTCTGTTCGACCTCTCGTCTTTCAGGTCAGAACATTAATATTACCATTAACGTTGTTATTCATAAAATTATTATCACTATTGCTATTATTATAATTCTAGTATTATTTATATCAGTATAAATATTTGTATACATATATATATATATATATATATATATGAATTGTTTGTGAGAGTTAGCTGGATTACTCTGTGTGTAGGTGAAGCACAAATAGAAACAGTGGGGGAAGCGAGACAAATGAAACAGGAGTTCCAACAACTCCTTATCATATGCCTATGTGGCCTTCCCTGGGTACTCCCCTGCTCGATTGGTGCCTGTGTATGTAAATAAATATACATACACACATAAATTTAAAGACGAGGTGTTCCACACAAGGCGTTTTTAAGTTTCACGTCAGAATGGCGGTGTTCCATAGAAACCTTTTTCAGAGCTGTGTCACCTGTCATAGTGCATGGTCTGATTACACGTCTTTCTATGTCTACCCCTCGGTGGGAGCTCCCTCCATGTTCACGGACTTGTATATTTTCATTCTAATTTGTTGATCTTTCCTTTCTACATGCCCGTAGTAAGCCTCTCATCACTAATACTCTTGATATCTAACCGTCTCCTCATCTCTTCACTTGATATCCTGCCATGTAGTTTGGCCCCAAAAAACCATCTCATCATTCTCATTTTGTTACGGTCCATTATGTTGATTTTATCCACTTTAACTGGCCACGTGTCTGAAGCTTAGTCTTATGTTTGATTGTTTGACATCGGTACTTCTCTATCCTTATATTAAATGTGTTTATCACAAACGGCATGTCTTTAAAGCGTACATTATTATGCAGCTTCCCAGAAGCTCGGGAGTTCTTTACCCAGGCACAGCTTCTTGCTCTGTACAGGGGCACAGTGCGTCCATGTATTAAGTATTGTTCGCATGTGTGGGGAGGATCCTCTCACACAGCCCTTCTTGATAAATTAGAAAAAAAAAACTTTTGTCTCATTAACTCACGTCCACTCACCGACTCTTTGCAATCTCTCTCCCTTCGCTGCAATGTTGCATCTCTCACTATTCTACCGCTATTACAATCATCAGTTTCTCAGAGCTCTCTCAATGTATACCACCTCCTCTACGTAGAGTATGTAGCACCCGTCTTGCAACATAATTCCACCCCTACTCTGGGCAACTCTCCAACCCAAGAGTGAAACGATATCCCCAATCTTTCTTCTGTTCAACAGCTGAGCTCTTGAACTCTCTCCCTGAATCCATCTTCCCCTCACCCTATGACTTAAATTGCTTCAAACTCCGTGCGTCCAGGCACATTGGCTCGAGCGTTCCTTGATTTTGACCCTTTCACTCTTTCAACTCTGTGGGAGGCACTCGTCACAGGAAGTTCTGCCTTTTGTCTCCCTCATCCACATAGGAAAATATATATATATACCTAATTCATACCCTCTATAAACTCATAATTTGTAAATGTGTACTTTGATTGCTACATTTAATTCCCTAAATAAATAAAATCGTCGTGTTTGCCACTGTAAAATGAAAAGACGGCCTTATACTGAAAGGATTAATTAAACATTTAACCCTTTGAGAATTGTGACCCATTATGACAGATTATTCTACCTATCCAAACACAGTTTAATTCAATTTAAACAGTACTTGTGTGAGCTAGAGATTTAATGGACATAGCTTTTACCCCTTTGATTACTAGCGATCCTTCCCAAATTGCATAGAATAGTGTAATGACAACCGGAATAAAGTATTAAAATGCGTCCTCATATACTGAAAGAGTTAATTATTCTATACATAATTACAGTTCGCGGTGTTGTCTGATGGAACCTGGCATCACATGACCTACGATGACGTGGAGATCAATGGAACTGCTGACAATTACCGTCTGATTAAACTTGGCAACTTTCATGGAGATGCTGGTAAGATTATATTATTAATAATAAATAGGTAAATAATTAATTGAATAAACTAATAATAATGTATGTATGTATATACTCAGGCATATAGCCATAGCTGGGGGTGGCCGAATCTAGACAGAGACTGAACAGAAACAACATTTATAGTTCCAAATCTTAGGGTCCGGAACTACTTTCGCGTTCCTTCGCCCCTTCCTCTGTCTCATCTAGTAGGTGAAGTCCTAGCCTACCGCCCCCAGAAGGAAAAGTAGAACAGTAAAAGAGACAGACAGAAACGGCTAAGGTTGGGTAGAGGATGCCAAAACCTCACTCTGGATAGGACCAGCCCTGAATATATGAGTACACGGCTAGTGTTAACTAGCAGTTGGACCCTTAACCCATGGAGCCCCATCCGAAAAGTAACTTAATGTTACACCCAGTCCCAGTCATTTTTTTTTTTTTTTTTTTTTTTTTTTTTTTTTTAATTAAACCAAATGGGGAAATGGCAAAAATCATCCGGAACCTTGTTGGGGGCTTCTGGTTCCGGAAGATACTTCTGGTTGAAGTCTTCAGCGACCTAAAATGCAGTGGGGTCTTCGTCATAAATGGTCTGGGAAGTCTTTGGGGTCCTGTATCAAGGATTCTTGGCTAGAGGCTTCCGCTGTTGATTCTACTGCTTCCTCATTTCATGGCCGCCAGACTATGTTGAAAGGTAACTCTGGCCAGAGGGGTTTTGGGCTGATTCACACTTTCAACACTAAGTCCGTTAAGAGATATTACAAACCTTGAGGGATCGCAATAAATCTTTAACTTATCAGTTACTTCAGAATTGTTAAATAAATTAATATCCCAACCGGCACTCTGGCCCAATCGGTTCAACCTTCCTCGACATTCAGCACAATAACTAAGGTTCTGGATGCCTAAATTGACTATTACAACAAGCCTCAGAATTGGTAACTATCCTTTCTACCCTAGGATTACTTGTTAAGGATCCAAAAATAGGATACAAGCCAGCAGGCTGGATGCTTGACGATGGGTTGGTAAGTGTGAGTAGTGTTTCTTCTTTCTGAGGTGTCCTGTGCATGGGCTTCTCGAGCATAAAGGGCACGATAGGCATGATGATTTTATTGGAGTAATAGGAAAAAATGTACTGGTAGCAGTTTGCGCTTCAGGTAGGTCAATTAGTCGTGTGAACGGTGTAACTGGGTTGGTGTCTGGGAGTGGTGAGACATTGTAGATATTTGAAGCAGAAATGGGTTGCATTTTCCCCAAGTATGGCACGTTATTTCTACCTCGTTGATTTGGGAATTTAGGTGTTGGAGCTGTTGCTAGGGATTTTTCCCAGATACATGCCATTGAGTCATTGATAGGGTTGCTGTTTGGCTGGAGTGGGGGTTATCTAGGCTCGCCAGGTAGAAGGGGAAGTGTAGAGTCGTCAGGGGTGGCTACGTTCACCTGGGCACCAATCTTTCGCCTTTTTGGTGGTGAGCGTGGTGGTAGACTTTGTTCTTTGGTGTTTCCTTAGGTGCACGTTCTTCGCTTTGTGGTGTGGCTGGTGTATGGTGCCGTTTGGGCTGATGCAAGGTTCATGGTGGTGGTGGCATGGCTTGTACGAATGTTGATGTTCTTGGTTCCGCCCGGAATGAAATAGTCTCCCCCGCCTGGTACGTTTTCTCTGGACGTGCTCGTTTAATGGTTCGGATAGCCAGCATTATACTGCCCGATGGAGTTGCTCATGTTGCACTCCTGAATGGTAGCAATCCGGGTTGGGGTTTCTGATGTTGCAGCTGGTGATGTGAATCCCTGGCGATGAGGTTTTGGCAATTCTTCTTCCCATCGCATCTCAATATATATACAGTATGTATATATAATTGAAATAATTGTAGTTTCTACTTTAAAGTACATATGTATTTCGTAAATAACTTTTATTCTACAGTATTTATAATACACATAACAATCCATACGATTCTCCAGGTAGTTGTTAATATACTTGTTTCAAACACAGGAAGCCAATTGTGACCAACTGTCTCCCTAAAACTAACATACCCTAATAGTGACCCACCCAAATATAAAAACTAACCTAATGGTACTTTACAAATAACACCTTAACCCCAACATAATACTACATGCTAGAGCCAATATTTAGACTAATTACTGACATACTACAAATGTCTTTCCACAACTAACATACTATGTGGGTAACCAGAGTCGCAGTGGATATTCAAACCCTTCAGCACTATGACGTATTTTGCATCATATTATGGTTACCATAATTTTCTTTGGCTTATATACTACCTTCCGGAGTCAAAGAGTAATTACGATCTCGATACATCATCTGAATAACAATCATATTTTAAGCTGCATAAAATCGCTTAATTTAGCTATAATGACAAGTAAAAGGGCGTCATCGTGCTGAAGAAGTTAAGGAGATAGTTACTGAGGGCGGGAAGCAGGGTTTCACGAAATGTTGAAAGTAATTTAGTCGTTTCTGTTCAGGAATAAAACGAAGGCACTGGCCATATTCCTCTAAATCTGTGCATATGTCAGATAAAATTGTTTACAAATAGACACACAGTGGCAGTAACTTTATCTTCGCAATATTGTACACCCTTATACAGCATTCAGTAGATACATTGCTTTGTATTTCCTTTGTAATCCTTTGTAATGCATTAAATTCCCTGCAGGTAACCCCATGGGAGCCGCCATAGGGTCTGTGTGGGATACAACTATAAAATGGTGGCCGACTGATCCATTGGTAGGTAGAGAGATATTTTTCTGCAGGATTGACAAGTCTACCTCTCCATCTGAGCACCTTTTCGAAGCTGTTTTGGGCCAAGATCTATATATACGTTAATTTCATGTTAGTTTATACCAACTTTACCTAATTAAATAACTTTACTTACCCTAATTAAATTTCTAGTTTGTTTCGACCAATCTAACCTAACTAAATAACTTAACTTACCTTAATCAAACTTATCCTAGCTTAACTTATATTAACTACCATGGGTTTCAGAGGTCGTGTTGCATTGTTTTTCGGGAATAACGTATTAACAAACAGTTGGATCAGTATGATATATTGCCAGAGCTTGTTTCACACCATTCCCTAATTTTCGTCAATATAGTGCATTACCAAAAGTGGAGAATTAAGCCACATGTCCCTGTGTCATGAGGCTAAAGTCACACCTGAATGACTAGGAAACTGACAAGGCTACTTTGGCGTACCTGTGCAAACCACCAAACCATTATTACTCCTCCATCAAACATGGTAGTTATCACCCACCACCCAACCCTACTATCACCATTACATTCAAGTTATGTCATCATCAAATAAAAATATACAAAAATAACACATACCGTTTGTACATTTTTATTTGATAGTGACAGATTCTTATACCTTACCTGATATTAGCAAACCCAGAGCCCTACGTATCACGTGTCTGAGCTATTGTACCTTTCCTAATATAAAAGGCTAGGGCAAATAAAACCCTACTTGTGATATGTTCTTTCAGACACATCCACAACGCAGTGTCTGGGGACCCGAAACCCTAAATCGTGATGAAATACACCTGCGAGTGAGGTCCAAGACGTATGATGCAGGTGAGAACTAGATAATGGGTGTAGATTAAGCATATTTCGATATACTGTATATGGAAAGGTATATCGGGGAAAGAGAAAGATATATGATCGGCATGATATGCGAGATAGTGTTATAGATTTTGAGATGTTATGTGTTAAGGCAGAATCGCACTAGGCAAATTGCCGACGCCGAATGCTTTTTTTTTTTTGTCTATGCTATGTAGTGTATTCGCCGGCGAACCAGGTTTTCCAAGAAGCGAAACAGGCGATGGCTGTGCCAAAGAAGTACGAGTACTGTGCGATGGCGGCGACTTGCGAGGCGATAATAGCGAATTGTGTACGACAATTAGAGGCGAATCAGAGCGAATGCTGCGACAGGTGATGGCGACAATTGCGATGCCACTGCAATTGTCCTGCAATTATTGTATAAAGCGATGCGAATGTTGTGCGAATATGGCAAATGCCCAACGAATGTCCAACATAAACACTGTCTCAATTAACCTTCTGACTTCCATATACCCTTCCTAATCAGAATAAAATCGTCTAACAATAGCCAGAACATAAAAAGGAAATGCGTATTGTCTGTTATGAGGGTTAATAGGACTGTGCACACCCTTGCACTACACAACACATGTACACTAAACTAACCGTGGTATTATATGGTCATGTTGGTTGTTTTCATATTTGGTTGTTATAATTGAGGATTTGGCTTGCTTTCCTGCCATTTTCGAGCAATGTATTTTAGTGTGTCCCCTAGGCTAACAAAACACGGCTTCAAAGTCTTCCTTCAAACGAAAAAATAAATAATAATAATAATAATAATAATAATAATAATTAAAGTTGCAAGCAACGTTGTCCGGGGTTCGACGGTTTTGCAAGCAGGGTATTGTGTTTGATACAAATGCTGTGTCACAGATATCAAAAGATCATTTAACTTATCGGGCATGGAGAAACTACAGAAGGAGCAGATTGTGCAAACAAACAAGAGCGAGAGAGGGAGAGATTGGCTGTAAAAGGGATCTGCCTCTATCCGTTTAGTAACAGAGTTGTAGATATGTGGAATAGGTTACCGAGTGCTATAATGGGATCAAGAACAATAGAGCTTCAACTTGAAATTAGATAGAACGAGATGGGTTGGGTGTGAAAGGGATCTGCCATGTGTAGGTCAATCGGCTCTGGAGACTCCCGTTTTCTTATTTTTTTATTTTCTCATTTGTGAAGGAGAGAGGGAGTATGGTGAGAGAATAGGATGTCGTAAACGTAAGGAAGATAGCGATAAATATGAGAGAGAGAGCGCGGGATGGGTTGGGTGTGAAAGGGATCTGACATGTGTGGGCCAATCGACTCTCTGCAGACTCCGGTTTTCTTATGTTCTCATTTGTGAGAGAGAGAGAGAGAGAGACTAGGATGTCATAAATGTAAAGAAGACAGATAAATTAGTTTTTATGAGATGGGTTGGGTGTGAAAAGGATCTGTCTTGTGTGGGCCAATTGGCTCTCTACAGACTCCCATTTTCTTATGTTCCTATTTCTTACAATTGTGTTTTGGTTGCAGGTATATGATAAAATGGGTGTATAGTAAGTAGTGTAAATAACAGGTAAAGTTTATGAGATGGGTTGAGTGTGAAAGGGACCTGCCTTATGTGGGCCACTTGACTCTCTGCAGACTCCCATTTTCATCTTGGTTGCATGTGTAAGGGATCTGCCTCATTTGTACCGGTGTGCAAACAAACAAGAGCGAGAGAGAAAGAGATTAGCTGTGTAAGGGATCTGCCTCTATTCGCTTGGTAAAAGAGTTGTAGATATGTGGAATAGGCTACCAAGTGCTATAGTGGGATCAATAACAATAGAGCTTCAACATAAAATTTGATAAGACGAGATGGATTGGGTGTGAAAGGGATCTGCCGTGTGTGGCCAACCGGCTCTCTGCAGACTCCCATTTTCATCTTGGTAGCATGTGTAAGGATCTGCCTCCTTTGTACCAGTGTGCAAATAAGAGAGAGATATTGGCTGTGTAAGGGATCTGCCTCTCTCGTAACAGAGTTGTAGATATGTGAAATAGGCTACCTAGTGCTATAGTGGGATCAAGAACAATAGAGAATTTAAAGATAAAATCAGATAGTCATATGGATGAAATGGGTTGTATGTGAAAGGGATCTGCCTTTTGTGGGCCACTTGTCTCTCTGCAGATTCCCATGTTCATCTTGTAAGGGATCTGCCTCATTTGTACCGGTGTGCAAACAAACGAGTGAGAGAGAGAGACTGGGTGTGTAAGGGATCTGCCTCTATTCGTTTAGTAACAGAGTTGTAGATATGTGGAATAGGCTACCGAGTCTTATAGCCAATCGGCTCTCTGCAGACTCCTGTTTACTTATGTTCTCATTTGTGAGAGAGAGAGCGAGGCTCACTAATTCCTGTTCTCATGCACTAGTAAAGTATGTCGTAATCGTAAGGAAGACAGCGATAAATGAGAGAGAGAGAGAGAGAGAGAGAGAGAGAGAGAGAGAGAGAGAGAGAGAGAGAGAGAGAGAGAGAGAGAGAGTACAAAGGAGTACAAAGGAAATCAAGCAACAACAGATCTAGTGACCCTTCTAGGTTGCTTGTCCTCCAAAGCACTGAGGATCAAGTGTCCAAACAGTGGTTTAGAGTGGGTAAGGGAACATTGGAAAGGGAATTACTGCCCTGGAACTAATGTCCATGGCAGGATTAGGATGTTAGTAGGGGACAGATGGGTTAGTAACTGAGGGGGGGATAAAATAAAGTTATTCATTTACAAACGCAGTCAGTCGCGGGTTTGATGCGAGATATTTGTCTAGGCGGAGTTTAAATGAATCAACGGTGATGCAGTCTATAACGTTTCGGGGAAGCCCATTCCACAAGTTAACAACTCGATTGAAGAAGAAATTCTTAGATTCGTGTGAGTTAAAAGATTTACCAATAATTTTGCAACCGTTTCCCCGCGTGTAATTAGATTGGTCGATAGTGAAGTACTTACTACAGTTCATATTGTCGATGCCTTTGATGATTTTGAACACTTGAATTAAGTCACCTCTTAATCTGCGCTGGGTTAAAGGAAATAGATTTAATTCTCTAAGATGCTCTTCGTATGGTTTGTTCTTTAGGCTAGGTATCATTTTGGTAACTCTACGTTGAACTCGTTCTAGCTTGTTTATATCTTTTTGGTAATAAGGGCACCAGGATTGAACGCAGTATTCCAGAAGAGGGCGGACTAAGGAATTGTAAAGGGTTAGGATAACTTCTTTGGATTTATGCTCAAATGACCTCCCTATAAAGCCAATTATTTTGTTTGCCTTCTTAACAACTTCTGAACATTGTTGACTCGGTTTTAGGTTACTCGATATTGTTACTCCCAGATCGGTTTCTCTGTTTACATTCTTAAGCTGAGTGCCATTCATCGAATAGTTTGCTTTCTCATTTAGGTATCCGATATGTAGTACTTTACATTTATCCGCATTGAAACTCATTTGCCAAATTTGGGCCCAACATGACAATTTATCTAGATTGTGTTGCAAATCGTCAACTTGTTATTTTGAGAGTACGCTATTTGCAATTTTTGTATCGTCAGCAAATTTTGAGATTGTACAGGTGAGACCCTCATCTATGTCGTTGATGTAAATTAGAAAGAGAATTGGTCCTAGTACCGATCCCTGGGGTACCCCGCTACTTACATTGGTCCATTTAGATGCCTTACCGTTTATGACTACTCTTTGCTTTCTGTCGCTGAGCCAATTTTCTATCCATTTCAACACACCGTCTTGTATTCCATGCGCTTTTAGTTTTAGCAGTAAACGTTTGTGGGGAACTTTGTCAAAGGCCTTTTGAAAATCAAGGTATATAATATCTACAGCTTTACTCTCATCGTAGAGGTTGAGGATATCGTGGAAGAAGTCTAAGAGGTTTGTTAAACAGGAACGTTTTTTACGAAAGCCGTGTTGAGTATCTTTAAGTATGTTGTTTTCCTCTAAGTGATTTACGAGTCTGTCTCGTATGACCGTTTCTAGCATTTTACATACAACTGAGGTTAAGCTAATTGGACGATAGTTACTGGGTAGAGATTTGCTGCCTTTTTTGAATATCGGTGTTACGTTGGCTAGCTTCCACTGATCGGGCATAGTTCCAGACTGCAAGGATTTATTGAATAGTAATGTCAGTGGTTTGGAGAGCTCATCCTTAGCTTCCTTTAGAACTCTAGGCGAGATTGTATCAGGTCCAGGCGTTTTATTTACCTTGAGTTTATCTAAACAATTCAATACTTCTCTCTCTGTAACGGTGATATTACTTAGAACATCTGAATTATCAATCTGAATCGGCGATGGTGTAGGGATATCACTGAGGTCTTCTGTTGTAAAAACTGATGCAAAGAAGGTATTGAGGGCATTACTCATTTGTACTTCGTCTTTGGTGTATTCTCCATTTTCATCGACTAACTGTCCAACAGTTGAAGTAACTACTTTTTTCTTTCTGATATAACTATAGAATTCTTTCGGGTTTGTTTTACTTTGATTCGCAATATGTAACTCTAAGGTCTTTTTACTTTGCTTAATTAACTTTTTGGCTTTGCGTCGTAGTTCTACAAATTTCAGCCGTTCTTCGTCATTTTGTGAGGATTTTAATCTATCATAAGCAAATTTTTTAGCAAGCAGGCAGTTTGAAATATCTTTATTCCACCATTTGGGCTTATTATTATGGCCTGGACGCCGTATTTTTGATGGTATGCAGTCTTGCACTGCTTTTAGGTAAGTGGCTTCGAATAACTTCCAAGATGTATTTAGGTCGTTATTGTGAATTAAAAAGCTCCAGTCAGTTTCTTTAAACATAGCTCTAAGAGAGAGAGAGAGAGAGGAGATAACTCAACACTCAAACAAGCACAAACATAGCTACACAAGACCATCACACAAGCACACACACGCCTATCTAGCGACGAACTGTCCTGTTTACATATCATACACACTCCCCCCCATCCCCATTCCATCACTTCGTATGTACGATATTATTTCCGTCTTTTTTACTGTGTATGGATTAGGTTGTTGGTGTTCACTCTTGACATATGTGTCCTGCTACTTCTGTATGCATACATAATAGCATGAAAGTGATCAATACGCGCATATGAAGCTATGTATCTCGTATATCGGGGTTCTCTTCCCTTCCATTGGTCCACCCCTTATACCTCCCTCCCTCCTCCCTATCCCATATGTGTAAACATTATATTTTAGCTTTCCGAAGGTAAATACGTACTTCCGATAAATATCTAGCCTTGTATTTAAATCATGAATCCTGTTTAATGTCATTATTTAATAGAAACATGTGTAAGGGTTACATTTATACACAGGATAAGATAAGCAAATACAAACCTCAGCAGAGCATAATCATTGGTGATGAGAGGGTAGTTGTAGGCAGTGTTGCCAGTTGTACCGCTACATATTACCGCTAGATGTAGCGCTATATTTACTTTAGCCATTTTTTCATATCTAGAGACATTTACTCGGGATAATTTAAAAATTTCAGACATTCTGGTTATATTACATTGTAAAATTTGCAAAACAAACAAATCAAAACTCTTTAGGAATTGCAGCATTGTTCTACCATTGTTTGACTATGTAGCAACGTGCTAGCGACTTTTGAGAAAGGATCTAGCGGTGTTTTGGGGTAGGCAGTGTTGCCAGTTGTATCGCTACATATTACCGCTAGATGTAGAGCTATTTACTTCAATTTAGAAGCCATTTTTTCATATCTAGAGAGATTTACTAGGGATAATTTTAAAATTTCAGACATTCTAGTCATATTACATTGTAAAATTTGCAAAACAAACAAACCAAAACTCTTTAGAAATTGCAGCATTATTCTAACATTGTTTGACTATGTAGCAACATGCTAGCGACTTTTGAGAAAGGATCTAGCGGTATTTTGTGGAGACATACTAGGAGGGTGGGAGGGAGGTGGTGGTTGCAGAGTTGCCAGTTGTAAAGCTACATATTACCGCTAAATGTAGAGCTATTTACTTCAATCTAGCAGCCATTTCTTTTATATCTAGAGACATTTACTAGATATAATAATTTGAAAATTTCAGACATTCTAGTCATACTACATTGTAAAATTTGCAAAACAAACAAACCAAAACTCTTTAGAAATTGCAGCATTATCCTAACATTGTTTGGCTATGTAGCAACATGCTAGCGACTTTTGAGAAAGGATCTAGCGGTATTTCGTGGTAACACTTTAGGAGGGTTAAAATAAGAGTCACACGGGCAATTGCCAAAACTTTAAAGGTCCATATCATTGTTATTAAACTAAGCATTTGGCAAAGGGAGGAATTGTTAAAAACCTTAGCCAATACTCTGTCATTCACCATAAATAAATTTGAATTTACCATTATTATTTGGTAGGGTAGGTATGTATAGGTAGGTTGGCTAAATAATTGCTGGAATTCGTAGGGACTCTAACGGTTTTGAGAGATTTAAAATAAAAAACAAATGATAGATCTGAATAATAAAGAGATTATGTTATTAAGCAAAACTGGGGGATGCGTGGGGAAGACTGTAGACGGTAAACTTTGTGTGGGTAGCGAATTCGGTTTTAAAGTAATTTAAGAATAGACAGTTTTCAATGCTGCGGCCAAATTATTCCACCCATTTATATTTTTTTGGTATCAAAACGTTCGGAATCGCGAGCCTCACCCAACTACGCAAGCATGGCTCTGATCATCGGCGTAGTTTTCAAGATGTGGAATTTTAAGTGGAATTAGAGTTTTTTTTAAGATTGCCGGAAAAAAACCCACGTGCAAAAGCAAAACCTTCTCTATATAATTTGCGGAGCATTAGTAGGGGAGTGCGTATGCCAAAGCCCAGTCGTTTCCTGTGAGTGGGAGAGACGGTATTTAGGCGTCAAGTTTTTCGGGAGATCGGCTGCCACGGGTCTGCTTGGCCGCCATGCCGGATGTTTAGCATATCAAAAGTTGCCCAATACAAAAACGCACCTCTTGTGAAAGTTTGATCCCGATCCAAAAAGCGGTTCTGGAGTTATTGCGTCGAAACCGGCGCGTAAGAAGAATTTGGATGAAATCCCAGGTTTAATGATTACAATAGGGGTTCCCCGTAGGGGACGAACCCCTAATAATAATAATATAAATAAAGCCCACCCAGCTAAATATGTACAGTTTCCAATAGAAATATGTCCCGGCCGAAGGCCGATTTCTTCTAAGTCACAGGCTTGCTATCGATCGCCCAGAATAAAATTGACTCCTGAATGGGGTGAAGCGTCTTATTATCGCCAAACTAATGGAGTGAAACGCCTTAAAATCTCCAATCTACTAGAGCGAAACTGGGGGGAGGTCTAATACGACCTCCATCGGACCAAATAGGGTTAATAAAGATAGCATTTACCCCTTGGATTCCTAGAGGGCCTTCCATAGCTGAGGAAAATCGCTTAACGTTAGCCAGGAAGTCCTCATACTACTGAAAGGCTTAACTGTAGTGTTGAGTCATATAATACAGTCTTAGTTTATGGCAGTCTAATGTCACAGCTATATTATCATGGCAAATGGAGTGTGTGTGTGTGTGTGTGTTAATGTGTGTGTGTGTGTGTGTGTTAATGTGTGTGTGTGTGTGTGTGTTAATGTGTGTGTGTGTGTTTATGTATGTGTGTGTGTACTGTTTGGTAAAGTGTATGTGTGTGTGTGTGTGTGTGTGTGTGTACTGTGTGGTAATGTATGTGTGTGTACTATGTGGTAATGTGTGTGTGTGAGTAATTTGTCTACCGAATATTTTACAAGCTTAACTCGAAGGGGGCCCTAGGGGTGTTTTTTATTTTTATTTTTTGTATTTATAGGGTTCTAGGGAGCAAACTGATTTTTTTGTTTAAACAGATACATAACTAAACACTGGGTTCAACCATGGTATAATTACTATTATACACATGATAGTAATTACATCATGGGTTCAACCATTACACATTAAACCTGGACAGGAAACGCTCTAAAGGTAATTAGTATTTTTAAATACTATAATACAAAAATAAGTAGAGGTTTTTAAGTTAGTCTTACTTAAAAAATTGAAAAAATACTAAAGTCGTCCTGAGGGTGCTGGGATTTTGAGGTTATGGACGGAAATGGTGGGGCTGATTGGTGTATGAAGGACGACCCTGTAGTCCCCATACGTTGAGAGAAGTGAAAAGTTGCAAGAAGGGTTAACATTTTGACCCCCTAATAAATTTGCCCCATTTTCAAAAATTTGTTGGAATACCTAAATACTGTATACTTGGAATCAAACCAAAATCAACATAGTGCTTCCTACATGCTCCTATTGTAATACCAAAGTGCAATAATCGTGATCTGAGTACCATGGCTACTATAAAAAAATATTATATGGAGGTAACTGAAATCATGTGGCAAAAATTCCTGACCCAAAGTATGGCAACATCAGACCCACAATATGGTAACATCAGAAACACTAGCCTGTGTGAGCTTATTCACCCACCATACATAAACTGTAACAGAGAGGACAAAATATCCCAATCAGGGGTTATACAGACTGGGATAAGTGATCACTTCGTCACATATTGCACACGAAAAACCACAAAAATTACCCTAGAGAATCACAAGGTTATCAAAACAAGGTCACTCAGAAACTACAATAAAGAAACATTTCTGGACATTTTATGGAATACAGACTGGTCTCCAGTGTTTGGAAGTACAAACGTTAGTGACGCATGGGTTGGCTTCAGAACCATCATCACAAACATTCTAGACGAAATAGCTCCTCTGAAAGACATACGAATTAAAGCAAGGTCAGACCCATGGATCAACAATGACATACTACACCATCTGGAACACAGAGACAATCTGTTAAAAAGGCTAGCGAAACATAGACAGGATCAAGGTCTGAAACATGAGTTCAACAGGGCCAGGAATAAACTAAGTAGGAAAATAAAATCAGCGAAAACTAATTATTTTCACAATAAGGCAGAGGAATATCAGAATAACTCAAAGAAACTATGGAGGCACCTAAAAACAACAGGCTACAGCAACAAGACAAGGGATTCGTCTAACACTAATATTGCTCTCACCATTAATGATCAGGTTTGCCACGATAAACAACAAATTTCAACCTACTTCAACTCCTTCTTCACCTCCATAGCAAACACACTTGCACAGAACCTACCTCAACCTCTCAATAAATACACGACAACAACGGCCACCTTTCGAAATTTCTACAGAGATAAAGACATACACCCGAACACATTTGGATTGCAAAATGTTACACCAAAATACACTTTTGACGAGCTGTCTAACCTAAATGTACATAAAAGCACAGGACCAGACAAAATTCCTGTCAAATTTCTACGAGATGGAGCCATTGGTATAGCAGGCCCCCTAACCCACATCATCAACTTGTCAATTAACACCAACACTGTACCTGCTGAACTGAAGGAAGCTATTGTAACCCCTCTATTCAAGAAAGGAAATAAACTAGAAGTTGGTAACTACAGACCAGTTAGCATATTATGTATTGTATCTAAAATCCTTGAAAGAGCGGTATACACCCAAATTGAACACTACCTCAAACAAAATGATCTATTCTATAAGTTTCAATCAGGTTTTAGATGCATGTACTCGACAGACTCCTGTCTCATCCACTTAACGGATCACATTCATAAAGAAATGTCTAAAGGTAACTACACCGGTATGGTTCTTCTTGATCTACAAAAAACGTTTGACACAGTAGACCATGATATCCTATGTAATAAACTACAAGCAATGGGCATAGGGTCTGTGAACTGGTTTAAATCTTATCTTAGTGGTAGAACCCAAAGAGTCAAAATTGATGATAATATATCTGATCCTATGCCAATTAACTGTGGGGTCCCGCAGGGAAGCATCCTTGGTCCCTTACTCTTTCTGTTATGTGAACGACATGGAACTGAGCGTCTCATGTAAATTATTACTGTATGCAGACGACAGCGTGCTTCTGGTTTCAGGAAAAGACCCAATAAATATTGCCGCTTCACTTTCCAAAGAACTAGAATCATGTAGTGAATGGCTAGTGGACAATAGACTATCTCTTCACCTGGGCAAGACGGAAGCCATCTTATGTGGAACAAAACGCAAACTGAAAGACATTGTGGGCTTCTCGGTCAACTGTAATGATATTCCTATAACAACAGTGTCACAAGTTAAATATCTCGGACTAAAACTGGACGCGAGTTTGTCAGGTGAAACAATTTTGGAATCTATCCTGAGTAAGTGTAGAGCACGTATAAAATACCTGTATAGACAGGTGGGATGCTTGCCCGCGGCGACCAAAAAGACCCTCTGCCAAGCGCTTGTTCAATGTCATTTTGACTATTCTGTGTCATCCTGGTACTCTGCATCATCTAAATCAGCACAGCACAAACTTCAGGTCACTCAAAATAAAATGGTTAGGTTCATGCTGAACCTAGGACCCAGATCACATGTTGGCCAGGAACAACTTCAGTCACTAGGTATGCTCAATGTCTCTGACAGGGCCAAACAAATCAGGCTCACTAATGCCTTCAAAATTTTCTATGACAGAGCTCCAGAGTATCTAAAGAATGATTTTGTTAAAGCAAATGAGAGGAGTGGACATAATACAAGAAACAGGATGTTTAATTTTAAGGTCCCGAGAATCCAAGGACAGGGTAAGCAAACATTCTTCTTCACTGCCATCAAAGACTGGAACGACCTACCCCAGTCAGTCCGTGAAAAGAGAACACTGTATTCCTTCAGACGTAGCCTGAAGGAACACCTGAACCGGACAGCTGCGAGAAGGGAGCACCAAGCTTATGTCTACTACTAAATGCGACACAAGAGATAGACAAACCAAACTGAAATTATTACTGATTACGGATTACTGATATTTACTATCCTCCCCATTTTCCCCAGCTAACCTAATCCCACAAGGACCCCAATGGAAATACGCCAAACGGCCTTATTGGGCTATCCTTACTTGGAATTATGCAAGGCTGGTACATGTCATATTTGTAACATACTATGTGGTACCAACTTTGTAAATTGCTAACTGAATAAATATTATTATTATTATTATTATTATTATTATTATTATTATTATTATTATCTGGCTAAGATGCCTATCACTCACAGATCAATATCTCAAATACGTAAGTCACAATATCACTAATTGTAAACTTTTCGATATGTAAATGTCACTTACTAGGTACCTATGTTGCAGACTTGCAACAGAAAAATCCTGTTTGGGCATGTTCTCATGTTGCTGGGTGAGCACCCAACTGAGGCCCACAGCACACTGACTGGCTGCAGGCCGATATACCCGGGAGTGATCTTGGGGTCTGCGCAAACTAAAACAAACACATTTTGAGCACCATGCGCGTGCAAATATGCAACAGCCTTACCTGTCCAGGGTTAATACTAATGATAATGTGTAAACATATATTTTATAGTGTGACCTTTAATACTTAAGTTGTCGCTATAATTAACCCCTTCTGTACCGGCGACGTCCTTTTCACTATATTGTGGCTGCTATTAGACAATTTTAATCAGCTTAGGAAGAGGGTCTACCAATTAAAATGCTACAGACTATCTCAATTAGTCCTCTTAGCTACCGTACCATATATCACTCCTTCCTAAGCTACATAAAATTGTCTAAATGTAACTGAAATAAAATACAAAAAACGTCACTGGTACAGAATGGGTTAATAAGAAAGAGAGAGAGAGAGAGAGAGAGAGAGAGAGAGAGAGAGAGAGAGAGAGAGAGAGAGAGAGAGAGAGAGAGAGAGAGAGAGAGAGAGAGAGAGAGAGAGAGAGAGAGAGAGAGAGAGAGAGAGAGAGATAAGGTATAAGGCTGTAAAAATATATATAGAGTGACTTAATATCGATACTGACCTCGCTCGAGCATATATATTGGTTAGAGAAGCGCGGGCTGCCCGAGATAAGAATGGCAAAAGGGTCCATTCGCATAGAAAAACCCACCTATCGCCTCATTTCACCATCAGGTGCCACATATTGCATGGCATTCGTATGGCATTGGTAATAATTCGTCGACACATTCGCTGCATTTGAGCTACTGTCATAGGGTTATCGCCCTATTTGCTCCAAAACAGCGTTGCCAATAATTGGAATTCGCCCCATTCACCGGCAGTAGCGTATTAGAAGAACTGTGCAATTCTCGTGCGAGCCAAGACGAATGCCGTAAGACGAGGCGTGTGCCATACGATTATCGCCACAAATTTCAATTCGCCTAGTTTTTTTAAGCATTCTAAAATTTAACGGCGATCTGAGGAGACTCTACGAGAACTTTGGCGAGGTTTGTGCGACAATTGTGCGCATTAAGCGATTTGTGGAGAATAGTCAGGCGAATACAGAAAAACAGGCTAATTAACTAACACACCATTAACCAAACAGATAACCTCATCATCCTTAACGACATCCATCAACATACCCATATTCCTCACCAAGCCCTCTATAACCCATCATCTCCAGACATCACCTTTTGCTCCCCAGAACTCGCCCCCACAACATCCTGGAGGGTGGTCAGAACCTTAGGCTCTGACTACCTCCCGATCATTATCACCACCAAAACCAGACTCACCCCAGCTAGCCACAAACACACATACACCAATTATAAAAGAGCTAACTGGGAAGCATTCACAAATGAGACAGAACAACACTTCACAACTCTAAACAGTACACCCATCACTAACATCAACAATGCTGTACACATACTCAATAAAACTATCCAAAACGCTGACAAGAAACACATTCCAAGAGGTAACAGAAAAAGACACAACCCCAACTTCACACCAGAAATTCAAAACCTCATCAGACAACGCGACACACTGAAACACTCCCCAGCACCCCACACACAAGACATCACACAACAAATTCAAGCACTCAACACCCAAACTAACAACAAAATACAAGAACAACAAAAACTAAATTGGAATAACTTCCTACAAACACTTGATCACAAAACAAACCCCAAAAAACTCTACAAAACACTAAACAGCATCACACTTTCCAACAGCAACACAACACAATCACATGCTGCAATCACAACAACAGACTCTACTCCTTCATGTAAACAACAAGCAAACACTCTCATCAATCACTTCTCACATGTCAGCCACCTAAAACCTCACAAAGACGACCGACGTGTCATCCGACGTAAGAGACAATTCCCCACAGACCCTGACTATACACCCTTCACCAATCACCAGACAAAGCATATCATCAACAATCTCAAGCACTCACCCGCCTGTGGCCTAGACAACATAAGCAACATACACCTCAGACACCTGGGACCACAAGGCATACAAACACTCACTAACATATCAAACTACAGCTATTCACACAACACAATACCAGACATTTGGAAGCATGGTATCATCATCACATTCCCCAAACCCAACAAAGACCCCACGCTACCCTCCTCGCACTGCCCCATCACACTCCTTTGCTCCCCCTCCAAAGTCATGGAACGCCTAGTATTACAACTAATTACACCCGACCTACCCCTAGCTCCAACACAACATGGCTTTAGGCCACTGCACTCCACAAACACTCTTCTCACAGACCTTACACAAAGAGCTTTTGACGGCATCAACTCAGCTAGACCACCACACAGATCACTATTAGCCACACTCGACATTAGTAAAGCCTTCGATGCCATCCCCCGCCACAACCTAACAAACAAAATCTACAACACAAACATGCACAACAACACAAAAAGGTGGCTGGCCAACTTCCAGCAGGCAGATGTGCACACGTATCTTTTGCCGGTCAGTCATCTAAAATCAGAAACTTTCCAAACGGAGTCCCACAAGGATCCGTCCTATCGCCTGCACTCTTCAATCTGTACATGCACGATATAACTACACCCAATACTCCCCAAATAAACTTAGCCTCCTATGCAGATGACATAACACTCACATGCACACACCATGACCCAAGAAGAGCAACAGATCTCATTCAACCCTATCTCAACACACTACATGGCTGGTGCACTACAAACAGACTTAATCTAGCCCCAGCCAAATCCACCGCAACCCTGCTCACAAGCTGGACAGGTGAACACGAATACATCCCTCAACTCACCATAAACAACACACCCCTAACACATACACACACCCAAAATCCTAGGAGTAACATATGATACTCATATGACATTCAAACAGCACACCACAAACATTAAAAGAAACTGACACCCAGACTTAACGCCCTCAGGTCATTTGCTCACACAAAATTTGGACACAACAAAGAAACTACCACCACAGTATATAAACAATACATAAGATCAGTAATGGAATACGCAAGCCCAGCCTGGGCTTCTAACCTAGCTGAAACACATCATAAGACCTTACAGACTATTCAAAACAAAACCCTGAAGATCATTACAGGCTGCACAGCTACTGCACCCACAGATCATCTACATCAAGAAACCAAAATCCTCAAAGTCAAAGACCATCTGGACATGAGAGGCACTCAATTCCTGGCAGCAGCCTCCACGAACCAAGACCACCCACTAAACTACATGGCAACACACCCACAGACACCAATAAATATCAAAACAACACCCAGCACACGGTATCACACACAATTATTGTCCTCTCCCTCCCTGCCCACCCCGAACCAACTTCCAGAAGCACATCCATACTCATATCTCTCGCCAATCCATCCACTCACTCACAGACAACACGCAGCTGCATGCACGACCTCCCGAAATCCATCCTTCCGAATCCTCCCTCCCTCGCGAGGACAGAGTCCACCTGGCCAGGCTGAGATGCGGACACCATCCAGCTCTCCTGAGCTATCAGAAGAGACTGGATGACTCCGTTATCGACGCCTGCCCGGGATGTAACACAGCACCCCATACCATTAAACACATCATAGAAGACTGCATTTCACACAACCACTTACGCCAACAACACAACCTATACTCAATGAGAGCTCTGTGGGAAAGCCCGATCGTGGCCATGGCCTTCCTCAGGGACTCGGGGCTGTTCGGCCAGGCAGCTTAGGGAACAACAACAACAACAACACACCAAGAATAACAAACTCCATTCCACCTAACACACTAACATGTGCACTAATTAACAAACACACCAAGAATAACAAACTCTCCCTCCCAGAATCATGCTTTGCGCTGAACAAACTGGACTCATGTGCAACCCTCTTATCACCTGAACTACAAGGCCTCCTTGGCCATCAGCCGTCTCTCTCTTCCTCCAATCGTTTGTTTCTCATTCTTTCATTCATAGCCCTTTGTTTGTATTCGCTTCGCTCTCATACACAGACCATATTTCAAGCAAACAACCGACTCAATAACTAACAATAACAAACCTTCTCCTTCCTAGAATCATCGTGCCCTGCCCTGAATGTACCGGAGTCAACCTGGAACCCGTTCTCTACCTCGCTGAACTACGAGGCATCGGTGCCCCTTACTCGTGTTACGGGGACCCTTGTTTCTTACAACTGCTCTGGAGATAGCCCACTCCTTGGCCAGGGTACAAGCAGGTCAGTACACTCGCATCATAGTTACTCCTGACATTTGTTCTATAGGAAAGATCAAGCAAAATTTCCGTCACAAGTGTATTCAATGTGGAAGGAAAAGAGTCGATACAGTCGAAACCAGAGTTCTTTCCCACCTTTGCTCTATGACCCGGGACAAAGCAAGTCAGTACAGTCAGAAGCTAAACTCTCCTACCATCTTTAATCTACACGGAACAACCAGACGATTTGCATAGTAGGAAGCAAAAGTACTGGGCACATGATGAGAATTCAGAACATTCAAAACACAAAGTTGCTTCCCACCTATATGTTACCATAAGGAAACAGACAGATCAGTACAGTTGGGAAACAAAATGTCCTTCCACCTTTACTCTAAGAAGAAGATAAATCCGTACAACGAAAAATTCTTCCCACCGTCCTCTGTTTTAAGTAAAACTAGTACAGATGAAAGCCAAAAATGTTTCCCACTATGTTATTTGCAGGACTATTAAGGTTGGTAGTCAGTTTAAACTTTGAATGTCCAAATCCTCTAAAGCTTTAGGTAATACAGAGATACAGAGTAGCTTCCGAGTATGGGTTCTGCATAGCCCAACATTTTAGATAATAATCAATTCAAGTTTGTCTTTGAGAAGAATCCTTTCAGCTTATTATATAATTATACAGTATACTGTACAGTCAAAACCAAAATGCCTTCAAACCTTTGGCTTGAGGGATATCAAAGTCAAGGCTCTTGAAAGCTTGAACGTCTGTAGGTATACAGTATATACTGTAGATGCATATGAATGTAATATACAGTATATATATATATATATATATATATATATATATATATATATATATATATATATATATATATATATATATATATATATTTATTTATAGGTAGGCATGTACATTATATTGTAGGTATGTGTGTACAGTATATGTATGGATAATGCATAAATTAATATGTTTGGCATTTATTTTTTATGTGAATGAGGGAGACAAAAGACAAGACTGCCTGTGATGAGTGCCTCCCCCAGAGTTGAAAGAGTGGCAGGGCCAAAATCAAGGAATGTTCGAGCCAAAATACCTGGACACAAGGAGTTTGAAGCGATTTAATTAATATCATCACCAACCCACGAATTAACTTAGAGTATATCTAATTAATTAAATTAATGAAACCATGAATACATGTGGTACTCCATGGATCCAAAACTAGGATACCCACACCAAATTCCGCGCACTAACCATTACGCTATAAAGATAGTTAAAGGCTATGCACAAGCCTACGATACATTATGCATTCTCGAATACTGCATATAAATCTAAGCATGTACATACACCCAACTGCACTATGATAGCCTAATGACTACACGAATGGAAGAGGTAATTGATGGGGCACTTAACAACAAGGAAAGGCCTCTCGAGGAAAATGAATGTATAGGACTGGAGGTAATATTGAGAAGATCATTAATGAATATTACTAAGAGAATTGGAGATAGGAGAGAACCCTGAGGAACACCGGATTTGATAGGATGAGGAAGTGAACGATGGCCGTCCACAACCGCAGCTATGGATTGGCCAGAAAGGACATTTGAGATAAAGGCACAGATGGAGGGATATAAACCAAAGGAGGGTAGTTTAGATATTTTTAACATCATTCTTAACACCAATAACACCCCAAATGAAATTAATGAAAGCATGTGATTCTCCCAGGATTCAAACCTAGGATATCACATATATACAGAACTTACACGCTCTAACCATTACAGCATCAAGACAGTTATAAGTACAGGACAAGACCACGATTGATATCTATTTATCAAATACTGGATATTAGTCTAATTAGAGATTTATACCAGACTCTATTGAAGGCCTTCGATATGTCTAGTGCATTAGAAAAGGTCTCACCATAGTCCTGAAAGGAGGATGACGAAGATTTAGTAGGATATTAAAGAAGATCACCAGTAGGGCGATCCCTAAGGAAGCCATACCAGCGATTTGAGAGTAGATTATGAGAAGATAAATGCTTTAGAAATTATGAAGTAGAATAGTTTAAAAAACTTTAAAGATGCAAGAAATGAGAGCAATTGGACGATAGTTGAGGGTTGAGAGTAGTCACCCTTATTTGGGACAGGTTGAATGAGAGTAAACTTCCAGCAAGACGGAAAGACATTAGAGGAGAGACAGAGACGAAAGAGTTTGCCTAGGCAGGGAGTCAGCACGAAAGCACAGTTTTTATGTACAACAGGAGGAACACCATCCGGACCGTACGCTTTCTTAGTATTAAGCCCAGAGAGGGTAGAAAGTACATCTTTAGAAGAAATTAGGCGTAAACAAGAGAGAGGGGGGTGGAGAGGGAGGAATAGCACCAGAATCATCCAAGGTGGAGTTTCTAGTGAAAGCTTGGGTGAAGATTTCAGCTTTGGCAGAGGAAGAGGTACTTGTAGTGCCATCAGAGTGGAAAAGGGGAGGGAAAGACGAGAAAGAAAAATTATTGGAGAGCTTTATGGCTAGATGCTAGACAATTTGGAAAGAGCTAGAGTTGGATAGTTCAGTGCATTAATTATTGATGAAAGAGTGTTTGGTGAGTCGAAAAACAAATTTGGCTTGATTTCGGGCAGAAAAATGTGAAGAATGAGGTTCTTGAGTTTGAAGGCGATGGTACCGTTTGAAAGTTTCCTCCTTTTTGCGGACAGCAGTAGAACAAGCGTGAGTAAACCAAGATTTTTTTGCATTAGTCTGAGAGCAAGAAAATGGAATGTATGCCTCCATACCCGAGAGGATTACCTCGGTAATGCGTTCAGCCCTCTGCGAGGGTCCCCGGCCACGGAAGCAAAAATCATTCCATGGGAAATCAAAGAAGTACTGCCGAAGAGCTCTCAGTCGGCAGCGCCAAAGTACCACAAGCGTCACCGGCTGGGAGGATCAAGTGGCCGTACTGGAGAGATAGGACAGGTAACAGAGATAAGTTTATGGTCAGAGAAACCCAAAGGAGAGAACAGATCGAGAGTATAAGCAGAAGGGTTAGAAGTTAGAAATAAGTCAAGAAGGTTGGGCTGATCTCCGAAGCGATCCGGGATACGGGTTGGTTGGTGAACCAACTGCTCTAGGCCATTTAGGATAGAATGATGTAAGCTTGTTCACCAGGTTGGTCAGTAGATTGAGAGGAGAGCTATTGGCAGTGGTGAACGTTGAAATATCCAAAGATGGAGATTTCTGAAGAAGGAGAGATGAATTGGATGTGTTGCACTTTAGAGTTTAGATAGTCAAAGAATTTGGGAAAGTTAGTAGAGTTAGGGGAAAGATAGACAGCACAGAAATATTTAGTATGAGAGTGACAGGATAGTTTGAGACAAAGTTGAAGTCGGGAACACAAGAGCAAGTGAGTTTGTTGTGTACGTATAGCCTACATAACATCTGCCTTTGGCTTTGAAACTAGGATAGAGATAGTTGGAGGGTACAGAGAAGGGTTTATTGTCAGTAGTCCCAGACAACTGGGTTTTGGTGAGAAAGAGAAGATCAGGGTTGGTAGAGAAGAGGTGGTGTTCAACAGAGTAGAAATTAGAGGAAAGGCCACGAATGATGCAGAAGTTGATAGAGAGAGTGTCAGGCCGCAGTACAAGACATTTTGATGGGTCGTGTCCAGCTTGTGTTGTGGGGGCATTTATAGTCCCCCCTCCCCCCCCCCCCCCCCTGACCCTGGGGACTCCGAGGCCGGTCATTGTTGTGTCATCATTGTGGGTTATAAAATGTTGGTGCATTGGAAAGAAGTAGTGTGCTTGGGTGGTGCAGTGTTTGTGAGAGCTAGTGTAAGTGAGGCACAAAGAAATTCAGTAAGAGAGGCCAAGCAAATGAAACAGGAGTTCCAGTGGCTCCTTATCACAGGCCTATAGCATCTCCTGGGTCTAGCCTCGATTGGTGCGTACAATCTCCCCCTAAAAATAGTAATGTAAATATATGAATGTATGTTTATATCTGTATGGTATGTCAGGTCAGGTGAAGGTATTTAGGGATAAGCCTTTACAACGGCACCTCGTAGCTACTTTCTACTTTTCCTATTTTCTGAAGAGTGTAGAGAGGGGAGAAGAGGGGTTGGAGAGAGAGGAAGCTGTTGGAGTGGCTTTGTTATGTGTGTTATTAGTAAGTATACGTCGTCGAGGTGTCCCCCGACTGGGTGCGAGCATGTGAAACACGCTAGGACGTACTACCACACCCACTAAATGTTCGCCTTTGCTGGGATCGAACCCAGGTCAAGAAGATTCTGCTCTCCACTTGACCGCCACGGCTCTGTATTATACTCCTCTCCCAACAGGACCCGCAGTGGAGTTGTTCTATGTGAGGCGGGTAGCCCGGGACCAGTGTGGAATGATACCCTTGACCTACCATGTACTAGTAAGTTCGTTTCTTAATTATTGATGCCGTACAATTACATAATTAATCAGTTATAATTACAGACCAGTAATCGAGTTGGGACAATGCAAAATCTTTATCTATTAACCCATAAAATAATACACACTTGCTAGAAACTCTTTCATCAATAACAAATGCACTGAACTTTTTAACTAGGTTTTACCACCACTTTTCCACTCCGGTATTAGCATTGTTATTACGGTCACCTAATAATGGTAAGGGTAGCTATGATATTGGAGACATTTTGTATATGCTTAAAGTTGCTAAACAAACTGTATGTCCTTATATTTAGCATGAGGATAATGTAGTCACTTAGCTAGCTAGCTCTCTCTCTCTCTCTCTCTCTCTCTCTCTCTCTCTCTCTCTCTCTCTCTCTCTCTCTCTCTCTCTCTCTCTCTCTCTCTCTCTCTCTCTCTCTCCTCTCTCTCTCTCTCTCCTCTCTCTCTCTCCTCTCTCTCTCTCTCCTCTCTCTCTCTCCTTCCATCTCCTCTCTCCTCTCCTCTCTCTCCTCTCTCTCTCTCTCTCTCTCTCTCTCTCTCTCTCTCTCTCTCTCTCTCGAACAAGAGAAGGTACTGTATGTGGACAATTGGACCACCTTTGTAGGGAACTCGTCCCTGTACAGCGGAGATGGCATTCATTTATCAGAAAAAAGGCGTTCAGCACATGAGTGACACCCTAAATCAAGCAACCTACATTGCCCACGAAAACAACGCCAGTCAGGACCGAGAAATAACTATGCTAATAGACTCCTCTGAGTATTGATATCGCTACCCCCGGAAAAGCCCTCCCACAACCCCACCCAATCAAACTCCACCCGCACAGTTAAGAGAAATAAATAACCCCACCCAACCCTTAGAAGTCCATCACAACCATTTAAAGGAAACCGTCAACCCCAATGGCCCACAAGTTGCGAAAACTTACCTACCTGAACCACAAAACAAACTAAACAACCCCACCCAACCCCATCCAAGCCAACCCAACCAACTGAATGAATTTGACAACCCGCCGCGGCTTCAAGTCATAACCCCAAACCCATCCTCACCAATAAGAAAAACAAATCCAGCGCATGCTGAGAGAAATGATATAAAAATAATATCCATAAATGCCTGCTCAATAAGAAACAAAATAGACGAACTCAAATGTCTGTTATTAAATGAGAAAGTTGACGTTATTTGTATAACGGAAACACATCTGAACCTTAAAAATAAAGATCTACTTCATGAATATCACATAGAGCCATATACATTTTTTCATAAAGACCGTAACAATGGAAAACAAAGAGGGGGGGTTGCAATGTACGTTGCAACCTACTTAAACCCAGTCGAGGTGACTCTCCCCGAAAGTAATGCAGAAATAGTGTGCGTCAAAATAAATACAAAAAACATGAACTTAAATATCACTACAGCGTACCGACCACCGAGACTAACTGTTGCCGATGATACAATTTTTTATGAAATACTAGAGAAAACCCTTATTTCCGACGAAACAGTTTTACTAGGTGACTATAACCTCCCCCTAATTGACTGGAATACCACGACCGGAAAAAATGCTGAGTCACGCCTAATGACAAGCTTCATCCAGGACAATTTTTTGACTCAACACGTAAAACAGCCGACGCGAGACAGGAATATACTAGACCTCGTAATCACTACCCAAGAAAATTTATTATCAAACCTGGATGTAGGTGAACATCTGGCAACGTCCGATCATAAAATCTTAAGAATCAACGTTATAAGCAAATATTCCTCAGTAAAAACAACAGGAATGGTTTCGGACTTCAAAAACGCAAATAATGACGGACTTAAGGAATCGCTATCAAACATACACTCAAACCTCATAAATATAAACGAAGTAAATGAACTATGGGGACATTTTAAGTCTACAATTACAGAAGCGCATAAACAATTTGTACCCATGAAACCAAAACGTAGTACGAAATCAAGTATGCCCCCTTGGTACAGTAGAGACATTGGCAAGGCAATAAGGAAAAGGAATCAACTCCACAAACTTGTAAAAAATAACACAAACACTGAAGTAATTAAAAACTTGTACAAAAATAGTAGAAGGGAAGTGAAAAAAATAATTAGGGCGAACAAACAAAATTACGAAATGACTATTGCCAGAGAAAGTGCCACAAACCCCAAAAAATTCTACAGTTACGTAAACATAATAAACAGATCAAAAGCGGAATCGGACCGCTAATAGAAGATGGCCAGACAATAACAGGCGACACAAACACGGCAAATCTGCTCAACAAATATTTTGGCTCAGTTTTCACAGAAGAAATTATCGATCATACCCTTGAAAATAACACCTCAACTCATGAGATAGGAGATTTCACCATCAGTGTTACCGAAGTACAAAGCAAATTGAGTAATTTAAATGTAAATAAGACCCCGGGACCCGACATGCTCCACCCGAAAATAATTAAGAATGTCAAGGACGAAATAGCAAAACCCCTGACACAACTATTTAACTTATCACTACTACAGGGATTGTACCGAGTGATTGGAAAGATGCGAACATTACGCCGATATACAAGAAGGGTAGCAAGGCCAAAGCGAGTAATTACAGACCAATTAGCCTAATTTCAATTGTAGGAAAAATCATGGAAAAAATCATTAGAGATAAGATTGTAGATTACCTCGAATCAAACAACCTAATCAAAAATAGTCAACACGGCTTTAGATCAAATAAGTCATGCCTAACAAATTTGATTGAATTTTATAACAAACTATTCACATATAACGACATGACGAAATCACTAGATATAATCTTCTTGGACTTTCAAAAAGCTTTCGACAAGGTGCCTCACCGAAAACTATTGGCTAAACTGGAGAGGATAGGTATCAAAGGTGAAATTCATTCTTGGATAAAAAATTGGCTTACGGACAGAAGACAGAGAGTGGTGATAAATGGAGTGGAATCGGAGTGGGAGCCTGTCACTAGTGGAGTTCCACAGGGTTCAGTCCTTGGACCGGTCCTGTTTCTCATTTACATTAACGATATCGATGTAGGGGTAAACAACACCATTTCCAAATTCGCCGACGATACAAAAATAGGAAATACAGTCCTGAACGAAGATGATAGAAATGCGTTGCAATCTGATTTAAACAAGATATCAGAGTGGTCGAAAAAATGGCAGATGCCCTTCAATGTCGATAAATGTCAGGTGCTGCAGGTTGGTAGCAGAAATATGAAATACAAATACGAAATGAATGGCAAACAAATAAAAACCGCAACGGTAGTAAAAGACCTAGGGGTACTAATATCTGAAAACCTAAAAACTTCCGACCAATGTATAGCAGCTGCAAATAAGGCAAACATAGCATTGGGCTTTATTAAACGAAAATTTACATATAAACATGAAAACGTAATAGTGCCACTGTTCAAAAGTATGGTGAGGCCCCACCTTGAATATGGTGTGCAGTTCTGGTCACCTTATCTGATCAAGGACATTGTAAGACTCGAGTCAGTACAGCGTAGAGCGACGAAGATGATACCCTCATTAAGAAATAAACCATATGAAGAAAGACTTAAACGATTGAACCTGTTCTCATTAAAAAAGAGGAGGTTGAGGGGTCAGCTTATTGAGTGCTTTAAGATACTAAAAGGTTTCGACAAAGTCGATGTAAATGCACTATTCACATTAAACAATAATACTCAAACTCGCTGATTGGAATGAAATTAAAAACCAAAAAGGCAAACCTAGATGTCACAAAGGGTTTCTTCACCTACAGTGTGGCGACAGAGTGGAATAAACTACCAGCGAGAGTGGTGGAGAGCGACACAATAAACGCCTTCAAGGGAAGGCTTGACCTCTATCTGCAGAGGGCTGGGGTGATATGAATGAAAAAAAAAAAAAAAAAAAAAAAAAAAAAAAAAAAAAATGTATGTATATGTATGTGTGTGCACTGTACAGTATGTATATATATACTGTATATATATGTGTGTATGTATGTATGTATATATGTATGTGTATATATGTGTATATATATATATGTATATGTATGTATGTGTATGTGTGTATGTGTATATATGCATATATGCATATTATAGTTTGTAAGGCCAGACTGCCTAGTAAGGACCTTGAGGTCTGTGTGGTCTGTGTATCTATGTAGCTCTATGTAGCTCTCTCTCTCTCTCTCTCTCTCTCTCTCTCTCTACTGTATCTTCAACTACATCAGTGTTATAAATACAAAATATATACACTGTACGTATTATTATAATAACATAAATTATGGCTTTTGCTAAATCATAAGCTAGAAAATATTTCAATGCACAAAAGGATAAAGAATTTATCGTGTTGATGATTGACCTTGTGTTAAGACAATGAGTTGATCTGTGGATGGTGATGAGAAGTAAATACCAGCACAATTCTTGATAGGTTCAATATTATGAAGTAGAAAAACATGGTTGTGTATATGTAATAGAATATCCTGTTAGTAAACTGTATCGGATTAGATGTTCTTCGTAAGTGAGAGTTATATTTGATAGGAAGCTTGTGGGATATTCATTAAACTGATTATGATGTTTGGCAACATAAATTGTATGTAGGGAAGACAGCCACATTGTCATCATGATTCTTATTAACCCTTTCAAGCTCCAATACACGTTTCTGTTGTTTTATGGTTACTATTAGACGATTTTATTCAGATTACTAACGGTATACGGAAGTCAAAGGGTTGATTGAGATAGTATTTACCCTTTTAATACCCACAGATCCTTCCTAGGCTGTATAAAATCGTCTAATTATAGCCAAAGTAAACGGCTAAAACGTGTCAGAGCTTCAAGGGGTTAATTAGCAGTAGGCATAAATAATATTACATATGATAACAAACGCAAGTCAAATATTACCCCTTAACTGGCAGCACCCGGCTATTGTCGAGTTAAATAAATGTGGCCTATGTGGCGGGTCCCGGCTATTGTCGAGTGCAATTTTGAGCACGTAATGTGCTCTGAGAGAGAGCGGAGCAGTGGGAGGAGCGTAGGTTACCTCATGACCGCTCACCACGGTGGCCGTGGAGCTACTGAGCTGTACTCCTTTGTACTCCACCCTCTCTCACTCGTTTCACACGTAATAATGTAAGAAAATTACCGTATTTTACCGATTTTGCTCTTCGGTTGCACGATCGTTGCAAGACAACCAGCCATCGTAGAAGGGTGGTTCTGGTGTCATTGGAAAGCTGAATTAACGCCCTTTCAGGGATGCATACTTGTATTACGCTCTGGCTCTTGTTTATGCATGAAAACGAGCACGGAAACAAGCTCGTTTACGGCAAAAAACCCCGCTGGGCGGCACATCAAATATACTCCTCCACCCGCTCTTAAAGTGTTTAAGAAGATGATATTATATTAAAGACAGAAAACAAATAATGATTAATTTAAAAAATAAAATGGTTATGCCCAATTCTATGAGATTGGCTTCTGTCATCGTCTTACCAGAACCCACTAGGAAAATCACCCTTAACCTCCTCTGTACCGGCGACGTCTTGTATATTTGACTTCAGCTACATCTAAACCATTTTATGAAGCTTAGGAAGAATATATGGTAGCTAAACGGAATAATTGAGATAGTCTGTAGCCATTTAATAGGTAGACGTCTTTCCTAAGCAGTACACAATCGCGTAATAGTTGCCAGATTATAATGAAAAGGCCGTCACCAGTACTGAATGGGTTAAAACGAGGTTTTCCATGACCAAGGACATCCAACACCAGGTCCAGCCTCCACCCACCATTCCCTCCCCCAAATTAATGCAAAAATAAGTACACAAAAAGGCTCAGTACACCACTAATTAGGCCGGTCTCTCGCCTTCTTCACCAGAACCAAAGGTCTCAAAAAGGCCATAAAAGACCAAGGCCAAGGAGACCTTCTTGCTCACACTTTTAGGACCTGCAGGAGAAACAGAAAAAGGAAGATATTCAGAAGGAGGAAATTAATCGGAAGCTCTCCCAAGCTCCGGCACGTACTCCGTCCATTCCAAACTCAACACGTACTCCAGTTGAGGCAGTGACAAGTGACAAGTACTCTGGTCACCAGCGACACATACTCCAGTCACACAGTATGTACTCCGGTTGCTCCAAAGTCAACGCGTTCTCCGGTTTAGGAAGTGACACTTATTCCGGTCACACTGAACTTGCTAAATACTCTTGTCGAAATTCAATCTGCGATAAGTGCTCCTGTTGCATCTTCAACCTGCAGACCGAGCCAGTTGATTTCAGGACGCCCGCTGCAGTGCCAGTTGCACAACCTAATCGATTAGCCGGTTTGAGTGTACAAAGATCCAAGTTTGGAGTATGTGTCGGGCAGGGCATCTTCCTCACTAGAGTTGGGGGATGTTTTGTCTGTCCGCTCAGATATTGCGGTGGCTCCAGCCTAAGATTTATGAGGGGTACAGGTGCTGGGGTGTCAATGATTTCTCCCGCCTCTTTGGGGTACCATGCAATGTTTTCTACTTCCTTGTGGCATTTTAGCTATATATAATGATTCTAAAATTCTTACATTGATACTTGAACAACTATCTAAAATTTGAGTTTTCAGGATAGTTGTTCGAGTAGGAATTTTAGAATCATTATATATAGCTAAAATAAAACTGTCCCTTCATGGTCCTTTAATTTCTTTCCCAACTAACAAACTTATGTGTGAGCCCTATTAATGGTGTTTTTATGTATAACTATTGATAAATATGTAACTTTTAATCTTCAAACTAGTCAATCAACTTGTATAATAATGTGTAAATTTGTGTTCAGTTTAGACCACTGATGATGGCATAAGTCATTGCTGAAACGTTTGGATCCCTGACGATGTTTGTCCTAATAAAGATGTTGTTTATATCATCCTTGGTGATGTTTTTCCTGCTAAAAATCTGGTTCCCTATAAACACACCCATCTCAGAAGTATCTTTGATTCTGGCTAACAGTAGACAATTTGTTCTTCCTCCCCAGTTTCGTGTCCCAGCGGCTTCCACATGAACACTGCCAAAGACGCCTGTTACCACTTCTCAGACACCGAGGCTAAGTGGGGCGTTATTGGTGCTGCCAGAGAGTAAGTGTGTGTGTGTGTGTGTGTGTGTGTGTGTGTGTGTGTGTGTGTGTGTGTGTGTGTGTGTGTGTGTGTGTACAAAGGAGTACAAAGGAAATCAAGCAACAACAGATCTAGTGACCCTTCTAGGTTGCTTGTCCTCCAAAACACTGAGGATCAAGTGTCCAAACAGTGGTTTAGAGTGGGTAAGGGAACATTGGAAAGGGAATTACTGCCCTGGAACTAATGTCCGTGGCAGGATTAGGAAGTTAGTAGGGGACAGATGGGTTAGTAACTGAGGGGGGGATAAAATAAAGTTATTAATTTACAAACGCAGTCAGTCGCGGGTTTGAAGCGAGATATTTGTCTAGGCGGAGTTTAAATGAATCAACGGTGATGCAGTCTATAATGTTTCGGGAAGCCCATTCCACAAGTTGACAACTCGATTGAAGAAGAAATTCTTAGATTCGTGTGAGTTAAAAGATTTACCAATAATTTTGCAACCGTTTCCCTGTGTGTAATTAGATTGGTCGATAGTGAAGTACTTACTACAGTTCATATTGTCGATGCCTTTCTTGATTTTGAACACTTGAATTAAGTCACCTCTTAATCTGCGCTGGGTTAAAGGAAATAGATTTAATTCTCTAAGACGCTCTTCGTATGGTTTGTTCTTTAGGCTAGGTATCATTTTGGTAACTCTACGTTGAACTCGTTCTAGCCTGTTTATATCTTTTTGGTAATAAGGGCACCAGGATTGAACGCAGTATTCCAGAAGAGGGCGGACTAAGGAATTGTAAAGGGTTAGGATAACTTCTTTGGATTTATGCTCAAATGACCTGCCTATAAAGCCAATTATTTTGTTTGCCTTCTTAACAACTTCTGAACATTGTTGACTCGGTTTTAGGTTGCTCGACATTGTTACTCCCAGATCGTGTGTGTGTGTGTGTGTGTGTGTGTGTGTGTGTGTGTGTGTTACTCAGTTACTTGTTCGTCAAGGGGAATCCACGCAATGCGAGCTAAGCTCATTATTATCGCGCCTCCTTAACTGGGAATGTATTGCGTGAAATGCATGTTAAGTGTTTTATGTACTGTTGGAATGGCTGTGGATGTGTGTGTAGTCTGTATTTAGCCAATTGGCGACATTGAAAACGAAGGCTTAGGGTGGATCTGTATGGTACCATTCTCACTATAGACGGTACCGTCTCGCCCGAAGGCTTAGGTAGCCATCAGCTTAGGTGAACCATGATACCCATCTCGCCTTGTACCATTTTTGCAACCCCAGATGGGACGTCACAACGTCGTCCACTTATTCCAGGTACCTATTTACAGCTAGGTGAACTGAGGCTAACACATGAAAGGAGACAAGCCCAATTTGTCTCCGCCCGGTCTGGGATTGAACCCCCGACCCCTCGTGTGTGAGACGAGAGCTCTACCTACTAGGCTACGGGCTGTGTGTGTGTGTGTGTGTGTGTGTGTGTGTGTGTGTGTGTGTGTGTGTGTGTGTGTGTGTGTGTGCTACAAACTTTCACGCGAACACTGCCAACGACGCCTGTTACCACTTCTCAGACACTTTGGCAGAGTGGGGCGTTATTGGTGCTACCAGAGAGAGAGAGAAAAAATAATTGCAAGGACCTTGCGGTCCATTCCGGGGAGATACTGGAAGTGGAAGGAGAGAGACTTTTTAGTGCACTACACTCATTACAGAGTGTGCAAAATACTATCTACTCTCTTCTTGAACTGCTCTATTGAAGAACTGTTTAAAACTTCTGAGGGAAGTTTGTTCCAGGTAGAACAAATCTTATATGTGAAAAATTTCCACAGATACTAATGCTGAACATTTTCAATTCTAATTTCCAACCATGGTTGCGTGTTGTATTCATATTGAGGCTAAACATTTTGCTATAATCTACATTGGCAAACCCATTAAGTATTTTTGTAACTTCAATGAGATGCCCTCGTAGTCTGGTTGTCTCCAATGGAAAGAGATCAAAAGCTCTCAACTGGTCCTCATAGCTCAGTCTTCTAATCGATGGAATAAGTTTGTAGCCCTAGCTTGTAGGCTACTCTTTCCAGTCGCTCTATATCTTTCCTGAGTGCTGGAGACCAGAATTGACCAGCATACTCCAAGAGAGGCCATATCAGAGCGTTGTAAAGTGTGAGTACTATTTCCATATTTCCATACTTAAAATGCCTCATAAAATAGCCCAATAATTTCTGAGCTTTCTTCTCTACTTCAATGAACTGCTTGGAAAACTTTAGGACACTGCTAATCAGAACATCCAAAACTTCTTCCAAGTCAGTCACTTCCAGAGGTATTCCCAATAGCGAATAGCGTGACTCAGGGTTTGCTTGGCTGATATGCATCACCTTGCACTTTTCCAAGTTTAGAGGCATCTACCCATTATCTCCGACCATTCACCCAGTCTGTTGAGATCCAGCCTGAGCTGTTCATCCCCTGTGGGGTCCTTCACATTCATTCCAAGCTTTATGACATCTGCAAACTTGGAGATCACACTCAACAGACCAATATCAATGTCATTGACATGTATGATAAACATAAGTGGGCCAAGGACAGATCCCTATGGAACTCCAGAAGTGACTGGAGTCCACTCGGAAGAAACACCATTGATTATCACTCTTTGTTGTCTACCTGTTAGCCAACTTTCTATGCAATTTGTGACCTCTGTATTGATATCTAGTGCACACACTTTTGACATTAACCTGCAATGCATCACTTTGACTTTTTGGAAATCTAAGTAAAAGATGTCTATGGCTCTACTTTTGTCATACTCACTCAGCATTTTATGGAAAAAATCCAGCAAATTGGTAAAACATGATCGGTGTCACCTGAATCCATGTTGGGAATCTGTAATTGAATTGTGGATTTCTAGGTAGTCAACTATCTTGTCTACTAGTACCCCTTCTATGAGTTTTACTATGATAGAAGTTAAGCAAATTGGTTGATAATTCTTGGGACACTCATGATCCCCTGTGTTAAAGATTGGGGTCACATTAGCCAGTTTCCAGTCTTCAGGGACCTCTCCAGTTTCTAGTGATTTGTTGAAGATTTCTGCCAAGAAAGGTGTGATTTCGTCTCGCACTTCTCGTACAACTCAGGGAAGAAAGTTATCTGGGCCGGATGACTTGAACCTATATAACTTAATTATTCTTTTTGCTACCTCCTCTGGGATACATCTAATTCTGCCAAGAACTTCACCCTCATGCACTAATCCTGGACTTGGCATTTTACTGGTATTTTCTCGTGTAAATACTGAGGCAAAATAGTCATTTAGGGATTTAGCTATATTAGTGTCAGAGGTTCGTAGTTGGCCTGTTGGATCCTTTAGAGGTACAATGCTACTTTTGAATGGCTTCCTGTTGTTCACATAGTTGAAGAATTCTTTTGGACTCTCTTTGCGGAGGGCGGCAACCCTGAGTTCTTCATTCCGCTTTGCTTCCTCTATGAGAGAGAGAGAGAGAGAGAGAGAGAGAGAGAGAGAGAGAGAGAGAGAGAGAGAGAGAGAGAGAGAGAGAGAGAGAGAGAGAGAGAGAGAGAGAGAGAGAGAGAGAGAGAGAGAGAGAACTACTAATAAAAGTACTTCTACACAGATGCTATAAGATGGGAGCGACCTTGGCCCTGGTGAACGACACAGTACCGTGGGACAAGGCTAACTCTTCACTGCACTACCTCACACAACACCTCATGTAAGTCATCAGGGGCTATCTTTGTATATGTGTTTAACCCCCTCAGTACCAGGGACGTCCCTTTTATCATATTCTGGCAAGTATTAGACGATTGTATTCAGCTTAGGAAGGACCTCTAGCAATAATAAAGCTTCAAACTATCTCAAATCACCTTTTTAACCCTTTCACGCAAATATGGCGCAGAGGTTGCGAGATTAGCAATAAGAAATAGAGTTCTGTTACTCTTATAATTACCTCTCCAAAATTAGTTTTCTGCCCACAGCTAACTCAAAGACAACTGCAGAGGTTGAAGTAACTAAACTAAAGGTTTCTAAATACCCCTGATGGTAACAAAGGCTTTAAAGTATCCCCAATAGGCTCAAAATCGCGTCATATGTCGGAGAGGGTTAACAGCCACAGATCCTTCCTAAACTGCATACTATCTAAATATAGCTAGAATACAATATATCACATATCGCTGGTACTCAAAGGGTTAATATTACTGATAGTCTATGGCCCAGATCCCAAAGTCAAAGGAATCAGTACCATCCTAGAGGGTCAAACTTTTAGCATAATCGGCAATAAATGACTGTCTTAACACTTATGGTACAGGCATATTTCTGCCTATATCTGCCATATTAGGGCTCATTCAGGCACTCCTGATTGATTATGCAAGTGTCTGAATGAAATTAAATGTATTCAGCCGAAAACTAGAAGAAAATAGCTTCAAAATGACACTAAAACGAGCTTCGTAGCTTGCGGGGTTCACCCGCAGCGCTACCATAGACATTCGCTAAAATGAGCAATTATTACTAATGTTTCGCTACATTTGCCTTTGGCAGCACTGTATATCTCGCGAGACTCTGACTCAGAACCCTCAGTGCCGCAGCCGCCTAGCTGGGAGAAGGACATGTGGCCTGTCGCGCTCCTGCTCCCTTGCACTCGATTTTACAGGCTTTAAGAGGCCCTAAAAGCCTGTAAATTGCTGTAAATTGCCATGGCGTTCGGGAATGTCTCTCGCAGGAAAAGGGTTAAAGTCACATTGGAAGGCATTGTCAAGGTTATCATATCAATATAACATCACAACAATAACAAGGTAGATAATATTTATAGCTAAAAACACTATCTGATGGTACTGACTTTTACCATAACCCATCGACTATGTGTTCAGTCGTACAATACTCAGTGTGATGCCAGGTATAATATAACAAGAGCCATGAGCCGACAATCCCACCCACCACGAGCTAAAACCACCGCTTTCAAGTAAACACGGCCACAACCAGAACGGCCACAGTATCCCAACCTGAATGTACTTAATTTAAGGGGGGTCACCGTTTTTTTTTTTTATCTTTATCTCCTTTTCTCTCTTTCCCTGGCTTGTATCCATTCGGCCCCATTCAGCCAACTGTTTTAAGACGTTTATCCCCATCCAGGTGTCAATTTCTTCCCGGCGAACGATAGCGAGCCAGCATTGTATGGAGAAATCCGGCTTCACCGGAGAAATTTTTCTATCGAAAAATGTACAAATTTAGCTTGCTGTCAAAACAAAAATATATATATACTGGCTCGCTACCGCTTGCCAGGAAAATATTGAAACCTGGATGGGGGTAAACGTCTTAAAACAGTAGGCTGAATGGGGCCGAGTGGATACAAGCCAAAGAGAGAGGGAGAGAAAGAGAAAAAAACCTAAACAAGCCTAACTTGACCTGACCAAGCCTAGAGAAATCTACCCTAACTTTTGTTTTCTATGTGTATGAAGGAGACAAACGGCAGGTTGCCTGCTATACAGTATATAATTATATCGCAAGGTTATTATTTGAATATTAAAACCATAAACAGTAGGCCTACACAAATGACAGTGAAAAATATAGATTCGCTGATTAAATATTTTAAGACATTCCTCTGAAACACATACACTAGGCAGAGTTTTCCTTTATTTATTGTTCACTGCCTCAAGATTATCATAGTGATGTACAATCGCGCTAATAAGTGATATCTCGGCACCAAGTAAGTTTTGATCAATAATTGGTATCAGCAATATCTAAGCTTCATTTCTTCATATCGAGTGAAACATACAAACATGTTCTTACACTTACCCACCCTATTCAACATCTGACAGACATTAATACAGCACAGAGCAAGCCAAACGTAATGACAACTGGGACATGACTTATTAGCGCGACTGTACCACCTCCGTGTGCAAGAATTGTACAGTCGCCAACGCTATTAACTATACACACATTAAGGGGCCCACCTCGCTTTTTTTTTCTTTCTCTCCCTTTGGCTTGTATCCATTCGGTCCCATTCAGTCTACTGTTTTAAGACGTTTACCCCCATCCAGGTGTCAATATTTTCCTGGCGAGCGGTAGCGAGCCAGCATATATACATTTTTGAGAGCAAGCTAAATTTGTAAAATTTTCGATAAAAACATTTCTCCGGCGAAGCCGGATTTCTCCATACAATACTGGCTCGCTATCGCTCGCCAGGAAGAAATCGACACCTGGATGGGGATAAACGTCTTAAACCAGTTGGCTGAATGGGGCCGAATGGATACAAGCCAGGGAAAGAGAGAAAAGGAGAGAAAAATAAAAAAAAGCCAGTGACCCCCTTAATATGCTATAGAATCCAAATGAGACCATACTATGTTTGATTTATCATAACATCCCAGAATCTAAACCCCTAACCAACGGGGATGTTTGTAACTTCTACTACCTGCCAGGCGGGCATGTTTACCCTAAACGAGCTTCATTCCATGCTCTTTTTCATGCATAAACAAGAGCCAGAGCGTAATACAAATATGTATCCGTGAAAGGGCGATAATAGAGCTTTCCAATGACACCTGAATCATCCTTGTACGACCACGGGTTATCCTGTAGCGATCACGCAACGAGAGGTGAAAAATCCCAAAATACGGTAATTTCCCCATTTTTTTCCTGGTCTCGCTGTCTCGCGAGGCCTTGGTTGTGGAATGTTGCAGAGGTGGTGTCAGTCGCGGCACTAGGGCCGTGCCGAACGGTCAGAGCCCGCTTATCATCGTCCTCCCAACGCGTGGACTCTCTCTCAGAGCCGATAATGTGCTCAAAATCCCGTCCGACTATTGTTGGGCACCGCAGGGGTGGCCATTATTCTCTCGTCCGACATATGTCGGGCGCCGCGGCTTGAGTGTTAAGGACTTAGCTTTAAATATTAACATATACCTTAATATTGCTCACAACTGTACAGCCGAAATAATTAGTGCGCCAAAAACCTTAACTCATTCAGTACCAGGGACGTCCATTTCACCATATTCTGGCGAAAAATGGACGATTTTACTCAGATTAGGAAGGACCTATAGCAATATTAAGGCTTAAAAATATTTCAACCAACCCTTTTAACTACCACAGATCCTTCCTAATCTGCATAATATCGTCTATCGATAGCTAGAATGAAATATAACACACGTTGCTGGTACTCAAAGGGTTAAGAGATATTTGTGAAATGCAATATAACTAGAGAAACATTAACTGGATAATCTACGACATAAAACAAACATTACTAGTCACAGGCTCTTAGAAACATATGGGAAGTGTTAAGGGGGGTGACCTGCTTTTTGTTCTCTCCTTTTCTCTCTTTCTCTGGCTTGTATCCATTTAAGAACATAAGAAGAACATAAGAACATTTGGTCCCATTCAGCCAACTGTTTTAAGGCGTTTATCCCCATCCAGGTGTCGATTTCTTCCTGGCGAGCGATAGCTCGCCGGAAACATTTTTCTATCAAAAAATGTACAAATTTAGCCTGCTGTCAAAAACAATTTAAAAAATATGCTGGTAAGCTACCGCTCGCCAGGAAAAAATCGACACCTGGATGGGGATAAACGTCTTAAAACAGTAGGCTGCATGGGGCCGAATGGATACAACCTAGAGAGAGAAAAAAAACGAGGTGGGCCCCCTTAAGTAAAAATTATTGGATCTTCAAATTACGGAGTTTATGTACAAGTATGTCGACGAACTATTGACTTTGGCTGTACATGGTGGTGACTGGATTGGCTGATTATATTGATATCCTGAACTGACCTTTTTCAACCAACTCTTTTCTCTTCTTCAACAGAGCTACAGATATCACCGATCTACCACCATCACCCGACTATAAGTGCATTGGTGACTGTCAGGTTAGTTAACAACATAATAGTAATATAGTCAGTTTTGGTGCTTTAGTATACTATACATTACATAGTGGCTGATTATATATGAATATATACACATATATCTACATATGCATCTCTCTCTCTCTCTCTATATATATATATATATACATATATATATATGTATATATATATGTATATATACATATATAGTTTGTAAGGCCAGACTGCCTAGTAAGGACCTTGAGGTCTGTGTATCTATGTAGCTCTATGTAGCTAGCTCTAGCTCTCTCTCTCTCTCTCTCTCTCTCTCTACATATATATATACATATATATATATATATATATATATATATATATATATATATATATATATATATATATAGCAAAAACTAGATGAGGAATTTGGAAGGAATCTAAGTGTAAGATGGAGGGAGTGTTCTGGAAAGAGGTCAAGAAAATTAGGGAGGGTAGAAAGGGAAATAGTAAGGGTGTGAAAGATAAGAATGGGCGAGTGTTAGCCGAGAAGCAAGAGAGAGTCGAGAGATGGGAGGAGTACTTCAAAAAATTGCTGAACGCAAGGAATGAAACGCCAGCAAACATAGTTGGATGGGGTAAGATCAGGAGAAGAGAAGTAGTGGAGGAGGAGGTGGGGATCAGGTCAGAAGTGTGTGAAGCCATGAAAAGAGTGTAGATGGGTAAAGCATCAGGAATAGATGGAGTGAGTGGGAAATGCTGAGGTATGGTGGTGAGATAGTGATTGAATGGGTATGGAAAATGCGTAAACTAGCATGGGAGAAGGGAAGTGCGCCGGATGACTGGAAGACAGGCATAATAAACCCCTGTAGTAGGATGAAGGGGAAAGAGGAGTTGTAGGTAGCACCAACGAACTTGACAATAATCTGGACCCCTTAACTTCTTATAACTCAAAATTAATTAAAGCAATCGGTCTGACATTTCTATCATTTGGGAAGAGTCCACCAGTAAATAGGTGTGGAAATTTACATCCAGTTTGCTCAAGGTCATTTTGAGTTACGAAGAGGTCAGGGATCGAGATAATTGTCAAGTTCGTTGGCGCTACCTATAGTGGTAATCACCGGGAAATATGTCTTTTAAGTGTAGTAGGGAAGATGTACAGTAGGATAGTGATCGAGAGAGTAAGAGCGAGAACAGAGTAATGGGTAGGTGATGAGCAGGGCGGGTTTAGGAATGGCAAGGGATATGTATACCAGATTTTTGCCTTTAAATATCTGGAGAAGGGACAAAAGTTGTATGCTGCATATATGGACTTGGAGAAGGCCTATGACAGAGTTGATAGAGAAGGTTTGTGGAAAGTATTGAGATTATACAGAGTAGATGGCAAGTTGTTGAAAGCAGTGAAGAGCATGTATGAGGATGCAAAGGCGTCAGTACGTGTGGAGAATAGACAGAGCGAGTTCTTTGATCTCAATGTTGGGTTAAAGCAAGGGTGTGTGGTGTCCCCATGGTTGTTCAATATATATATGGATGGAGTCATTACAAAAATAAAAGGAAGAATGGTGGATGATGGTGTACCGCTGATAAGGAAATAAAATGAGTGGAAGTTGCCTGTACTGCTGTTTGCCGATGATACAGTTCTGATGAGCGATAGTGAATGAAACTTGTAGGGTCTGGTAAATGTTTGGAACAGTGTGGTAAAAATGGAATCTGAAGGTAAATGTGGGGAAGAGTAAGGTTATGGTCTTCGAAAGGGGTGCAGCCACAGAGTGTGAGGTGAGATTGAATGGTCAGGCTATGGAAAATGTAAGCTCATTTTAGTATTTGGGCAATGTATTGAGTAAAGATGGGAGTATGGATGAAGAAGTGCAGGAGAGGGTGCACCATGAGAAGAGGGTTGTAGGAACGCTGAAAGCAGTAGCAAAAAATAGGGTGGAAGTAAAGAACTCCTTGTATGACAGTGTGGTAATCCCGACATTGACTTATGGGAGCGAAGCATGGATATTGTTGGAGAGACATAAACCAAGAGTGAGAGGGGTGAAAATGAGCTACTTGAGAAATGCATGCAGAATTACATGGAGGGATACAGACGAATGAGGAAGTACGAAAGCGGTGTGGTGTGGATGTACAGGTCGATGTTGCTGGAAAGTGTGAAAAGGAACACCTTGAGATAGTTCGGCCATGTGGAACGTATGGGAAGCGAGAAATTGACTAAGAGAGTGTATGAGAGTGAAGTGGAAGGACAGAGTGGGAGAGGTAGACCAAGAGAGAGGTAGAAGGATGGATTTAACCCTCAAACCGCGGTGCCCGTCATATGACGGGAGAGAGAATATTGGCCACCCCTGCGGCGCCCGTCATATAACGGGTGTCATTTTGAGGCCATTATGAGCTATTAGAGAGACCGAGCGTTGGGTGACGATAGGCGGCCTCGGACCGCTCGCCACCACCATGTGGCTGTCACAGACACATACTGTATCTCATCACCACCTCCCTACCTCTCTCAACAAGGATAAAATCAGGAAAAATAACTCATTTCAGGGTATTTCTACCTCCTTTTACACGATCGTTGCAAGAGAACCCGTAGTCATACAAGGATAATTCAGGTGTCATTGGAAAGCTCTATTATCGCCCTTTCCTAGATATATAATTGTATTACACTCTGGCTCTTGCTTATGCATGAAAAAGAGCATGGAATGAAGCTCGTTTTCGGTAAATATACCCGTCCAGCACTACAGTGATGTAAACAAGAATACCCGATCTTTGGGAGTTAAGAAGTATATGTGCGAAAGCAGTGCTGGATGGAAGGAGGGGCGTCGACTGACTGGAGACAGAGACAGAGGCTTCCCTGATGTGGGCCGAAAATTTGTAAGGAAAATTGAAAAGAAGTAAGTAAAAATAAAGATGGCGTTAAGTACAGCTTTGACTCTTTTAATAAGCTTTACATATATACTGTATATATATATATATATACTGTATATATATATATATATATATATATATATATATATATATATATATATATGCCTATATATATATATATATATATATATATAAATATATATATATACATAAGATGCAGGTAATAAAAGTAGCAAGCGTCAGTCCTCCTCAGCACTAGCGCCAGAGCGCCCTTCTTGCCTGGAGGGTCACTCACCCCGGCACCGTCACCAGCGAGACGGCTACCCCCAATCCAAAGAAAGAAGCTTGCACCGCACAAACTAATCTAACCTGCACCACCACCAACACCAGGTTAGCAGAGAAAAAAGACACTGCCTCAGCCATCCTGATCCTATTACCAAACATTTTAGGCATAATGCTTGTTTTTAATGAGGTAGGCTCGACACTGCCCAAACAACACGAGGTAGGCTGGACGCTGACAAAAAAGCCAGATTCAAGACTGGAAGCGGTACGCTCAATGCTGTCCAAACAAAACAAGTTAAACTCGATGCTGCCAAAGAAGGCTCGGCGCTACTCAAACAACACGAGGTAGGCTCAACGCTGCAAAACAAGCCAGGTTTAAAACTGGAGGCAGTAGGCTCAATGCTGCCCAAACAACACGAGGTAGGCTCAACGCTGCCAAATAAGCCAGATTCCCGACTGGAAGCAGTAGGCTCGAAGCTGTCCAGAAACCAAGAAAATCAACGTCAAGTTCGAAACTAGATGCGGTAGGCTCGATGCGGCCCACAGTAAAAGAAGAAGACAGAAGGATCCCCCAACGCCGGCAAGATCCAAGTGTCACCAGATACTACTACCACCAACAAGACTGCTGAAGAGCCAGCCAACAAGAACACACTTATATCCCCCTTTAAATCCCCTTCATTCAGAGAATCGTTAAGTCCTTCCCCGACCCCCAGAAAAATCCTTGAGAATATAAAGAAATTATTGTCTCATGTTTTCGAGTTTTTAGTACACCTACACCTATAGGGTAAAACTTTACGTGGGAGTCAGAGATATCGAGCGTTCCAATCTGATTGAGTCAGGTATAAAAACAGACTATGACAATAAACCTTTTCTGATCATCAATAATTTACATAATTCCATCGATTCAGCAAGACCATTTTCATGAGTTTTTTTCTTGTAGAATATCTATGTATATATTCTAGTAACAGATAGTTCAATAACTATTGTGTATTTATATTGTGTATTTAACATTTCTGGTAATTTCCTAAACGTATTTTGAAGGAGCCCATAAATTGTTTTCACATTTCATGGGCTCAGCCTTGCTATTGAATTATGAAGATATATTGTAATATCTTGTATATGTTTTAAGGCTAAATAAAGTTATTATTATTATTATTCTATTCTATTTGACGATCTTTATAATCATATTGTAACCTTTCCATTTATGCCTAAGTTCTATATTTAACCCTTTGTGTAGAAAGCCATTGTACTATCTTTGATTGTATAAATTGCCTTGTTCTCTTATTGTATCTGTGTTTTGAACATATTGTTTCTACCATTTTATTGAATCCACATAACTTGTTTATGTGTAGCATAACACTGATGGCTAGCGTTGATTCTAAACATGGAAAAGCAAATAAACAATCAAGCTGGCACAGCGCTCCCATATTCCATTCCCCAAATATGACGGAGAACTCAACGACATATACACCTACTTGGATATGGTAAAGCCAGTCCTGGATTTAATCTACGAAGAAGATACCAAAAGGATAGGTATAGTTGTAACTCATTTAGTCAAGGCAATTTCCTTGATAGCAGGCAGAGTAGAAGTTGGCCAAACATGTGCCCAGTTCAAACAAATAGTCCTCGAGGCTATACAACCCTCCCACAGTACCGTTGTGCCAATGAAACAGTTGCATCAAATAGAATGAGGAAGATTTCGATGCTACTAGCACATCTACACAAACACATTGTGGTAGCCTTCCCTCAGGTATCCCAAGAGGAGAAAACAAACCACCTTTTTAACGAACTACTTAAAATTCTTTTAAGCGCAGCCCAGGAACATTTCGTCCTGGCCGATCCCATGGGCATCTATAGGGACCTGACAAGGATCTGGAGACTATGGGCCACTACTGCAGCAAAGTGCCAATAAAGAAATGCAGTCCATAGAATCCCATACGATCTCAACTTGAGACTCCCAGGAATCCCCCCCCCCCCACACACTAAAAAAAAAATAAGAATAGAGATATTGAAAGAAAAAAGTGGCAGAGGCAGGAAGAGAACCGCACCTTCAGGATCTATCAGAAGCGGGGTCTACAACAGCGCCCCAATCTTGTGACATTTAATCCATGGGAGTGGAAGACCTGCAATGCCCAATGCTCCATCCACGAGATGAGAGACTATGAGAAACAACTCCAGTAGCCACTAATCAGGAATCCTCAAGTCAAAAGTCCCCCACAGAACTACTTCCATCCCTCGAGGGCTTCGAACAAGACACCCCGAGTTGCTGTCACCGAACAGGAAAAGATTGAAGAAGCACCAGTTGAAGAGGCCCTTGTGTCCGAGGTCATGGACGATATAAGCAAGTTGACCATGCAAGAAGTTGAAGATCCTTCGGACATTCCGGAGGAATTTTAATGAGGCCCCGTTAACAGTCACATTAGAGGGGGCCTCCAACAGTTCCTCCAGATCCCCAGTGTACACAAAAATTGAAATCGTGGGGTTAAAGGTATGATTACTGGTAGATGCAGGCGCCGCCCGATCGTACCTGTAATACAGGCCTACCTCATCAATTTCCATATCCAGTACAACACTGGAACCATCGGCCTCACCTGATCACCCATTGATAGTCTTTGACTCCCGTTGTCAAAATTACGACGGGTATGTAGGCCTGGACTTATTAGAAAAGCTGACTGCGCAGGCTTCAGCTAAAGGCATGGGATAAAAATAAATACAAAACAACCACCCATTTCATCAAGATGAGAACACAGACACCCCCACCAACTAGGCCACCAGCAACCATGTATATATCATATTGCAAGCAGTCACCCAGAGTGCCCTGACCATCCCGGCCCACCATTAAGTCTGGATTTCCATCACCACCAAGAATACGACTGATATGGTGTTCCCTCGCCATCGAGCAACCATTCACAGCACAATGCGTAACCTCGCCCGCCATAATGCCAGCAAACACCAATGCCATCCAAGTAGCAAATATATCCGAAAAACCCATCAACTTACCAAAAGGACTAGTAATGGGAGATATGGAAAAAAAAAGAAAAGAAAATGTCTATGTGATTGAGGGAGGGAAAAGGCATAACTGCCTATAGCGAGTGCCTCCCCCATAGTTGAAAGAGTGACAGGGCCAAAATCAAGGGACGTTCGAGCCAAAATGCCTGGACACACTGAGTTTGAAGCAATTTAAGTCATAGGAAGAGGGAAAGACTGATTCTGGGAGAGAGTTCCAGAGCTCAGCTGTTGAGTAGAAGAAAGTTTGAGAGTAACGTTTCACTCTTGGGTTGGAGAGTTGCATAGAGTAGGGGTGGGATTGAGTTGCAAGACGGGTACCACGTGCCCTACGTAAAGGAGGTGGTATGCACTGGGATAGCTCTGAGGAACACTGATTATTATAGTAGCGATAGAATAGCGAGAGAGATGCAATATTGCGGCGGAGAGAGAGAGATTGCAGAGAGTTGGTGAGTGGACGGGAGTTAATGATACGAAAGGCCTTCCTTTCAACTTTGTCTAGGAGAGCGGTGTGAGAGGAACCTCCCCACACATATGAACAATACTCAATACAAGGGCGCACTATGCCCCTGTACAGAGCAAGAAGCTGTGCAGGGGAAAAGAACCCCCTAAGGCGGTTGAGCACACCCAGCTTCTGGGAGGCTGCCTTAGCAAGACTGGTAATATGGTCCTTCCAAATGAGAGCAGAAGAAAAAGAGACACCAAGAATATTGAGAGAAGATGAAGGGTTGATTTTTGTATTGTTGAAGAATAAGGGATAGTCCGCTGGGAGATCCTGGCGGGTAGATAGATGGAGAAATTGGGTTTTGGAAGCATTAAAGTTAACAAGGTTTTCTCTGCCCCAATTGGAAATAGTATTTAGATCAGAATTTAAGAGTTCTATGGCTTCATTATGTTTGTCGTTGAGGGATTGCTGGCTGGGGCGTTCTGAAAAACTAATGGAGTAGTGTAAGGTTGAGTCGTCTGCGTATGAATGGATGGGAATTAAGGTACAGTTAAGGAGATCATTTATAAAAATTAGAAAGAGAATAGGAGATAGGACAGAGCCCTGAGGAACACCGGAGTTTATAGGGTGAGGAAGTGAACAATGGCCGTCCACAACCGCAGCTATGGAACGGCCGGAAAGGAAATTAGAGACAAAGGCACAGATGGAGGGATAGAAACCGAAGGAGGGTAGTTTAGAAATTAAAGATTTATGCCAGACTCTATCGAAGGCTTTCGATATGTCTACTGCAATAGAAAAAGTCTCACCGAAGTCCCGAAAGGAACTTCTCCCTCTGTCAATACCACCACCGAGGCCCCCAATACACCTCTCCTAGGAGACCTGCCCGAGCACCTAAGTTCCATCCAATGACAAGGTCTACTAGAAGTGCTGTTCAAATATCAAGACATGTTCACGCAAAGTGCTGAGGATATTAGGAGTACGAACGTGTGAGACCATCCTATTTTTACCACAGGACCTTCACAACAACAAAAAATACATCCAACGCCAGGAAGAGGACAAGCAAATAGACAAAATGTTAGCGACTGGGTTTATCACCTCTTCGACCAGCCCTTGGTCGTCAATAGTAGTGCTAATAAAAAATAAATATATATATATAAAAAGACGGTTCCACTTGATTCTGTGTGGACTAAAGACGATTAAACAACATCACCATGAAATAGGCAACACCCTTGCCCAGAATCAACGATTCACTTGGTTTTCTACCCAATACCTCCAGGCTGGATACTGACAAGTCCTCCTGCAAAAGGAATACCAAGAAAAAAAACAGCTTTCTCCACTAGCAGAGGGAGACTGTTTGAATTGAATGTGTTGCCTGTTGGCCTATGCAACGGGCTTGCCACCTTCTCACGGATTATGGACTCAGTCCTGAACGGATGACAAACAAAATACTGAAATATATTTAGAATGTCTTTAACACCTCCCTATCGGCTGGTTTTGTAACGCTACTACCTGCCAAGCGGGCAGATTTACCCTAAACGAGCTTCATTCCATGCTCTTTTTCATGCATAAAGAAGAGCCAGAGCGTAATACAATTATGTATCCGTGAAAGGGCGATAATTGAGCTTTCCAATGACACCTAAACCATCCTTATACGACCACGGGTTCTCTTGCAACGATGTTGCAATACGAAGGGAAAACCCTAAAATACAGTAATTTCCTCAGTTTTTACCCTGTATCGCGGGACCAGGGAGGTGTAGACATGTGGTGGTGGTGTCAGTGGCGGGACTATGTCCACGATGAACGGTCAGAGCCCGCCCGCGGTCCTCCCACCGCGTGGACTCTCTCTCTCAGAGCCGATTATGTGCTCAAAATCGCATGCGACTTAAGGCGGGACCCGCTCTTTTGTCCTTGGTTCTCTATCCGACTTAAGGAGGGACCCGCTAATTAAGGGTTAATAGTCATTAATAAAGAGAACAAATATATTAGCAGAATTGAGAAATGCATTTTTCTATCCGAAACGCAAAAAGTGTACTTCTACTTTATTTATTATCTGCAAATAGTAGCTAAATATCGAGAAAGAACACAAATGATGAAAATTACTTGTGCCAATTCCCGTGGTGGCTGCAGAGGACGTGACGCTGCCATTAAACCCTCACCCCTTTGGTTTATTATAAACTTATTAAACAAGGTAACCAAAATCTCATCTCTACACCTCGTAATTGGCTTCATAGGCAGGTCATTTGAGCATAAATCCAAAGAAGTTACCCTAACCCTTTACAATTCCTTAGTCCGCCCTCTTCTGGAATACTGCGTTCAATCCTGGTGCCCTTATTACCAAAAAGATATAAACAAGCTAGAACGAGTTCAACGTAGAGTTACCAAAATGATACCTAGCCTAAAGAACAAACCATACGAAGAGCGTCTTAGAGAATTAAATCTATTTCCTTTAACCCAGCACAGATTAAGAGGTGACTTAATTCAAGTGTTCAAAATCATCAAAGGCATCGACAATATGAACTGTAGTAAGTACTTCACTATCGACCAATCTAATTACACGCGGGGAAACGGTTGCAAAATTATTGGTAAATCTTTTAACTCACATGAATCTAAGAATTTCTTCTTCAATCGAGTTGTCAACTTGTGGAATGGGCTTCCCCGAGACGTTATAGACTGCAGCACCGTTGATTCATTTAAACTCCGCTTAGACAAATATCTCGCATCAAACCCGCGACTGACCGCGTTTGTAAATGAATAACTTTATTTTATCCCCCACTCAGTTACTAACCCATCTGTCCCCTACTAACTTCCTAATCCTGCCACGGACATTAGTTCCAGGGCAGTATTTCCCTTTCCAATGTTCCCTTACCCACTCTAAACCACTGTTTGGACACTTGATCCTCAGTGTTTTGGATGACAAGCAGCCTAGAAGTCACTAGACCTGTTGTTGCTTGATTTCCTTTGTACTCCTTTGTGACTCCACACAGTTATACGACCTATTTCCAAACTAATAATAATATATAGTTAACTAGCAGGGGTACCCGGCATTGCCCGGGTAATCACCATAATCACCATCACTACTACCATCACTACTACCACCACTACTACTACCATAACTACCACAATCATCACAATACTACTACTACCATAATCACTGGCCTCGACCTCCCTGTGCCTCATTAAACGGCGACCTCGATTTCGGCCGCTAAATGACCTCCGATTTACGATCTGACCTCATCCGTACCCCAATTTTGGGGGGCTGTGAACAACTTTCGTTCCATACACCTTTTCGATCGGAGGCCTCCTTCTGCCGCAAACGGCCATTTTCTTTCGCATTTTTTTCGCTCCCGTATACTACATAAGTTCTGCCGAAAATATTATTAAACAAAAGTGTCTCTGATTTCCACTAAACTCGCCTAAAACCATCTCCAAAGCCTGGGCTTTCCAACGGTGCCCCACACTCCCACCTGGCACCAAAACTGTGGGAGGAGTTTAGTAACAAAGGTCGGGTAACTGATCGGGTAACTGACAAACATTGACCTTTATTTATTAAGATTGAAAACAATATGTCACAAGCTTGGCAAGACAATACAGTAATCTTTAACATACAAAGCATGGAGCATTGGTTAGTGTGCTGGCTCACAACCAAGAGAACTGTTTCAATCCCCATGTAGGATTAGACAGATGCCTCTGTTTACCTAACAGAAACGGGTACCTGGAGTTAGTGGACATCTGTGACGTCATGTTTGGGAAAGATAGTTGTGGTAACTTGGATAATATGCAATAGTCCCTATGTACAGTTGGCCACATTAATTTGGATCCACTCCGTGATTTTATGTAGGGAAGGAAACATAGTAAGATTGACTTAAAGTTTAACAAAAATGCTAGAAACCTCTATTTGGTCATACTATTATTTATCATTCCATCTACTAATTTTCCTTTCATACATAAAAAAACGGAGTGTATGCAGATTCATGTGGCCAACTGTAACAGGCTACCCACCACAGACTCTAAAAGGCTTTACATTTTTACCTACAAAACCCATATAATGTACGGTATCTGATAATGTATATAATTTATATAACTCCAAATGAATAATGTAATGAAAATGTCCCTATGTTTTTATATATCTCAACAATATTGTTGCTAGGGTGACCGGTCAGTTGAACCAGTGCCACTTCAACCAGTGCCACTTTAACCAGTGCTAACTCAACCAGTGGCCACTTCAACCAGTGACCATTTCAACCAGTGACCATTTTAACCAGTAGGTTTGGTTAGGTTAGGTTAGGTTAGGTTAGGTTACTGGTTAAAATGGTCACTGGTTGAAATGGTCACTGGTTGAAGTGGCCACTGGTTGAGTTAGCACTGGTTAAAGTGGCACTGGTTGAAGTGGCACTGGTTCAACTGACATGGAACCTGTTGCTAGCCCTTCCCTTGGTCATTGTGTTTGGAGAACATCTACAGTATATATTTATACCCGAGTACCTTTCCTTACAGGCCAGTGAGGGTGAACCAAGATGTGTGGTGGCTCAGAACGGTTCTTATAAGGCCCAGGACTGTAACACAAACTCTCTCCGCTACATGTGCAGGCTGCCCGGTCAGTCATGTAGATTGTATTATTTTGCAGGATACAAACGGTTGTTTATTCACTCTTTTAACCAAAGTACAATACAAAATTACCATATACTGTATGATGGTGTTCAAAATATACACCTGTTTATTTGTAAGGATACAGAATATAAATATAACCCACAGAATGGCCATGTGCACGATAATATATGTTTCAGCTTATGGTCTTAGGGGGTGCTAAGTTCTTCCTCTGGACCTACGCAAAATGTTTCAAAATAGAAAGATGAAGCTTACTTACGAGGTTTATGCAAGGGTCATGTCAAGCCTTTGGCCTTTTGGCCCTCTTTGTCCTTTAGAAGGGAATGTGCCTCCAGAATATTTTGGTTTATTATACATGCTACAAAGTTAAAGGTATAAAGTTACGATTTAGATTTGACGAGTTAAAGCATGATTAATTCAAGTATAAATTGATATTCCTCTTATTACAAATATGTGGCTGGGGTTCGAGGTGTCAAAGTACCCTCATCAATTGAGTGGAGCATATCACTCAAGATACAAGTATGAGTTTTAATAATAATATGGTCAGAAAACAACATTTGTGAGTATATGGTTTTGATTGATAGGTTGTTGTATTATATGAGCCAGATCAGCAAAGTTCACGAATATATACCACTGGAGGGGGCTAAATATTAGTTTAAGCGCTAATATACAGCTACTAAATGATAATTTGGAAAAAATCATCACCGCAGCAATACAAACAATATCATATAGAGGCAAATTATATATCTTATTAACCTTTTCAAATGGTGCTGTTTTTTTTTAGCTTAGCCCAAGGACTATGTAGTTGCACTAAAATTATCTTTAACGTTGTTGAACCGAGTGATGCCTACAAGATGATAAAACAACCGATATTCATTATTTTTACAAAGATCTAAATTACTTTAAGGGGGGTTACAATTTTTGTTTTTTATCTTTCTCTCCGTTTCTCTCCTTCCCTGGCTTGTATCCATTCGGCCCCATTTAGCCTGGCGAACGATAGCGAGCCAGCATTATATGGAGAAATCCGGCTTCGCCGGAGACATTTCTATCGAAAAATGTACAAATTTAGCTTGCTGTCAAAACAAAAATATATATATGCTGGCTCGCTACAGCTCGCCAGGAAAATATTGACACCTGGATGGGGGTAAACATCTTAAAACAGTAGGCTGAATGGGTCCGAATGGATACCAGCCAAAGAGAGAGGGAGAGAAAGGGGAAAAATAGCGAGGTGGGCCCCATTAATCACAAGGGAAGGAATTATAAGGATATGGTTTTAAATAGATCAATAATGATTAGAAAAATATATTATATGAACAGTAATTCTGTGTATTGTTATGTAATTTGAATAACTTAGGTAGAACTTTAGTGTTTAGTATTCACAATTTAATTAGACAAAACAATACTTCCTTGATCGGTTACAAACCAAATGCAACGTGTAGTAATAAATGATAGTGACTCCAATTGATATGTCAAAAATTATATACCACTAGGATTGGATCTCGGCCCTGTTTTGTTTCTGATTTATAATAATGACATCAATAGTGGATTATGGATCTTGAAATTTTTTGATGATACAAACATTAAAAGTAAAGTAAATTCTCCGTTAGACACATACCAGATTCAGAAATAATTAGGCAAATTATCAAACTTGGCCCAGATATGGCAAATGAATTTCAATATAGATAAATACAACTTACTTTATATAGGTAGCAACAATGAAAGGGCAAAGTACTCAAAACATAACATTAAGCTTGAAAATGTCTACTACGAAACTGACCTTGGAGTAACTATATAAAACCCACCCAACAATACTCAGAAGTAATTAATATAGCAAACAAGTTAATTAGTTTCATTGGAAGATCCTTGAGTATAAATCCGAAAAAAGTTATTCTCACTTTATACACTTTGTTAGTTCGTCCTATTTTAGATTATTGTATTCAGTTCTGGCCCACATAATATAAAACGGATATCGGTGAGGAGAGCCGGAGGGAGGCGAGAGGAGGGTGGAATGGTGAGGAGGGTGGAGAGGTTGCAGGAGGAGGAAGTCAGGGAGGAGTACAGGAGAGCAGTGGAAAGACGACTAGGTGGGTTCGACCTGGAAGTTATGGAGGAAGTGGAGGAGATGAGCAAGGTGTTTAAGGATGAGATCTGTGCAGCATGTGAGGAGGTGTGTGGAGTGAGGAGAAGAGGGAGGGGAGTGAAAGGTACAGCATGGTGGACAGAAGAGGTAAGAATAGCTGTGGAAGAAAAGAAGAAAGCATATAGAGAGTGGTTGGGTAGTAGAGGGAATGAAGATTCCGAGAGACAGAAACGAGCGAGGTACGTGGAGAGTAAGAGGGTGGTGAAGAGAGTAGTGAAGGAAAGTAAGAGAAGAGTAGATGAGGAATTTGGAAGGAATCTGAGTGTAAAATGGAGGGAGAGTAAGAAACTGTTCTGGAAAGAAGTCAAGAAAGTTAGGGAAGGTAGCAAGGGAAACAGTAAGGGTGTGAAAGATAAGAATGGGAGAATGCTAGCCGAGAAGCAAGAGAGAGTCGAAAGATGGAGGGAGTACTTCAGTGAGTTGCTAAATGAAAGGAATGAAGAGCCAGCAAACATAGCTGGATATGGTATGGGAGGGAGAAGAAGAGAAGTAGTGGAGGAGGAGGTGGGGATCAGGAGGTCAGAAGTGTGGGAAGCCATGAAAAGAGTGAAGTTGGGGAAAGCACCAGGAACAGATGGAGTGTGTGGGGAAATGTTGAGGTATGGTGGTGAGATAGTGCTAGAATGGGTATGGAAAATGTGCAAACTAGCATGGGAGAAGGGGAGTGCACCCGATGACTGGAAGACTGGCATAATAGTCCCCCTATATAAGGGCAAAGGGGAAAGAGGAGTGTGTGGTAACCACCGAGGAATATGTCTTCTAAGCGTAGTAGGGAAGGTATACAGTAGGGTAGTGATTGAGAGAGTGAGAGTGAGAACGGAGAAATGGATAGGCGACGAGCAGGGAGGTTTTAGGAAGGGAAGAGGATGTGTAGATCAGATTTTTACCCTGAATTGTGTTGTGGAGAAGTATCTGGAGAAGAAACAAAAGGTGTATGTTGCCTTTATGGACTTGGAGAAGGCCTATGACAGAGTGGATAGAGAAGGTTTGTGGAAAGTACTTAGAATATACGGAGTAGAGGGCAAGTTGCTGAAAGCAGTGAAGAGCATGTATGAGGGTGCAAAGGCGGCAGTACGTGTGGAGAGTGAGCAGAGCGAGTTCTTTGACCTGAATGTTGGTTTGAAACAGGGGTGTGTGATGTCCCCGTGGTTGTTTACTGTATATATGGATGGAGTCATGAAAGAAATACTATCAAGAGCAGTGGATGTTGGTGTATCGCTGAAAAGGGAGGGAATTGAGTGGAAGCTACCTATACTGCTGTTTGCGGATGATACAGTTCTGATGAGTGATAATGAATGGGAGTTGCAGGGTCTGGTAAATGAGTTTGGAACAGTGTGCAAAAAACGGAATTTGAAGGTAAATACGGGGAAGAGCAAGGTTATGGTCTTCGAAAGGGGTGAAGTCACAGAGTGTGAGGTGAAGCTGAACGGTCAGGCTATGGAGATCGTCAACTCTTTTAAGTATCTGGGCAGTGTGTTGAGTAAAGATGGGACTATGGATGAAGAGGTGCGGGAGAGGGTACAACAGGGGAAGAGGGTTGTAGGAATGCTAAAAGCAGTAACAAGAAATAGGGTGGTCAGTATGGAAGTGAAGAAGTCCTTGCATGACAGTGTGGTAATCCCGACACTGACTTACGGAAGCGAAGCATGGACGTTGGTTGAGAGACTCAGACCAAGAGTGAGAGCAGTGGAAATGAATTACTTAAGGAGTGCGTGAGGAGTTACATGGAGGGATAGACAGACTAATGAGGAAGTAAGAAGGAGGTGTGGTGTGGAGGTAGATGTGCTGGAAAGTGTGAAAAGGAACAACTTGAGATGGTTCGGCCATATGGAACGTATGGAAAGCGAGAGAATGACTAAGAGGGTGTACGAGAGCGAGGTGGAGGGACAGAGGGGGAGAGGTAGACCGAATATGAGGTGGAAGGATGGAGTGAGGAACTACATGAACGAAGGCGGTGCTGGTTGGGGGGAGGGGCGTCGACTGACTGGGGACAGAGGTGCATGGGGGCGGTTCGTTCGTGGCCACCCCTTCGGGGATCACGGCGTCAGGCAATAGATAGATAGATAGATAGATATCGAAAAACTGGAGAGAGTACAGTAGAAGGCAACTAAACTTTTCTTTGTCAATCGAGTGGCTAACCTGTGGAACAAATTGACGAACAATTTTGTAGACTGCTGCACAATCCAAATTTTCAAGACTCTTATACATAATTTCTTGCCTCAAATCCCCAACTGTCTGTATTTGTTCTTGAGTAATGCACTTATTATTTCCCACAGAAACCCATTCCTTACCCCTCACCAAGTAGCCTAGTGTAGATCATTAGCTCTGTTGCTGCTTGTTTTCCTTTGTAATCCTTTGTAATAATAGCTAATGATAATAATATAACGGTAATTATAATATACATAATAATAATAATGGTAGGTGTCCCATGGCGTATCGGATAACATGTTTGGTTGACAAGTGAGAGGATCGGAGTCAGATTCCCCGGCAGGGTGAGTCATTTGGATAAGTTTCCTTACACACTGTACCTCTCTTAACCTAGAAGTATAAATAGAAATCTGGTATAAGTGGGCTGTTGTGAAGTCTCCTTAGTGGTTGTTGATCTGTCTGGCTAGTAGTTGGAAAGGTGACTGCCCCCCCACCCCCCTCCTGAGCCTTTGAATCCAAATATCACCAATAAATACACTGGGATGGCGCGAATATCCTGGCTAGCCTACTAGGATATAGCCCATGGAATGTACAGAATTAGCTCTTTCCCCGTGGTTTTTCCATGTCACTCAGACGTTAATGAGGACCTGTGATGTAAATCACTGTGGCTCGGTGTATTCCAGGGTAATAATAATGGCTTGTCATTTTCCTATTTGATAATCATGTCTCGTGTCATGTAAATAAAGGTGTTACTATTATCTTATTAGTAAAATAAATATTTACAAAATAGCATAAGATAATATGAAAGTTTAAGTCCCAGTACAAGTGTTATAAAAGGTGTATGTAGGAATTGTCTTAAGCCGTTTTCACACAAGCGTTTTTTCCGACAATTTTCGATGAGCAAGTTTTTTCTCGTAATGTTTTTAGTCTTTTTCACATTGTAATCGGAAACTAGACTGAATGTAGATTGTGCTACGTGGCTGATTTATGATATAACTTTAATTTTGAAGCTACCAGACTACAATTGCTCGTAAAAATTGACGGAAAAAGAGCTTGTGTGACAGCGGCTTTATGTTGCTTATTGCGGGGGCTTTATGTTGCTTATTACGGACGCATATTCCTTCACCGTGTCCTTTTCTTTCATCACAGGCAAGTGCAGGGGGAATGGACTCACTGAGGTAAATGGGAGGTGTTATGAAGTAGTGCATGAGACCATCCCTAAATCCGGAGTGTCTAAGCTGAATGAGTGCCAGTCCCGAGGTGGTACCCTGGCCTACCCTGAGAGTGTGGAGGAACTACAGACGGTCATCTCCGCCCACGACTAAATTATTAAGGTCAGTGTTAACCTCTAAGCTGCGCAGGTATGGTATTTGAAAGTGCCCGCGGTGCGAAGGTATTCTAATTCATTCCTCACTAAAATCGTCAATTTACCATATATATAATTAATACTTATCCATATGCACATATTTTACTTCTAATATGAACATATGAACATGGGAAAGCATTAAAACAAGTGGTAATAGCAATTGGCTGGTGAAAATTGTATATTTTAGCCCCGCGGTCGTAATCTGGCCCAGATCGGTGAGAGAGAGACACCCTCTCTCTCTCTCGTCTCTCGCATATAGCACTGAGAGCCTGTGAAAGGCCAGGGGAGGGTTGGAGGGTCAGATTTATAGTCCTCCACCCTCCTCTCTCTCTCTCCCACTCGTCCTCCCACGAAAATACTCGATAAATATCAGGAATAATAGAGAAAATACCTGATAATTGAGGAGGGTGGAAAAAGGGGGTAGGGGAAAGGGGGGGGGGGACACATGTGTAGGAGTGGTAGCAAGTAATGGAGGGAAATTATCTCACCTAAACACAAATTGCTTTTTTTTAGTGCCACTGGGGTGTTTTAATTTTGTTTTTTTAGGCCTATGATCTTATAAGTCTTCCCGCAGTCGCCCAGTAGAACATATTATGAGTTTTCCCGCAGCTGCCGGGTTAAGGGCATATTTACACTTAAGGGATATTTTTCTGGACCCCTTTCTCCCTATGCTTAACCCCATTGCTTTTACATTATAATATGTTCGCCCCATTATTTTGGTGATTTTAAGAACTTTCGCCCCATTTCTGTCAATTTTAAGACTGTTTGTGCCATTTAGATGACTTGGGTGTCGATTTTTTCCTGGCGAGCGTTAGCAAGCCTGTTATTTAAGAGGAAGGCTACTAAAAATGTACAAATGTATCTTAAACGGGGGTCTAAGGAGTGTAATTTTAAGCTTAACGGAGGTCTAGGGAACTAACGAAATACACACATTATTTATATATATTATGTGTGTATGAAGGAGACAAAAGGCAAAGCTGCCTGTAATAAGTGTCCCCTCCAAGGTTATAAGAGTGGTAGAGAGCCAAAATTAAGTTACATTAGAGGTAATTTAGGTGTGTGGGAAAAAATGTGTGGTGTGCTTGTTAAGTGTAGTGAAATGAATAGGAAGAGGTGTTTGTGAGATTTAGCTGGATTATTCTCTGTGTAGGTGAGGTACAACAGAAACAGTGTGGGAACCCCGGTTTCATTTGTCTGGCCTCCCTCGCTGTTTCTGTTAGTGTCTCATCTCCACAGAGAATAATCCAGGTAGTTCTCAAAAACACCTCCTATCCATTTCACTACACTAGACAAGCACACACTCTTCTTTCCAATACACCAAAAAAATAAAAAAATAAAGATGAATTTGGCTCTGTCACGCTTTCAACTTTGGGGAAGACACTTGTTACAGGTAGCTTTGCCCTTTGTCTTCCTCATACACATCAAAAAAAGTAAAAAAATAAAAAATAAACAAGAATTCCAGCAATTCCTTATGATATGCCTGTGTGGTGTCCCTTGGATACTGTCCAGCTTGATTGGTGCTTACAATCTCTCCAATGTAATAAGGGACTTCAAAACTTGAACCATCAGATGTCAGAACCAAGTTAACCGGAATGGCCGGGCTTATTAACGTTTACATTGTGAATCCTTACATTTAAACACCATTGTTGTAATAATGAGGACACATGTATGGTGGATGGAGTCACCTCTGGCAACCTTGCCTTTAACTATTAAGATGAGTTGCCCGAGTGACACCACCATTATTGACTACATCATTATTGTTGCCCGAGTGACACCACCATTATTGACTACCGTACATCATTATTGTTGCCCGAGTGACACCACCATTATTGACTACCGTATATAATTATTGTTGCCGGAGTGACACCACCATTATTGACTACCGTACATCATTATTGTTGCCGGAGTGACACCACCATTATTGACTACATTATTATTGTTGCCGGAGTGACACCACCATTATTGACTACATCATTATTGTTGCCGGAGTGACACCACCATTATTGACTACATCATTATTGTTGTCTGAGTGACACCACCATTATTGACTACATCATTATTGTTGCCTGAGTGACACCACCATTATTGACTACATCATTATTGTTGTCTGAGTGACACCACCATTATTGACTACATCATTATTGTTGTCTGAGTGACACCACAATTATTGACTACATCATTATTGTTGTCTGAGTGACACCACCATTATTGACTACATCATTATTGTTGCCCGAGTGACACCACCATTATTGAGTACATCATTATTGTTGTCTGAGTGACACCACCATTATTGACTACATCATTATTGTTGTCTGAGTGACACCACCATTATTGACTACATCATTATTGTTGTCTGAGTGACACCACCATTATTGACTACATCATTATTGTTGCCTGAGTATCACCACCATTATTGACTACATCATTATTGTTGCCTGAGTGACACCACCATTATTGACTACATCATTATTGTTGCCTGAGTATCACCACCATTATTGACTACATCATTATTGTTGCCTGAGTGACACTACCATTATTGACTACATCATTATTTCACTTCATTCTGGCTTTACTTAATGGAAATTACGATATGGGATTAAGCTCATCTTTATAACAATTGTCTGAATGTATAATGTATAGTGACATATTTTAGCATTCTGCCATGTAGTATATTTTATCAAAACTCAAAACCAAGTACAGTAAAGTTAATTGTAGTGTTGTGTTTACTTATTAATCCTATTATTAATTTATTAGGATATATTCAGAACGACTTTCTACATAGTGAGCTTGAGAGTGTAATCATATATTTGTAGGTATGCAACTTTGAAAGGGGTCATCTGTGATCCAAATTATTAAGGTGCAACTGGCTTCAACAGTTCGACGATACCCTAAAAGAGAAACTATGGAATTTGAAGAAGAAACTCGTTTACCTAGACAGTCCTCAGTGCGTTCAGAGACTCTTATTTACCTGTTATTTTTTGTCTTTTCTCCTATGATTGTCATTTTAATGCGTTTTTCTCTGGATTTTATTTTGTTTTCATCAAAATTGTCAAAAAACATTTGAAACCATGTGTACCAGCTAGCATTTCATGTACCTCAATGTATGATTGGACTGGAATTATGTCTTTAAATTTATATTTTTCTATATCTTTCCTGAGAGATGACGACCAATAGTGCACAACGTATTCTAAAAGTGGCCACACTAGACCATTATAGTGTGTAAGAACTAGGTTTTGTAATTGAAACCAATAATTTGGGAGAGTATTTACCTTTGGGCATTGCTGATCAGAACACTTATTTTTTAGTTTAATTCTGGACGCTATTTTTACAATAGTATTATTCTGACTTGAAATTTACATGACTAATATGTATTACCTTATTTGGCATCTGTCAAGTTTCACACCAAGCACCAAGTTTATGAAAACCTATGCACACTTGATCAGACTATTCAGACTTGCTCACATGTCCTTCAAATTTAACCCTTTCAAGATACGTGGACGCGTTTCTTCCCTATATCCTGGCTATTAGTAGACGTCTTTATTCAGTTAAAGAAGGAATTATGGGAGTACCGTTACTGCAAATTATCAGGAACAGACCAGTCTTTGACAACCTAGGACGAACAATATATGGCACAGAGGAGTACCGTTACTGTAAATTAACAGGAAAGAGCTTTGCTTGACTATCCTATGACGAACAATAAGCTAAACTGTTAAGAGTTGTAGAATCAAAAGCTGTGGGAGAGATTTTTACAGGTTTGACCAATATGAAGTGCAGGCAAAGAATGAAACTCAGGAATAAGTGGATATTTGGTTGAAAAGAGAGGACGTTAATAGACTATTGTGAAGAACTGTATTAGATTATTGAGTTTGGAGGAATTAATTTAAACTCTTTTTAAATTGATGAGGGGATGGCTGCTAATGCAATGCATGGCGCGGAAACCATTAAAATACTGGTAATTGCTTAAACTGAATTGGAATTGAAGTTATGTTAACTTGATTAATTTACTGCTAGCCTAATTAACTGAATATACATGGAATTTATTTCAATGTGTGCAAATAAATTGAATAGGGATTAACATTTGTTTAATGTGACTCGGACTTGGAATTAATTTGTTCATTCGTTCTACTATTAATTATAATAAGGCCACAAATTTTGTCCACTAACCTCTATAACTAAATATGACTAAAGTAACGGAGGTAATATTTTTAGCAGTTTGGAAGAGTCAGATATAGGTGTGGTAACTTACAGCTCATTTGCTCTTCCTCTTTTTAAGGGGAGATTTCCACTTGAGGGATTTTTTTCTGGACCCCTTTCTCTCTCATGGTTAGCCCCATTACTTTTGATATTATAAGATGTTCGCCCCATTAGTTTGGCGATTTTAAGAACTTTCGCCCCATTTGTCAATTTTAAGACTTTTCGTGCCATTTAGGTGTCGATTTTTTTCTGGCGAGCGATTGCGAGCCTGTAATTAAAGAGGAACCGGCCTTTGGCCGGGAAATTTTTCTACCGAAAAATGTACAAATTTATCTTGAAAGGGAGTCAAGGGGGTGTAATTTCAAGCTTGATGGAAGTCTAGGAAACACACTAAAAACCTCCCCTTAAGTAACACTGTTACTTTAAAAGAGGAAGAGCAAATGGGTCAATATTTCTGGCATATATACTTTCTATGTTTTGGTTTTCTTCACACAAACAAAACAATGGCAAAAGGAAAGTTTTTCATGAAAAAAATAATCCATTCACCTAATGGTGTTTCTTTTTCTCCATTAATGTGTTAATAATACAGAGATTTGTATGAGTGTAACTTAATAGTGCTGACGGCTGTGCCTGTTTTATCAAATAGTACACAGATATTATAAATGTTGTGATTAAGTTTTTGCAGTAGTAATCTAGTAATAGTGAGCTAGTATAAAAGAGTAATAATATATATACATTAATTTTATAGTAGCTCTCTATATATTTATAAACCTTGTGCAGTACTTAAAAACTTCATCAGAAAAATATATCCAGTTGGCCACATGAATTCGTACCCACTCCATGATTTCATGAATAGAATTCATAATACAGTAGTGCGATTGATTTACAGGTATAACTTGCTATACAACCTTAAACTTGTCATATGAAGTAATCACTACATAACAAACTACACTCATTATCAATACTACTATAATTCCTTCCATGCATAAACTCGCCAAGTAGATACAAATTCATGTAGCCATCTGTAGCCTATATATATATATATATTTTTTTTTTAACAGGATATGTCGCCAGAAGAAAAGGAAGCTTGGAAAAATGGCATCTTAATTGGCCTCAACAACGTGTAAGTACAAAATTACTCCATGCAATACAAAAGTGTAACCATGGATTTTCTCTCCTAGTTATATCATAGAACTTGGATTTACAATATGTTCCAAACTCTATTCATCGAGAAATAAGTGTATATTATGTTAGGGAGAGCTTGTGTTCAATGTCTAGCCAGATATTGCCAATTATTAAAGTGTGGCTGAGTCAGGAGTGTGTGAACAAGTTCTGTTACATGGGTGATACTATTTCTGCCGATGGTGAGGACCGAAGTTGGCTATATCGTAAGAGTAAGATGCAGCTGGGGAAGGTTCAGTGAGTTTAACCATGAGAGGACTTATGCTTTGATTGCAGGGAAAGGCGTGCAGTATGTTTCCTGTAATAAAGTGCAAAGAAAAATGGCCAGTTAAAATGGAATCTACCAGAATGCAAAATAATGAAATGAGAATGTGGAGTTTAATTGAAAGATATGGTGTATAAAGAAGAACTAAAATATTATCAGCTAGGAAGTGTTCACAAGCAGGATTGGTTGAACTAAAGATGTGGAGAGAATGGATGATCAAACTTGCATTAAGAGCTACAGATCTGTGAAAGTGGAGGCACTGGAGGATCTGCACGAAGGGGAAGAGCTACAATAGAGAACTGTAGGATCAAGTACTTTGATCTGATCACAAGCTTAGCGCGTAAGGAAGCCCAAAATGAGGCTGTCTGGAATGCCACCAATAGAGAGTGAGGCTCAAAACGTACTTGAAATATATATATATATACAGTATATACAGTATACTAGTAGGAAGTACCACTATCTATATTATTAATTCTGGCTACTAATCTGTTTCTAGGATATATTAATACCGTTTTAACAAGGAAATTAGCTGCAAAATGCCGCCCTCAGCGGGAGGCATACATACAGCAGTATCACATATGCATGGGTAGTATCTACCCATACAGTACTTCTCGCAATACATACTGTAGGGAAGTGTTAAAACCTTCCCCTCCTCTCACTCCATCCTCTGTTCATTTGCCGTAATGTTGTAATTTGTCTTTCTCTTTTAAATTGCTAGGAAAATTATCAGTGTTTTTCTTAAATATCTTGGTGTATACCTGCCCCTTTATGGCACCCACCTCTCAACACAATCTCACTCCTACTCTTTCCAACTATTTAGTCCAAGATAAAATTAATTTTCATTATCTTTCTTGTACTCAACAAGTAACTCTGGAACTCTCTTCCTTTATCTATCTTATCACCTTCCTATGACTTTTGACTGTCAAGCTCTCTGTGTCCAGGCAATTTGACTCTAACGTGCCTCGAATTGGCTTTGTTTCACATATTCAATTTGAAAGGACACTAGTTACAGGCAGTCTTGACTTATATTTTCTTTCACATAGCAAGAAATGCATATCACAGCTACGTACCATATTCTAATGGGTTAGAATGCAAAACTCTGCATGTGAAATACGCCTATGGCAACTTAAGCCGATTCCTAATGATTTCCAAGGTCTTTGGTTCCCCCACCATCACTAAGATTCTCTTTCTAGTTTGCTTGGACTGACTATCCCAATAACTGGATTGCTTTTCATTATATCAATACATATGTACAATTGCCAAGCTATTCATCTGAGGCAAATGTTGTGAAGAGCTTGCTGTCTTAAACCACTAGAACAGGTTATAGTATTCATGAAAATATATTGTTTAACTCACTTTACGCATCAATATTACAATAGGGTAATTAAGTGACCTCACCTTCAAAGTTCAAACTATAAGAACATTAAGTTCCGTCCCTCATTCACGGCATTATTCCCAAATACTGTATCCTACAATAGATCTCCTGTAAAGCTTAAGTTTATGAATCTTTTACTCTCTCCGTTATCCATGATGCATATATTCTGGTTATTAATACTCGCTTTTATTTAGCTACGAAAGATTTTTGAGTGTCAATTTTTCAAATGGATAATATTAAGTTCGAGTTTACCTCTTTGAATCCTAGAGAGGCTTTTTAAGCAATATAAAATCGGCTAGTAATAACACAAATAAAATGCATAATACGCGCTGTTGCTGACAGATTTTTGATACAGCATAAGTTAGTCACCCCTAATATTTATACAATCCGAAAATATCATATAGTCTAATTTGAAATTTAAACTATCTGCTCTACAAAAGTCAAAAGATATTATTGAAAATTCTGAAAATATGATTGCCTTGGAAATATATATTCTTTCCTTTTACCATAAATTTGTTCCAGGTGGGGCGACTGGAATAGTGGCGGCATGTTTAGTGTTAAGGAAGACCTCAAGACCCACGTCCAGAACACCAACCCAGCTCCAGACCAACACTATTACTATTTTGACCACAATGGACAAATCACACCAACCAACTACACAGCAATCCAGACCATGAACCCCACGACCTGGATGTGTCAGTACCCAGGAATACCAGGTAATGATTACCAGAGGTGAGGATTCCAGTCCCTATTTTAAGATTTGACTATGACTCACAAGTAATGTTACGATGTATAGGTGTTCTGCAGACGTCTACTGGTTAGAAATGACAGAAATTACATCCATGTGCAAGATTTGTACATATATTCGCTACACTTCTTGAGGCTCCACAAATTGAAGCAATGAGAGGAAACATATGTACGGTAGCCATTTTATACCAAAACTCAATCACAGTTTACATACTCAAATAAAATTCAAATTTAAAGCTTTATAGTCATTAAAGATACAAAGTAACTTTTACAACATCTTAGTACTTAAATATGTTCAAGACTCTGTCGAAGGTTTTCGATATGTCTAGCGCAATAGAGCTTCTTTGGGACAAGTTGAACGAGAACAAACTTCCAACAAGAAGGCAAGACTAGAGGAAAGGCATAAATGAAAGACTTTGCCTTGGCAGGGAGTCAGCATGGAAGAAATGTTTTTGAGTAAAACAGGAGAAACACCCTACCTTCTTAATATTAAGCCCAGAGAGGGCAGAATGTACATATTTAGAAGAGATTATGATATTGTGCATGAGTAATAGTCCAGTAAATCTAGCAATCATTTAACTGGACCTAGAACAAATTGTAATAGAAGGTTTTTTGGCTTTAACTTGTTTATTAGGTCCCTCTGATGAACATATAAAAAGTCTCCAACTTTTGGACACCGGGAAAGTGGTTAATTTGCATAAATTCAAGATGGCCACCGTCCAAAGCTTCAATTTACAGATAACTTTTTTCTGGTTGCTCCTAGACCCTATAAATGTATTACAAACAACGTTTTTTGGCTTTAACTTGTTTATTAGGTCCCTCTGATGAACATATAAAAAGTCTCCAACTTTTGGACACCTGGAAAGTGGTTAATTTACAGCCGAAAAACCTTACAGACAGGCTGAACTGTCTCTTTCACAAGGGGTGACACAGGCACTTTGTGCTTGTATGGGTTTTTTGACCTGTTGTCCCTCTTTTTTATAAAAAAAAAAAAAAAAACCATGACGTAGTATGACGTCATTCAGAGCCAATTATGTAATTCATGATAGGAGTTCGTATTCACTTGGATCATCGGTGCTTGCATCAAAGTTGCTATTTTGACAGAGTCCTTTACATTGACCACATGCACTGGAACATTCAAGCTCATTCCGTTTGCAACTACAGCGTTGAGTGTCACAGTTGCCCTTACACTGACATCTGACCAATTTCAGTAGTGAATCAGGAGCCACTGGCGAATCCATCGTCTTCGGTTCAAGCTGTCCCTTCCGCAGACACCAGCCCCATTTCTCGGGGTCCACACAGTTCCCCATCCATTCCTGGACCTGACAATAAACTCGGAACGAGTGGTATTTGGCTGCATCGGTTGTTGGGGGAAGGCTGTGAACTTCAACGGTAGTTGAACTTTTTGCCACCTTGTTGCAAAACTTTGTCTTTCGCAGTCCGTCAAGGGTGTCATTTCCTTTTCCCCCGTACAAATAAACCAAGGCCTTTTCACCAGCTGATGATATCGCGTCTTTACTTCCACTTTGGCAACAGAATGCTTCTATACATTTCAAGAAACCGTTGTCTTCCCTCACTTTCCTCAAGGCAGCCCCTTTACCAATACCATACAGTCGTGAGGTTGTGTCACATCCACAGAGTGCATGGACAACTGGCAGGACACGACAGATGCTTTCACCGAGAGCTTCTGCTACTGAGTTAATATGCCAACATTTCCCACCTTCCTTGCTCGACTTGAAGTACAAATCATTCATCCCTCGTTCCGCATAATGACACAACAGCACCAACAAGTCTGTGTCCTCACCTATCACATATGTCACGGTTTCCCTTGCATGCTCAATTTCCTTCTTCGCAATCATGACATCTGCATCTGCTGGCGCATTGACACAGTCAATTCCATTTGCCTTGAATGTTTCACACAATAAGTCAATGAAGTTTTGCTTATTGTCCGAGTTTGACAAGAAGTTTTCCTTTTTTGACCGAAGGGGCATGGTTGGAGTGAACATCACCTTTTGACCAAAGACTCCTTTTGATCGTCGATTGTGTGTCATGTCCTTGGTAGTAGGTCCTGATTTATAACCGTCGAATACAACCACCGGGTTGAGAAAGTTTTTGGAAACATGCTTCATGTACATGCTTGCAATGTCCTCAAATGTGTCACCCTTCTTCCATGGAATCCTTTGCAATAAGGAACCACCATCCAGAACATGGGTCACAGTCCTTTCTTCCTCAAATGATTCCAATGACGACTTGGGAACAACAGCAGCTATCTTATCTCCTAGCTGTGGTTTATTGGCTTCCCTGAGCCTCCCCCACTTATCGAACAGAGCAGTAGGGTAGCTAGACAACTCATACGCAAAGACCTCTTCAACACCTAAGTCCCTGTTATTAGCAAAGATGAGGAGCCTCTGGAAAAGGAGCTGTGGGTCGATTGGTACTTTTTCAGCACTGATTGTAACCTTTGCACCCAACGACTCAACTTGATCTTTCTTCCTAAATGAAAAGTCAAAAGCATTGCTACCTTCCATCTTCTGCACAATGTTCATACCAACCTCATACAGTAAATGAGGATTGGCCGAGGCTGGTCCTGTCACACCGTTGGCAATATTCCTGAGTTCATTTGATTCTTGAAATGGATCATAATCCTTGAAGAATGCGAGAACCTTCTCTGTGTCCTTCCTATCTCGTTCACGCCTTGCTTCAGTCATTTCTTTGTGCTGCTCAGAGGTGTGGAAATGCTTCCCTGTCAGTTCTTGCATAACTTCACTCACCTCAGCGCAGGCTGGCATAGCAAGTAACCAGCGCAGGCATTGCGTTTCCTCCATGCCCCTACCACGTGTCAATCCACCATTCGTTTTCAAAGAGCGCATCAAAACCTGCTCTATAACCAAGTCGCTTGGCAGTCCTGCCCACAGCCGATCACTTCGGCGGATCACAAATAGACCGGAGTTCAATTGACAGAACATGTCTGGGTTGAGCTGCTCAAGTTCAATCATGTCTTGAATGTACACATGGGCTGACTTGGCATAATTGTTATGACCACACGCTGCAAAGTACGGCAACATCTCCTGGAGTGTTCCGAGGTACAGTAGGAAATCGCCCATTCTCAGTGCCCTCAGGAAGCGACGCAGCAGGTCAATCATGTCCATGTATTGAATCCATAGCTTTCCCATCTTATGCTCTGCTAAGGAGCTCTTCTCAGCTTTAAGTTTTTCAGAAATTCTGTTGAAAACGTCTTTACTGCAGACTTCATCCGGTGAAACGTCTTCACGCAACAGCTTATCCAAAAGATCTGCAGCCTCCTGGAAGTCCTTGCATGAAACAAGAAACAAGATGATGGGATTAGTATAGGCCTAGGCAAAATGTAATAGACAATAATGTGCAGTAAAGGTAGGGCTTGACCTAGAACAAATTGCAATAGAAGATTTTTTTGGCTGTAAGGTTTTTTGGCTGTAAATTAACCACTTTCCAGGTGTCCAAAAGTTGGAGACTTTTTATATGTTCATCAGAGGGACCTAATAAACAAGTTAAAGCCAAAAAAAGTTGTTTGTAATACATTTATAGGGTCTAGGAGCAACCAGAAAAAAGTTATCTGTAAATTGAAGCTTTGGACGGCGGCCATCTTGAATTTATGCAAATTAACCACTTTCCCGGTGTCCAAAAGTTGGAGACTTTTTATATGTTCATCAGAGGGACCTAATAAACAAGTTAAAGCCAAAAAACCTTCTATTACAATTTGTTCTAAGTCCAGCCCTACTTTGACTGGTCTATAAGTGAGAAGGGGTGAAGAGGGAGGAACAGCACTGGAATCATCCAAGGTGGAGCTTTTAGCAAAAGTTTGAGTGGAGAGTTTAGCTTTGTAAGAGGAAGACATGACAGTGGTGCCATCAGAGTGGAAAAGAGGAGGGTAAGACAAGGAAGTAACATTGTTCGAGAGGTTTCTGGCTATATGTCAGAAAGCTTGGGAAGAACTAGAGTTCAAAACTTTGGAACCTTTGTTATTGATCAAAGTGTTTTTGGAGAGTCGAAGAACAGATTTGGCTTGATTACGGGCATAAACCGGTCCGGACGGTGCTCCTCCTGTTGTTCTCAAAATCTGTGCTTCCGTGCTGACTCCCTGCCTAGGCAAACTCATTCGTCTCTGTCTATCCTCTAACGTCTTCCCTTCATGCTGGAAGTTTGCTCACATTCAACCTGTCCCAAAGAAGGGTGACCGCTCTCAACCCTCCAACTATCGTCCAATTGCTCTTATCTCTTGTCTTTCTAAAGTTTTTGAAACTATTCTTGCTTCCAAATTTCTTAAGCATTTCTCTTCTCATAATCTGCTCTCAGATTGCCAGTATGGCTTCCTTAAGGGTCGCTCTACTGGTGATCTTCTTTCATATCTTACTAACTCTTGGTCATCCTCCTTTCGGGACTTCGGTGAGACTTTTTCTATTGCACTAGACATATCGAAAGCCTTCGATAGAGTCTGGCATAAATCTTTAATTTCTAAACTACCCTCCTTCGGTTTCTATCCCTCCATCTGTGCCTTTGTCTCTAATTTCCTTTCCGGCCGTTCCATAGCCGCGGTTGTGGACGGCCATTGTTCACTTCCTCACCCTATAAACTCCGGTGTTCCTCAGGGCTCTGTCCTATCTCCTATTCTCTTTCTAATTTTTATAAATGATCTCCTTAACTGTACCTTAATTCCCATCCATTCATACGCAGACGACTCAACCTTACACTACTCTATTAGTTTTTCAGAACGCCCCAGCCAGCAATCCCTCAACGACAAACGTAATGAAGCCATAGAACTCTTAAATTCTGATCTAAATACTATTTCCAATTGGGGCAGAGAAAACCTTGTTAACTTTAATGCTTCCAAAACCCAATTTCTCCATCTATCTACCCGTCAGGATCTCCCAGCGGACTATCCCTTATTCTTCAACAATACAAAAATCAACCCTTCATCTTCTCTCAATATTCTTGGTGTCTCTTTTTCTTCTGCTCTCATTTAGAAGGACCATATTACCAGTCTTGCTAAGGCAGCCTCCCAGAAGCTGGGTGTGCTCAACCACCTTAGGGGGTTCTTTTCCCCTGCACAGCTTCTTGCTCTGTACAGGGGCATAGTGCGCCCTTGTATTGAGTATTGTTCACATGTGTGGGGAGGTTCCTCTCACACCGCTCTCCTAGACAAAGTTGAAAGGAAGGCCTTTCGTATCATTAACTCCCGTCCACTCACCAACTCTCTGCAATCTCTCTCTCTCCGCTGCAATGTTGCATCTCTCTCGCTATTCTATCGCTACTATAATAATCAGTGTTCCTCAGAGCTATCCCAGTGCATACCACCTCCTTTACGTAGGGCACGTGGTACCCGTCTTGCAACTCAATCCCACCCCTACTCTGTGCAACTCTCCAACCCAAGAGTGAAACGTTACTCTCAAACTTTCTTCTACTCAACAGCTGAGCTCTGGAACTCTCTCCCAGAATCAGTCTTTCCCTCTTCCTATGACTTAAATTGCTTCAAACTCCGTGTGTCCAGGCATTTTGGCTCTAACGTCCCTTGATTTTGGCCCTGTCACTCTTTCAACTATGGGGGGGGTACTCGCTATAGGCAGTTATGCCTTTTGCCTCTCTCAATCACATAGAAAAAAAAAACATAAAAAGTAAAAGATTCTTGAGTACAAAGGCGATGGTACCGTTTGAATGCTTCCTCATTATTGCAGACAGCAATAGAACAAGCTTGAGTAAATCAAGAATTTTGTGAGTTAGTTTGAGGGAAAACAAATTTAATGTATGCTTCCATCCCCAGGAGAATTGCCTCAGTAATGCAGTTGGCACTCTCTGAAGGTCCCCGACCACAGAAGCAAAAATCTTTCAGGAGAATATCAAAGAAGTACTGCCGAAGAGCTTCCCAATCTGTGGCACCAAGATGCCACAAACGCTGCTGGCTGGGAGGGGGGTGGGGGGGGGGGGTTAGAAGGCCTTCCTGGAGAGATAGGAAAGGTAACAGATAAGGTTATGATTGGAGGAGCCCAACAGAAAAGACAAAAATTACAGTGTAAGCAGAAGTGTTAGAGGTAAAGATGTAGGTTTGTTCACCAGGTTGGTCAGTGAAATGAGAGGAGAGTCATTGGTGGTGGTGAACATTGAGATCACCCAAGATGGAGATTTCAGAGAAGAGAAAAAAGGAAAAAAAAATGTTACACGTTAGAAGCAAGATAGTCAAAGAATTTTGGATAGTCAGTGGAATTAGGGGAGAGATAAACAGCACATACATGTTTAGTGAGAGAGTGACTGGCTTGGAATATGGTAAAAATATGGAAATTTTCAACGATAATGATGGGGTTAGTCTAGGAAAACGAACCTGAAACTAGACCAAAGAGAGTGAGAGCAAGTTACAAAGATACAGATTACACATAGGTCTTGCAGTCCATGCCCAAAGTCTAAAACTTTAATCTAGTTTAGTAGTTGCTAAGAAGTGGAAGACAAGGTCAGTAAAGTAGAAGCCTCTCCTCACCCACCACTCCCACCGAATTATTGGCTAGCATGAAACATACAGTAGTTAGACAAAAAGGCACCCAAGCAGAATGAGTAAATGTTTACTGGGAAGTTGATAGTAAAGGAAGAAGTAGAAACAAATATATGTACCCTAGATAATTAACCACATATGTGTGGGTAACGTCAGGAGACGTTCCTGTAGCGTTCTCCAGGTAACATCCCGAGACGTTTTGCATTCCCCGGGTCTGGGGAGTCGTATGATTGTACCTAGAGGTTGACTAGATTACTGGGGCATGGCCGGGGTGATGGCCCGGCCAGGCCATCACCCTGGCCATGTCACACACAAACTATTTGAGTGAGAGTACATACGTGCAAGCAATCTGACCTCGTTCGATCACTCACCCCCGAAAGTGGAACAACCAACAAGTTCGTCGACCCCAGCGAAGCTTACATTGCGGCCCGCTTGTGTTATTGGCATAATGTAAACATACTGTATGAAATAGGAGTATATATACCAAGTGGAAATTTAATCCATAAAAACATGCACTTAGGTCTGAATTAAGACTAAATCTACAACGTGCTAAGCGGTTTGGTTATGGATGACTCGGTTTGTGCTCTTGTGCGAAAAACACCTTCACTTCCTTTCGTCACTGTCAAGGCCACAGAGCAGCTGAGAAGAGATTTTGGTGTCTCCGTACAGGCCAGAACAAAGTCAAAGTCAAGTATTTATTCAGCCTTAAACAATCAAATATAAATATGTTAAAATAAGAAATACTTCATTGGCTGAGCCCATTAAATTAGCATTTGTTATGGGCTTCTGAATATATCATGCTTCGGAATTTAACAGAAATCGGAAGCATCACAGCCTGTGCTACTAATATTCTTCCTTAAGCTTTTGTTTCACAGAGCTAGAACGAGTTGAAAAAGGGGAAAAGATGTGAATGTGACTGCTCCGAGGGCTCTTGAAATTGCCTCCAACTTTTAGAGTTACCCTACGATATTGTTTTGGACACAATTCCAGCCTCCTCGAGACGAATGTCTACCCTCCTATTGAATGCAGTAATTTGTTCCACCCATTGGCCATAGACTATTTTTATAACAGAGGTTCGAAACAAGCTAGGAAATTTAATGATTAACTACGATTGAGGTCATTCACTTATGGCCAACCCCTCGGGAATCATGCTGCCTGGCAATATACTGAGAGATACAGGGTCGATTGAATTACCTAGGTATTTAATTTAATGCCATTTCCACAAATTCTTGAATTCTTATTCGTTATGCACTTGAGGGTACCTTATCTGGTTTGAGTAACACACACAGATATATTCCATATATAATTATTAAGCTAAAGTACAGATACTCTGCTAGATAGTAGACTACTCTTGGTACTTCAGGCTTCGAGGAGTGAGGTTAAGATGGCCCCTATCTGATTCTGTTGTCTGTAAGGTGACATAGGTGTAGCAGGGAGGAGCCAGTCAATACCTTTGTCTTCGTGGCTAGGGATAGGAGGCGGTGGTTTTCCCAGGTGAAATGATTGCTCTGGTGTTGTAGGCTCCCTCTCAGGGGTGACTTGCAGCTGCTCTTGTACTGCACAACAACCAGTTACAAAGTTGTTTTACTCGATGTCCCAATTGAAGACAAAAGACGACAACTATTGCAGACAAAGTTTAATTAATTCTGCCAGTTGCAACCGAAGTGCAGATGAAGTATTGAGGGCACCAGTCGCAGACAAATTGCTTAGGCTAGTCAGAGATGAAGGCTCCAAATAGGTGATGGTGATGCTTTTGTCCGTCGGCGTGGCAGTGGTAATTTGTAATTTCCTTTGCTTACTCTGGGTGCGTCGCTGTCCGAGTAGCAGTAGGATGTAATTGAAGTAAGGCTAGAGATAGGCCGGTCTAGCATGTAACATGGTTGAAGGGGATATGGTCTATGTCTATTGAATCCCTGGAGAGTACTGGCAATACAGTAGTTTATTTTCTGTGGTATGCTTTCGTTCTAATTCTCTAGCGATGGTGGACTCTAGCAGATGCATAGGCAACATATAGTAAATTTGTGACAATACATTTATGAACAGTGCATTAACCCACAGGACCACAGCGCCGCAGCGTATGCGTCGGCAATGTATGTAACGCTAAAGCCCAGCGACGCATAGGGTGCGTCGCGGTTAATTACTCCGGTCCTATGGCACCTAGAGGGCTCAGATTTGTATGGGAACTGCGTAAGCATCCCACGCAACAATGCCGATGGTTGAAAACCCTAAAATATCAACCGCGTGGCGTGCACGTGAGCATGCAAAAACATGTTTCTGCATGTTTTTGCCTACCCCTTTCCCCATGTTAATTCCGACTTTCGGGCGCCCCTTAGAATCCCTTAATGACTAGGGGATCGTTTTTTTTTTTTTTTTTTTTCCCTTCAATTCTAACCCATTCCAGGTGTTTTCTGAAGAAGAAAAAAAATGACAACCTGCTGGGCCTGGAGTGTACATTCATATTATATTGCCTGGGGCTCAGTGGGTTAAAACCATGTTTTCTAAACCTACGGTACCAATACCACGAGTGAGAGAGAGCTACATAGAGCTACATAGATACACAGACCACACAGACCTCAAGGTCCTTACTAGGCAGTCTGGCCTTACAAACTATACATGTATATATGCATATATATATATATATATATATATACATATATATATACATATATACACCGGTACATACATATACACACATACACACACACACATACATACATACATATATATACATATATATACATACTGTACAGTGCACACACATACATACATTTTTTTTTTTTTTTTTTTCATATCACCCCAGCCCTCTGCAGATAGAGGTCAAGCCTTCCCTTGAAAGCGTTTATTGTGTCGCTCTCCACCACTCTCGCTGGTAGTTTATTCCACTCTGTCGCCACACTGTAGGTGAAGAAACTCTTTGTGACATCTAGGTTTGCCTTTTTGGTTTTTAATTTCATTCCATTTCCGCGAGTTTGATTAGTATTGTTTAATGTGAATAGTGCATTTACATCGACTTTGTCGAAACCTTTTAGTATCTTAAAGCACTCAATAAGCTGACCCCTCAACCTCCTCTTTTTTAATGAGAACAGGTTCAATCGTTTAAGTCTTTCTTCATATGGTTTATTTCTTAATGAGGGTATCATCTTCGTCGAGAGAGAGAGAGAGAGAGAGAAAAGAAAAAAAAGAAAGAAAGAAAAAGAAAGAAAGAAATTGAAAGAAAATGAAATAAAATAAAAGAAAAAAGAAAAAAAGAGAGAGAGAGAGAGAGAGAGTACAAAGGAGTACAAAGGAAATCAAGCAACAACAGATATAGTGACCCTTCTAGGATGCTTGTCCTCCAAACACTGAGGATCAAGTGTCCAAACAGTGGTTTAGAGTGGGTAAGGGAACATTGGAAAGGGAACTACTGCCCTGCCACTAACGTGGCAGGACTAGGAAGTTAGTAGGGGACATATGGGTTAGTAACTGAGGGGAGGATAAAGTTATTCATTTACAAACGCAGTCAGTCGCGGGTTTGATGCGAGATATTTGTCTAGGCGGAATTTAAATGAATCAACGGTGCTGCAGTCTATAACGTCTCGGGGAAGCCCATTCCACAAGTTGACAACTCGATTGAAGAAGAAATTCTTAGATTCGTGCGAGTTAAAAGATTTACCAATAATTTTGCAACCGTTTCCCCGTGTGTAATTAGATTGGTCGATAGTGAAGTACTTACTACAGTTCATATTGTCGATGCCTTTGATGATTTTGAACACTTGAATTAAGTCGCCTCTTAATCTGCGCTGGGTTAAAGGAAATAGATTTAATTCTCTAAGACGCTCTTCGTATGATTTGTTCTTTAGGCTAGGTATCATTTTGGTAACTCTACGTTGAACTCGTTCTAGCTTGTTTATATCTTTTTGGTAATAAGGGCACCAGGATTGAACGCAGTATTCCAGAAGAGGGTGGACTAAGGAATTGTAAAGGGTTAGGATAACTTCTTTGGATTTATGCTCAAATGACCTGCCTATAAAGCCAATTATTTTGTTTGCCTTCTTAACAACTTCTGAACATTGTTGACTCGGTTTTAGGTTACTCGATATTGTTACTCCCAGATCAGTTTCTCTGTTTACATGCTTAAGCTGAGTGCCATTCATCGAATAGTTTGCTTTCTCATTTAGGTATCCGACATGTAGTACTTTACATTTATCCGCATTGAAACTCATTTCCCAAATTTGGGCCCAACATGACAATTTATCTAGATTGTGTTGCATATCGTCAACTTGTTCTTTTGAGAGTACGCTATTTGCAATTTTTGTATCGTCAGCAAATTTTGAGATTGTGCAGGTGAGACCCTCATCTATGTCGTTGATGTAAATTAGAAAGAGAATTGGTCCTAGTACCGATCCCTGGGGTACCCCGCTACTTACATTGGTCCATTTAGATGCCTTACCGTTTATGACTACCCTTTGCTTTCTGTTGCTGAGCCAATTTTCTATCCATTTCAACACACCGTCTTGTATTCCATGCGCTTTTAGTTTTAGCAGTAAACGTTTGTGGGGAACTTTGTCAAAGGCCTTTTGAAAATCAAGGTATATAATATCTACAGCTTTACTCTCATCGTAGAGGTTGAGGATATCGTGGAAGAAGTCTAACAGGAACGTTTTTTACGAAAGCCGTGTTGAGTATCTTTAAGTATGTTATTTTCCTCTAAGTGATTTACGAGTCTGTCTCGTATGACCGTTTCTAGCATTTTACATACAACTAAGGTTAAGCTAATTGGACGATAGTTACTGGGTAGGGATTTGCTGCCTTTTTTGAATATCGTGTTACGTTGGCTAGCTTCCACTGATCAGGCATAGTTCCAGACTGCAAGGATTTATTGAATAGTAATGTCAGTGGTTTGGAGAGCTCATTCTTAGCTTCCTTTAGAACTCTAGGCGAGATTGTATCAGGTCCTGGCGTTTTATTTACCTTGAGTTTATCTAAACAATTCAATACTTCTCTCTCTGTAACGGTGATATTGCTTAGAACATCTGAATTATCAATCTGAATCGGCGATGGTGTAGGGATATCACTGAGGTCTTCTGTTGTAAAATCTGATGCAAAGAAGGTATTGAGGGCATTACTCATTTGTACTTCGTCTTTGGTGTATTCTCCTTTTTCATCGACTAACGGTCCAACAGTTGAAGTAACTACTTTTTTCTTTCTGATATAACTATAGAATTCTTTCGGGTTTGTTTTACTTTGATTCGCAATATGTAACTCTAAGGTCTTTTTACTTTCCTTAATTAACTTTTTGGCTTTGCGTCGTAGCTCTACAAATTTCACCCGTTCTTCGTCATTTTGTGAGGATTTTAATCTATCATTAGCAAATTATTTAACAAGCAGGCAGTTTGAAATATCTTTATTCCACCATTTGGGCTTATTATTATGGCCTGGACGCCGAGAGAGAGAGAGAGAGAGAGAGAGAGAGAGAGAGAGAGAGAGAGAGAGAGAGAGAGAGAGAGAGAGAGAGAGAGAGAGAGAGAGAGAGAGAAAGAGAGAGAGAGAGAGAGAGAGAGAGAGAGAGAGAGAGAGAGGGTTGAGAGAGAGAGAGAGAGAGAGAGAGAGAGAGAGAGAGAGAGAGAGAGAGAGAGAGAGAGAGAGAGAGAGAGAGATAGAGAGAGAGAGAGAGAGAGAGAGAGAGAGAGAGAGAGAGAGAGAGAAAGAGAGATAGCTGTCGTAATTATATATCTGCTTACTAAAACTTTCCCTATACCATCATTAGGAGGTTGTTGGACTGACCCACCTACCCCCTCAGTCAACATGTCAGCAAACTGGACCGATACCGGCCTGGAGGACACCGCTATATACACGTGAGTCATAATAAAGCAAGTCACACTGGCATCTGTATCCCATAGTCTCAATTATAAGCTAGTATACATATATGTTTAATAGTCCTTTTTTTAGTATTTGGGCGAGTTATTAGTGTTTCGATGTTCCTTTTCCCTATACACACTATACACACTTTAAAATAACGTCAACATGGAAGCAGCAACTGTTCTTTAGTATATTTAGAATCTGATCAAGTGAGTCTGAGCCAAATATTTGATAAATGTCCTCATGGGACGCCATCTTAACTCTTTGTCTGCAAATGACGTATATATACGTCAAGCTGGTTGAACACAGCCAATGCCAATGATGTATATATACGTCCAGAATGTAAACCAAACGGAAACAATTTGTATCTGAGATTTCGTCAAAAACCAATTAGGTAGCACAAAGAAGTCCCATCCAAAGGGGTCAAAGTTTTAGTATAATTTTCAATATACAGTATGGCTATTGATTGATATGGACACTGAATGATCACGGTAATCATATCGAAATAACATCTTAACAATAATATGATCATTATACTGTTGATGATAATAGTTGCTAAGAACCTTCTTTGATGGTATCGACTTTCACCCTAGCCCATGGACCGGGACTATGATCGTCATCAACTCCAGGGACTAACTTAACCCTATCTGGTCAGTGGGGAGGTCTATTTGGACCTCCCCTGTTTCGCTCCATAACTTTGAAGATATGAAGACGATTCAACCTATTAGTTTGGCGATAAGAAGACGCTTCACCCCATATCTTTGGCGATAATAAGATGCATCACCGCATTCAGGCGTTGATTAATATATTCTGGGCGAGCGAGAAAGAGCCTGTTACTTGGAAGAAATCGGCCTTGGGCTGGGACATTTTTCTATTGAAAAATATACAAATTTAGCTTGAAGTAGGTCTGAGTGGCCATTTGTTAGTTTGAAGGAAGTCTGAGAAGGCGTTTTTGTTAGCCTAGGGAACAAACTAAAAACACGTTGCGTGAAAATGACAAAAACAAGCAAAATCTTAAATATTTATTAAACAAAATATCTAATAACCCCCAAGCCGTCAGAGCAGATAGTGTTAAGAATGGACTGTGTCTGTGTATTGCAGGTGTTATCCCGGGTACTTCATGAACGGTAACACCTGGGACATAAACCAACTGTGTCTGTGTATTGCAGGTGTTATCCCGGGTACTTCATGAACGGTAACACCTGGGACATAAACCAACTGTGTCTGTGTATTGCAGGTGTTATCCCGGATACTTCATGAACGGTAACACCTGGGACATAAACCAACTGTGTCTGTGTATTGCAGGTATTATCCCGGGTACTTCGTCAACGGCAACACCTGGGACATAAACCAACTGTGTCTGTGTATTGCAGGTGTTATCCCGGGTACTTCATGAACGGTAACACCTGGGACATAAACCAACTGTGTCTGTGTATTGCAGGTGTTATCCCGGGTACTTCGTCAACGGCAACACCTGGGACATAAACCAACTGTGTCTGTGTATTGCAGGTGTTATCCTGGGTACTTCGTCAACGGCAACACCTCTGTTGTTAACCAAACGGTGACTTGCTACGGAATGTTGGGAGGATGGTTGCCACTGACACTAGATGCATGTTTAGTGGCTGAAGGTTTGTTAAAAGTTGTTATTATTAGCTTTACTGGATCATTGTTTTATATTTTTATTCAGTTACTAAAGTCTATTGTAAAGCGTTATCTTATTTACTATATAACTGTCTTAGTATTTAAATCACGATTTGATACAAGTATTATTTTTTTATCTTTAACGATTTGTTATGGTCGCTGTTGATTTATCGAGTTATTAATTACAAACTTTTCCACTTATACTGTAGCCTTCATGGCACTTCAAAACTAATCTTATTAACTCAAAATAGAGACAACTGCTTAGTGACAGAAGGTTTGTCTTCAAAGTCGATTTCATTATCCAAGTAGGTGATTCGTTTATTAGCCTTAATTTCAATTATGAAATTGTATATACGATAATTGTCTACAAAACTATCAATATTGAATAACATTTCCTTGAACAGTGTGTGTTGGCGAAATCCCTGTGCCAACCTCTCCGGCAGTGACTAACTCTACTTTGGACTCGAACCTGCGCCACCTTAACTCCTCTATGAACTTCACCTGCCCGGACGGAATGGTCACGGACACGAAGCAGAACGTTCAGAACATTACCTGTGTTATGGACTCTGCCGGGGAGTACACCTTCCAACCCAACACCATTAGTGAATGTTCAGGTAAGTATGTATGTATATATATATATATATTCTCTTTTAAACAGACGAGGTTAAAGGGAATAGCAGTTTCAGCATTCAGGATTTTATTGTTACAGCTTTCAATAGTTCTAACAATTTCCCTCTGGGGTTCAGAGATGAGGTACAACAGGTTAGCAAAATTCATGGTGGATCCAACGTTTCACAAGTAAACATCTTGCATCTTCAGGGAATGGAGAGGTAATGATTAGAATAAGGACAAAGCAACATATTTATACAAAATTCGAGGATCAAGAATAGGTAGGTGGGCGGAGCTACTGGGTGTGGGGTGGCTGTTCATTGGTGGAAGGCAGTCTATTCGCGAGACGGGCACTAAATCTTATGGTGGTTGGTTGTTGGCTGTGGGTGGCTGTGATTGGTTGGTGTTGTCAGTTGTGTGCTGAGCAAGGAAAGGTAAGGGAGGGGGGCACAGGGCGAGAGGAAGGGGGGCAGTATGCCTGTAGCGCTTGCCTGAAGGAAGAATTTGAAGGTCTTGTGTTTGGTTGTTGATGCTGGGGTTGAGTGTTTGAATGTATAGAGCTTCTAAAATAGCTAGTCTTCTGGGGTCTGATTCTTTGTCGAGTATGGTAGTTTGTTTGTCTAGGTCGGCGCGAGTTAGGGCAAGATGGTGGGGGGCTTGATAGTGATCTTTTATAGCGCCAGATTGAAGGTGGAGGGTTAGTCGACGGGAAAGGCGAGTCTGTGTCATTCCATGTCATTATTTACTACAAATCTCCTAAGACCTCCAACCTTGTCCTCCGTAACCGCCCCATTTCCACCAACCAACCGAAAGACGATCATGTGATATACCAGCATATTTGCACCTCTGGGGACTGTGGACCCCTATCCTATGTTGGAATGACACAGATTCGCCTTTCCCGTCGACTAACCCTCCACCTTCAATCTGGCGCTATAAAAGATCACTATCAAGCCCCCACCATCTTGCCCTAACTCGCGCCGACCTAGACAAACAAACTACCATACTCGACAAAGAATCAGACCCCAGAAGACTAGCTATTTTAGAAGCTCTATACATCCAAACACTCAACCCCAGCATCAACAACCAAACAAAGACCTTCAAATTCTTCCTTCAGGCAAGCGCTACAGACATACTGCCCCCCTTCCTCTCGCCCTGTGCCCCCCTCCCTTACCTTTCCGCGCTCAGCACACAACTGACAACACCAACCAATCACAGCCACCCACAGCCAACAACCAACCACCGATAAGATTTAGTGCCCGTCTCGCGAATAGACTGCCTTCCACCAATGAACAGCCACCCCACACCCAGTAGCTCCGCCCACCTACCTATTCTTGATCCTCGAGTTTTGTATAAATATGTTGCTTTGTCCTTATGCTAATCATTACCTCTCCATTCCCTGAAGATGCAAGATGTTTACTTGTGAAACGTTGGATCCACCATGAATTTTGCTAACCTGTCGTACCTCATCTCTGAACCCCAGAGGAAAATTGTTAGAACTATTGAAAGCTGTAACAATAAAATCCTGAATGCTGAAACTGCTATTGCCTTTAACCTCGTCTGTTTAAAAGAGAATCTATTACCTGGCTATACTAACATATATATATATATATATATATAATATATATATTACATACAGTATATACAGGTATATACCTTTATATGAGAGAAGGATTAAAAACTAGAATGTTGTTATATCTTTCCGAGAAAGTCCGCAAAAACGAGGTTCAAGTCTGAAAACTTGAGGATTCATTTTTTGTTTTCGGAAATTCGTTAAGTAACGGGTAATGAAATCTCATTACGATATTTCACACTCAGAAGAGAGAGAGAGAGAGAGAGAGAGAGAGAGAGAGAGAGAGAGAGAGAGAGAGAGAGAGAGAGAGAGAGAGAGAGAGAGAGAGAGAGAGAGAGAGAGATTGAAAACGATCAACAAAGCATAGAAGATACCCGGTTATAATGAAAGTTACAAGATCATAATAACCGCCAGGACGTCGCTATGTTAAACACAAGGTGGTGAGGGTGTTGTCTGTGCCATGGGGAACTAAGACTACATTAAAAAAATAAAATAAAACAAACAATAAAAAATAAATCAAGGGTGTAAGAGTAGTTTAGAAAAGGTTTATAAGATTATTGGTCATATTGGTAGTGATTAACCTTACTAAGCTAATATCTGATAAGTTTATTATTACCAATATAACTTTAAAAGGGTAGATAACTGTGGACACTTAATCACCCATTTCACACCCATTAGTGTTGACAGCGTTAGGAACCGAGTGATTAATTATGAAAGAAAACTTGCTATTACCCAGTTTCTTAACACTATGTGATCCGACGTCTTATGGGTTATTATCATATTTTGTTTAATTATTATTGAGGAGAGAGAGAGAGAGAGAGAGAGAGAGAGAGAGAGAGAGAGAGAGAGAGAGAGAGAGAGAGAGAGAGAGAGAGAGAGAGAGAGAGAGAGAGAGAGAGAGAGAGAGAGAGAGAGAGAAGAGAGAGAGAGAGAGAGAGAGAGAGAGGAGAGAGAGAGAGAGAGAGAGAGAGAGAGAGAGAGAGAGAGAGAGAGAGAGAGAGAGAGAGGGGGGGGGGGGGTAGAATATACAGTATACTGTATATAATTACACATCATAAACATGTTTCTCTCCTTACAATCACCAGTGTGTGTAGGTCAACCAAATGTGGGCAATGCCACCAACCTCAGCACCAACATCTACCACATCGGTGACTCCATCACCTTCACCTGCAACACCAACTATGTCCTTAAGGTTGATGTGAATGAGAGGACCGTGGCATGTAACGATATGGGGTGGGAGGAGGTGGAGGAGTTCTGTTATGAAGGTTAGTTTCTGCATTTAAACCCATGAAGCCCAGCTGGATTTGAACTTTCATGCCAATTCTATGTGGGTGGATTTTTGTCAATTTGTGATTTTTTTCCAACGCTTAATATCTCCACAATAGAATAGCCCAACTGACAACTATTATGTCAAATTGTAGCACAAACCATCGTCTTGAGAATATTGAAGACTAGAACCCTCTACATCAAGTGGTTCTTCTGTGATTAGAGGTAACTTTGCCGTGAGAAAACCATCGTATCGGAGCCATGTTCGAATGTTTGCCTGCACTACGACTTATATTGATATATTTCACCATTGTAACCATTCTTATTTCACTGTACATAGCATGGTGGGTGTGCTTGGATTTGGATGCAACAAAAGTTTTGCACAGCTGTGCTTTTGTGAGCGTGTTATGGTGAGTGTTTCGGGTATCACCGCCCTAGCACACAAAGCTCTATTCGTGTTCTAATACGCACCAGTTTAGAGCACGAATAGAGCTCCGTCCTTTAAAGAGATTGCCCCACCTGCATGGTGCGAACTCCGAGTATCCTTCCAGTAGGACACTCAGGTTAGGGGTTTAATGTTTGAAGACGGTACTGATAAATTGTTTATTTAATTAAGACACCAACTATGGCTGCGGTTGATTTGGAAGAGAGGATTGTAGCGTGTAATGATATGGGATGGGAGAAGATGAAGGTGCTCTGTTATGTAGATTAGTCCCTGTACTTTTATGTTTGAAGACGATACTGATAACCCTTTGATTTAGTTAATGATACGAACTACTGTACATACTTGCGGATGAGAGGACCATGGCGTTGAAAGAAAAGGGATGGAAGGTGGTTTAGGAATATAGTTTTGAAGGTCAAAGAGAATGCTGTATATTTGATTCAGCTGAGGACTTTAAGCTAACGAAAGCATGCTAAGAAGCAAGATGGGAAGAGGTTGAATACAAGTGTGTCTCACTAAAGTATGTCATGCACCGTCTATGGTTTTTGTTTTGTTCATGTAAATACTAATATTGTCATTGTCAATAGGTAGAACAACAAAAAGGACCGTATTTCTAGTCATGCCTACGTCTTGTCTACTGCTTAATGAATGATGGCAAAGTGAGACAGTGTTATTATGTGAAAGATAAACTTCATATCACACAGATTCTAATAAAACTTTGTTTCTACAATTTTTGTTCATGAAGGAAAATAATTTAACTCTGCACACACCCGTTCGCTGCTATGCAGGGATACCACTAGCCATTACTGGGTCACCTGGGTCTGTCCCGTATATTACGGCAAATTATATTATGCAATGTTCACATTGTGAAGACAAATACCTCCTTCATTATGCAGCCAACATTAAAACGCGAATATATATTCTTGAAACTCGAGTAAGTTGTGGCAGCCAACGGGTTTTATATGCGTTGCCAACCAATCAATATACTGTAATGTGCTTAATTGTTTAAGCATATCTACCAACTTTTGATGACATTTCATGATCATATATTGCGATGTATACATTTGCATTAGGCTATTTGTTTCCCTTGCCTTGTTTAATATGTCTTATGACACTGATATAGGCGAAATCAGATCGACCAATCACAATCCCTGTAAAGTACACCAAGTATTGCCAGATAAACTGTGAGTCCCAGAGCGAGGGTGGGTCAGCTGGATCTTTGACAGACTGTACATCCTTAGAAGAGATTATGGTATTAGGCTTAAGTAAGTGAGAGGGGGGGTGGTGAGGAATGAATAGCACCGGAATCATCCAAGGTGGAGTTTTTAGCGAAAGTTTAAGTGAAAAGTTCAGCTTTGTCAGAGGAAGACTTGACAGTGGTGCCATCAGAGTGGAAAAGAGGAGGGAAAGACGAAGAAGTAAAATTGTTGGAGAGAATTATTGGCTATATGCCAGAAAGCTTGGGAAGAGCTAGACTTGGAATGTTCAGAACATTTGTTATTGATGAAAGAGAGTATGGCTAGTCGAAGAACAGATTTGGCTTGATTCAGGGCAGAACCATAAAAAGCAGAAGATTCTTGAGTTTGAAGGTGATGATACCGTTTGAATGCTTCCTCCTTATTATGGACAGCAGTAGAACAAGCGTAAGTAAACCAAGATATTTTTTGCATTAGACTGAGATAAGAAAATGGGATGTACGCCTTCATGCCTGAGAGGATTACCTCAGTTATGTGCTCGGCACACTCTGAGGACCCCTGGCCAAGGAAGCAAAAATCATTCCATGGGAAATCAAAGTGACACAAACGTCGTCGGCTGGGAGGATCGGATGGCCATACTTAAGAAATAGGACAGGTAACAGAGATAATGTTGTGATCGGAGGAGCCTAACAGAGATAAAAGGTTTACAGCGTAAGTAGAAGGAATATAAGTTAGAAATAAGTCAAGAATGTTGGACCGATCTCCAAGGCGGTCAGGAATTCGAGTACGGTGCTGAACTAATTGCTCCAGGCCATTTAGGATGGAAAAGATGTCGGCTTGTTCACCAAGTTGGTCAGTGAAATGGGAGGAGAGCCATTGGCGGTGGTGAACATTGAAATCTCCTAAGATGGAGATTTCTGCAAAAGGAGAGATGGAGAGAATGTGTTCTACTTTAGAAGTTAGATAGTCAAATAATTTTGGATGGTCAGTAGAATCAGGGGAGAGATCAACTGCGCGGAAATATTTAGTTTGGGAGTGACAAGAAAGCTTCAGCCAGAGAGTTGAGAACTCAGAAAAATCAAAGTTGGGAACACGAGAGAAAGCAAGATTGTTGCGCACATATATGCAACATCCACCTTTGGCTTCAAAGTAAGGATAGAGATTGTAGGAGGATTTAGAGAAGGGTTTACTGTTGGTAGTCCCAGACAACTGGGTTTCGGTGAGAAAGAGAGGATCAGGTTTGGCAGAGGAGAGGTGGTGTTCTACAGAGTGGAAGTTAGAAGAAAAGCCTCAAATGTTAGAGGAAAGGTCACAAACAGCCCATGGCATGCACTGATTCTAATGAAAAAGTATGTGGGAGGTAAAGTAGTGTTGTTGGATTATCAAATGTGCTGGACCATTGGATGGCATAATATTATAAAGAATACATATGTAAGCTCTGTATCATCCCTGTGTGTATACTGTATATATAGCATTTCAAAATAGCCTAAGCAATGCTAAATGCATATGAAAATTGTAGGAAAATGCTTAGGAAACACACTGATAATATACAAACATTACTTGAACTTAAACAGTATATATATCTAATTCCAATTTTATTTAGCCCGCACTCACTGCTTTCCAGTAGTGGCCCCAATCCCCATTGTCACTGTTCCCCACCTCACCTAACATAACCTATATTAACAAAACATAACCTATATTGATCTATCTTAACATAGCACAGTGAGCTAAATTAACCTAACTTCAATAATCCAACTAATCTACCCATATAGGTAACTTAGTATCATAATATCTAACATGATAACTCTTTATGCAGCATATTCTCCTCCACAACCTGTCCATCGTCGCCCTTAAACAATAACCTAAATTAATCCAACCTATCATACAGTATATCCACTCTTTTATCTCATGATCCAACCAAACATATCATAACACCTTAATATAATCCAACCTAACATATAGTAGTATATCCAACCTAACATAACATCATTCATAATGCCCTAAACTAATCTAACCAAACATACAGGTACAGTATATCCAACTTAGCATATCATAACTTAACATGCCCTAACAAAAGTCCAGAATAAATCTAACCTGATTAAGGGGGGTCACCGTTTTTTTTTTTTATCTTTCTCTCCTTTTCTCTCTTTCCCTGGCTTGTATCCATTCGCCCCATTCAGCCAACTATTTTAAGACGTTTATACCCATCCAGGTGTCGATTTCTTCCTGGCGAGCGATAGCGAGCCAACATTGTATGGAGAAATCCGGCTTTGCCGGAAACATTTTTGTATCGAAAAAGTACAAATTTAGCTTACTGTCAAAACAAAAATATATGTATGCTGGCTCGCTACTGCTCGCCAGGAAAATATTAACACCTGGATGGGGGTAAACGTTTTAAAACAGTAGGCTGAATGGGGCCGAATGGATAAAAGTCAAAGAGAGAGGGAGAGAAAGAGAAAAAAAGCGAGCTCCCTTAATAAACCTAAGCTAACTTAAGACTCTCTCCCCCCGCCCACGCCCCCACAGCCTGCCCGTCACCACCCCCGAGTGCTGGCCCCAACACCCTGCGTGACAACTTGACGACCAACGCCATCGGGACCACACTCATCTATACCTGCTCTCAAGGCTTCTACCTTCCTCCCCTAGTGGTAGGTCTCAACCCATAAATACTAGTATATTTATTAGATCTCCTGGATATCACTTATCATTTTAATAAACACTTCAATAAATCACTTTATTTGGTTGTGGTATCCATTCTTAATTTTGTTTTTGTTTTCTTATTCATCATAACGTGAGTGAGAAGTGTGATGCTGTATGCTGATATCTTGGCAGTTAAAGAAAAGATACTCCTTTACTTGAGCATACTGAAATGAGTGTTAACCCCTTCTGTACCGCCAACATCCTGCTTATTACATTCTGGCCACTACATTTTATTCAGCTTAGGAAGGATCTCTAGCAATTATAAGGTTTCGAACGATCTCAATCAACCCTTTTAACTACCACAGATCCTTCCTAAGCTGCTTAGTATTGTCTAAATATAGCTAGACAAAAGTATAACACACGTCGCTGGTACCGGTACTCAAAGGGTTACGATTGGTATGTAATGCCACAATGAGGGAGAGACAATCTAAAGAAGAATTGAGAGTGACATATTATACGATGTAGCGGTGAGGTGATGCATACTGGCAGACTGTGGTGGTTTGGCCATATGAAAAGAATGGATTAGGATGATTAAATCTTGTTAAAAGTATGGAATTGGAGGGCAGAATGGTAGTCAGTAAACCGAAGAAGACCTAGAATTAAGTCCTGAAGTGAGATTTCAGGGTTACAAAACTTGACAAGACACGGCATGGGATCGTGCAACATGGAGAGCGGTCACCAGGGGACCATGGCATACCTGGCACAGTCATAATACCCTGTTTCACATATGGAAGTAAAAATAGTATGGTTGAATTATGTGAATATTTTGCTTTACAGTAGTTGATTAAATTAACAAGAGTTAGCAAAATGTAATCCAAAAATCAAATGACATCATCAACTCACTGTAATGATTGTTTCCGATCTATTAATGTATTTTTTGCAGTGCTCATACTATCAAGAGCAAATGTTCAGACCTTGAGGAAATTGCGTTCACAGAATGCTTTGATGCCATAGGTATTACCGAATCATGAATAAACATAGAACAAAAGAGACTTTTTAGCTGAATACAACATTCTTGGATATACAATGTTTGAATGTAGCTGGATAAACAAAAATGGAGGAGGCATTTTGCTGTACGTAAAGAATGATCTCCACCCAATTGTATTAACAAACCCACCTACTGTACAGACAACATTGATATAAACTACAGTACGTTCATTTGAATAATAAGGAACAAGGAATGATAATCCTTGGATAAATATATGAACCACCTGGACAATCATTGAACATTGATAGAAAGATTTATGAGCAACTTGCAGATGTAAGCGATAACCAAGATGATGTACTTTTGGAGACTTCAACTTGCCGGTACCACAATGGGGAGAACCCCTGACATCTAACATTGATATAAACTACAGTACGTTCATTTGAATAATAAGGAACAAGGAATGATAATCCTTGGATAAATATATGAACCACCTGGACAATCATTGAACATTGATAGAAAGAGTTATGAGCAACTTGCAGATGTAAGCGATAACCAAGATGATGTACTTTTGGAGACTTCAACTTGCCGGTACCACAATGGGGAGAACCCCTGACATCTAACATAGGATCAGACCTTTACTCGAATCGAATCGAAAGTTCATTATTTACATTTGTTTAATATAAAACAAGAGGCAGCAATGTTCTCAATCTAATCTTTGCGATTAGAGACGACTTAGTATGAGATGAGTGTAGTACAAGCAATTATCATTCAACATTAAATTTCCATCCAATATATCAAATGAGTCAAGAAAAATTACCATAATTCAAGAAAGCCAATTGCCATAAACTACGAACGATCTTTGATAAATCCGATTGGAACTTCATAAATCATAAAAGTCATACTAATGATATCTGAAACCCATTCTCAGAAATATATAATAATGCCTTAAATTCTTGCATCCTCATGAAAAATAGGCCCTCAGCTCGAAACAATAAGCCAAATTGGTGGACACAGAATCTAAAAATTGTCTACATGCCAAAGTAAATTGCCCACAGGACTTTCAGTAGAACAAAGAATAAATCAGACAGGTTAAGGTTTCTTACTCTCCGACGAAAAGCCAAACAACTGATCAAGCTTACTTAAAAATAATTGGAATCACATATTACAAACTTAACCCATTGGCTGAGGCTATGTTTGGGCTATTTAGGGCATATTCAGGCACTCCTGAATGATAATCAAGCATCTGCATTAAATGAACTGTATTCTGCCGAAAACTAGGCGAAAATAGCTTCAAAATGAGACCAGAACGGGCCCCGTACGTGATCTGGTTCACCCGCAGCGGTGCCAGTGAAACACGGGAAACCCTCTATTTGGTAGCACTCGCTCGCTTGGCTAGTGTTGTGAGAGAGAGAGAGAGACCCGCGCGAGACACAGCCTACTTCAGTGAGTCGCTCGCTGCTCTGAGGGACGGGGGTGGGCCCCTGACGCTCCCGCTCACTGACACTCGATTTTTACGTTTTTTACAGGCTTTTAAAGCCTGGAAATTGCTGTAACTTGCCAGGACGTTCCAGAACGTCACTCACAACGAAAGGGTTAAGCAAGTCACACCCAAAGGAATTCTATGGATTTATTAGAAGTAAAAAGGTGAAAACTTCTCAAACTGGACCACTAACTAACTAACAAATATAGAAATCATGCTGATGATGAAGTTCAAATAAGTAGTAGATTCGATGATGTTTTTGCATCTGTCTTTACAGAAAATGACTTGGATGTGATTCCACCAGCCACACCAGCTTTAATTAACAATATTGACATTGTATGTGATATCACAATTACATATACAAACTAAAGTCTAATAAAACCTCTGGACCTGAAACTATTTCTCCAACAGTTTTGAAAGAATTAAAAGACGAGATATCAAAACCATTAGCACTACTATTTTACAATACAATGCAGAGTGGTACTGTACTCAATTAATGGAATTTAGCTAATATAGCTCCTATTTCAAAAATATAGGAAACAAATCACTACCTCGCAACTATTGTCCAATCAGCTTGACTTCATTTGTAGGTAAATTGATCGAAACAATCATCAAAATGTAATAATAAAAGAATCACAGCACGGCTTCCAAAACAAAATATTCATGCCTGATTGATCTTGACTGTTTTCACAATATCTTTATTATGTATGATGACAGTAAAGTTGTTGACATTGTCTATCTTGATTTCCAGAAACTCTTCTACTAAGTACCCCACAAGCACCTCTTGATAAAATGTTTAGCTTGTGGCATAGAATGGTGCATACTTCGATGGTTTGAGAATTGGCTTACTGGGCGTAAGCAGCAAGTAACAGAAAATGGTAAAGCGACGGACTGGAAAAATGTCAAGTGGTGTGCCCCAGGGCTCAGTACTCGGACCAGTTCTTTTCTTAATTTATATAAATGACATAAATGATGATCTTTCATGTACAATTTCAAAATTCACAGACAATAACAATATTGTGAACATAATAATGTCTCCCTTGCATCTTCAATAGATCCAAAAAATGTCAGCTAGATTAGCAAACTGGGCGCAAACCATGCGAATAGGTCTTAATACAGATAAATTTAATACATATATAACCTATACATACATTCATAAATTTAAAGGCTGAGTGCCCCACACAGAGCGCGGTTTCGGTCGTATGTCCTAATGGCGGCGCTCCAGACAGCCCTATTCAGAGCTGCGGCAGCTCACTTATTCAAGATCAGACCGTAAGGTCTTATCTCACGTCTTTCTTGGTCATCCCCTTGGTGCAGCTCCTCCCACATTCACAGATTTGCATCTTTACACCCAACTTAGTACATCCATCCTCTCTACATCCCCGAACCATCCAAAGCCTACTAGTTTGCATCTCATCACTAATACTCTTGATGCCTAACTGTCTCCTCAACTCTTCACTAGATTTCCTATCTCACACTTTGGCCCCACACATTCATCTCCCCATTCTCATCTTGTTGCATTCCATTCTGTTGATATCATCCACTTTGACAGTCCACGTTTCTAAAGCATATGTTATTGTGCTTCTAACACATGACATCCATTCAAGGGAGAGTGAGTCTTCTCATAGTGAGTAGTGGCAACAGTTCTCTGAACTTTCACCAGCTGCATCTAATTCTGGCGATAGTGGCAGCGTCAGTCCCACCACCAGCGGAATGTACTGCGTATGATTTAAAAAAAAAAAAAAAAAAAAAAAAAAAAAAAAAAAAAAAAAAAAAAGTACTCAAGAATGGTAGTCCACTCTAAAGCAATGATAAAGAAACTAACTTAAGTTTATTACTTAGGATATTATGGTCTACTGTATCAAACGATTTTTGTAGGTCAAGAAGAACCATACCGGTGTAGCTACCTTTACACATTTCATTACGAATGTGATCTGTTAGATGGATGAGACAGGAGTCTGCCTCTGAAACCTGATTGAAACTTATAAAATAGATAATTTTCTTTGAGGTAGTGTTCAATTTGGGTGTATACAGCTCTTTCAAGGATTTTTGATACAATACATAATATGCTAACTGGTCTGTAGTTACTAACATCTAACCCCATGATAGCTCACACAGTCATTCCCTGCTACCAATATTCCCCATTTCCTTCCCCCTCACCAACACCAACACCCCCACCCCCACACACACACACCCACACACACACACACACACACTTCTCTACCCGTCCCCAAATTTAAGTTACCGGTACTGGAGCTTTTCATGTTCTCGCCATTTTAGTACCGGCTTCGTCTTTTTTTAAATATTCTGGCAAATGATTAGACAATTTTTGCAGTTTAGGATGGGCTTAGAGCAATTAAAATCCTTCATACTATCCCAATTAACCCTTTTAGGTACCACAAATTGTTCCTCAGCTGCATAAAAATATATAGATGTAATAAAACCAGAGACAACCCTGGCACTAAAGGATTTAATATGTGTGTATGGGTGTTACTTAGTATAATAAATACTTTTTAATGTAAAATGCATCCTGATATTCTGTATTCTGCGGTACATCATATCATTGTGCGTCGTAATAGGGTGTGTGTGTGTGTGTGTTTGTAAGGTAAATAAATATATAGATATATAATAGGTATGCAACACAGTCACAGCAACATGTGAACCAACAGATGCAGGAAAATACACAAGGAAGGAGAGAAAAACACGGACTCCCTAGCGCTTTCGTGTATTACATCTTCAGGGCTGGCGATGGGCTGGTCTATCAGAGTGAGACCTGAGCGATCTCTGCCATACCCATAGCTTACTCTGACTGTTCCTTTTATTATATATTTTCTAAATCTCAAGTGACGGCGTCTCTTCCGTGGATTGACCTCCCAATCTACCAAGATTGGAAGCTAAAGCGTCACATTATTCCTTTGCCCCTCAACTTTCTCTTCATAATTGCTGAGGGGCACAGGGCCCTGGGTGGGGCTTTGGTTTCCCGGGCATTTACGCACCCTCTCAGCTCCCCGCCATGGAGTGGCTTCGGTCACCCAGGCTTTATTGTGGTCAGCAGGGAGGGTTCTGTGGGGACGCTCGTTTATGGCCTTGGCCTTACTCGGGGCCTTGGGGCTGTTCGGCCAGGCAGCTTGGGGAACAACAACAACAACAACAACATCTTCAGGGGAGGAAAGACAGAGAATGTGTGTCTGTCCTCCCCTCTAAGATGTAATACACGAAAGCGCTTGGGACTCCGTGTTTTTCTTCCTTCCTTGTTGATCTTCCTGCATATAATAGGTATATTTCAAGCCGGCAGTCAATGAGGCTTAATATGCACAATTCCTTAACCAAACTTCTACGGAGTCAACAGGGTTGGCTTTTGGCTGCTACAAAAGGCACCTACTTACACCCAAAAGGGGCTAAAAGTGGACAGAGAGCCAGGTTGTTGTTGTTGTTGCTGTTCCCCAAGCTGCCTGGCCAAACAGCCCCAAGGCCCCGAGCAAGGCCAAGGCCATAACCGAGCACCCCCACAGAACCCTCCCTGCCAACCACAATAAAGCCTGGGTGACCAAAGCCGCTCCATGGCGGGGAGCTGAGGAGAGCCAGGTGGAACCCATAGGTGTCGCATCTCCATCTAACACCCAGTATCGATTTTGGCAAAATCATCCCACCAGTAGTCGGGTTTGGTATCCACGCTACTAGAGTCGAGCGGATAGAAAACCATGACTTGTTATAATTATCCCCATCACTCCCCAACAAATAGACACACACACGGCTACAGCTATGGTGATGGGCTGGTCTATCAGAGTGAGAGTTGATCATTCTCTGCCATACCCATAGCTTACTCTGACTGTTCCTTTTACTTATACTGTATATTTTCCTCACTTCACACTCTGTGGCTGCACCCCTTTCAAAGACCATAACCTTGCTCTTCCCCGTATTTACCTTCAGATTCAATTTTTCACACACTGCTCCAAACATATTTACCAGCCCCTACAACTCCCAGTCACTATCGCTCATCAGAACTGTATCATCAGTAAACAGCAGTACATGTAACTTCCACTTGTTTCCTTCCCTTATCAGAGGTACACCAACATCCACTGCTCTTCCTTGTATTTCTTTCATGACTCCATCCATATATATATTGAACAACCATGGGGACATCACACACCCTTGCTTTGACCCAACATTCAGATCAAAGAACTCGCTCTGCTCATTCTCCACACATACTGACGCCTTTGCACCTTCATACATGCTCTTCAATGCTTTCAAAAACTTGCCACATATTGTCCACATAATAATATTATTAATAATAATGTTAAGAAGATAAAACTAACAATACCAGTAACTTCTGAAACAATAATTGAATCAGCAGAAATTAGAAGATCATAACAATAATAATTATAATAAAGTGATGACAGCAACAATACTAATCATTAAGGGGAGATTTCCACTTGAGGGAGTTTTTTCTTGACTCCTTTCTCCCTCATGTTTAGCCCCATTGCTTTTCTAATTTTAAGACGTTCGCCCCATTATTTTGATGATTTTAAGAACTTTCAACCCATTTCCGTCAATTTTAAGACTTTCCGTGCAATTTAGGTGTCGATTTTATCCTGGCGAGCGATAGCGAGCCTGTAATTTAAGAGGAACCGGCTTTCAGCCGGGACATTTTTCTACCGAAAAATGTACAAATTTATCTTGAAAGGGGCTCAAGGGGGTGTAATCTTAAGCTTGATGGATATCTAGAGACCAAACTAAAAATGTACAAATTTATCTTGAAAGGGGCTCAAGGGGGTGTAATCTTAAGCTTGATGGATATCTAGAGACCAAACTAAAAACCTCTCCTTAAGAGCCTAACAATGACAAGGTAATGAGAGCAACACTATTTATGACTTACCTTGCAGGGTGACCTCTGGGTTAGCAGCCGTGTGGTGGAGTGTAATACCAGTCACCTTTGGGACCCACCAGACAACCTCAACTGTCTGCAAAGTAAAGTACCTCTCACATCTTTAACCCCTTTAGGATTATGACACGTTTAACAGTTTAATCTGGCTATCACTAAACCATTCTATTCAGATTTGGAAGGTCCTCTAGGAATTGAAGGAAAAAACTGTCTTAACCATCCCTCTGACTTTCATAATTCTTTCCTAATCTGAAGTCTACTAATAGTCAGGTAAAGGCATCCTCCTATCTTGAAACAAAATTAAAAGCCCACCTATATCAGATATTATGCTAGGCCAGTATTATATTTCGTTAAGGGACCCCACCTCGCTTTTTTCCTCTTTCTCTCCCTCTCTCTTTGGCTTTTATCCATTCGGCCCCATTCAGCCTACTGTTTTAAGACGTTTACCCCCATCCAGGTGTCAATATTTTCCTGGCGAGCGGTAGCGAGCCATCATATATATATTTTTGTTTTGACAGCAAGCTAAATTTGTACATTTTTCGACAGAAAAATTTCTCCGGCGAAGCCGGATTTCTCCATACAATGCTGGCTCGCCAGGAAGAAATCGACACCTGGATGGGGATAAAAGTCTTAAGACAGTTGGTTGAATGGGGCCGAATGGATACAAGCCAGGGAAAGAGAGAAAAGGAGAGAAAGATAAAAAAAAAAAACGGTGACCCCCCTTAATGGATCACACTCAAAAAAAAATATGAGTATGCAAAGGGTATATAAAGTGTTCATAACAATATACCCTTATCAATTAGGTATATTGCTAGGTTTATAATTATAGGATAGAAAGGTATATCACCATTAGTATACCAAATTACCTTATATCTTTGCTATACCGGTACCTTTCTATTTCTTAGAGTGCAGGTATTCTAGTACACTCATAAAAGCCGGTATCACACGAGAGCTTTTATAGTCAACATTCGATGATCAACATTTTTCTGGCAACATTTCTGGAATATTTTGCACTGGTATTGGAAACTAAACTGGTGGTAGATGAATTTAGGTGACAGAAATATTATAAATGTTTACCTTATATTATAAATGTAAATGTAGATCCGATCAGAACCAAAATTTTGATTAAAGAACGTTCTGTGAGTTCTAAAACCGCAACTTTAAAGATTTTCTATGCAAACGCTCGTAGCATACGCAATAAATTTTCAGATTTAGAGGAACTAATGTTTACTGAAAATTATGATGTGATTGGTATAACAGAATCTTGGCTCAATACAGTAGATAGAGACTTTTTAGCAGAGTATTCACTTCCCGGTTATGTAATGTTTGAGAAAAGCCGAATAAATAAAAATGGAGGTGGCGTTTTATTTTATATCAAAGAAAGTCTTAACCCGACCCTCTTGTCAAAACCTCAAATTGTGAATGTCGACACATCTTTTGTGCTAATAAAGAATAATAAAGGTACAAAAATAATACTTGCATTAATATACAGACCTCCAGCTCAATCAGTGCAAACTGACCGAGAAATTTACGAACAAATTGCAGATGTAAGTAACTCACAAGGTACCGTATTTTTTGACGACTTTAATTTACCTGTGACCAAGTGGGGCGATACTCTTACTTCACACTCCGGACATGACTTGTATACGAACTTGCAAGAGAGTTCGCTTTATCAATTTGTTCGAACACCGACCCGTGGTAATAACGTTCTTGACATTGTACTTGCAACAAAAGAAGAATTAATAGAGAATTTGAATGTTGGTGATGAATTCAGTAACAGCGACCATTGTACGATAACTTTCACTTTAAACTTTACTAGTAACGAACCAAATAGTAGCATCGAAAAAGTCCCTAATTTCAAGAAAGCAAACTTTCATAAACTTAGAGCTATGTTTAAAGAAACTGACTGGAGCTTTTTAATTAACAATAACGACATAAATACATCTTGGAAGTTATTCGAAACCACTTACCTAAAAGCAGTGCAAGACTGCATACCATCGAAAATATGGCGTCCAGGCCATAATAATAAGCCCAAATGGTGGAAAAAAGATATTTCAAACTGCCTGCTTGCTAAAAAATTTGCTAATGATAGATTAAAATCCTCACAAAATGACGAAGAACGGGTGAAATTTGTAGAGCTACGACGCAAAGCCAAAAAGTTAATTAAGCAAAGTAAAAAGACCCTAGAGTTACATATTGCGAATCAAAGTAAAACAAACCCGAAAGAATTCTATAGTTATATCAGAAAGAAAAAAGTAGTTACTTCAAGTGTTGGACCGTTAGTCGATGAAAATGGAGAATACACCAAAGACTAAGTACAAATGAGTAATGCCCTCAATACCTTCTTTGCATCAGTTTTTACAACAGAAGACCTCAGTGATATCCCTACACCATCGCCGATTCAGATTGATAATTCAGATGTTCTAAGCAATATCACCGTAACAGAGAGAAGTATTGAATTGTTTAGATAAACTCAAGGTAAATAAAACGCCTGGACCTGATACAATCTCGCCTAGAGTTCTAAAGGAAGCTAAGGATGAGCTCTCCAAACCACTAACATTACTATTCAATAAATCCTTGCAGTCTGGAACTATGCCTGATCAGTGGAAGATAGCCAACGTAACACCGATATTAAAAAAAGGCAGCAAATCCCTACCCAGTAACTATCGTCCAATTAGCTTAACCTCAGTTGTATGTAAAATGCTTGAAACGGTCATAAGAGACAGACTCGTAAATCACTTAGAGGAAAATAACATACTTAAAGATACTCAACACGGCTTTCGTAAAAGACGTTCCTGTTTAACAACCCTCTTAGACTTCTTCCACGATATCCTCAACCTCTACGATGAGAGTAAAGCTGTAGATATTATATACCTTGATTTTCAAAAGGCCTTTGACAAAGTTCCCCACAAACGTTTACTGCTAAAACTAAAAGCGCATGGAATACAAGACAGTGTGTTGAAATGGATAGAAAATTGGCTCAGCGACAGAAAGCAAAGAGTAGTCATAAATGGTAAGGCATCTAAATGGACAAATGTAAGTAGTGGGGTACCCCAGGGATCGGTACTAGGACCAATTCTCTTTCTAATTTACATCAACGACATAGATGAGGGTCTCACCTGTACAATCTCAAAATTTGCTGACGATACAAAAATTGCAAATAGCGTACTCTCAAAAGATCAAGTTGACGATATGCAACACAATCTAGATAAATTGTCACATTGGGCCCAAATTTGGCAAATGAGTTTCAATGCGGATAAATGTAAAGTACTACATATCGGATACCTAAATGAGAAAGCAAACTATTCGATGAATGGCACTCAGCTTAAGAATGTAAACAGAGAAACCGATCTGGGAGTAACAATATCGAGTAACCTAAAACCGAGTCAACAATGTTCAGAAGTTGTTAAGAAGGCAAACAAAATAATTGGCTTTATAGGCAGATCATTTGAGCATAAATCCAAAGACGTTATCCTAACCCTTTACAATTCCTTAGTCCGCCCTCTTCTGGAATACTGCGTTCAATGCTGGTGCCCTTATTACCAAAAAGACATAAACAAGCTAGAACGAGTTCAACGTAGTTACCAAAATTATACCTAGCCTAAAGAACAAACCATACGAAGAGCGTCTTAGAGAATTAAATCTATTTCCTTTAACCCAGCGCAGATTAAGAGGTGACTTAATTCAAGTGTTCAAAATCATCAAAGGCATCGACAATATGAACTGTAGTAAGTACTTCACTATCGACCAATCTAATTACACGCGGGGAAACGGTTGCAAAATTATTGGTAAATCTTTTAACTCACACGAATCTAAGAATTTCTTCTTCAATCGAGTTGTCAACTTGTGACGTTATAGACTGCAGCACCGTTGATTCATTTAAATTCCGCTAGACAAATATCTCGCATCAAACCCGCGACTGACTGCGTTTAGTCCTGCCACGTTAGTGGCAGGGTAGTAGTTCCCTTTCCAATGTTCCCTTACCCACTCTAAACCACTGTTTGGACACTTGATCCTCAGTGTTTTGGAGGACAAGCAGCCTAGAAGGGTCACTAGATCTGTTGTTGCTTGATTTCCTTTGTACTTCCTTTGTACTTTGTACTTTTAAGCTGCCAGACCAGTTTTAAGGATAAATGTTGAGGGAAAAAGCGCTCGTGTGATACCGGCTTAAGTATGATACCATAATAAGTATAGTAGCCTATGCACCCATTTGAATCTGTATCAAACTAAAACTTATTGTCGCCAAACTAACGAGGTGAAACGGGTTAAAATCTCCAAACTAATGGAGTGAAACCGGAAAGCCCCAAAATGACCCCCTCGCACCAAATAGGATTAATCCGATCACTGTGATGCTACTCTCGGAATGTTTTACTGGGTGAATGTGACATTCCTTCCGGAAGATGGCATAATTATGTGATAAGGTGTCATGTCTCCTTGCCACCACCTCCTCTCTACCCCGTACATGTATTTCACCCCCCCCCCCCTTCCTCTCCTCAACTCCCCTTTCTCTCTCAACTTCCCCCTCCTCCTTAATTCTACTTTTTCCTTCCCTCACTCCCTATAAATCCTCCCTCCCGCCTCAAATACATTCAGTCACCCTCCTCTACACCCCCCCCCCCCCACCCTCATACATGTTCAAGACAATCGCTGGAGGCTGGAGCCGTCATTGTGGCTAAAGCCTCCAGCGAGAGCAGACTTATGTCGCCCTGCCACGTATGCACTCGTCACCACCCCGTCATAATAATATGTTTTTTCAAGGGATATAATTATGCTCTTTACACATATCTTCTGGTTCTTCAATGTTCAAATGTGGTTTTCGTTCTTGAACCTTTTCTTATATCCTGAAGGCGAGATCCAAAATGCGTATCTGATGCATGTGCTAATGGTTGTTGTGGGTTGAATGGTCAAAATTCAGTGAGCTGAAGCTGTCGCTGCGGTGCCAGGAATTCTAATGGTGCCCTCTGACCTGAGGTCCGTCACCTCAAGGGCCCATGTGGACGCTAAAGTTCTGCTGTTAGGTTGGCCGAGGTAGTGGCAATTGCCGACTTTTCTGATGGCCTATTAGTTGACCTAATTGTAGGTGAGCTATATTGATCTATTGGTTTGTGATCGGTGGCCAGAACGTGTTATTGTAGGCGAGGTAGAGGTGGTGGAAGTGCTTTCACTTGATTTGCTTGATGCTGCTGATGTGGTGGAAGTCATTCTAATCATGGAAGGTGGTGAGGTGGAAGTAGATAGATGTTTTGGTAGAGGTGGTGAGCTACTCAGTGGTTTACTGGAGGTAAATTTCTGTTTAGTAAGTACGGTGGATGGTCTGGAAGGTCTAGGTGGTGGCGTCGAAGATGTTTGTTGGCGGGTGACAAGCTGTCTATTGTCCTGAGGGACATGGGGTTCTGGTGGCATCCTTGCTTAGTGCGCTGGCCCTGCATGTTTCTACAACTTTCTTAGCTGTTTCAGAAGGCTTGTTGATCCAGTCAATGTTGCTGACGGTCTGGATGAGTTTCTTTTGGCCGAAGTGGATGCTGTTATGTTCATGCAAACCGAGCGTGACGCGTTGCAGTGACTTCGGACGTCTTGTCAGATTGATAAGAGAATGGTTGACTCGGGGGGATTGTACAGGGGATTTTCGGCTGTTGGTTTCCACTGCAACTTCTGTTGGTCTCGCAACTAGTAGAAGGCACACAGGAAATTGCAGGTTTTCCATTCCCATGAATCCATCAAGACCAGAGCTGATCTTTGTTGCTGGCTTTTGCGGGGGTAATTCCGGTAAGTGAAGTCTTCCTTTCTCTTTTTCTATTTCATCTGGGAGAATTGCCTGGTGTTTTCCACTTGAGGTTGCATGGGGATTTTTGAACTGCATTTACATGTTGATTCTAGTTGGTCTTGGTTGCCAACAGCCTTCAAATCCTGGTGATGTCACAGTCTAGCCCTAATGGGTCATGGATGGCGAATTGTTCACACAATGTGTAGGGTAGGACTCTCAACAGCCCTGTGAACAGATAATTGCGGTTGCAATGTGCTTTAAAAATTGCGTCAATATGTCATCCAGGTTTCTCTCATATTTTATCTGAAGCAATTGTGTCATTGGAACAACCGTACCGAGGGATAGTTGTAGGGCCGCTATCACCAATTGCTTGATTTTAGCCCATATGTGGCCAAGTTGCACTCTACTGGCGACGAGACCCACCGCTTTGCCTTAGTGAGTTAACACTATTGGTATTTTTGTCATTACCGTCTTCGTAAACTAGATCAAGGACCGGCTTGACCATTTCCATGTACAGTAAGAGGTACTATCGTATAGTTCTGGTCATACTTCAGAATTGGAATGTATGAATATTGTGCAATCTTGAAGGTTTGTTTTCTTGCTCTGCTATACACGTATATCAAATACTATGCTTCTCCGTGTTTAGAACCAACGCTTGCCACCAGTGTTGTGCTAGATAAAAACAAGTTGTATGGATTTACCAAACTGGGAGAACAACACATAAACAAGTTTAAAGACCGTTTTGTCCACAGACAATGTGGTTAGTCTCACATCCTAAATGATGGCTTTCCAGGCAACCCTGTCAAGGGCTGCCTCTGTTGTGAAGTTCTTAATTTTTTAGATCAGACCAGAGTACCTGATCTCACATCATTTTAGGTCTACCCCTAGGCGCAGCTCCCCCCAAGTTCACAGTATGGCATTTCTTCACCCAGCACTGATCATCCATTCTCTCCCCTTGTCCAAACCAACCAAGTCGGCTCGTGCACATCACTTCTATGACACTCCTAATGTCCAGATGCTTTCTTAATTCCTCAATCGATACCCCGCCCCTGAGGTTAACCTCACATATCAATATCACCATTCTCTTCTCATTCCGTTCCATTCTATTGTTATCCTCCACTTAAACCAGCCATGTCTCCAAGACATAAGTCAATGCACTCCTAACACACGAGGTACACCTTCCCTTTAAGGTGAAGTGGGAGTCCTCTCATTGTCAGGAGTGGCAACATCTCTCTATAAACTTCCCCCAGCCAGTTCTGACTCTAGAAATGAAGCCAGCTTCAGCGCAACCTCCGGCAGATACCGTATCGCCCAAGTAGCAGAATTTATTCACACACTCCAGCGCTAACCTGTCGAAATCAACACTAACAGATGGGCCATTTAACACAAGCTTTCCCTTGCACACTGCACATTCAAAGTCTATGAGTCTCGTCAAAGGTCCTCTAGCCCCACTTCATCTCTTGTGAACCCAGTTAGTACAGAAGCAACATTAAATTGAGTTACTTCCCACATACTGCGCATGGATAGCTGCCGGTTCTCTCCATAGTTCCGCGCCCTACTCCACTAATCCTGACCTTTGTTTTATCTATGTTAACAAGATATTCTATATACATGGACAATACAGGGGCAAGGCAGTTCATACACTCTTAGACAGAACATGGATTATATTCATTTATATATATACAGTATATATATAGCAGTATAAAGGTATCCTTAGAACAAGATCAAGTCCTCAATACATTAACATGAAACCTCTAAAGTTGAACAAAAATACTTCCACGCAATGCAATTGTTTTGAATTACCGGTACTGAATTATACAATACTTAAATCTACTAAGACCAAAATACTGGAATATGTATTGTAATAAAGCCTACGTAGCCAACAGATAAGTACACATGAAAGTGGTCTATGGGCTCTCAATATAAAATATTTACTTCAAGACTGAATTATTCAAATAAATTACCTAAGTATGCCTGAGATTTCAGTTTAGATAAAGTAGTGGCGCTCGTTTTCAACAACGCCCGAGTATGGATAACTTTGCTATGAAAATCATTAGGCACGAATAATATTTTTATGTATGGGTGTTGTGGTGGGAATAAATTTATCCATTATCTCGATTAAGAAGAACCAAACATAACGGGATGGAATTTAACATAAGAACACAAGGACAGTCTGTGTGTATTGTTTTCCCAAGTGGAAATTGATGTGTGGCAAGAAGGGTCTTGCAAAGAGTGAGACAAGAATTACGCTAGCTATTTCACGAGTGATTTTCCGGGGGTTTGAGGGATGACGAATAGCTATTCTTGCTGATTATTTCTTCTCGGGGGGTTCTTTTAGTTTAGTGTCATAGGTCGAGGTCTCTGTCTTGGCTGGTGTCATGTAGGTTTTTTTTTTTTTTTTTTTCCCTATGTCGACGAGGGAGACAAAAGGCAGAACTGCCTGAAACGAGTGCCTCCCCCAGTTGAAAGAGTGACAAGGCCAAAATCAAGGAACGTTCGAGCCAAAATGCCTGGACACATGGAGTTTGAAAACATTTAAGTCATAGGATAAGGGGAAGATGGATTCAGGGAGAGAGTTCAAGAGCTCAGCTGTTGAATAGAAGAAGGTTTGAGAGTATCGTTTCACTCTTGGATTGGAGAGTTGCACAGAGTAGGGATGGGATTGTGTTGCAAGATGGGTGCTACATACTCTAAGTAGAGGAGATGGTATACACTGAGAGAGCTCGGAGGAACATTGATTATTGTAATAGCGGTGGAATAGCGAAAGAGATGCAACACTGCAGTGAAGAAAGAGAGATTGCAAAGAGTCAGTGAGTGGACGTGAGTTAATGAGACGAAAGGCTTTCTTTTCTACTTTGTCGAGAAGTGTTGTGTGAGAGGATCCTCCCCACACATGCGAACAATACTCAATACATGGATGCACTGTGCCCCTGTACAGAGCAAGAAGCTGTGCAGAGGTAAAGAACCCATTGAGGCGGTTGAGCACACCCAGCTTCTGGGAAGCTGTGTTAGTAAGGATGGTAATATGGTCTTTCCAAGTGAGATCAGGAGAGAAAGAGATTCCTAGAATACTGAGAGAAAATGAAGGATTGATTTGTGTATTGTTGAAATATAAGGGATAGACCTGTGGGAGTTTTTTAGAGGTAGATAAATGGAGAAATTGGATTTTGGAAGCATTAAAAGTAACAAGATTTTCTCTGCCCCAATTGGAAAAGGTTGATAGGTCAGAATTTAAGTGTTTTATGGCATCTTCGCGTGATTTTTTGAGTGCTTGCTTGTTAGGGGGTTCTGGAAAACTAGTTGAATAGTGTAAGGTAGAGTCATCTGCATATGAATGGATAGGACTGGAGGTACAGTTGAGAAGATCATTAATGAATATTTGAAAGAGAATTGGAGATAGGACAGAACCCTGAGGAACACCGGAGTTGATAGGTTGAGGAGGTGAACGATGGACGTCCACAACCGCAGCTATGGAATGGCCAGAAAGTAAATTAGAGATAAAGGCACAGATAGAGGGATAGAAAAGGAGGGTAGTTTAGAAATTAAAGATTTGTGCCAGACTCTATCAAAGGCCTTCGATATGTCTAGCGCAATAGAAAAGATCTCACCGAAGTCCCGGAAGGAGGATGAACAAGAGTTATTAAGAAATGAAAGAATATCCCCAGTAGAGCAACCCTTAACCCTTGTCTAGCAGGGGGTTTTGGGCTTATTTGGGCATATTCAGGCCCTCCTGAATGATAAATCAAGTATCTGCATGAACAGAAATGTATTCAGCAAAAAACTAGGCGCTAAAAGCTTCAAAATGAGACCAGAACGAGCTACGTAGCACTCGTGGTTCTCATACAGTGATACCAGTAACATGGGAGTTTAGCGTATAGCGGCATATTTTTCCCAGCTATGCTCACTACTGGCTACACTGCCGGCCTCTCAAGAACACAGGGAACATGAGTTAATGGGCGGCAGTAAGCCCTGGGAGTCGGCTGTCTGGCCCGCTGCGCTCCCGGCCATTTGCACTCGATTTTAACCCTTTAAAAGCCTTAATAATGCTCCTAACTTGCTGCAAATTGGAGGCGGATTTAAGTCCGCCGCCGCTCTTAAGGGGTTAAGGAATCCATACTGGCGATTATGAGGAGATAAATGCTTAAGAAATTTGTAATTAAGAATAGTTTCAAAAACTTTGGAGATGCAAGATATGAGAGCAATTGGACGATAGATGGAGGGTTGAGAGTGGTCACCCTTCTTTGGGATAGGTTGAATGAGAGCAAACTTCCAGCAAGAAGGGAAGACGTTAGAGGAGAGACAGAGACGAAAGAGTTTGCCTAGGCAGGGAGTCAGCACGGAAGCACAGTTTTTTAGTATAACAGGAGGAACACCGTCCAGACCCGCCTTCTTAGTAATAAGCCCAGAGAGGGTAGAAAGTACATCTTTAGAAGAAATTCGAATATTAGGCATGAGTAAGGAATGGAGAGGAAGGAATAGCACCGGAATCATCCAAGGTGGAGTTTCTAGCGAAAGTTTGGGCGAAGAGTTCAGCTTTGTCAGAGGAAGAAGTGACGCTGGTGCCGTCAGAGTGGAAAAGGGGAGGGAAAGACGAGGAAGAAAAATTGGAGAGATTTTTGGCTAGATGCCAGAAAGCTTGGGAAGAGCTAGAGTTGGATAGTTCAGTGCATTTATTATTGATGAAAGAGTGTTTGGCGAGTCAAAGAACAGATTTAGCTTGATTCCGGGCAGAAACATAGGAAGTATGAGATTCTTGAGTTTGAAGGCGACGGTACCGTTTGAATGCTTCCTCCTTGTTGCAGACAGCAGTAGAACAAGCGTGAGTAAACCAAGATTTTTTAGCATTAGCAGGAGAGAAAGAAAATGGAATGTATGCTTCCATGCCCGAGAGGATTACCTCGGTAATGCACTCAGCACTCTCCGAGGGTTACCGACCACGGAAGCAAAAGCCATTTCATGGGAAATCAAAGAAGTACTGCAAAGTGCGACAAGCGCCGCCGACTGGGAGGATCGGGTGACAGAGATAGGACAGGTGACAGAGATAAGTTTATGGTCGGAGACTATCACCTGGTTCTTTCAAGGAGAACTAAGGTTGCTATCCCATTGTACGTCCGTGGTAGTACAGTGGGTTAACGCACGAGTCTGGTAAAAACCTACTGAGGTCCCTGACCAGGGTTCGAAACCGTGCCAGTCTGGTAAAACCTACTGAGGTCCCTAACCAAGGTTCGAACCTGCGCCAGGCACTCTCACTGGGCAAGGGGATTTTCGGGAGGGTTAAATTCCCTTCACACCCAGCATTTAAATTACTATTATTATTATTTTTTTTTTTTTTGGGGGGGGGGGGATTTCCATTCTGTTTCACAACAGAACAGAGTCCTAACTTAGCTTTACATAAACTAACCGAAGCTACCATTATTGGTTGATTTGGTAACTGCTGAGAGCTACTGGTTGAAAGGTTTGTTGGTTAAGTTGTCCAGTCATCCTCTCCATTTTGTTGTGAATTGAAGGTACCTTTATCTGTACAATATATAAACATCACACTATAAGGCGATGTGGATCTGAAGTTGATATCAGTTACTGCTTTTAATACTACCACATGAATCCTGGAGGTGGTAAGGTGGTGCTGGATCAGTTGGGAATGCAATTCTGTACGGTACCGCACTTTTCATTGTATTTCGCACAAGTCGTATTTGCGGTGGAAATTATGCACCAGGGTCCAGGGATGGGTCAATTTAAACCTATTATTGCACTCCTTGGCTTAAAGATGGTTTCTTGTTATAGGTCCCTTTCAGATACATCGACTTTCCCGTAAATAACCAGGAGTGTTTTTGCATGCTCTTACATGCATCAACCATGACTAAATACTGTATACGGCCGCCAGGATCACCATGGCGCCTTTTTCATTTCAACATGGCGTCCCAAGGTTATGAAGATAATCCAGTTGTGCCGTGTCTTTCACGACAAAAGCCATCCACACAATGGCGCGCTCTCTGAAATGTGTGGCACCGTACTGTATACGGCGGCCGGTGGAAAGTCGATGGCTCTGAAAGGGGCTAAAGATATTGACCAGTCTAGGAAAACGTTTATGGCTGGCATTGTGCTAAAATTGACAATTAGCAAAGAATTTGTTTTAATAAACCATCTGTAGGTATTTATCTCTCTGTTTTTGGTTCCTTTAGTATGCCATGAAGACCCGTACGACCCCTCACCTCCGATGAAGTCTACCTGGAACAAGGTTACCAGGATCCTAGGAACACAGGTAATGTTAACCCTTTCATAACTCACAGAAAGGAGAGGGCAGATAAAGAAAAATTTACCCTAACTAAAATGAGAAGAGGGAATAATAAAAAGGGGAGGGCAGATAAAATAAATGTACACGAATTATAAAGGGAAGAGGGAAATATGCAACATAAAAGTAAGTCTATGGAAAGAAACCCTAATAATGAAACAGGCTATTAAAACGTAATTAGGCTATGTATTATAATATACGTGGATGTTTGTGATAGTGTGTATGTTAAGCATACATGTATATTATCTTACCTTTATGTTTGTATATATATTTATCTATACATGTGTATAAGTGCGTATATTTGTACATGTCTACATGTGTGTGTGTGCGTGCATGTATACGTACGTATGTGGCTATATGTAAAATATGACTATGTGTATGTATGTATTTATATTAAGCCATAGACTACAGTAGATCTGGATTGGACACGAAAATGGAACTTTGCAGTAAGGGACCCAAAATCGGAGAATGTATCCCCAAGTTCGAATCTCTTAAACGCGAAAATATCACATTTTCGCGGTTTCGAGGTTCGAACTTGGGGGTTCGTTCTCCGATTTTGGGTCCCTTACTGCAAAGTTCCATTTTCGTGTCCAGTCCAGATCTACTGTAGTCTATGATTAAGCATATGTGCATGGGTGTTTATATGTATGCATATGTGTATGTCTGTGTTAATAGTTTTTGTCCCTTCTAGTAGTAACCTACATTAATATGTACTGTATGTCATTTTATTGATGTAATATATACAAAAGATATTCATGTAATTATAAAAAAATATCCATAAGCTAAACTGTAGTAGACAACGAAATACTGGAATGGTGTTATTTATCAAATGGGCATTAACTGAGTAATACTCTCAATGAGGCTCGGCCAAAAAAAAAAATGTAACTAATGTAAGTTTTTTGTAATGTGCTTATGGATCAGGATCAGGAGGGGTGGACGTTAAGAACCCATGTGTCAAACGAATGTGACCAATGTGGAACCGAGCAAAACATTGAAGGGCCTCTAATGCACTCCAAGTCACTACAAATGAGAGCATCCAGCTCAGCAGTAAAGGAGGAGTGGGGATGATGAGCAGCTCAATAGGAATCTCCACCAGATATAGCAGCACACCCTACATGATCCTCAGTCTTTGAGCCATCAGTTACAATATAATGGGCAGCTGAGTGGTCCGATAAATGACAAAGCGCCATGGTGCATTGAAAGATAGGAGATTTTTAGGAAAGGCGGGAGAGGTGAAGACAGACGGAATTGGATAAATACACAATGGCAGTAAGAGGTCAGTAGGAGGGGAGAACGCAGGAAACCAAGACCATAAGAAACAAACAACCTACGTGCCAGAACAAGGAAAGAAGGTAAGAGGTGGCACGGAAAGTCATCCTGGTCATAGAATAAATCGCTATCAGGAGAGGGGATGGAGGCAAGGCAAACAGCTTTACACATGATGGTGGCGATGTAGGTTAAGAGGAAGGACCTGACTGTCGACAAGATTCTATATATGCAAGGACTTAAAGGCCTCAGAACCGAGGCAAATGCCAAGGTGATAAACATAATATGAAGTAGAGAGAATATAAGGAGACACTGCCATACACAGGGCATCCATAGTCTAGGACGGACAAAACAGTAATTCTATGAACGGTACACAAGGTGAATCGATCAGCACCCCAGCATGTGCTGGTGACCTTTCGTACCAAGTTCAGGCAACGGAGACAGCGGGCTATGAGATCAGATATGTGAGCTTTCCAATTAAGATAGGTATCAGTATCAAAGAAAAGACCAAAGAATTTCACAGTGAGACAAACAGAGATCAGTCTGCCCCACATGATCAACTGTATATCCTGTCTGTGGAAGAAGCGAGCATCATGACAAAGAACAATGGCCTTAGTCTTCTCACCGAAAAATTGGATGCCTGCAGAGGATGCCATCCAAGGCTCCCTTGAGATGACGTTGAATGTGACCGCGACTATTTAGCTTAGGAAGGATGAATGGAAGTAATTAAGGGGTAAATTAAAATAGTTTTTTTTTTTTTTTTTTTTACTCTCATAGGTCCTTCATAATCTAATGTTACCAGTATACTGTATATGAAAACATATTTCCTCGTACAAAACTCTGGGTTTATTCTGGCTATGAAATTTGATATGCCATTTGTTCTTCTCAATTTCCATTAATAAATCCCCAAATGTATTCTGCTCTTTAGCATTTACAATCACCTTGCATATCCTATCTATTGCCTGACGGCGTGATCCCCGAACGGGGTGGCCAACCTTGCATATCCAAGAATAAATAATATAAGTAATTCAAAAACAAAGATCTTTCCGTCCAAGTAACTACAGTTGTGATGTGTAATTTGTGTAGTCACAATCACTGATGTTGTCCAGAATTGAAGCGAATCTCTTAATTATTTTTCGTTATTTGGATTGTTTAATTATAATTAACGAATTCGAAGGTTCAAAATCAATCATTATTACTTATCCTACCTGTACATTTGGCAATTATTTACCTTTAATTGGTATACTTTCCTAGGTTATTCTTAAGTGCCCACTGTCCACAGTCTTCAGCACATCAACAGTAGCCTCAATCAGTGAACTTGGCCCTATTTCCGTCTTCAACCTAATCTCAAAGTCATTTTAACACCTCGCTTATGATATATATAATATATATATATATATATATATATATATATATATATATATATATATATATATATATATATATATATTTGGGAAGACGAAACCCCTCCAGACCACCTCAAAGCCGAAATCAACACAGCCCTCGAACAACTCCTTGAACAACACAGAAGATAAGCCGAAAACACAACCATAAAAAAGCTTGCCCGTCTTTATGGCGGAAATTTAAAACTTCCCAAACCTACTAAAGGATATATAAACCTTACTAACACCATTCTGACCCTGGACCAAGAAGACCTCCTGAACAAAGGCCTCAACTGCCACTACAGCTCCAAACCTGGCCCCCACCGGAAACGCCTAGAAACGGAAATCCTCCTGGACGATATATATATATATATATATATATATATATATATATATATATATATATATATATATATATAGAGAGAGAGAGAGAGAATTACTGTGCTTCCATGCTGAATCCCTGCCTAGGTTAACTCTTCCGTCACTGTATGTCCTCTTAATATCTTCCTTTCTTGCTGGAAGTTTGCTCTCAATCAACCTGAAGAAGGGTGGCTGTGTTCAACCCTACAATTATCATCCATTTGCTTTCATTTCTTGCATCTCTATTTTGTTTAGTTTATTCTTAACTCAATTTGATTTAAGTATGTGTCTTCCCGTAATCTTATTTCAGATCACCAGTATGGTTTCCTTTAATGGGCGCTCTACTGGTGATCTCCTTTCTTATCTTACTAATTCTTACTCCTTACTAGCTCTTACTCCTCCTTTCGGGAATTCGGTGAGACCTATTTTTTACTGCATTAGACATGCCGAAATTCTTCTATAGAGTCTGGCACAAATCACTAACGTCCAAACTACCATCCTTCAGCTTCTATCCCTCTATCTGTGTCTGTATCTCCAATTTTCCTTCTGGCCGTTACATAGCTTCAGTTGTCGTTTCTCAATATTCTTGATGTTTATTTTGTTTCTGATCATTCTTGGATAAACCATATCACTCTTGCTAATAACAGCTTCCCTGAAGTTAGGGTGCTCAGCCGTTTCCATGGGTGCTTTACCCAAGCACAGCTCCTTGCTTTGTACAGGGGCGCAGTGCGCACATGTATTTAGTATTGTTAACATGTGTGGGGAGGTTCGAACCATACCGCACTTCTCGAAAGGGGAAAGTCAAAAGCATTTGGTCTCACCAGCTCGCCTCCCCTAGATGGGTCACTAGACCTGTTGTTGCTTGATTTCCTTTCCTTTCCTTTGTACAAATTCCCAACAGTATAGCGCTACACGCCGCAATGTTGCATCTCTCTCACTCTACTACCGCTTTTACAATCATCAAGTGGTTTTTCGAGCTCAGTGTATACCTCCTCTCTTACGGAAAATGGGTGGAATCACCTCTCAACACACTCCCACCCCTATTATGTCCAACTCTAACCCGAAAGTGATTATATTCTCCCAGTATGTCTTCTACTTATCAAGTAAACTCTGGAATTCTCTCCATCAACCTATCTTTCCATCATAATATGACTTAAACTGATCCAAACTCTGTGTGTCCAGACATTTTGACTCTAGCTTAAAGTTTGGCTCTCCATCACTTTTTAAACTTTGTGGGACACTTACTACAGGCGCTTTGCCTTCTGTCTCCTTCATGCACATAGACATAATAAAATATACATATAGTGGTATAATATTTTATATATATATATATATACACCGTTACGTAAAGTGCACACACACTAATAGTACCCATTATTATGACCATTGATATATGTATATGTATCTTTCGTAGGTGACTCTGACGTGTTCGCCCCCCACAGTCTTCGGCACCGGCAACAACACCCTGAACCTGACTTGTGAACAAGACACCCTCAAGTGGACTCAGGTGGACCCGGCGCTTTTTAAATGTGGCACAGGTCGGTAATCAGGCTGGCAAACGACTTTTCATATCCAATCTCAAAAGTAATTCCCATGTGTTTAGTCATTTATCTTCAATACACAAAGTTAGGATTATGCTCCATAGTACCCAGTATGACCCTGAAAACGAAAAAAAAACAAAAAAAAAAAAAAAATATATATATATATAATATATATATATATATATATATATAGTAAATACATTAATAGACGTCAACCCGACTCGGCACATTAAACCATTAGTCACGCGAGTACTTTTTTCCAGCAATTTTTGCCCCAGTGAGATTGTGGTGCCATTTTATATTGTGATCTGGTTAACATCACACAGTTCTAGTTGGATTAGGAACGATCTATAAGAGACAAAAAGCTAAGGGGCAGGTAGTTGCTTTTTCTAGACCCCCTTCTCCCTCATGTTTAGCATATTAGTTTTGAGGGTTTAAGACGCTCTGTCCGTTAGTTTGGCAATTTTGAGACCTTTCGCCCCATTTCTTTGCCAATATTAAGACCTTTCGTGCCATTTAGGCGTCGATTTGTTCCTGGCGAGCGATAGCGAGTCTGTAATTTTAGAAGGAACCGGCCTTTGGATGGGGGTCTAGGGGGTGTTATTTTATGTTTGATGGAGGTCTAGCGAAGAAACTCGAATATAAATAAATAGATAAATATATAGACCAAAAAACAAGTACTGGACCCTTAAGGGAGATACTTCTTACTATATATATATTATTCCTACAAATCGTTCCTAAACTGCATAATATCGTCTAATGTTTGCCATAATAGTAGGATGTTTGCCTGAATAGAATGAAAGTGAGACCATTAAGATTATAAACTACTATAAGCCCTATAATATGTATATAATGTTACAGTGTCAGGTGAAGGTATTGAGGGATAAGCCTTTGCAACGGCACCTAGTATCTACATTCTACTTTTCAGTATGTCTGGAGCCTCCCCCGTCTCACCGTGCAGCCAACCACAGCACCACAGCCCCGTACTGGGAGGGGGAACAGCTGACATACTCCTGCCCCTACGGTATGGTCTCAACCACTGGGGGGTCATCATTCAACATCAACTGTACCAACAACACCTGGAGCCCCTTCCCTCAGGGGTTCACCTGTATTGATGGTAGGTATTGATGTGTTGGGGAGTAATGAAGTGTGTAATACCCAGTTTGTGGATTGTGTTCTTTTATTTCATACATTTTATTATAGTAAGCGTTGTATCCACATAGCGATTTTGCCTTTATATTGTCTTTGTCTAAGTTTTGGTTTGTTTAGTTTACTAGTTTTAAATTTTAATCTATTGACGGCAAATTTAATCTCTTGGTATCTGATTTATCGATACACTATCTGACTCGACGTCTTGTGGCTTACTATGATATTTTGTAAAATTTTGAATGAGTATTTTGCTTGTTTTTGCCATTTTTGAGCAATGTATTATTGGTTTGTCCCCTAGGCTAACAAAAACGCCTTCCCGGACTTCCTTCGAACTAAGAAAATCTCCACCGATAACCCTTCAAGCTATATGTCTATATTTTTCGATGGAAAAATATCCTGGCCGAAGGCTAATTATATTAACATTACAGGCTCGCTATCGATCTTCCAACACATGAATGGGTTGAAGCATCGTATTATTGCCAAACTAATGGAGTGAAAAGTCTGAAAATATCCAAATTAGTGGAGCAAAACAGGGGGAATTCAAACAGACACCCTCAGACCCAATAGAGTTAAGACACTGGATGATATAATATAATTTAGTCAGTGAACGCGAACGTCTTCGGTATGCTCAACCGTCTCTTTGCGGTCCTTCCCCCACAATGCGCCCATGTATGTTTATCTTTCCCGTTAAGCACTGTTCCCATTATTCCGACCCTTCTTCCATTTCGGTGTGTCAACAATGACGTCACTCTGATGTCTCTCCACCACTCTTTTGATATTACCCAAGAAATCTAAACTTCCTGTGCGCGAGAAAGACTAAATACAATATTGTCACACTCGTTCTTAACTCGCCCAGATGAGCTACTTGCATTTTAAATGACAAGTGCTTCATGTTCGTGTCACTGTTTGCTACACATTCAGGTTAGTTGCACATAGTAAGCAAGAGCCAAGAGGTAAAATATTGAAGAGAATTATAGTTAAGCAAAAGAGTGAAAACAATGACGGAAACAAAGTTAAATTAACAAGCATAAGCATAAAATGAGGCTATGTAATTAAAACGTAAATTTGTAGGTATAATATTCATAATCAGTCGTTATAACAAAATTCACAGATATCTAGTTACAGAGTACATACAATTCGTGCTTCACAAGATGAATAGTATCAATTGACTACTTGCGAGTTTCGTTCTATAAGGAAGTTGGAGCCGTAAACATTGATATACAATAGAAACACAATAATAATGTAGCTTTCTGATGGGTAAGATGCATGTTGAATTAGGTTATATGTATGTATAAATGTACTATGACCATATTTTAGCTGGTAACTCTGCTATATTTTTTTTCTTCTATATTCCAACTACTCCCTCCCGGGCATAGGCTGATAGCCTTTACACTCTACCGATGAACACGGTGAGGCCCGTGAGGTCTTGTTCCAGTCTAGGGAGTGAGACATGCGAAGCCTCACGGCTCGAAGCAACTCCATATCTGAAGCTGCTCCGCCTCTGTGCTTCACAGTCTCATCCCCCAGGCTCGGACCCTCACTCTCAGAACGCCACCTATTGAGCAATTAACTCACTAGGCATTGCCCCCCTGTAGCATATTTTTGAATATGGGAATATTCATACAATGCTATTTAATCAGGGAACAATGAGGGTATTTATTTGGCATTTCGGTGTGCTGTGGTAATGCACTGAACTAGGTACAGCACAAATTCCATCCCAATAATATCTTCCCATTGACATATTGGGATTCGAACCCGGGTCCATTGGATTACCAGTCCAGTGGCAAGACCACTCTGCCACACCTCCCCTTGATATATTGATGAATACTGCTCCAAGTTCCTTATAGAACGAAACTTGCAAGTGGTCAATTGGGAAGATTGTAGACACCAATCGAGCAGGGCAATACCCAGGGGACGTCACATAGACGGTGACCGGTCAACTCAACCAGTAGACCATTTCAACCAGTAGCTCTCAACCAGTACCAAATCAACCAATACGGTTAGGTTAGGTTAGGTTAGGTTAGGTTAGGTTAGTACTATATTTTGGCACTGGTTTGGTTGGTCTGGGTTAATTTGGCACTGGTTAAGAGCTACTGGTTGAGTTGACATGGACCCCACATAGACACATGATAAGGAGTTGCTGGAACTCCTGTTGCACTTGCCTGTCTTACCCCACCGTTCCTGTTGTGCCTCACCTACACAGAGAATAATCCAGCTAACTCTCACAAACACCTCCTCCTCCTATTCATTTCACTACACTTTACAAGCACACCACACTTCTTTCCCACACACCTAAATTACCTTTAATGTACCTAGAATTTGGCTCTATCACTCTTTCAACCATGAGGGGAACTGCCTGGAGACACAGAGTTTGAAGCAATTTAAGTCATAGGAAGAGGGAAAACCTGATTCTGGGAGAGAGTTCCAGAGCTCAGCTATTGAGTAGAAGAAAGTTTGAGAGTAACGTTCACTCTCGGGTTGGAGAGTTGCACAGAGTAGGGGTGGAATTGAGTTGCAAGATGGGTACCACGTGCTCTACGTAAAGGAGGTGGTATACACTGGGAAAGCTCTGAGGAACACTGATTATTATAGTAGCGATAGAATAGCGAGAGATGCAACATTGCGGCGGAGAGAGGGAGATTGCAGTGAGTTGGTGAGTGGACGGGAGTTAATGATACGAAAGGCCTTCCTTTCAACTTTGTCTAGGAGAGCGGTGTGAGAGGAACCTCCCCACACATGTGAACAATACTCAATACAAGGACGCACTATGCCCCTGTACAGAGCAAGAAGCTGTGCAGGGGAAAAGAACCCCCTAAGGCGGTTGAGCACACCCAGCTTCTGGGAGGCTGCCTTAGCAAGACTGGTAATATGGTCCTTCCAACTGAGAACAGAAGAAAAAGAGACACCAAGAATATGGTTATAAGGTGTGTTCTGTTGATTGTGACAAAACAGGTAATGGAATACCGGTATTTTATTGGCACTATAAATACGGTTTACTGTATTCCGTTGTCCGGCAAAAGATGAATCTCGATCTCGATTTGCGCATATCACACATAGAATCCAAGTCAACATTTGCGGAGGCGGCTCTGAGGCCGGAAAGAGCATGGCAGAAGTTGAACTCGGAACCCCAAGAACCCTCCGATCACACCTAGCGGAGCCTTGGTGGGAAAGAGGTGATATTGTCTAGCACGTGACATTGGTTTTAAGGGGGGTGACCTGTTTTTGTTCTGTCCTTTTCTATCTTTCTCTGGCTTGTATCCATTTGGCCGCATTTAGCCTACTGTTTTAAGATGTTTATCCCCATCCAGGTGTCAATTTTATACTGGTGAGCGGTAGCGAGCCAGCATATTTTTTATTTTTGTTTGACAGCAGGCTAAATTTGTAAATTTTTCGATAGAAAAATGTCTCCGGCGAAGCCGGATTTCTTCATATAATGCTGGCTCGCTATCGCTCGCCAGGAAGAAATCGACACCTAGATGGGGATAAACGTCTTAAAATAGTTGGCTGAATGGGGCCGAATGGATAAAAGCCAGAGAAAGAGAGAAAAGGACAGAAATAACAAAAAGCAGGTCACCCCCCTTAATGGAGCCCAAATCGGAGAAATGGGAACCGCGCTAAGCCGGGGTCTGAAGTCAAAACAGCCACTCTCCGCAAAAAAGTCATACCTAGAATGGCCACTCTCAGAAAAAGTCATACCTAGAATGGCCACTCTCAGAAAAAGTCATACCTAGAATGGCCACTCTCAGAAAAAGTCATACCTAGAATGGCCACTCTCAGAAAGTCATACCTAGAATGGCCACTCTCAGAAAAAGTCATACCTAGAATGGCCACTCTCAGAAAAAGTCATAACTAGGAAAGGCAACATTTTCGTAGCATAACCTAAACTTTACCCAATTTAACCTAACTAACCTAATCTAGCCTGACCTGACCTAACCTATCCCAAGGAAACTTACTCTAGGGTACCTGTATGAGAAGGTAGTGTTGAATCTACCTATGGACGCCATATTGTTTCTAACTCATCATTTACCCCACAGCACACCATTATTTGTACACCTAATTTTTCAGCTTATATACCTGATATTATTCTAAGTCTACCTCTGTTATTTTGCTATCCATCAAACTATATCTATCAGGCTACATACAGTAGGTCCCCGGGCACCTTATTGTTTCTGACTCCCAGGACCCCCTATGTCATTTAAGGGAGCCCACCTCGCTTGTGTTTTCTCTTTCTCTCCCGCTCTCTTTGACTTGTATCCATTCGGCCCCATTCAGCCTACTGATTTAAGACGTTTACCCCCATCCAGGTGTCAATATTTTCCTGGCGAGCGGTAGCGAGCTATCATATACATATTTTTGTTTTAACAGCAAGCTAAATTTGTACATTTTTCGATAGAAATATGTCTCCGGCGAAGCCGGTTTTCTCCATACAATGCTGGCTCGATATCGCTCGCCAGGAAGAAATTGACACCTGGATGGGGATAAACGTCTTAAAACAGTTGGCTGAATGGGGTCGAATGTATACAAGCCAGGGAAAGACAGAAAAGGAGAGAAAGATAAAAAAGCCGGTGACCCCCCTTAACCTAACAAGTGCGCATGGGGGTAATTGGAAACGTCCCCCTGTGCTGACGTATTTGAGGTGTTTCCGTCACTAAAATATTCATTGTACCATTAATAGCAGTAATACTTATCCATATGTGCCTATTATGGGTTGATTATAAAGGTATTAACCTGAAACAACAATAAAACAAGTGAAAACAGCGTTTGGATGGTCAAAAGCGGAGATATATCCCGCGAGTTGTATAATGTATGGGTGAGGCAAGCTGCTTTCCCGCCAATTTCCCCCAAGGCCACTGAGACACAGTCGATCGATACTCTCTCTCTCTCTCTTGCATTCGCTTGCTATCAGTGATGACCACACCCTCCAACCGGATTTCTAATGTTAGCACGAAAATATACCTCAGAATAAGGGAATAACAGGGAAAATAGGTGATAACTGAAGGAGAGGAGGAAAGTGGGGAAGGAGGGGAGGTAGAGGACTGAGATTTTGCATGGCCCAGGGGCCAAAAAAAAAAAATACAAAAAAAAAATCGATGTCAAATTTTTTTTTTTTTTCACTCACTCTTAACCCTTAAAAAGCGGCCCACCACTTAAGTCGAGTTAAATAAAGCTGGACTATGTGGCGGCGCTCGACATAACTCGAGTGGCAATTTCAGCACGTAATGTGGCTGAGAGAGAGAGACAAGTGGTGGCAGGAGACTAGCGAGCGTATGACTGCTCCAGACCACCGCGGCGAACCTACTGACACAAATCTCAGCTCCCTCCTCCCTCTCTCACTCGCTACATACTCAATTATGTACCGAAAGTACCGAATTACCTGCTTTTTGCACTCGCGTTGCACGGTTATTGCAAGAAAACTATCCATCATACAAGGATCGTTATGGTGTCATTCGAAAGCTCTGTTTATGCCCTTTCAGGGATAGGTACTTGTTTTACGTTCTGGGTCTTATTTAGGCATGAAAATGATCACGTAAACAGCCCTATTTTGGCTAAAAACACCCCGCTGGGCGGTACACATAAATAAACCGCATAGGCCGCTCGTAAGGTGTTAAGAGTCTCCCTGCAGTTCCCGGGTTAATATTAACATTAATAACGATAAGGACAATTAGAAAAAAATAAGAGTCGCAGTTTATCGGAGGGCGGACTATAGCAAACTTGGAGAGTGTCTTGTTAATACTGATTGGAGTGAAATGTCTTAAACTCATCATGTAAATCGATCACGGGAAAATAATATTCTCCAACAAACTAAATATAGCCATAAAAGTATATACGTCCCTTTACGTAACAGGCCTCCAGTGGGAAACAGTAAACCAAAGTGGTGGGGAGACAGACCATTTTTCTGGACCCCTTTCTCCCTAATGTTTAGCCCTACTAGTTTTGAGATTATAAGACATTCGGCCCATTAGTTTGACGATTTTAACACCTTTCGTCCTATTTCGTTGTCAATTTTAACACCTAACGAGCGGCCTAGGCGGTAATTTATATGTACCGCCCAGCGGGGTGTTTTTACCCTAAATAGGGTTGTTTACGTGATCATTTTCATGCCTAAATAAGACCCAGAGCGTAAAACAAGTATCTATCCCTGAAAGGGCATAAACAGAGCTTTCCAATGACACCCCAACCATCCTTGTACGACCGTTAGTTTTCTTGCAACGATCACGCAACACGAGTGCAAAAACCATGTAATTAGGTACTTTCCCTACATAATTCCCTGTGTAGCGAGTGTGAGGGGGGAAGGGAGCGTGTTTTCACTTCAGTTGGCCCACCGCGGTGGTGTGCGTCGGTCATAGCCTTACTACGCTCCTCACACCGCTCAGCTCTCTCTCTCTGCAACATTACGTGCTGAAAATGGCACACGACATAAGTTGTGAACCGCCACTTAGTCCAAATTTCTTTCACACGACATAAGTTGTGCGCCGCCAATAAAGGGTTAAGACCTTTCGTGCCATTTAGGTGTCGATTATTTCCTGGCGAGCGATAGCGAGCTTGCAATTTTAAGAAGAACCGGCCTTTGGCCGGGAAATTTTTCTACCGAAAAATGTAGAAAATTATCGAGAAGGGGGGTCTAGGGGGTGTTTTTCTAAGCTTGATGGAGGTCTAGGGAGGAAACTAAAAAAATAAATGAATTAATAGACCAAACAAACGGCCAGTCTCCCCTTAAGAACATACCAAAAATGTAGAGCAACACAGAATAATAATAAGTTAGAACATGACAGACTGAGGCGAGCAATACAAAATGTCTTCAAACCAAGTAAGAAATATCTAAACTTCATATTGCCAACACCAGCAAATTACATCCGAGTGCATTTTATAGCTATATAAGAAGAACAAACAGTAACTATGACAATAGGTCCTATTACTGGTGGCAATGGTGAAAATATTTATAATGACGTAGAAATTGACCACTTGCTAGTTTCGTTCTATAAGGAAGTTGGAGCCATGAACATCGATCGATTAAACAGAAATTCAAAACTAGTGTACGTTTCTGATGGATAAATGATATGTTGAATTGGGTTTTATGTATTCATATATGTACTACGATCGTATTTTAGTTGTAAATTATGTTAAATATCGTTGTCTACAGCTCCAACTTCCTTACAGAATGAAACTCGCAAGTGGTCAATTGCGAACATCCTTAATAATTGTTTCGGCTGTTTTTATAACAGAGGACATTTCCGGTAACCAACCAACCCCTAAGAGGCAAACAAATGACACTGACCTTAGTAACTATACGATTCAGGAAAGCGATATTCTTCTAGCTATCAACAACATGAAAATTATTGAAACCCCAATCCTTGACAAAATATCCCCAATAATTCTAAAAGCATTAAACGAGATATTCAAACCTGTCTCCACTCTATTCAACAAATCCCTAAGTATTAGAAAAGTTCCCGTCGAATGGAAATTAGTCAATGTGTTGCCCAAATTATGTCATCTCCAGGAAATTATCGACCAATTAGCTTGACTTCTGTAGTTTGCAACAATTATAAGAGACAAAACCGTAAAATATTATGAGGAAAATAAAATCATACAAGATTCGCAACACATATTTAGAAACAGACGTTTATGTCCAACAAAATTACTTAATTTCTTCAACGAAGTTTATAAACATATGACGAGGATAGAACAGTCGTTATAGTTGATCTTGACACTCAGAAAGCTCTTGATATTGTGCCCCATACGCGAATTAATTTACAAAGTAAAAACCCATGGTATAACAGGAAATGCAAAAAAATAAAAAAAATGGCTCTCTGGTCACAGAGAGTTGAAATTAATGGAAAAGAATCAGATGGTGTATTGTAATCATTGGTGTTACCAGGGCTCAGTGTGAAACCTATCCTGTTCATAATATACATAAATGACATTGACTAAGGGATAAAATTAAAAATATCGAAGTTTGCAGATTACAAAAAAAATACTAATAAATTTACCTTAACAGTACATTGGCAACAATATCAGTATTACAGTGACTCAGAAACTTTAGATAACTGACCAGAAAAATGGCAAATGAAGTTCAGCATTGACAAATGCAAAGTATTATACAACGCTAGTAACAACGTTCATAAAGACTACTCAATGAATAACTATCAACATTCAAATGCAGATAAAGAAAAGGATCTGAGTTATATCTAGCGACCTAAAGCCGAATAAACAGTGCACAGTAAACATTGCAAATATGTTGATGGGATTAATTGACAGAACGTTTGAATTTAACCCTTTCTGTATCGGTGCAATCCTCTTAATTTGATTGTGGCTACTGTTAGACGAATGTATTCAGTTAAAAAACAACAATTAACAGGTTTCGAACCATCTCACTTAACCCTTCCTAATACCACAGATCCTTCTTAAACTACATAAAATCGTCGAAACATAGTTAGAATAAAGATAAAAAGACGACGCTGGTACAGAAGGGGATAAATCAGAAACATTCATACTTGCTCAATTCTGAATAAAAAGTAGTTACTCTATAAAACTCACTTGTGCGTCCCCATCTTGAATATTGTGTGAAGTACTGGCCACCATACTACTATTGTACTTCTAGTAGAAATATTGAAGGTGTAACAGAAGATGGGAATTCAGTTAGAAATAAAGGTAAATCCGATACCAGTAAAATAAATTCATTGCGATTATATTATACAAACTGTAGGAGTTTATGTAACAAAATGGATGAACTTAGAGCACTTGTTAGCAACGAAAATATAGACATTATAGCACTGACTGAAACATGGATTAATACAGAATCAAGATTTGTTTTAGCAGAATTCCATATACCAGGATATAGTTTGTTTAAACGCGACCGAACAAGTAGGAGGGGCGGCGGAATAGCAGTGTTTGTCAGGAGTTCTTTAAAAAGCTGTATTAAATCAGGTACTAGACTAAATATTGATAACGAAAGTGTTTGGGTAGAGGTTAGCTAAGGTAGTGAGACCATAATTATTGGAGTTCTTTATAGACCACCAAATATGAGTAGAAACGAAGGTACAGCTTTATGGCAGGAAGTGAAAATAGCATCAAGGTTTAGCAATGTGTGTATAATGGGGGATTTCAATTTTCCGAATATTGATTGGCAGCATCAAATCGGCGACTCAGATTCAAAAGAGTTTATTGAGGCGGTACAGGATAGTTTTTTATTTCAATTCATAGACTCGCCTACTAGAGGTAATAATATCCTCGATTTAGTTCTCAGTAATAATGAACAAATGATAAATAATGTAGAGATAGGAGACCAACTAGGAAATAGTGATCATAAATAAATTTATTTTAACATACAATGGACAGGAAAGGCTAAAGAGAATACGACACTTAACCCAGATTTCAGAAAAGCCAATTATGGTGGATTAAGAGTGCCATAAGAGTCGATCCTATGGTTAAACTATTAAGTGGACCCAGATGCGCTAATGAACATACTCTCTCTCAGATACCTGTCTTAACTCAGGATAATATGACAGCTAAATACAGTATAATAATTTTATTTCTTCACTCCACAATGCGCAAAATAAATATATCCCCAAAAGAAAATTTAGATCAACACAGAACCAACCCAAATGGATGAATAATAGACTATTAGACCTTCTAGGAAAAAAGAGAGGAATATATAGAAAAATTAAGAAAGGCGAAATTCACCTACTTGCTTACTATCAGAATCTATCAAGAGAGGTTAAAAAAGGTATAAGGACAGACAAAAGATATTATGAAACCAGGATAGCCAATGACTCAAAAAAATAACCCTAAGGCTTTTTACCAGCTATATAAATCTAAAGTTAGAGATAAAATAGGCCCCCTTAAAACTTCGATAGGAGAAATGACAGAAAATGATTTAGAAATGTGCAGTACATTAAATAGTCAGTTTCTATCCGTTTTCACTAATGAAAATTTGGCACAGATTCCAGAAGTCCGTAAGGTATATAGCGATAGTATAGAAAATAGGTTAAGTACGGTTACTATAAGTAGAAATGATGTGCTTAAGGAAATTGACAGACTGAAACCTCAGAAATCGCCTGGTCCCGATGAGGTATATGCTAGAGTATTAAAAGAATGCAGAGATGAGTTAAGTTACCCATTAACATTTCTGTTTAACAATTCATTAGAAACAGGTATAGTTCCAGAAGCTTGGAAGCTTGCAAATGTAGTTCCGATTTTCAAAAAAGGTGATAAATCAATAGCATCCAATTACCGTCCCATTAGTCTCACTTCAATCATAGGAAAGCTACTAGAGTCAATTATTGCTAGGAAAATGAGAAACCACTTAGAAACATTTAACTTAATCAATTCTTCTCAGCATGGATTCACTCAGGGACGTTCTTGCAATACTAATTTGCTTAGTTTTTTCTCAGAGGTATATGAAGCACTAGATAATGACAAGTCATATGATATATATTTAGATTTCAGTAAAGCTTTCGACAGAGTCCCTCATGAGAGATTGATGAGAAAGGTTGAGGCACATGGAATAGGTGGGGCGTTGTTAGGATGGATTAGGTCATGGCTAATTGGTAGGAAGCAGAGAGTCAGCATAAATGGTACTAAGTCAGAATGGGGATCAGTCAAGAGTGGTGTCCCCCAGGGATCTGTATTAGGTCCTCTGTTGTTTATTATATACATAAATGACCTTGATTTAGGTATAACTAGTAGGATAAGTAAATTTGCAGACGATACCAAAATGGAGAGAAAAATTTATTCAGTTAGAGATATAGAGTGTCTGCAAAGGGATCTAGATACCTTACACGAATGGTCAGTAAAATGGCAGATGAAGTTTAACATTGACAAATGCAAGGTATTAAAGATAGGGAAGATGCATACAAATTTTAAATATAAACTAGCTAATATGGAATTATGAAACTCAGACTGTGAGAAAGATCTACTGTAGGTGTGTTTGTTAGCAATGATTTGAAGCCTAGAAAACAATGTATAAGCGTTCGTAACAAGGCAAACAGGATTCTCGGGTTCATATTTAATTGTGTGAGTAACAGAACTGCTGATGTTATCTTAAAACTTTACTTGGCATTAGTGAGACCCCATATGGATTATGCTGTTCAATTTTGGTGTCCTTATTACAGAATGGACATAGATCCATTGGAGAGAGTACAACGTAGAATGACAAAAATTATCCATAATATTAGAAATCTTCCGTATGAAGAAAGGTTGAAGAAATTAGGCTTACATTCGTTAGAGAGACGCAGAGTTAGAGGTGACATGATAGAGGTATTCAAGTGGGTTAGTGGAATTAATAAAGGGGACATGAAAAATGTACTAAAGCTCAGTGATAGCGAAAGAACTCGTACAAATGGTTTCAAATTAGATAAATTTCGTTTCAGAAAAGATATAGGCAAATATTGGTTTGGTAACAGAGTTGTAGATGGGTGGAATAGGCTACCAAGTGATATAGTGGGATCAAGAACGATAGGGAGCTTTAAGATATAATTAGATAGGCATATGGACGAGATGGGTTGGGTGTGAGGGGGATCTACCAGGTGTGGGCCAATCGGCGCTCAGCAGACCCCCGTAATCTTGTGTTAATCTCTGACCGTTTTAGTGGGGTCAGTACTCAAGGTATTAGTGAGATGGGTCTATAATTGGGCCTTGTAATTGGGGTTGGGTGTGACAGGGATCTGCCTTGTATGGGCCGATCGGCCTTTTGCAGACTCCCATTTTCTTATGTTCTTATGTTCTTAAGACATTAATACACTGGAAAAAGTGTAGCAGTCACAAAGATGATTGTGGTAAACTATCAATGGAAGGTAAATATTACTAAGCTATAATGAATCAAATAAATAAATCTAAATGAAAACTACTCCATATCTAAATTGAATTCAATCTGAAATAAGCTAATTTATATCCAAAGGTCTCACATAATAAATTTATATATAGGATAAGGTTATAAGGGTTAATATTAGCCAGGAATTAACTCACCAATAGTTCCACTTGGCAATGAGGCAAGGGAGAACGTTTTACCCAATATGGCGGTGGACAATGGGGAACGAGACTTCGTTCCCGAGACACGAGTCAAGTTAAAGAAAGAATAAATGATTACATGGGAATGGACATGAATATTATGCTTATGAGTCAGAGAAAAAAAAAATCAACTTTTGACATCGAAAAAAAAAAAAAAAAAAATATATTTTTTTTTTTTCTTTTGGCCCCTGGGCCATGCAAAATCTCAGTCCTCTACCTCCCCTCCTTCCCCACTTTCCTCCTCTCCTTCAGTTATCACCTATTTTCCCTGTTATTCCCTTATTCTGAGGTATATTTTCGTGCTAACATTAGAAATCCGATTGGAGGGTGTGGTCATCACTGATAGCAAGCGAGTGCAAGAGAGAGAGAGAGAGTATCGATCGACTGTGTCTCAGTGGCCTTGGGGGAAATTGGCGGGAAAGCAGATTGCCTCACCCATACATTATACAACTCGCGGGCTATATCTCCGATTTTGACCATCCAAATGCTGTTTTCACTCGTTTTATTGTTGTTTCAGGTTAATACCTTTATAATCAACCCATAATAGGCGCATATGGATAAGTATTAATGCTATTAATGGCACAATGAATATTTTAGTGACGGAAACACCTCAAATACGTCAGCACAGGGGGACGTTTCCAATTACCCCCATGTGCACTTCAGAGGTTAACTGGTTGGTGTTCGTGAAGGCTCTGGTGTTCCTCGAAGACACACCTTGCTGCCTTGGCAAAACGCCAGGAGCCCAAATTATCGTACCGCATCTAGGTTGCTCTATACGATAAATTATATTAATATAAACGATAAATTCATATATACTACATAAGACCATGGCAATATTGCTTAATAGCATATTAGGCCTTTTATAACTTAACTTATTTACAATCTTATAATATACGATCTACTCGTCCTACGTCGTGCTGTAGGAGCGATCGTGACGTCACAGAGACATACGAGATCACGAAAGAGTCATATTCTATCGTATTTATACGATACACTCCCCCCACAAAAAAAGACCTGAACCCCACCTTAAACCTAAAGTTGCCCAGAGGCTATCTTCTGACGCCACAAGTCAACGGCGCCAGCAGCAGCGCGTCTGGGACGCGTCCTGGTCCGAGAATGATCACCATCAGTAAGAGGTGAGTCGTTCCTTTGAGAATCCTCGGACCCAGCAATAACAGGTGGAGCATCAGATTGCAATGCGGAATCGAGCTCCAAAGCGTACAAACGTGCAATAGGACGAACAGTAGTTCCAGTGGCTGTCTTCAATAGCGCCACCCGCTCTACAGAGTCTGCCCCCTTGTATACCTCCAACACGCGGCCCAATTTCCAGTATAAACGAGGACTATCTTCTTTAATTAAAACAACTTCGCCAACTGTAGGTGCTGTAGGTCTACCAGAGGGAGTAACACTCCTTTCCCTCAATGCTAGCAGATATTCACTAATCCACCGTTTCCTAAAATCCTCGATTATCCTGGATATATACTGGTATCTCTTAGACACCGCTACCTCAGAGTACAACGAGGGATCCTCTAACTCTACTATGGATTGGAAATCAGATGGAAACGCAGTCAATGGTTTCCCATATAGCAAGTGAGCTGGCGTTAATGGTAGTGGTTCTTACAGGTCGGTGTACACATATGTAAGCGGGCGATCATTTACGACTGCCTCTATCTCTGTGAGGACTGTCGTCAACTCACTCTTCTTTAATAGAGCACGTCCTACTACTGCTCTCAGTCCTGACTTTACTATACCAACACATCGTTCCCACATTCCACCAAACCAAGGTGCCTTAACTGGAATGAACCTCCATTCGCACTTCTTCTCTCCCAAAAAAGTGATGATAGTAGGATCACTACTCATATCCTTTAGATATTTTGATGCTTGGGCATAAGTGGGAGCATTGTCGCTAAGAATGAGTTGAGGGAATGAACGACGGGCACAAAACCGTCTAAACGCCAGCATAAATTCTTCGCTAGACATATTATCACATAGTTCTAGGTGTACCGCTCGAGACGTTGCACAGGTAAACAATAATATATAAACCTTCTCATGCTCCCTCGTCTTCAATGCCCCTGTGTAATCTAATCCTACCGCTTGGAAAGGTTCTACGTGCTTTACACGCCATTCAGGTAGAGGTGGAGCTGGTTCAGTTGCATATGGTTTACCTTTTAGTCTCTGGCATATTACACACTTTCTTACTACGCATCGAGCTACTTGTCGAACTCTGGGTATCCACCATGTGAGACGTAAATTTGATATAATATGACATACCCCGTAGTGTTTTACCTCCCTATGTGCACGTATGATCAATAGATCAGTAACGTGATGTCTTGTTGGCAGAAGTATAGGGCGGTTTGTGCCGTCTGGTACACCCGACCACTTCAGGCGACCATCACACCTGATGAGGCCATTGTCTAGGTGCAACCTTAGTTGACGCACTATATTAGGCATTAATGTCTTATTCGAGCTTTTCAAGGATTCTAATTCATTGGAAAAGGTTTCTACTTGAACCCATTTGATCAAAGTTACTTCAGCTGCTTTAAATTCACGAGCATCAATGTTGTGACCCCTGTTGCAGAGTTGGCCCGTTACTTTAAGCTTGAGATTGGATGCATATCGCAATACCCAAGCTACAACTCTGACTAGTTTATTATAGTCACCGAATCTTGCCCACTCTATGATTAGACCCGGTGGCTCATTTGGTTGGGCTGTAACTGCCACTGTTTCCAGTGGCAGAAGTCCCTCACCAACAGCATGCCAAATCGTCCATTCACTTTCATGGAGCAGCCACTTTGGACCATGCCACCACAATTCGGACTTCACTAACTGGCTAGCCGTTAGTTATGAGATCACTAGGGTTTTCTTTTGTATTTACATAATGATAAGCAACATCTGGCAAAAGGCCTCTAATCTCATCTACCCTATTTCGCACATAAACTGGCAGAGACTTCTTGCTATGTATCCAGTTGAGTGCGACCTCACTATCGCACCAAACGTTAACGATTTCAATATTTAATTCTCTCTCGTATGCTGCGCGTACATGTTGCACCAGACGTGCTAATAGCAGCATGGCAGTCAATTCCATTTTAGGGATAGTTATCTTTTTAACCGGGGCTACCTTGGCCCGTGCTGTAACTAAATGTGCCCCAAATGAAGTAACGACATATATGGCTACCCCTTATGCCGTGGCGCTAGCATCGCAAAACGTGTGTAACGTAACGTCACCGAACGCCGCCACTTTACGAGGTATAGGTTTAGTACATAGGATGGCATATTCATTCAACAACAATGTCCCTTGGTCATTCAGGTCCTCGGGCAAACTGTCATCCCATCCTATTTTACGTCTCCAAACTTCCTGCATTAGAATCCTAGCTCTTATGGTAACGGGTAATGCTAGACCCAAAGGATCAAAAAATTGCGCAACTTTGCTCAACAGACTTCTTTTGGTGTGCGCTCCTGTCTGCTGAGCAAAAGACCTTGTTTGAAAAGTTAGTATGTCATGTTTAAGTTGCCAGATCATCCCCAAATTTCTGGACTTTTCCTGGTTAAGAGATGCCGTACCGTCCACCTGTATTAAACTCTGAAGATCTTCACTATTAGTAACCCACTCGCGGAGAAATAGATGTGCATCCGCAAACAATCTGCGTGCTTGCCAGTATGCATATAACAAATCATCCTGACTATCGCTAGAACCCTGCAAATTGTCAATATATAATCCGCGAGATAGTTTACTTGTGTCCTCATGAGTGTCAGCTAGATGTTTTCTGATTGAGGCATTTAACAAAAACTGCGAGCACGTGGCCCCAAAGAGTACAACCCGAAAACGGTATATTATGATTGGACTTTCAGAGTCGCTAATGTCGCTGAACCAAAGAAAGCGGGTAACATATCTATCTTCCTCCTTTAGCTTGACCATCAAGAATGCTTTCTCGATGTCACTGGTATAGGCGTACTTTCCCAGCCTAAACCGCAATAGATGTTGGGACAGGTCCGACACCATGGACGGACCTGTCAACAGGCAGTCATTTAGACTGGGTTGTTGACCTTGGTGGGCAGAACAGTCATACACCACCCGTATTGGTGTGGTGACGCTGTCTTTCCTTACCCCATGATGGGCCAGATGGTGAACCCTACCCTTCTTAAACGGTTCCTTGACATCGACTCTCTCAATAAAGCCCCTATCTTCATAACTCCGAAATACATTGTCATACGCCTGGCGCGTGCTCGGTTCGTTAGACAATTTCCGCTGCAATGTGCGCAAGCGACCTACTGCCAAACCATAGTTGGTAGGCAGGCTTATCTCACTGTTCTTCCAGGGTAAACTAACTTTATATTGCTTGTCTGAGGCACAGTAGCACACAGACTCGTCAAACCTTTGTAGCGCAACTTCCGAGTCATAATCAGTCTCCATAGGATTAATGCCTATGTGATCCAATCTCCATAGTCGTTCCAGGTCGAACTCGGCAGCCATCTTAGGGTCACTAGGTTGGGAATCCTCCCTTCCCAACTCCTCTGCCGCGGTTACATTGACTCTATATATCGAGACCGTGTCGACCAGGACCTTTGACTGTGTAGTATGCACCTTTCCGCTCATGCAATATCCAAATTTAGTGGGGATTAAAATTACACCACACATCTTTTTAAATCCAGGGTATACTACTTCATAATAATGATCCACACCAAGTAGAACATGCACCTCACTCTGATTTCCCATGGGATCTGACAAGTTAACCCCCTTACTACGTAATGCGTGTTCCACCTTCTTCACTCCTACAGATACATATTCTGGTAGGGTGTCTACTACGATACAATTCATAAAGTATCGGTTTTTACGGTAGAAATATGAAATCTCCGCTATCTCGTAGTCTTGCTTATCAGTAACCCCTGTGAAGCCCTGTAATCGAAGAGTCTCAGCCCCAACGATTCGGTGCTTCAGTCCCACTAGTACGGACCTCTTTATAAAGGAACGTTGAGACCCTTGATCTAGAAGTACCCGACAAACTTTGTTACTGTCATTACCTTCCATGGGAATCTGTATTGTGGGCAATATAGTGGTGTCTTGCGTGCTACCTAATGCCACAGTTGTAGTACCCTCTGTTTTGATGTCTCTGACTTTATCTGCAGTAGGACACAACTTATCAAAGTGATGTCCTTTGCAGTGGCGACAGGGCCTTAAGTATGTAGCAGTACATTGTCCCTGCTTACCATGTTCCCCACTTAGACAACCCACACATAGCTTCAATCTTTTCGCCTGTGCTAGTTTTGTCTCATTTGTTGGGTATTTTACGCAGAAACTCCATTTATGTTTGTTGTTACATAGCTTACATAGAATCTGAGCAGGTTTCTTATACGCACCCTCTTTCTTTTCTTTAGTCCCCACTGTCATGCTTACTGTTCCCCTCTTCTCCACATTCTCACTCCCTCCCGACACATACATTCTCCCTTTGTTCAACTGTAGATTATTGATCTCCTTACTGAACTGAGTTTTGAACTCCCCCAGCTCAAATGATCTTACCTTATCAAGTATTGCCATAGGAAGCTTCTGACGCAAGATAATGACTATCATTTCCTGCGTGGTAAGCCCTAGGGTGTCTAGCGATCGAGTATGGCACTCCATATTTGCCCTGAAGTCTGTCAACTCATCAACCTTATACTGTGGTTCTGCGAGCCCCAACAAGGCAACGACCTGGGCCATCTTCAACTGCTCTCTATCCCCGTATGTGGACTCTTAATAAGTGTACCGCTTCAAGATAACTACCACCCACTACTGAACAACCCTCTATTAAATGTAAGGCCTCTCCTTCCATTTGTCCCTTCAGATAGTGAAACTTGCAGACATTATCCAAGAGGATTCATGAACCGTAGACCGAAATACGTCCCAAAAAGCGAACCACTCGGTTAACTTGCCCCCAAATGTAGGAAGATTGAGCCTTGGGAGGTGTACAGTATATTTTGGGTCAGCCCTTCTATGGGCCTCATTATCGCCTCCCTTCTTACTCGCGACAGCACGCTGTAATAGGTACTTCACTCTAAAGACAGGTTCGTCATAGAGGGCGCGATTATCACACTCTGTAACTATCTCTTCCTCCTCTATCATGTCAGCCACAATCACCTCACTCAGAGTCGTAATACGACCATGGGTAGCTTGGACGTTTTCTAATCTAGCCTACAATTCCTCTAGTTCAGCAGTAGTGATGAAAGTGTTGACGTCCACAATTAGCCTATTTAATACTCCACGAAGTCCCGCCCTTTGATTTTTAGGGGCTTTGATCAGCACCCCACTAGACGGTGTCTCTTTATTGTCTTTATTCATTTTGCATGTGAGCCTATAGGCTATGTATCTAAATGTTAAGTTACAAAAACAACGGCCAAATAATAGTCTATTTAAGAGACGCCGACCGGCGGACTTCTATGTTATGGAGAAAAAATAGTACACTAAATAGCAATACCTACTAATGGATCATATTGAACAAGAAAAAATGTTAGGTCAGGTCATATGTCACAGGAAGTCTGAAACGGAAAAGAAAATTATTGGGGAAAGATGATGGGTGGGATGCAGGACTTAGGCAGGCGCAATGATACAACCCCGGCGTCCCTCTCTAGCCAACGCTTCGTTAGCCCTACAATCTTATCATACAGGACTTGATTGGTGTCTAAATCGAGGTGGACACCATCCTGGTCGAGGTTCCGGATGCTGAGAGTGAGCGATACAAAGCGGTGCCTCGTTTCTACTAACCGACACCTCAGGGCGCGGTTAACAGAATTTTTTATGGCTTGATACTCCGCCGCTGACAACCCTCGGACTCTCATCCGGCTCTCAATTGCCACAATCCTACAGCTCCCCCCGGACTCACACTCCAGATCCAGCGCCACCTCTTTGATAGCGTCAGCTAACTCGTGGGGTACTGTACCGGGGCGTATATCATTGCCGCCCAAAAACAAAAAGATCATATGAGGCCTAAACCGAATCACCTGCCCCCACTCTCAGGGTGTCAACGGTTGCTCCCGGTACCACGAAGTAGGACAGCTTGAATGTCCTATCCCCCTCCGACGCCCGATACGACTCAGTTCCCCCGTCAGCTGCCCTTAGACTAGTGGCATATGAATGCCCTACTATGGCTATTCGCTGAGGTACCGGCGCCTGAGGTACAGGAAGATAGCCAAGCCCCACCCCTCCGGGGTCCTTGCTCCTGCATCCCTGGGCTAATCCCTTGCTCATTGCCTAAGAAAATCCCCTACTGGTAGCTAAATCCCGGGTCTGGGCACCAATGTGGTAAACTATCAATGGAAGTTAAATATTACTAAGCTATAATGAATCAAATAAATAAATCTAAATGAAAACTACTCCATATCTAAATTGAATTCAATCTGAAACAAGCTAATTTATATCCAAAGGTCTCACATAATAAATTTATATATAGGGTAAGGTTATAAGGGTAAATATTAGCCAGGAATTAACTCACCAATAGTTCCACGTGGCAATGAGGCAAGGGAGAACGTTTTACCCAATATGGCGGTGGACAATGGGGAACGAGACTTCGTTCCCGAGACACGAGTCAAGTTAAAGAAAGAATAAATGATTACCTGGGAATGGACATGAATATTATGCTTATCTGTCAGTCAGTCATGGCGTCGATGAGAGCGTCGTGATGGTGTAACTGTGTGTATTGCTGTATGTGTATTGTGATTAGAGGCACAAAAGCACGATCAACTGAGGGCGGAAAATTAGATGTTAACTGGTTGGTGTTCGTGAAGGCTCTGGTGTTCCTCGAAGACACACCTTGCTGCCTTGGCAAAACGCCAGGAGCCCAAATTATCGTACCACATCTAGGTTGCTCTATACGATAAATTATATTAATATATACGATAAATTCATATATACTACATAAGACCATGGCAATATTGCTTAATAGCATATTAGGCCTTTTATAACTTAACTTATTTACAATCTTATAATATACGATTTACTCGTCCTACGTCGTGCTGTAGGAGCGATCGTGACGTCACAGAGACATACGAGATCACAAAAGAGTCATATTCTATTGTATTTATACGATAATGATACCTAGATTGCAAAACAAACCATACCAGGGGCGTCTAAAAAAATAGATTTCTACAGTCTAACCGCTTTCAAGTCAAAACGGCCACACTCCGAAATGGTCACAACCGAAATGGCCACAATTCGAAATGGCCACACTCCAAAATGGCCACACTCCGAAATGGCCACACTCCGAAATGGCCACACTCCGAAATGGCCACAAACCGAAATGGCCACAAACCGAAATGGCCACACGGGAGAGGCTGTCACCCGCGCGTAGTGACTGGTTGAGGCCAGCCACCACCGCTCGCACTGGTTCTATCCTAAGATATACAGTATATCTTGGTTCGTAAAAAGTACTTAATGATTGTACTTAAGTCCAAGTAAAAGTATTTACTGAAAAAGTTACTGAAGTAAAAGTAAAAGTTTCCAACTAGAAATGTACTTAAGTTAAAGTAAAAAAGTATCTACCGAATGAATTACTTAAGTTCCAAAAGTAAAATGTAATATCCCAATCTATTACTATATATATACAGTATATATAGCCTACTGTATATATATATATATATATATATATGTGTTTCTAATCTAAGACTGCCGTGGTGTAGTTGATTAAAGCGTCGGCTATCGTCCTGACGGTCGGCGGTTCGAACCCCACTGAGAGATTAGAAACATTTAGTGGCTCACGTGTATTTGTAATATATACTCAATCTATATAATATTTTCGGTTGTCTGTCTGTGTGTCTGTCTGTTCTTAATAGGCGGCCGCAGTTTTGGACCTGGGGAGCTGAAACTTTGCATGTGGGTGTCAATTGACCTGGGTCAGGTCATAGAGGGGGCGAGGCCACGATCGGAGGTTGTTTCGAGGCCGAAATTGTAAAAAAAAAAAACATGAAAAAAATTAAGAAAACAAAATTGCCGTTTGGGGCAGAAGGAGGCCTCCGATCGAAAAGGTGTATGGAACGAAAGTTGTTCGCAGCCCCCCAAAATGGGGGTACCTATGAGGTCAGATACAAAATCGGAGGTCATTTAGCGGCCGAAATCGAGGTCGCCGTTTAATGAGGCACAGGGAGGTCGAGGCCGGTGATTATGGTAGTATCAATAGTAGTATTGTGATGATTGTGGTAGTAGTGATTGATGATGGTGATTATGGTAGTAGTAGTGGTGGTAGTACCCGGGCAACGCCGGGTACCCATGCCAGTATATAATATATATATATATATATATATATATATATATATATATATATATATATATATATATATATATATATATGTGTATGTCAACATCAACGAAAACTAATAGTTAACTATTACAGGGACCTTGACTTTGTGTTGCCCCTCTTGTTATCTTACAATCACACACTTCTTATAATGTAAAACTTGCGAGATATACGGACGAGTCTATATATCAGTGCTATTTATAACCAGTGCTATTTATAACATTCTGAAGAAAAAATAGAACCAAGCACAGAAAAAAAACATATTCATTATGCATATCTAATTGAAGAGATTAAGCTTATATGACATTGAGAAAGTGCTTTGATTCGGGATAATATCTCCTTAGAATATATTCAACTCGGTAAAAGCTGCAACTAAGTTTAGGTTCAATTAGTTCAAGATCATAGCAGAATAGATATTAAACAGTGTTAATTATGATTATGCTGGATTAAACAAGTGAGATTAGGTATAAGGTTTGGGAAATGAATATATGGCAAGTTAGATTATATCAGGCTAGAATATATTGTAGTTAGTAAATAACCTAATAAATAATATTACAGTGTGACACTATGCAGGTAGCTCTGTACGAGGGACTTTGTACAGGCATATATTTATACTTGAGGATTTCCCTAAATTTAGTTTTACTCTTGATGGTTTGCTCATGTGTTCGTTATATAATTTCAATTCTCTATATCTTCAGATCGTGAGGAGTGGTTATTTCAAAGCCATAGTTTACAATCATTTCTTATTTACGGAATAGCATAATTTATATCATCATATATTTATATAATCTTCATTTAATCAACAACGGACAATACCTTTATTCTTTGAAGGATTATTCTAAATTGCTAATGCTCGTTTAACAATTCTGGTTAGCTTCGTTACATGAAATTCAAAAATTTATTCCGTTCAAATAAATATAGATGAGGGTCTAGTAAAATGATCATGCTGATTCACGGGTGGAAAGTGTAAGGTATTAAACCTTTGGGATCAGGTGGTACAAAGGGAGGTCATTAGGATATGTGGGGAGGGCTCTCAGCGCCATATACATATAGTGGTCACCTTTGAACTAGCTAAGGAATGTCACACCTACATTCAGGGGAATGTCCATGGGAAATGCTACCTGGAATTCCAAATCTATTGGGAAGAATATTTAGGAAATTTGCTGAAGTTGTACTCTACAAAATTAAAAGTAAATGAAATGTAGTGGAGTAAAAGTACAAGTAATTCTTCTAAATACTACTCAAGTTAGAGTAAAAGTACTGGAAAAAAACATACTTTTTAAAAAGTAGATACTGAAAAAATATACTTAAGTACTGTACTTGAGTAAATGTACTTCATTACCTTTACACCCCTGAGTATATCTTAGTTTAATCCACAACTCAGATGGACAGATTGTTGTCATCTATTGAACTGTATATATTAACACTGTCTTAGATACAAGTAAAAGTGAAAAACGCCCAGAAATATATCTAGTTGTAATATGAAATACTGCGTTAAAAAATAAAAAAATAGACATAAGTTGATGGTTTAATCACCAAACATATATATTGCATAAATACTTTAGCAAAAAGGTATAGTATCACTACGTTTCATGAGAGAGAGAGAGAGAGAGAGAGAGAGAGAGAGAGAGAGAGAGAGAGAGAGAGAGAGAGAGAGAGAGTACAAAGGAGTACAAAGGAAATCAAGCAACAACAGATCTAGTGACCCTTCTAGGCTGCTTGTCCTCCAAAACACTGAGGATCAAGTGTCCAAACAGTGGTTTAGAGTGGGTAAGGGAACATTGGAAAGGGAACTACTGCCCTGCCACTAACGTGGCAGGACTAGGAAGTTAGTAGGGGACATATGGGTTAGTGACTGAGGGGAGGATAAAGTTATTCATTTACAAACGCAGTCAGTCGCGGGTTTGATGCGAGATATTTGTCTAAGCGGAATTTAAATGAATCAACGGTGCTGCAGTCTATAACGTCTCGCGGAAGCCCATTCCACAAGTTGACAACTCGATTGAAGAAGAAATTCTTAGATTCGTGCGAGTTAAAAGATTTACCAATAATTTTGCAACCGTTTCCCCGCGTGTAATTAGATTGGTCGATAGTGAAGTACTTACTACAGTTCATATTGTCGATGCCTTTGATGATTTTGAACACTTGAATTAAGTCGCCTCTTAATCTGCGCTGGGTTAAAGGAAATAGATTTAATTCTCTAAGACGCTCTTCGTATGGTTTGTTCTTTAGGCTAGGTATCATTTTGGTAACTCTACGTTGAACTCGTTCGAGCTTGTTTATATCTTTTTGGTAATAAGGGCACCAGGATTGAACGCAGTATTCCAGAAGAGGGTGGACTAAGGAATTGTAAAGGGTTAGGATAACTTCTTTGGATTTATGCTCAAATGACCTGCCTATAAAGCCAATTATTTTGTTTGCCTTCTTAACAACTTCTGAACATTGTTGACTCGGTTTTAGGTTACTCGATATTGTTACTCCCAGATCAGTTTCTCTGTTTACATTCTTAAGCTGAGTGCCATTCATCGAATAGTTTGCTTTCTCATTTAGGTATCCGACATGTAGTACTTTACATTTATCCGCATTGAAACTCATTTGCCAAATTTGGGCCCAACATGACAATTTATCTAGATTGTGTTGCATATCGTCAGCTTGTTCTTTTGAGAGTACGCTATTTGCAATTTTTGTATCGTCAGCAAATTTTGAGATTGTGCAGGTGAGACCCTCATCTATGTCGTTGATGTAAATTAGAAAGAGAATTGGTCCTAGTACCGATCCCTGGGGTACCCCACTACTTACATTGGTCCATTTAGATGCCTTACCGTTTATGACTACCCTTTGCTTTCTGTTGCTGAGCCAATTTTCTATCCATTTCAACACACCGTCTTGTATTCCATGCGCTTTTAGTTTTAGCAGTAAACGTTTGTGGGGAACTTTGTCAAAGACCTTTTGAAAATCAAGGTATATAATATCTACAGCTTTACTCTCATCGTAGAGGTTGAGGATATCGTGGAAGAAGTCTAAGAGGTTTGTTAAACAGGAACGTTTTTTACGAAAGCCGTGTTGAGTATCTTTAAGTATGTTATTTTCCTCCAAGTGATTTACGAGTCTGTCTCGTATGACCGTTTCTAGCATTTTACATACAACTGAGGTTAAGCTAATTGGACGATAGTTACTGGGTAGGGATTTGCTGCCTTTTTTGAATATCGGTGTTACGTTGGCTAGCTTCCACTGATCAGGCATAGTTCCAGACTGCAAGGATTTATTGAATAGTAATGTCAGTGGTTTGGAGAGCTCATTCTTAGCTTCCTTTAGAACTCTAGGCGAGATTGTATCAGGTCCTGGCGTTTTATTTACCTTGAGTTTATCTAAACAATTCAATACTTCTCTCTCTGGAACGGTGATATTGCTTAGAACATCTGAATTATCAATCTGAATCGGCGATGGTGTAGGGATATCACTGAGGTCTTCTGTTGTAAAAACTGATGCAAAGAAGGTATTGAGGGCATTACTCATTTGTACTTCGTCTTTGGTGTATTCTCCTTTTTCATCGACTAACGGTCCAACAGTTGAAGTAACTACTTTTTTCTTTCTGATATAACTATAGAATTCTTTCGGGTTTGTTTTACTTTGATTCGCAATATGTAACTCTAAGGTCTTTTTACTTTGCTTAATTAACTTTTTGGCTTTGCGTCGTAGCTCTACAAATTTCACCCGTTCTTCGTCATTTTGTGAGGATTTTAATCTATCATTAGCAAATTTTTTAGCAAGCAGGCAGTTTGAAATATCTTTATTCCACCATTTGGGCTTATTATTATGGCCTGGACGCCGTATTTTCGATGGTATGCAGTCTTGCACTGCTTTTAGGTAAGTGGTTTCGAATAACTTCCAAGATGTATTTATGTCGTTATTGTTAATTAAAAAGCTCCAGTCAGTTTCTTTAAACATAGCTCTAAGTTTATGGAAGTTTGCTTTCTTGAAATTAGGGACTTTTTCGATGCTACTATTTGGTTCGTTACTAGTAAACTTTAAAGTGAAAGTTATCGTACGATGGTCGCTGTTACTGAATTCATCACCAACATTCAAATTCTCTATCAATTCTTCTTTTGTTGCAAGTACAATGTCAAGAACGTTATTACCACGGGTCGGCATTCGAACAAATTGATAAAGCGAACTCTCTTGCAAGTTCGTATACAAGTCATGTCCGGAGTGTGAAGTAAGAGTATCGCCCCACTTGGTCACAGGTAAATTAAAGTCGCCAAAAATTACGGTATCTTGTGAGTTACTTACATCTGCAATTTGTTCGTAAATTTCTCGGTCAGTTTGCACTGATTGAGCTGGAGGTCTGTATATTAACGCAAGTATTATTTTTGTACCTTTATTATTCTTTATTAGCACAAAAGATGTGTCGACGTTCACAATTTGAGGTTTTGACACGAGGGTCGGGTTAAGACTTTCTTTGATATAAAATAAAACGCCACCTCCATTTTTATTTATTCGGCTGTTCTCAAACATTACATAACCGGGAAGTGAATACTCTGCTAAAAAGTCTCTATCTTGTGTATTGAGCCAAGATTCTGTTATGCCAATCACATCATAATTTTCTGTAAACACTAGTTCCTCTAAATCTGAAAATTTATTGCGTATGCTACGAGCGTTTGCATAGAAAACCTTTAAAGTTGCGGTTTTAGAACTCGCAGATCGTTCTTTCATCGAATTTTTGGTTCTGGTCGGATCTACATTTACATTCATGGCTGTCCTCGGTCCTCGGTCGTTATCCCTGACGGTTTTGAATTTGGGTCGTGTTGGTGGAGCTTTATCCAAATTCGCGGTTCTTGACGGATTAGTATTTAATTCCTTTGTAGATTGCCGTCCTCGCTGTCTTCGGTCCTCCTTCCTGGTTGTCCTGTGCTGAGTCGATTTCTTCTCCGATAATCCTTCACCGTATCGTTGAGAAGACGCCCAAAACGTGCTGCTCCCACCTGGTTCAGATGAACTCCATCGTCCGAAAACAAATAGTCATCGTAGTAGAAATTGTCCCAGGTGTCGACGAATCCCACGTTCTCCTTCCTGCAGAGGTTTGCTAGACAACGATTTGTGCTGGTGGCTATGTTGTAAAATCGGCTCTCTACACCGAGCCGGGGGACGATTCCTGAGACGATGATCCTTGATGACTTCTCCTTAAACGACTTGATCAGCTGCTGGTACTTTAAAAGCAAATCTTCCGACCGGGTTCACTGTACATCGTTGGATCCAAAAGAGAGAGAGAGAGAGAGAGAGTCCCACATCTGTGACCTGAAGTCGCGGGCTAAAGATATCCTGCCTTTAATTTGGGTTGGGGGCGGAGTTAATACTTATGTGTCAAATTATTTTGTTCACAATTACTTATAGTCTCTCTTTCTCTCTCATATATATATATATATATATATATATATATATATATATATATATATATATATATATATATATATATATATATCTTTCTATCTCTATCTCTCACAATGTATAGCTTCATTTCGAAAACAATACTCAACCATGGCTGGAAGTTATAACTGAAGAGGTTCAGAGCTAGTAATTGTGAAAACTTGTTCACATAAGATATGTCCTACCTGGAACAAACCTCCCTCAGAAATTGAAAGCAGTTCTTCATTAAGAGCAGTTCAAGAAGAGAGTAGATAGTACTTTACACACTGAAATGAGTGTAGTTAACTAAACGGTCAACCTTCTTCCACTTCCAGTATCTCCTCGGAATGGACAGAAAGGTCTCTGAGTTTCTAACTATTCCTTGTAACTCTCTCTCTCTCTCTCTCTCTCTCTCCTTGTTTCTGGCAAATCAATGACTTTGCTTATACAATCATTGACATTTCCATTTAACCCCGCACCTTTAGAGATAACACAAGAAGAGTTGTTTTGTGTTCTACTAGAAATACCGTTCTAGCAAAACAATTGAACTTTTTGTATTTGGTAAACATTTAGAAAGTATTTTCATGTAGTGTATTTGGTTAATATTTGACAACCCCCCCTCCCCCCATATTAGGAAAGAAAAAATAAATTATGAAATCAAGGTTGCCAATGACTCAAAAAATTATCCTAAAGCTTTTTACCAACTATATACAGTATATCCAAGGTTAGAGATGTAATTGGACCACTTAAAACTTCGATAGGAGAAATTACAGAAAATTATTTAGAAATGTGCAGTACATTAAATACCGGTAGTCAATTTCTTTCCGTTTTCACTAATGAAAATTTGGCACAGTTACCAGAAGTCCGTAAGGTATATAGCGATAGTACATAAGAACATAAGAAAATGGAAGTCTACAAAAAGCCGATCGGCCCATACAAGGCAGATCCTTGTCACACCCAACCCCAATTACAATGCCCAATTATAGGCCCAACTCACTAATACCTTGAGTACTGCCCCTACCAAAATGGTCAGGGATTAACAAAAGATTACAGGGGTCTGCTGAGCGCCGATTGGCCCACACCTGGTAGATCCCCCTCACACCCAACCCATCTCGTCCATATGCCTATCTAATTTTATCTTAAAGCTCCCTATCGTTCTTGATCTCACTATATCACTTGGTAGCCTATTCCACCCATCTACAACTCTGTTACCAAACCAATATTTGCCTATATCTTTTCTGAAACGAAATTTATCTAATTTGAAACCATTTGTACGAGTTCTTTCGCTATCACTGAGCTTTAGTACATTTTTCATGTCCCCTTTATTAATCCCACTAACCCACTTGAATATCTCTATCATATCCCCTGTAACTCTGGGTCTCTCTAACGAATGTAAGCCTAATTTCTTCAACCTTTCTTCATACTGAAAATTTCTAATATTATGGATAATTTTTGTCATTCTACGTTGTACTCTCTCCAATGAATCTATGTCCATTCTGTAATAAGGACACCAAAATTGAATAGCATAATCCATATGGGGTCTCACTAATGACATGTAAAGTTTTGGAATAGGTTAAATACGGTTACTATAAGTAGAAATGATGTGCTTAAGGAAATTGACAGAGTGAAACCTCAGAAATCGCCTGGTCCATATGAGGTATATGCCAGAGTATTACAAAAATGCAGAGATGAGTTAAGTTACCCATTAACATTTATATTTAACAAGTCATTAGAGACAGGCTTAGTTCCAGAAGCTTGGAAGTTTGCAAATGTTCTTTCGATCTTCAAAAAAGGTGATAAATCAATAGCATCCAATTACCGTCCCATATCAATCATAGAAAAGCTACTAGAGTCAATTATTACTAGTGAAATTAGAAACCACTTAGAAACATTTAATTTAATAAATTCTTCTCAGCAAGGATTCACTCAGGGACGTTCTTGCCTTACTAATTTGCTTAGTTTTTTCTCAGAGGTATATGAAGCAGTAGATAATGACAAGTCATATGATATATATTTAGATTTCAGTAAAGCTTTCGACAGAGTCCTCATGAGAGATTGATGAGAAAGGTTGAGGCGCATGGAATAGGTCATGGCTAATTGGTAGGAAGCAGAGAGTCGGCATAAATGGTACCAAGTCAGAATGGGGAGCAGTCAAAAGTGGAGTCCCCCAGGGATCTGTATTAGGTCCTCTGTTGTTTGTTATATACATAAATTACCTTGATTAGGTATAACTAGTAGGATAAGTAAATTTGCAGACGATACCAAAATAGGGAGAACAATTTATTCAGAGAGGTATAGAGTGCCTCCAAAGGGATCAAGATACCAATATTACACGAATGGTCAGTAAATTGGCAGATGAAGTTTAACATTGACAAATGCAAGGTATTAAAGATAGGGAAGATGCATACAAATGTTAAATATACACTAGCTAATATGGAATTAGAAACTCAGATTGTGAGAAAGCTCTATTAGGTGTGTTTGTTAGCAATGATTTGAAGCCTAGAAAACACTGTATAAGCGTTCGTAACAAGGAAAACAAGATACTAGGGTTCATCTCTAGGAGTGTGAATAACAGATCTGCTGATGTTATCTTAAAACTTTACTTGTCATTAGTGAGACCCCATATGGATTATTCTGTTAAATTTTGGTGTCCTTATTACAGAATGGATATAGATTCATTGGAGAGAGTACAACGTAGAATGACAAAAATGATCCATAATATTAGAAATCTTCCGTATGAAGAAAGGTTGAAGAAATTAGGCTTACATTCGTTAGAGAGACGCAGAGTTAGAGGGGACATGATAGAAGTATTCAAGTGGGTTAGTGGGATTAATAAAGTGGACATGAAAAATGTATTAAAGCTCAGTGATAGCGAAAGAACTCTAACAAATGGTTTCATATTAGATAAATTTCGTTACAGAAAAGATATAGGCAAAAATTGGTTTGGTAACAGAGTTATAGATAGGTAGAATAGGCTACCAAGTGCTATAGTGGGATCAAGATAAAATTAAATAGGCATATGGACGAGATGGGTTGGGTGTGAGGGGGATCTGTCAGGTGTGGGCCAATCGGCGTTCTTACCTCTGACCGTTTTGGTGAGGTCAGTCCTAATGGTGTTAGTGAGCTGGGCTTATAATTAGGGTTAGGTGTGAGAGGATCTGCCTTGTGTGAGCCAATCGGCTTTCTGCAGACTCTCATTTTCTTATGTTCTAACCTATATATTATGTGAAGGTGTGATTAAATTTAATTCAGCAAAGGTTTCTTTATAGTTTAAAGACCAGCATGACGTTTTTCATTATTCCTACACTGTTATTATGTGTGAGTAAAATATTTGACCATTTGTGGTATATCCTCAACAACCCTTGTACCAGGCTCACCTGTGTCACCTGTATGTTGCGGAAACAATTATTATGTCAATAATCCAAGACCCAATAGAGGTCTTTATTATGTTATCAATGTATTCTTAGACGATATGGTTGTAGCCCTACATTGTATGAATAACTTACTCAAAACTATATAACTTGTGCATAATATTCGTATATAATAAAGACGACTTGTATGAACATGAACACGGAAATATCCAGAGAGTCTATACAGGCCCCAACTAAGCAGTTCCCTTTCACACTTAACCAATATCATCCATAAATACGTTTGACACTTTCCATCGTTACTTAATCCATACTATATCCATTTTCTGTAGAGAATTATAATTCATAATGGTTGATGACCTCATTGTGTAGCGAGTTGTAACCGAGACATCAACCTTGATGTTCAACATGTACTGTACATATAATGTATAAAGGCTTTAAAAATTCACTATTTTATAAAAAAAAAATTTTTTAGATTATATACAAAGAAAAACACTGGACAATACGTAAAAGCTATGCCCGCTATGGCTGTCGCCCTACAGTACAACGTTTGAAAAAAATAAAAAATAAAAAATAAAATAAAATATTGAAATAAATAAAGCCAATGCTAGATAGAAAAATTTAAAGCGTCCTAAAATTGTTATGAATCATAAACAAAACAAAACAGGAAGCATATAACTATAAAATGCACAAAGTTTGACATTGGAGACAAATATTTATGACAATAGGTCTGGGTGTCAGGTTCGGTCAGGTCGGCATCCTCCAAGAGGCTTAGTAACCTCAGAGTCTACAGATATAAGGTCGGTCCACCAGGCGACCCAAAAAACAGATATATCTGTAGACTGTGGCCTCAACCAGTCACTACGCGCGGGTGACAGCCTCTCCCGTGTGGCCATTTAGGATTGTGACCATTTCGGAGTGTGGCCATTTCGGTTTGTGGCCGTTTTGGTTGTGGCCATTTCGGAGTGTGGCCGTTTTGACCTGCTTCCGTCTAACCAAGCACAGATTGAGAAGTGATATAATTGAAGTTTTCAGATTTATTTAAAGGATTTAGTAACCTAAATGTAAGATGATTACTTCACTATCGACCGATCAAACTTCACTAGAAACAATGGTTGTACAATTATAGGGAAGTGCTCTCATTCGATTGAAGTAAAACAATTCTTCAACCGTGTTGTGAATATTTGGCACAAACTACCTTCGTACCGGTACATTGTTAACTGCAAATAATAAAGTTGAGACTTTCAAGAACCGTCTAGATAAATACTTGGCCACTAGCCGTCATACAACACTATTTTTTTAAGAATAACTCGTAATGAAGAAATATCACAGATTGCAAGTTAAATAATATTTCTGTCAACTTGTTTTACCCTTGGCCGAAACTAGGGATTTTCTTTCCAGGATCTTAGATACGGAATTAGCATATACTGCTAATATTCTCCTTTCATCCTATCCTATCCGAAATTTCAAGTAGGTTTTTCCATACTGCATGGTAATCCCGGTATTGACTTATGAAAGCGAAGCATGGATGTTTGAGAATAGACTCTGACCAAGAGTGAGAGGGGTTGAAATGACTTACTTGAGAAGTGCGTGCGGAGTTACATGGAGGGATACACAGACGAATGAGTAAGTAAGAAGGAGGTGTGGTATGGAGGTAGATGTGCTGGAAAGCGTGAAAAGGAACACCTTGAGATGGTTCGGCCATATTTGTTTATTTTGTTTTTTATTTTTTCTATATTCCAACTATCCCCTCTCGGGCATAGGCTCAGAGCCTGCACATTTACCGCTCAACACGGTGAAGCCCGTAAGGTCTTGTTCCAGCCTAGGAAGTGAGACAAGTGAAGCACGTGATACAACCAGCCCTCGCCAACCTGCCATCGCAGACGCACGGCTCTTGGTTGCTCACTCATGGCTCAAAGCAGTCCCACTTCTGAGGCTGCTTCGCCTTTATGCTTCACTGTCTCACTTCCTCGACTCGGACCCTCACTCTCAGAACGCCACCTATTGAGCATTTAACTCACTAGGCATTGCACCTCTGTAGCATATTTTGAATATGGGAAAATTCATACACAGCTATTTAATCAGGGAACAATGAGGGTATTTGGGGGGCGTTTCGGTGTAGTGAAGCAGATAAGTGAAACAATCGTTCAAATGGTGATGCAAGCATGAAATTTGGTACAGGTATTCTTCAAAGCTCACTTTCAAAGCACATACCGCTGGCCACGCAAAAATTCAATATAGCGACCATTTTTCAAGATGGCCGACACATCTGACTGAGCCCTACTGTTATGGGTCAGTTAATTGAAAGAAAAAAAGACATGAATACTGTCCAACCCATTTTTTTTTTTGGCTCTAACGTGGTAAGTGAAGGTAATTTTGTCCAAAGCAGTTGCATATTAGACTTTAACTAAGATGGCGTTCAAGATGGCCACCATTAACCCGAGGAGGCCGGATTTTTTTGGCAATTTTCGGTAGTGTTTATGGCTTAATAGCTAATCAAAGAAAAAAGATAGAGAAATGAGTCATAAACCACGTGAGAGAGGTCACTTTCAGCTTTTGTCTCATAACAAAATTCAGCTCCATAGGCCCAGTAGTTACTGAGATATTGCTTGTTTTCGTGAGGTAACTTTTCCGTGATTTTCCGTGTTTACGCACCTTTGCCATAGTGAAATTTCCTTAAACCCATTGTGTTGACATCACGGTAGTTTCGGTGATATTGGAACTCGGTGAAAATTACCGCAAAAGTACCGTGACGTCATACAAGTAAATAGCAGCCATCAGCAGGCTATTTAAAGGCTATTTAAAGCCGTGCTATTTGAGTAGTGTATCGGCCTTCTGAGGGTTAAAGACAAATTTTGTGATATCTTGGCTATTAGTAGAGCTAGACAAATGATTTTTTCATCTAATCCTACATTTTTGAGGTCAGAGAATTAGAAAGACTTGTCACATTATTAACTCATCAGGATCATAAGTAACTAGACAAAGTGAAGGAAGATTATATCGTAGGAAGCGGCCTAATTCACACCATTTATACATATCCATTGAGTACAAATAACATTAGTAAAAATACCATAGAATCAAAGACTCACACCTCACATTTGCAAGTGCACAGAGCTGTACAGGAGAGACCCAGCCTGTAGCACTTGCACCTGCCACGACAGTCTGATTTACAGCCACATTTGGTCAGCTGTTCGCAACTCTTGGCTATGGGGGAGTTGGCTGTCCAGAAGACGTGCCATTCTTCTCCAACCTTCTGCCATCCCCAGTCAGCAGGACTCTCTGCTTCTGGTTGACACTGGGTTGCTTGGGCCCAAACACAACCAGCCTGGAAGGCAGCTCGTCTAGTGTGCTGAAGCAGAGCTGCTCTTGTTGGTGGAATGGCCTCATAAGGCCTCTGTTTTCTGGCAAACATGTCAAGCCTAGCCTCATCCACAGTGGTAGCAGTGCTGGACCTGTCATACATCAGTATGACAAACCTCTCCAGTATCTCCAGGTCACCATCTTCCACTGTAAGAGGGTACTGGCAATGGCCTGATCAGACTTTGAAACTCCAAATCTCAGTTGAGACTTTATGTCAGCTCCATGTTCAACCATCCCCACAAACTGAAGCAGAAGGGGAGGTATGGCATTTTGCACACAACCAGCTGGAAATGTGCCATCAAATTTTGATTGATGTTCAAGCATGCATTTTCTTAGAATCTTTGCTGCTTTAGCAGTGATGAGTGCATCTGAAAAATCAGAAATTTGGGTAATTGCTTTGCCCACATCTTTCTGAAATGCAAGAAGTACATCTCTTCCCCTTCTATGAGCTTCAAGTTCTGGAATTTCTTCCAGAAGTTTATCCTTCAGTCTGGTGGAATTTACACGTGGTAAATCCACACCAAGTTGTGCCAGATGCTGTTGGTAAAGGTGGCATATATCTGCCAGGCGAAATGTGACTGGCTCTTCTGAGCATAGATTGCTTTCAACAATGTATGTCACCAGCTCTGATAAAATTAATGGATAAACATCTGGCTCCAGATTAGTGGCACTTGAGCTTTTCTCAAGGTTTCTCAGGTGGGACCTTTCCCTGTTGTAGAGGGCACTGAGACACACTCTGTGGTACTTTAGCTCCTGTGCAATAGCATCTCCACCACTCAATTTAGCAAGAAGCTTGCCATCGTTAAGTGCCTCTGCACACTCTTGTAGCCTCTTGTTAAGGTTCATGGTCATTACCTGCCTGAGATCAGATGCAGGTGCCACTTTCTCACAAAAAATACAAGTTTGACCATCATAGCTAGTTCGACGTTGCTTTGCATGATTGTCTTCAGACTCGCTACTTTGACGATTAGATTGGCGTTTCCTTGCGCGATTCAGCTTGCTGTTGTTAAACAACAACCGGAAGTTGACATGGTATTTTGCCTGATTTCTTCTCAAAGTGGCATCTATGCCGTCACCTTCATCAAGCCTTGTTGGATCCACGATCAATGGCATTTCCTGGATTTCATGAAACATCGGTATGTTGGTAGCCAGCATGGCATAACCGTCATGTTCAAGGGAATAATGGGTTCTAGGTGATGTTAAATCTTCACCTATTTTGTCTTTCTGGCAAAGACAACATTTTGACCAGTCAGTTTGTCTTATGGGAAAAATGGATTTTGAATCTGCCATTATGCTTTCTGAGTAAGGCCGAGGGTTTATCCTTTTACCACCTTAACGAAATTACACACACATTACTTTATGGGATACAACTAGGTTCGGGTGACCTACACCTAGCCCGATCATTCATCCAGTGCCATTTAAGTCCTGTGTGATCTGTACACCATCCGGGTAAGTACATGAGCAAGTCATGTATAGCCCCCTTACCCTTGGCTCGGCTCTCCCGCGCTGGCACACCCTGTCAATTCAGGTGCGGCTATCTAACTATCTACTAACTACCAACTACTGTTTAGTAGCTAATTGATATGGGGCTGTTAGAAAGCATTTGGGACACTAAATTAAACTACACTACAACTTATAGTATAGTACAGTAAAATAAGCTGACACTGAACCCCATACTGAGTTGCACAGCAGCGATGTTACCAGTGTGCCCTGGTTGTGTATTGACATCACTATTATATTTGCAAGATCTCATCACTGCCTCAGTCCTTACTAACAAATGTGAAAATGGCTCCATTGGATTATCTGACCCAAAGAATGTATGTGCACACCAAAAATCATGTATATATGTTCAGTAGTTGCTTAGATATGAACATATGAAATTAATGGACGCCATCTTGGATGCCATTCTAAAATTCCAATTATAGACTATGACAATGATTAAAACAGTGCTTCTCATTAATCTGGTTAGCAAGATACAGTTTTCTCTTAAAATGTTCACCAGGTAATAATTAAAAAAAAGAAAATAAGCAATATATGGTCAGGCACGGCAGCCATCTTGAAAAATTACCGCCATCTAGGATTTTCGCGTGGCCAGCGGTATTTCTGAGAAGAATGGACCTTGAAGGGTACATGTACCAAATTTCATGCTTGCATCACCATTTGAACGATTTTCCTGAAATTTGCAGTTATCTGCTCCACTAGTGGGCTTTGTGGTAAGGCACTGATAATAGGTACAGCACAAATTCAATCCAACCAACCAACCATATGATTGCCTTCTTCCCCTAACCAACCAAATTTCCGATTTATCATCCTCTCTGCCAACCAAATTTACGATAGCCTACTTCCCAACCAACCAAATTCACGATACCTTTCCCCAACCAAAATATGCACTGTATCAGTACTGCCCCCCCCCCCCCCCTTACTACCCTCGCAACCAATACAGCACTTATTTCCCAACCAATTTATGATATTGATTGTTCTCTCTACTAAATATACCGTATTGTTTCCTCAGCCAACCAAACTTACGGTACTGTCCATAATCTATACACCCAACTCAACCAATACATTACTTATTTCACAACTAATTTACAATATTGTTCTTCAAACCAGATATACGATAATGTTCTTCAAACCAAATTTACGATAGCTCTTCAAACCAAATATATACTGTAATAGTTCTTCAAATCAACTTTACGATATTGTTCTTCAAACCAAATTTACGATACTTTTCTTCAAACCTATTTTATTATAGTGTTCACCACACCATATTACGATACTGTCCCCCACACCAAATTACGACATTGTTCTTCAAGCTCAACTTAAGCTTTTCTCACAAAACCGTCCAGACACTCCCAAGGAGCGAAATTGGATTGTCGTGTAAATATTTGGGAGACAGCCGTCCGTATGTAAAACGAATACAGGGATTCTGTGTTTGTGGGTGGATGTATGTTGGTGCATGTGTTTGTGTGTGTGTGTGTGTGTCGGTGTGTGTGTGTGTGTGTGTCGGTGTGTTTGTGTGTATGAGTGTCAGTGAGTGCCAGTCTTTGTATATGTGTGAGTGTGGGGGTCGGGTGAAGGGTCAGCGAATGTCTGTATGTGCATATGCATGCTTCGTGTGTATCTGTGTGTGGGTGTCAGTGAGTGCCTGTTTGTTTATATCTGAGTGAGGGGTTAGTGAAAGTCTACATGTGAGTTTGTGTCCGTGGGTGTCAGCGAGTGCCTGTCAGTGTACTGTATATGTGTGTGGGGAGTCAGTCAGTGTATGTACAGTACGTGTGCCTTGTGTGTGTGTCGGTGTGGTTGTGTGTTTGTGTTGGTGAATGTGTGTGTAGTAATGTGTATGTATATATTCCGTTAGGTATGTGTATGCTGTGATTGTTGCATGTGTATTAGCTTAGAGTTGGGTCTATTTCATATATTACCGTGCACTTTATATACCGCAGGAACCTTGTTCTTTGGTATCTTGTCAATCAGCGGTTAGTTTTTAATGCCATGGAGTTAAAAAAAAATAGTATCCTACCATTACGTTGATAAGTATTATGACAAAAGAGTATATACAAATTCTTAGATCGCCTTTAGTGTTAGGGAACTATGTTGTTTACAAATTATCTTTCCAGAAAGTTAGGTCCATTTCATATACTTTCGTGTATTTTAAAAAAATCCATCCATTCCCATGCTGTCACTTCTCAGCAGCTTCTTAGTGAGCTTGCCTGAAATATTTAAATATTGGGGAATTTAAATGTTAAAATTTCTTAATTGACTTGTGTCATTTTTGCGCATTATGAGCTAGTGGAATATATTATTAAGCCCATCACATTATAAATGATTCAGATTACATGAAGATGAAATAATAAATATATGTGCTGATAAATAAGGGAGATAGCTAGTTACAGACAAACAATATACAGCATTTAGACATAAATAATAGAGAAAGAATATGACACGAGATAACGACATATGTACATAAATAACTAGGGGGTCTCTGTTTTCTAAAGGGGCACCTCAGTTACAATGTTTTCGTACGATATAATATTTATTTATTCTTATATATTCATTTTTTTTTTCTTCGAGGTCCGAAACAGCGAGATTTTCTATTATGTTATTGTAATCTCTTAATTTGCCTTTTTTGATGTTTTGACACCTGGATGATATTACGGATCTTATATTAATTTTGTTCGATATATCTCTTACTTTTCTCTATCTTATTGTTGGTTGAGCCTGGGAAACCCTCTATCCAATGTAATAAGTCTCTTCATACATGTCTCCCGACAATTTGATACAGCCAACAGACTGCCTCCCAACAGAAAAACTGCATCCCAACTGCTTTTCGACAGCCTCCCTCCCCCGTGCTGTACCTCCTAATTTTTTCAGGTAGTAACGACTTTTTTAGGTAGTAACAAAAATATCGGGGTGTCCATGGAAAAACAGGACCCCCGCCCAGACACTGAAGATCGCCGCCAGACAGTGCACGACTGTTGACCAGACAGCACAAGAATGTTGGTCTCCTGACGGTCTGGGAGTGTCTGGACGGCAGTGTGAAAGGGGCTTTAGGATACTGGTCCTCTAACCTAATTTCCACACCCCCAGGCTGTCCAGAACCTGCGCCCTTACCCCCCACCAAGTCCAAGAGCCATGGGCCAGACTTACAGACTCGGGGCACGGTGGTTATGTACACCTGTGGGAGCGGATTCAACAATGGCAGATACAAGGCCTACTCTACCTGTGAGGATGATGGTAAATGGAACCCCCATATCCTGCCGGGTTGCAATGGTACGTATGTATACCTTTCAGGAGACAAGGATGCACTTCTTTTCCAGTTTATTATTATTATTGTTAGACAAATTTTATTTAGATTAAGAAGGGTATTTGGAAATCAGAAGGTTAATTGAGGTAAGTCTTTTCCCTTATAATTCCCACATATCCTTCCTAAGCTGTAGAAAATCGTCTAACGATAGAATTGTTCGATAAAATCGTCCAGAATAAACTGTCAACACGCATCCAAATCCAGTGCAAAGAGAGTTCCCAGACAACTCGACCCGTAGAGCATTTCAAGCTGTACTGGTAGCTCTCAACCAGTGCCAACCTATTCCTGTACCTTGCTAACTTAAACTCAGATACATACATACATACATACCGTACATACATGATGTATACAAGTTTAAAGATTTTTTTGTCCACAGAGAATGTAGTTACAGTTTCACGTCCTAAATGGCGGATTTCCAGGCGGCCCTGTCAAGGGCTGCCTCTTTTTGTCAAGTTCGTTGTTTTTTTAGATAGGACCGGAGTACCTGATCCCACGTCATTCTAGGTCTACCCCTATGTGCAGCTCCCCCCACGTTCACAGTTCGACATTTCTTCATTCAGTGCTGATTATCCATTCTCTCCATGTGTCCAAGCCAACCAAGTAGGCTCGTGCTCATCATTTCACAGACACTTCTAATGCCCAGACGCCTTCTTAATTCCTCGCTCATTACCCTGTCCCTGAGGCTAGACCTACATATCCATCTCGCCAATCTCTTCTCGTTCTGTTCCATTCTATCGATATTCTCCACTTTAACCGGCCACGTCTCCAAGGCATAGGTCAACGCATTCCTAACACACGAGGTATACACCTTCCCTTAAAGGTGAAGTGGGAGCCCTCTAATGGTCAGGAGTGGCAACAGCTCTCTAAACTTCCCTCAGCCATTTCGGACTCTAGCGCCACCTCCGGCGGAAACTATATCGCCCAAATAGCAGAATATATTCACACACTCCAGCGTTACACTGTCAAAATCAATATATTTTAATCTAACCTACCTAACCAGCCTAAGGTAGAGGGTTGGTCCTGTCCAGAGTGAGGTTTGGCATCCTCTACCCAACCTTAGCCGTTTATGTCTGTCTATTTTTCCTGTACTTTTTTTTTTTTTTTTCACTTCGGGGGCGTGGGCTGGAAATCCCTTGTAAAGCTCACCTACTAGACGAGACAGAGAGAGGGGCGAGGGAACGCGAAAGTGGTCCGGGACCCTACGAATTGTAACTTTCAATTTGTTTCTGTTCAGGCTCTGTCTCAAGTCGGCCACCCCCAGCTATGGGGTATTATGCCTGAGTATATAGGCTACATACATAGATATCTAACAGTATTGAATGAGTACAATTTGGCACTGGTTGAGGTTTATTAATTCAAACTAACCTAAACTAACAGTACTGGTTGGTATTTACTGGTTGAAATAGTCTACTGATTGAGTTGACCGATCACCATTGCTAGCAGGATTACACACATGACCCTAGCTCATAAGTTCAGAATAATTAGGACATTCCCCACTCTCTAGAAAAGCAAAATTCATGCATAGCTGAATTACACAAAACCTAGTTAAACTAAACAAAGCAATTTGTTTGCAAAGGTTTCTGTGTGCATTGTTGTTGATTAAATGACAAAAATAAGCTGACATCACAGAGAAGGATAATTGCTTGACTTGGGGACATGTAATGGAGGTTGTGATGGTCCACCATAGGTCTCTACTGTGACGGAAAGGTAATGTATTGTTTTAAATGTGGTAAATAATCTGCTTATATTGATTCTGATGATATGTCAAAATGTTGATTGACATGATATTTGTTGGCATTATAATTATTAGGCTTAAGGCTACTAATCATTCTTCTTCCTTAGATTTCAGATATGGACTATTTCATGCACCATATAATTATACAGTATATATATATATATATATATATATATATATATATATATATATATATAATGTATTACTAAGTGTTTAGGTGTAAAAATAACTCAGGCAGCTGATATAGAGGGTCCATATACAGCTATTGTATCAAACAAATGTGAACGAATGCAATGCCTGTGTGTGTAAACGAGAATGGATGTATGTGTGTAAGTTTCTGTAAATGGGTGCAAATGTGAGTGTGTGTGTGTGTGTGTGATGCAGGAGTTCACTATAAGTAGGCCAAGATTCGTTTTCCCTTTGTTGACATGCGATGATGCGACTGAGAAGCACAGCCTATACTTAAGGGGGCCCACCTCGATTTTGTTTCTCTTTCTCTCCCTCTCTCTTTGGCTTGTATCCATTCGGCCCCATTCAGCCTACTGTTTCAAGGCGTTTACCCCCATCCAGGTGTCAATATTTTCCTGGCGAGCGGTAACGAGCCAGCATATATATAGTTTTTACAGCAAGCTAAATTTTTACATTTTTCGATGGAAAAATTTCTCCGGCGAAGCCGGATTTTTCCATACAATGCTGGCTCGCTATCACTCGCCAGGAAGAAATCGACACCTGGATGGGGATAAAAATCTTAAAACAGTTGGCTGAATGGGGCCAAACGGATACAAGTCAGAGAACGAGAGAAAATGAGAGAAAGATTAAAAAAAACAGGTGACCCCCTCTAACCATAACAACTGTTTACATAGTTTCTAATTTATTTGTACACAAACATAAGAAAATATATAACTTTTTCAAACTGTTAATAATACTGTCATATTATTGTGTTCGTTCGGCAACTCTTGGTCACAGTTCATCATTCAAGATGGGAAAGAGCCAATATTTCGCCTACTGACCGTGAACAGAGTATACTTGACACCTTCCTTGTTAACCTTCCGATACAGTATATAAAATAATAATACAAATAATAATAAATAATAAATAATAATAATAATAATAATAATAATAATAACACTAATAATACTAAAACTAATACTATTTTCTCACCGTATTGGAAGGCACTATCCCAGCTCGTAAATAAAGGTTTTTACTCACTAGTTTTTTTGTTAAACCTTTATTTACGAGAAGTGGGAGACCCTGTAAATAGTGGTGCGTTTTGATCATTTAATGTTTATATTATCTATAACCAAATGTATTACCGGTAGGTGTAGCGTAGGCACAAATTACAATATATCTTGAATGTTTTACTTGCTTTCATTGTCCTATAATATACTGAATATATATATATATATTTCCTATGGGGATGAGGGAGACAAAAGGCAAAACTACCTGTGACGAGTGCCTCCCCCAGAGTTAAAAGAGTGACAGGGCCAAAATCAAGGAACGTTCGAGCCAAAATGTCTGGACACACGGAGTTTGAAACAATTAAAGTCATAGGATGAGGGATTTGTTATTATGTGTTTTTGTTCTTTTTACCTTCATGCCCCAGTTGACGTTATCAGACCCTCACATTACCTCTCGTATTTTTCTGGCCTTATATAGCAACTGTTGGGACAGCAACCCACATTAAGATAACATTCCAATCTAAACAAAATCAATTCAACATATCGGCCACTTGCGAGTTTCGGGCTGTAGACATAAATATTTAACTGAAATTCCAGTTACATTTCGAATGTTGAACATATATGAATACATAAAATCATATTCAGTAAATTTGCAATCCGTCACCAGCTCACATCAATTACATATTTCTGCTAAATATCGATGTTTACGGTTCACCTTCCTTATATATATATATATATATACAGTATACATATATTATATATATATATATATATATATATATATATATATATATATATATATATATATATATATATATATATATATATATATATATATATATATATATATATATATATATATATATATATATATATATATATATATACGGTATATATATATATATACGGTATATATATATATATATATATATATATATACGGTATATATATATATATATATATATATATATATACGGTATGTATATATATATATATATATATATATACGGTATATATATATATATATATATACGGTATATATATATATATATATATATATATATATACGGTATATATATATATATATATATATATATATATATATATATATATATATATATATATATATATATATACGGTATATATATATATATATATATATATATATACGGTATATATATATATATATATATACGGTATATATATATATATATATATATAAATATATACTGTATATATATATATATATATATATATACGGTATATATATATATATATATACAGTATATATATATATATATACGGTATATATATATATATATACGGTATATATATATATATACGGTATATATATATATACGGTATATATATATACGGTATATATATATATATATATATATATATATATATATATATATATATATATATATATATATATATATATACCATATATATATATATACCATATATATATATATATATATATATATATATATCTCGAGTGGATGAGACTAGTTTGCCTTGGTCGGCAACCCATCTAGGGGAATCAACCTTACACAATCCGGGTAGACAGGACTCACAGCCGTGGACGGCAACTTGCCTAGGGGAGCCCTACACAAACCGACACACCTGCTGCCTTGCAGGCTAAGCCCCTTTGGGCAAAGGCTAGATCCATAGCCAACAACTGTGGTTGGGGGCTAGCTGTTGATACAAAATCGCAAAAGGACAGTATACTGCAGATTGTTCCCCCAAGTTTAGGTTCGGAAGTGTGAATGTTGGCACGATGAATGGCAGAACGGGTGAGATTGTGGAGATGCTAGAGAGACGTAGAGTGGATGTATGTTGTGCCCAGGAGACCCGGTGGAAAGGGGGAAAGTGCGAGGTGGATTACTGGGAAAGATGAACGTTTCAAGTTCACATGGAAGGGAAATGAACATGGTACAGGAGGGGTGGGTTTCGTTTCCTGGTGGCAGGTAGGTGGGCAGATTGTGTGATAGAAGTTAAAAGGTTTAAAGAAAGACTAATTTTACTAAGACTGAAAGTTGGGTCAAGAATTATAGAAGTTATGTCAGCAAGGCTTAGGTAAAGATGTCAAAGAGCAGTTCTGGAATGAATTACTAGGATTGGTTGCCAGATGCAAGGAATGGGAGGTAGTAATTGTGGGAGGAGACTAAATGGGCATGCCTGGGCATGTGTCGACAAATATGAGGGTGTGCAACACTGTGCACGGAGGACAGGGTTATGGCCGAAGAAATCTGGGAGGTGAGTACATACAAGGTTAAGAGATACAATGTTGTATCTCTTAACCTTGGGCTAGCCAGACCGTACACATGGCCAAGGTTGTGAAGCCGACCGAATTAGCTTAATGGTATGGCCGAGAATGGCAGGTGTAAGCATAACCCCACAGAGGGCTTGCTAAGGGCTAGGGATGCCCAGGGCGACATAGTTCCCCTGCGGCGATATCTCACTGTTTAGCTATGCACGTGGCCAGGGGTGAGTGTTGGGTGTGTGCAGGTGTGGGAGTGACGCCGTAGCATCTTGACCCCACAGAGGGTGATGACTACCGTTAGAGGATTGTAGGCTCGACTCCCTAGGTCCTGTCGTACTGCCCTTTTTGAGACTCTTTAATTAGACAACTCTCATTAGTCTAGCGAGTCACGTGTGTGTGGTGTGTGTTGGTGAGTGACGCCGTAGCATCTTGGTCCCACAGAGGGTGATGGCTACCGCTAGAGGATTGTCGGCTTGACTCCCTAGGTCCTGTCGTATTGCCCGTTTTGAGACCCTTTGTTTAGACAACTCTCATTAGTCTAGCGAGTCACGTGTGTGAGGTGAGGAGGTGAGAGTGGAGAGAGAGAGAGTGATGAGTGTGATTGACGGGTACTGTGAGTGTGGGAAAATCTCGTGCCTATTCGATCATGCGGTCATTTGCTGGGCTAATCGTTATCAGTGTCACTGTAGACTAAAGGGTTGGTTGATGTGAGATTTTGTAGACTAGCAGTAATCAATATAATGGTTTGGGGTAATCTTAGGGGTAGTTATAATACGGGGTAATTATATTTAGGTAAGTGGGTTAGATTGAGTGGCTGAGTGTGTAAATGAAGTTGTCTCTTTTATTAATGCAATTTCAGTGTCGCTATTCAATAAAACTATTTTTAGTAGGAATGTTAGTTTCTTTAATTCTTGCTAACTTTAAGAATATAACTATTATCAATATATACCTATCATAACAATAAATCCGTGTACTCTAATATCCCGCAAGCTGGGAACTGCAATTTTCTTTTCAATATATATTACTGCATCGAGTCAGTATAGATATAAATGTATAGCATGTTCTGGGACTTCTGTTGCCATAATTTCACAAGGATATATGTCTATTTCTCTTCTAAAGTAACGACACTATCAACATATAGATTTATTTCCTAGGTAAGGGGCAAGTGTTACAGTAACCTATTAGTCACCCGGACGTGATCCATTACAAGGAAGGACGTGTAAACATGAAAAAGGCTACAGACTATCTCACTTAAGGGGAGATGTTTAGTTTCCTCCCTAAACTTCCATCAAGCTTAAAATTACACTCCCTAGACCCCCTTTCAAGATAAATTTGTACATTTTTCGGTAGAAAAATGTCCCGGCTGAAAGCCGGTTCCTCTTAAATTACAGGCTCGCTTTCGCTCGCCAGGATAAAATCGACACCTAAATGGCACGAAAGGTCTAAAAATTGACAGAAATGGGTCGAAGGTTCTTAAAATCGTCAAAATAATGGGGCGAAAGTCTTAAAATTAGAAAAGCAATGGGGCTAAACATGAGGGAGAAAGGAGTCAAGAAAAATATCCCTCAAGTGGAGACCTCCCCTTAATCCTTTTAGCATCCATATATCCTTCCTAAGCATCATAAAATCGTCTAAATGTAGTTGATATAGACGTCGCCGGTACAGAAAGGGTTAATTAGAGTTAAGGGGGATATAGGGTTTTTATGGACCCCCTTCTCCCTCATATTTATCCATATTAGTTTTGAGATTTTATGACATTCGCGCCATTAATTTGACTATTATAAGACCTTTCACCCCATGTTTTAACACTATTAGGACCTTTCGTGCCACTGCCATGTAGGTGTTGATTTGTTTCTGGCGAGCGATAGCGAGCCTGTAAATTATACGAAACCGGCCTTCGTCCAGGACATTTTTCTACCGAAAAATGTACAAATTCAAACTAGGTTTTTATTTGTTTAAGCTTGATGGAGGTCTAAGGAGGAAACTAATACATACATCAATAAATAAAGAGATACATATACCAAAAAATAAACCCTACCGTCCTTAAACTTGAAACTAGCAGGCCTATATACTGTAGTGGTGTGGAGGATGAAGGCATTAGATATGTAATGACATGATGAAAGTAGTGCAAGAAAACCAGTGGAATTGTGGTTTGAGGGGGGTCACCGTTTTTTGTTTTATCTTTCTCTCCTTTTCTCACTTTCCCTGGCTTGTATCCATTCGGCCCCATTCAGCCAACTGTTTTAAGACGTTTATCCCCATCCAGGTGTCGATTTCTTCCTGGCGAGCGATAGCGAGCCAGCATTGGAGGGAGAAATCCGGCTTCGCCGGAGAAATTTTTCTATCGAAAAATTTACAAATTTAGCTTGCTGACAAAAACAAATATATATATATATATATATATATATACAGTATATATATATATATATATATATATATACATATATATATATATATATATATATACTGGCTCGCTACCGCTCGCCAGGAAAATATGGACACCTGGATGGGGGCAAACGTCTTTAAACAGTAGGCTGAATGGGGCCGAATGGATACAAGCCAAAGAGAGAGGGAGATAAAGAGAAAAAAAAGCGAGGTGGGCCCCCTTAACCCATTATAAGTACCGGCGACGTTCTTTCCATTCTAGTCTGGCAACTATTAGCTATTTGTATTCAGCCTAGGAAGGAACACGGACAACTATGAAGCTGCAAACTAGCTCAATTAATCCTTCGAGTTACCACAGGTCCTTCCAAAGCTGACTAAAATCGTCCAACAGTTGCCAGAATGCGCTATAAAGGACGTCACCTCTACTGAAAGGGTTAACTGGTCTGAACTGTCCAAAAATGTGAGTATGGGAAGGGTAATTATAATATTCATAATAATATACTAATATAAAGGTCTATTGGTAGTAATATACCCATACAGTCAATATAAAGCTTGAAAGGTAAATCTATTAATATCCCAAATTATATTTTATACCTTTGTCGTACCTTTGTTATACCCTTGATTTACGGTATTATTATTATTATTATTATTATTATTATTACAAGCGCGGCCGAAACTGACCTCGAAGCTTCCCCCACAAGCATTCCTTAGCAGCTCGCTCTCTCTCTCTCTCTCATCAGTAACCAGCAGTGTTGCCAAGGCCACGGTTTTCACGCACAATTGGGCTAGTGGGCTTTGATATGTATTTCTGTGGAACAAAACGCAAACTGAAAGACATTGTGGGCTTCTCGGTCAACTGTAATGATATTCCTATAACAACAGTGTCACAAGTTAAATATCTCGGACTGAAACTGGACGCGAGTTTGTCAGGTGAAACAATTTTGGAATCTATCCTGAGTAAGTGTAGAGCACGTATAAAATACCTGTATAGACAGGTGGGATGCTTGCCCGCGGCGACCAAAAAGACCCTCTGCCAAGCGCTTGTTCAATGTCATTTTGACTATTCTGTGTCATCCTGGTACTCTGCATCATCTAAATCAGGACAGCACAAACTTCAGGTCACTCAAAATAAAATGGTTAGGTTCATGCTGAACCTAGGACCCAGATCACATGTTGGCCAGGAACAACTTCAGTCACTAGGTATGCTCAATGTCTCTGACAGGGCCAAACAAATCAGGCTAATTAATGCCTTCAAAATGTTCTATGACAGAGCTCCAGAGTATCTAAAGAATGATTTTGTTAAAGCAAATGAGAGGAGTGGACATAATACAAGAAACAGGATGTTTAATTTTAAGGTCCCGAGAATCCAAGGACAGGGTAAGCAAACATTCTTCTTCACTGCCATCAAAGACTGGAACGACCTACCCCAGTCAGTCCGTGAAAAGAGAACACTGTATTCCTTCAGACGTAGCCTGAAGGAACACCTGAACCGGACAGCTGCGAGAAGGGAGCACCAAGCTTATGTCTACTACTAAATACGACATAAGAGATAGACAAACCAAACTGAAATTATTACTGATTACGGATTACTGATATTTACTATAGGATGTAAGGTATCTTAAAATAACCCCCTAGAAATACTTTCTCTAAAGTATCTATTTCTTTATCCTCCCCATTTCCCCAGCTAACCTAATCGCACAAGGACCCCAATGGAAATACGCCTAACGGCCTTATTGGGCTATCCTTAGTTGGAATTATGCAAGGCTGGTACATGTCATATTTATAACATACTATGTGGTACCAACTCTGTAAATTGCTAACTGAATAAATATTATTATTATTATTATTATAACCATTTTACAACTATTCTTGTTTTTTTGCTTTACAGGAACAATGCCGAAAAGATGTGCTGCATTCAATTGTCGTGGAAACTACAGGGGAGAGCCATACAGTCCTATGGTGTGTTTCCCGAATGAAGAACAAGAACGACATGCATGGATTAGTGCTATGCCAAATAGCCCAGAAAGTTTGAGAGACAGGTCGAAACTATGGATTTGTGCATCACACTTCGACTGCGATTGGGTCACAGTTCGGGGAGGAAAACGACCAGCTGGGCCTCCTACAATTTTTAAAGGTGTACCCAAGTCTTGCCTCAAACAACTTACGTCAGCTCCTAGGTTAACTAAAACAGTGACAAGTGAAGCAAGACTTTAAAAACAAACGGAATTTGAAAATGAACAAGACAAAATGCATAGTTATGACAAATTTGCAGGAGAGATTGGAAACACTTCCCTGAGTTTTATATAATGCAAAATGGTAGAGAACTGACAATGTTTAAGACAGATGGTAATGGTAGAGCAGTTGATAAGTTTCTTCATTTTAAAGAGGTACAGTCTCCTTTTGGTTTTCTGCAGCTGGTAGTAGCAGAGAAAAGTGGCTTGGAGATACCAAAAAGTAAACTGAATCTTCAAAAAAATAGCTTGGTAAGTAAGTGGTCTCAAATTGAAGAAATAGTGAAAATTATGAACACTCATGAAGCGACTAATACTGACCGCTTAAAAAGAATAATTTCAGAACTTGACTCTTATTACAGAATTTCATGAAATTGAAGGTTTTCAGTTCATTCAAGCACAGTTACAACTCCTTATTCCTCCTAAAAATCGCCGATATACAAAGCATATGTTAATTCTTGCAGCAGAACTGTTTTGTATAATCACCCGCAGCATATAGAATGCCTAGAAACTCCAAAGCAATTAGTCTTCCTTGTGAGAAACAGATTCGCCAATTGTTATCTCGCACTTATGCTGACAAGTGTCTCCCAATCCTTTTTGATCAGTTGAAGCCACAACAGCGGTTAGTTAACATTTTGTTTGATGAAGTCAAGCTTAAGCAGGCCTTTAGATTTACAGGAGAGCATATAGTAGGCTATTCAACAAACGGACCAGAAAATCTAGCAACATCTGCTCTTGCTATTGAAGTTGTTTGTCACTATGGAGGACCACGGTACATCATACGAATTCATCCTGTATCAAAACTGAATGCTATTCAACTGAAGGAAATATTACTTGAGGCTGTATATGTTGTTAAAGCTAGTGGTGGCCATCCAGTATCGTTCGTCTGTGACAACTGTCCACTGAATCAAGCTGTTTACAGAATGCTTGGGGGTCCTGGAAAAGTAACACTAGCACCAGATGGCATAAATTTTTTCCTTGTCTATGATTATGTTCACATCCTCAAGAATATGAGAAACAACTGGATCACAGAGAAATGTAAAGAATTACATTTTAGCAAGGACGGTACAGAATATTTGGCGTGTTGGAGTGATGTTAAAGCTCTTTACAATGAAGATCAGAAGACACCACTTCGTCTGACAAAACTCACACGCTCATCAGTATTTCCTAAACCATTGCAACGTCAGAGTGTGCCCTTAGTTTGCCAAGTGTTGAATGAGAAAACTATTGCTGCATTTGAAGGTCTTAAAGGAACTGTTAAATTTCAGGATGGAACAGTGATATACATAACACTGGTAACCAATTGGTTTAAAATGATGAATGTTAAAAGCAAGTACAGCGCAGTTCATTTACGAGACCAATATCATGAACCTTGGACATTAAACTGTACAAACTTCAAAGCTCTGCAGGAAATGTGTACAGTTGTATCCAGCTGTCGGTGGACTGGTGGGCATGGCAGAGAGAAGAAACTAACACAGTCAACAGCAGATGCCTTTGTCATTACAACAAGGTATAACATAGAAGCAGCACAATATCTTTTTGAAACCCATGATTTTGCTTACATCCTACCTGCTGTGTTTTCACAAGATCCCCTAGAAAAGTGTTTTGGTCAAGCAAGACAACGTAGTGGAGGAAATTTTTACATTGACATTGGGGATGTTCAAGCAGCATCCAAAGTACAGCAGTTGCATCAGATGTTGAAACGTGACATCGTTCCTGACCGAGCCAACGAAGTAAGCTGTGAATTTTGTACAGCAGCAATAGATGGTGATTTACAACTTCTGGAAGAGCTGACATTACAAGACACTCAACTACTTCTAGATTCAGATGATACTTTAAAACATAAAATTGTCTACATTGGGGGATTTTTAGCTCATAAACATGGACAACAGGAAGTAGATTCTGGGGAATGCTTGTCATCAAAGTTTTTGACTGCGCTCAATCGAGGTGGGATGAATATGCCTACACTGGCTACTGTCTTCTTTGTACATAGTGGCATCACCCTTCAAATGTCCCTTCAAGACTCGAAAAAGTGTTGTCGCAATTACTTGAAACAATGCTTGTCTTATGTAGATGCTCCTTTAGCTAGCCATTCAGGAGCATGCCAGACATTGTGTAATGTGTTGTTGTTGTTGTTCCCCAGGCTGTCTGGCCGAACAGCCCCAAGGTCTCGAGCAAGGCCAAGGCCATAAACGAGCGCCCCCACAAAATCCTCCCTGCTTACCACTAACAAAGCCCGGGTGACCGAAGCCACCCCAAGGCAGGGAGCTGAGGAGGGTGCGGAAATGCCCGGGAAACCAAAGCCCCACCCAATGCCCTGTGCCCCTCAGCAATTATGAAGGGAAAGTTGAGGGGTAAGGGAAAAATGTGACGCTTTGGCTCCCAATCTGCCAACTTCTAGGTTGGCAGTGGGGAGGTCAATCCACGGAAAATACGCCGCCACTTGAGATCTAGAAGATATATAAGTAAAAGGAACAGTCAGAGTAAGCTTTGGGTATGGCAGAGATCGCTCAGTTCTCACTCGGATAGACCAGCCCATCACCACATGACTAGAACCCAATCCTCTCGGCATCAGCTAGGAAAGGCCCTAGAAAGCCGCCTTTGGCGGGGGGATAGCTCCCCTATTTCAACTCCTTTCGGGGTTGGGCACCCGCCCTGTAATGTGTTGTTTAAGGCCTTTGTATTTAATACAAGCGATCGGGAGTGTATACTAGGCTGCTTAAGGCGACAAGATAAACTTTCTAATGTTTAAGTTAATTATTGTGTTGTGACTTTTGATATATGTAAAATTATGTGTAAAGAAATATTTTGCAAAGGTTTTACTTTAATTTCTTCTAATATTTAATTAATGTAAGTCATGGTATGATGCTTTGCTTGTATAATACATGTTCTTATAAACTATCTCATTATAACTGTATATTTTCCTATTATGTTCAATCACGAAAGAGACTTATGAGTCAATCAACCAAAAACAAATGTTTTATTTTCCTTTACTTGGTTGCTCTAGTTAACCCGTGGAGCCCCGGCTAGTTTTGTAATGTTTGCGCACCAGAACCCGGCCGGTTTTCAAAAAATGGTTTTATTCCAGAAACAATAGCGAATGGATTAGTAATGAAGGAAAAACCACGAAAAAATGCTCAAAAAGCTTAAAAAATGGTCCTACAGAGCCCCCGAAAACGGATTTTATAAGAGTAAAAAATTGAAGGCAATTATCCCAAAAAACCAGGTTATTGCGCGCTCGCGCGCACGTGGACTTTGAGAGTTTTCAACCATTGGCACGGTTGCGTGGGATACGTACACAGTTCCCATACAAATCTGAGCCCTCTTGAGTGGCTACACCTGAGGTTACGGTCGGTGCAATTAGGGCGACGTGCCAGGCGCGTCTCTGGGGCTGTGCGTTACATACATCGCTGACGCGTCAGACGCATCGCTGGGGCTATACGGGTTAATAAGATGCTGTAGAGTAAAAACACAAAGTCTCATATCCAGTAAAACTAAAATAAGACCTCCGTTTGTGGGCCTAACAATGGACCCAAGTTCCGGGACCCGAGTATGGCCGACGCCAGTCCTTATGTAGAGGAGTCTATGACTGTACGTGTAAATCTGAAGAGCACATGCAATCTATTTAGGCATTTTCAGTCAGTATTGCTGGGTAAAGGGTTAACATAATTTTAATCTTTTGGAGTATTTCTTCCATTTATTTATCCTGTTAGTGAGTTTTATTAATTTCAGTGCTACCTACTGTAGTGGTATTTGGTGTAATTTTACATATTTTAGATAAATCTGAAAAGGACATGCAATATATTTGGGCATTTTCAGTCAGTATTGTTGGGGAAACGGTTAGCATACTGTAGTCATCTTAGGAAGGGAAGACGATGTGTAGCTCAGATTTTTGCCCGGAAATGTGTTGTGGAGAAATATCTGGAGAAGCGACAAAAGTTGTATGCTGCATTTATGGAGTTGGAGAAGGACTATGACAGAATTGATAGAGAAGGTATGTGGAAAGTACCGGTACTGAGAATATACGGAGTAGATGGCAAGTTGCTGAAAGCAATGAAGAGCATGTATGAGGGTGCAAAGGTGTCAGTATGTGTGGATCATTAACAGAGCGAGTTCTTTAATCTGAATGTTGGGTTAAAGCAAGGGTGTGTGTGATGTCCCCATGGTTGTTCAATATATACCGGTACAGTATATGGATGGAGTCATGAAAGAAATACAAGGAAGAGCAGCGGATGTTGGTGTACCGCTGATAAGGGAAGGAAACGAGTGGAAGCTGCCTCAACAGTACAGTACCGGTACTACTGTTGCTGACAACACAGTTCTGATGAGCGATAGTGAATGGGAGTTGCAGGGTCAGGTAAATATGTTTGGAACAGTGTGTGAAAAACGGAATCTGGAGGTAAATGCTAGGAAGAGCAATATTATGGTCATTGAAAGGGGTGCAACCATAGAGTGTGAAGTTAGGTTGAACGGCTATGAAGAATGTCAGCTCATTTAAGTATTTGGGCAGTGTGTTGAGTAAAGATGTGAGTATGCCTATGGATGAAAAAGTGTGGGAGAAAGTGTAACAGGGGAAGAGCGTTGTAGGAACTCTGAAAGCAGTAAGAAGAAATAGAGTGGTCAGCATGGAAGTAAAGAAGTCCTTGCATGACAGTGTGGTAATCCCGACATTGACTTATGGGAGGGAAGCATGGACGTTTCTGACTGGGATTGATCATTGATAATCATCGGTTATGCTAGTTGGAAAATTATTGGGGTAGAATGTAGAGTTCGGGTGTACCGCCAGCCTTGTTTACACTACGCGGAGCGGCGGCAGACACAGGCCATCATGTTCCCGTCTATTTGACTGCTTTTGGATACAATAATAGGTTGAGGGGGGTCACCCCCCCCCCCCCCCATGACATATTGTCATCATATATATTGCCAGCAGGAGGCAAATAACCGAAAAAAGCCTTCAAAATAGACGCGAACTAAAGGCTGGTTCACACATAGCCGAGTCGGTGCGCGAGTCCAACACGAGTGATGAAATTTTGCTATTCAGCAATGACTCGTCGATACTCCTCAACACTCGTATAGACTCGTGCTACGCTCGTGTATACTTTTTGTTTACTCGACACACTCGTGGGTACTCGCCACAGGGTCTAAAAATTTCATGCATGCATGACATTTTTGGGTCCCGTGGCGAGTACCCACGAGTGTGGCCTAAATACGTGTAGACTCGTGTACATACGTGTTAACTCGTGTTTGACTCTGAATAACTCTTTGTTATTCGTGTTAACTCGTGTTGACTCGTGTAAACCCGTGTAACACTCTTTGGTGATTCGTCGCTTTTCGTCATCATTTCGACGTTGACGAAGAAACACGTGTCTACACGCAACAACACGTATGTAACACACATGCAACACGTATCAACAAGAGTAGAAAGCACGAATGTGAGTGCCAAAATTTGGTGCCCCCATGATGCCAGAGTTTACACGATTCAAACACGAGTGAAAACATGAGTAAACAAGAGTAAACATGATCCATTGAGAAAAAAAACATGAGTGTAACACGAAAAAGCAAGTGTCATTTGAAATAGTTATTTCAAAAATGTAGGACGAATCAACGAGAGTTTACACGAGTTTACACGGATGTAACACGAGTCAACACGTGTGCAACAGAGATCCAACGAGAGTCAACGCGTTGTCTTTCGTGTTGATCCGTATAACAATCGTGTTGATCCGTGTAACAATCGCGTTGACTCTTGTTAGACTCGTCCATACTCTTTGTTTACGTGCCCTGGAATGTGGCCATTATTTTTCAAATTTTTGACACTCGTGTTGGGTTCGTGTTACACTAGTTTTGACTCAGTTACTCGTACAGACTCTTGCATGAACACGTGTTGACTCGTATTGACTCGAGTTAACTCGTGTTACACTCTCCTTGACTCGGGAGCAATTGCTACTCGCGCAGCGACTGCGATAATCGACGAGTGTGACTCGTGTTGGACTCGCGCACCGACTCGGCTATGTGAGAACCAGCCTTTAACCACGGTGATCGACATATGTAAACATGACGGTGGCGGTGTCGGCGTCGGAGACTTGCGATAATGTTCCCGTCTATTTTGAATGCCATTGGATACAATAATATGTTGAGGGGGGGCTTTGCCCCCATGACGTGTTGTCATCATCATATATATTGCCAGTAGGGGGCAAACAACCAAAAAAATTGCCGCAAAGCCTTCCCCTCAACATATTATTGTATCCAATGGCAGTCAAAATAGACGGGAACATGATCGCAAGCGTCCACCGCCCCCGTCATGTTTACATGGTCGATTGCCGCAGTTACTGTAAGTTCGCGTTTATTTTGAGTTTTTGACGACGATTTTTTTTGGTTAGGCCTATTTGCCCGCTGCTGGCAAATTATATGATGATGACAATATGTCATGGGGTGTTTGCCCCCCTCAACATATTATCGTATCCAACGGCATTCAAAATGGACGGGAACATGATGGCAAGCTTCCGTCGCCGTTCTGCGGAGAGTACACAATGGTGGCGGTACGCCCGAACTCTACATTCTACCTGGCTAGGCCTATATTATAGGCTACAATAAATAAGTAGGCTAGGCTATTTTATCTATAAGCTATGCCTAGTCTAATATTACAATTTAAGGTAGCATTCAAGTTGACTACAGCAGGACTTACCCTTGACCAGGTATAGGCTATTCTAGTGTTTACTAGGCCTATACCCCTTTGAAAGGACATAGCCTAGCCTAACCTAACAACCTTACCAAAACCAATTATAGTAAGCTATTATGGGTGGGGGCTGCTGCCCCCACACCCCGATTTTTGGTGTACAGTATTTGTCTATTTTGTCTGTGAAGTGGGAATTTTTTCAATTTGTCGATAACGTAAATCCTCCATGCGGACTATAGCCTATGGAGAAAAATATGGCGAATCTATTGTTGCCTATTATCTCTAATAAATTGTTTCTCATAATGCTGCAGTAGTGTAGTTTAAAATACCAACCATTTAATTGTGTGCCTTTAAAAATTACCTAAATTAGGCTATAGGCTACTGGAAGATTAGAAGAATCTTTAAGAAAGACTAGGTTAGGGTTATTGTCGTGCCAAAGCTAGATTATAGCCTAAATATAAAAGGAAGTGAATAAAATGAAATATGCCGAAAAAAATCGCCGTCATCGCGAAGTTAACCGCGGCAATCGCCTTATGTAAACATGACTACCGTACACCCGGTAACTACATCCATCCCATTAAAAGTTAATGTGGGACACAAAATGTGTTGAGGGGGTCTCTGCGGTTCTGCCCCCCCACGTCGGCCCGTCACGTATTATGATGTACGGTAAGTCATCATCATCTGTGCTAATTAATAGGATCCCCAATTAAGGACAAAGTCAATCAACAGACTAAATAATACTCCATAATAAATAAAAACTTATAACTAAATAATAACTCCACAAACACTCTTCTCACAGACCTTACACAAAGAGCTTTCGACGGCATCAACTCAGCTAGACCACCACACAGATCACTATTAGCCACACTCGACATTAGTAAAGCCTTCGATGCCATCCCCCGCCACAACCTAACAAACAAAATCTACAACACAAACATGCACAACAACACAAAAAGGTGGCTGGCCAACTTCCTAACAGGCAGATGTGCACACGTATCTTTTGCCGGTCAGTCATCTAAAATCAGAAACTTTACAAACTGAGTCCCACAAGGATCCGTCCTATCGCCCGCACTCTTCAATCTGTACATGCACGATATAACTACACCCAATACGCCCCAAATAAACTTAGCCTCCTATGCAGATGACATAACACTCACATGCACACACTATGACCCAAAAAGAGCAACAGATCTCCTTCAACCCTATCTCAACACACTACATGGCTGGTGCACTACAAACAGACTTAATCTAGCCCCAGCCAAATCCACCGCAACCCTGCTCACAAGTTGGACAGGAGAACATGAATACATCCCTCAACTCACCATAAACAACACACCCCTAACACATACACACACACCCAAAATCCTAGGAGTAACATATGATACTCATATGACATTCAAACACCACACCACAAACATTAAAAATAAACTGACACCCAGACTTAACGCCCTCAGGTCACTTGCCCACACAAAATTTGGACACAACAAAGAAACTACCACCACAGTATATAAACAATACATAAGATCAGTGATGGAATACGCAAGCCCAGCCTGGGCTTCTAACCTAGCTGAAACACATCATAAGACCTTACAGACTATTCAAAACAAAGCCCTGAAGATCATTACAGGCTGCACAGCTACTGCACCCACAGATCACCTACATCAAGAAACCAAAATCCTCAAAGTCAAAGACCATCTGGACATGAGAGGCACTCAATTCCTGGCAGCAGCCTCCACGAACCAAGACCACCCACTAAACTACATGGCAACACACCCACAGACACCAAGAAATATCAAAACAACACCCAGCACACGGTATCACACACAATTATTGTCCTCTCTCCCTCCCTGCCCACCCCGAACCAACTTCCAGAAGCACATCCATACTCATATCTCTCACCGATCCATCCACTCACTCACAGACAACACGCAGCTGCATGCACGACCTCCCGAAATCCATCCTTCCGAATCCTCCCTTCCTCGCGAGGACAGAGTCCACCTGGCCAGGCTGAGATGCGGACACCATCCAGCTCTCCTGAGCTATCAGAAGAGACTGGATGACTCCGTTGTCGACGCCTGCCCGGGATGTAACACAGCACCCCATACCATTGAACACATCATAGAAGACTGGATTTCACACAACCACTTACGCCAACAACACAATCTACACTCAATGAGAGCTCTGTGGGAAATCCCGATCGTGGCCATGGCCTTTCTCAGGGACTCGGGGCTGTTCGGCCAGGCAGCTTAGGGAACAACAACAACAACAGACTAAATAAGCTCCCAAATTACAATAACATAGCGGCCCGCCGTTTATGGGCGACTTTTTACACGTAATTTTAAATGTTACTTTCCTGCCCTGGTCTAGGCCTAATAGATTTTTCCAAAGAATCAAACTTAAATTAAAAGGAAGTAGCCTAGCCTACAGTTTATAGGAAGGCTATTCCAACATGCATTCCAGAACTTAGGCTAGCCTAGGCCTAGGCTATATGAAAATTTGTGGGTGGTCTGCCAAAAAAGAATCACTAAGCCTATTAGGCTATGGGTAGGCTAGTATGGAGTGCATTTTGCAAATCTTCTGAACTCTTAGGCCTAGGCTAGGCTAAATTAAAACTCACAAAATCTGAGTAAAACCAGCACTAGAATTTTGTCTTGTCTTGTCTTGGGGGTCAAGGGCAACCTCAGGCGAATACTCGCCCGCTCCGGCCCTACCGTAGTCGCAGAGATCCTATGTCACAATTAAATTAGTTTATAGTTAAGGTTAAAATTCACCACCGTGTCACTTTCACTCTAGGTCATTCGTACCTATAGCAGGTCATCAGGTGGCGAACCAGAGACCTACAAACCGCGGTACTAGGGCCAGAGCAATGTCTTGAAGTGAGGTGCCCTTATCAACCAACCCCAGACAATCCAGTAGGAGCTGTCGGAAGGAATCCATCTTTGAAGCCAGAAAGGGACGCCCATCCACATGCTCAGTGACGGGACGAGGTGAGGCTTAGGAGGCATATGTAGGACGACCAGATGTAGGATGTGGAGGGGAAGAGGTACCGTACGACGATACATGGCATGCGGAGACTGCGGAGGGAAGAGCTCGTCAAAGTCATACGGTTCCTCAGGACCTCAACAATAACCGGGGGACGGCCAGTGTGGGCAATGGTCGATCGCCGTAGGTAATATAAATTTGCGTCTATTTTGACGGCGATTTTTGTTGTAGTAAGGCTAGGCCTAGGCTATTTGCCCCCTGCTGGCAATATATATGATGAAGACAATATGTCATGGGGGGTGATTGACCCCCTCAACTTATTATTGTATCCAACAATCTCTAACCTCTGTATCTCAAAAAGGGCTAGAGCAAATTGGCTGTAAATTTTCACATCTAGGCTATTCCTGGACAGATTTGCTCCCTCCAATTAATATTTATGTGCATAAATTCAGCCTAGTTTAGCCTATAAAACAAAAACTAACATTTGTTTAGCCTAGGCCTACATATAAAAAGAAAAACCCACTCGTACTGCAATTATAAGCATAAATATGAGTATCTAAGTTACAAAGCAAATGTTTTTGTATAGCCTAAAATAAACCATAAAATTGTCATCTTTCAACTGTTGAGGTCATAAATATAAAAAATCTAATACATTAGGAAAAAATGCGTTAAGAGTTGTGTTAGCGGGTCTATCGTCCCCTTTATTTACGTAGTCGCACGCTCGCAGTTACATTCGCGTCTAATTTGACTGGTTACTTGCCCCTGCTGGTGATATATATGATGATGACAATCAAGTCATAGGGGGATAAAGCCCCTTCAACCCATTATTGTATCCCACGGCCAGGCGTTGGGTAAATTGTTTTGTTAGCGGCCGGCGGATTGAGGGTGGCTTTACCAAGTTTACCCCAGCAGTTAAATTAGAAGCGAATGTAGGCCTAACTGCGAGCGTGCTAACTGCGAGCGTGCGACTAGGCTATATAAACAAAGCTTTTGGTATGCCCACAACTACAACTCTTACCAAAACTGCAATTAGCCTATTTTGTTTTCGTTTTTTTTCAGTCTAGGCTAAATTGTGGAGGCTAGGCTAAATTATTTAGCTGCAATTAGCCTAGCCTATTTTTGTTTGTTCTTTCAGTCTAGGCTAAATTGTGGTAGGCTAGGCTAAATTCTTTAACATGTGTACTATTGTGTAGACCTGTGCTTTCCAATAGAAGTAAAAATATGTAGCCTAGCCTAATGCAAATTTACTAAAACCCAAGCCTACCTGAATATAGATAGCCCTATGCAGAGCTCAACAGCAAAAACAAAACAAAATATGTTGAGCAGCGAAATAAAATTAAGCTAGGCCTAGGCCTGTTTTCTCATAGGCCTAATAACCTAATGAAGTATACTATAGCCTAACCTAATTTAAGTTATTTCACAAAATACTAATAGGCCTACCCAGCCATCCTCGTGCATTATTTTCCATTGTAAAATAAGTTTGTGCTTAACTGCAGTAATGAACGCTAGCCTATAAATAGGCTAGCCTATGTTGGCTGCGCAATTGTCTCGATTTGACTATTATTGCCTAAAGCAGCCTGAGCCTATTCCCAACCCCCAAACAGTATCCCATGTTAAACCCTAGGCTAGGCCTAGGCCTAATCCCACTCTCAATCAAAATTCGAACTGCTAAATTCGTACCTACCGGTAGCGCTGCCTAGGCTAGGCCTATATTTTTCGTGAATAGATATAGAAAATGGTTTAAAGGAAAGACCATCCTATATTTTGTTCAAATAATATGTAATAGCACTGTGTATGGTTGTATTAAATTTAAATAGTGATAGATGTGTATATTAATGGGATAAATACTCCGAAGTTCGCATACGTTCAGAAAATTATAGTGCAACACTGTTGCCAGATACTAATCAATGCCATTATCATTATATCATAATGCATTTTACTCATTTGCATAATTTCAAATACCTAGGACATCAATATAATATTTTCCTATCTTTTTTGTAGTGATATTTGTATGATTTAGTGGTATATTGGTGTCTGTCTAGGGTTATAATGCATTGTGAAAGTTACCTCTGAATCTCTGACTTGGTAACAGTTCGGTATGGCCGGCTTAAGTAACCCTGCTTTCTTTGATTACTACACGGCAAGAGAAGCTTTCGGTTCTGTCAAAGGTAAACGGCAACTGCTAAATTCGACATCATGTTCAAATAATATGTAATATCACTGTCTATGGTTGTATTAGACAAAAATCGTGATAGGTTTCTATTTTATGTGGATAAATAGTATTAAGCTGAATAAACTAAATACCGAAAGTTCACTAGAGTGGTTGTTGATACATTTGCTAGACATCATCATCATCATCATAGATATGAGAGAGGAGGGAGGTAGGAAGGAAGGGCAGGGTAAGTCACACAGGCAATTGCCAAAACTTTAAAGGTCCATATCATTGTTATTAAACAAAGCATTTGGCAAAGGGAGGAATTGTTAAAAACCTTAGCCAATACTCTGTCATTCACCAAAAATAAATTTGAATTATCATTATTATTTGGTAGGGTAGGTATGTATAGGTAGGTTGGCTAAATAATTGCTGGAATTCGTAGGGACTAACTGTTTTGAGAGAGTGGAATACAAAAAAAATAATAGATCTGAATAATAAAGAGATTATGTTATTAACCTCTGAAGTGCGCATGGGGGTAATTGGAAACGTCCCCCTGTGCTGACGTATTTGAGGTGTTTCCGTCACTAAAATATTCATTGTGCCATTAATAGCATTAATACTTATCCATATGCACCTATTATGGGTTGATTATAAAGGTATTAACCTGAAACAACAATAAAACGAGTGAAAACAGCGTTTGGATGGTCAAAATCGGAGATATAGCCCGCGAGTTGTATAATGTATGGGTGAGGCAATCTGCTTTCCCGCCAATTTCCCCCAAGGCCACTGAGACACAGTCGATCGATACTCGCTCTCTCTCTCTTGCACTCGCTTGCTATCAGTGATGACCACACCCTCCAATCGGATTTCTAATGTTAGCACGAAAATATACCTCAGAATAAGGGAATAACAGGGAAAATAGGTGATAACTGAAGGAGAGGAGGAAAGTGGGGAAGGAGGGGAGGTAGAGGACTGAGATTTTGCATGGCCCAGGGGCCAAAAAAAAAATAAATAAATAAACAAAAAAAAAAACAATTTTTTTTTTTTTTTTCGATGTCAAAAGTTGATTTTTTTTTTCTCTGACTCTTAAGAGTCTCCCCGCAGTGCGCCGGGGGAACTCTTAAGAGTCTCCCCGCAGCTCCCGGGTTAAGCAAATCTGGGGGATGCGTGGAAGCCTATAGACTGTAGACGGTAAACTTTGTGTGGGTAGCGAATGCGGTTTTAAAGTCATTTAAGAATAGACAGTTTTCAATGCTGCGGCCAAACTATTCCACCCCATTTATATTCTTTTGTTATCAAAACGTTCGGAATCGCGAGCCTCACCCAACTACGCAAGCATGGCTTTGATCATCGGCATAGTTTTCAAGATGTGGAATTTTAAGTGGAATTAGAGTTTTTTTCAAGATTGCCGGAAAAAAACCCACGTGCAAAAGCAAAACCTTCTCTATAACATTTGCGGAGCATTAGTAGGGGAGTCCGTATGCCAAAGCCCAGTCGTTTCCTATGAGTGGGAGAGACGGTATTTAGGCGTCAAGTTTTTCGGGAAATCGGCTGCCACGGACCTGTTTGGCCGCCATGCCGGATGTTTAACATATCAAAAGTTGCCCAATACAAAAACGCACCTCTTGTGAAAGTTTGATCCCGATCCAAAAAGCGGTTCTGGAGTTATTGCGTCGAAACCGGCGCGTAAGAAGAATTTGGATGAAAAAACGGGTTTAATGATTACAATAGGGGTTCCCCGTAGGGGACGAACCCATAATAATAATAATAAAAATAATAATAATAGGCTGGTACTGTATTGTACGAGCGCCAATTCTCAAAGATGATTCACGAGCGCTCGCATTAACTTAAAATTTTCAAACAAAAAATATATGTTTATAGTCATCAGTACAGTAACTCTATGATCCGCAGTATCATAAGCCTTCAGAAAGAGGTGCGACTTCACTGGTTTATTAAAAGCAACACAAGTCAACTGCTTAAGTAACTGGAAGTTGATTGAATAGATGCAATTGATGGAACACACATTATGATAAACTAAGCAACCGAAAACAAAATTATTATGAATATACAGTACTTACATTTCTTAAAGCAGTAGAGGCCGGGACCAGGCAGCCATACCACCACGGCAACAGCCAACAGAATGTAGCTACATCATGGGAACACTTGACCTGAAAAGAAAAGAAAATATATGTAACAACCTGCATTTTATTCCTAAAGTTAGTCAGTTGCCAATTTTAATATCATCCAAAACTGGGACGACAGTCACGACACAATATAAAGACAAAAAACAACTAATCAAAGTCAATTATGCGGAAAAAAATATTTAGCAAAAAAAAATATGAAAACAGAAATTCCTCTCTTAACCCCTTCACTGCCATTATTATTTTCATTGTATTCTGGGTTTATGTATGTACTATCATACAAAAAAGTATCCTTACTCTCGTGAACGCTGAGTTTCATAAAGTGGGGTACGATTCGAGCAGTTTCGGTATAGTTGGCAAGCCTGGCTGTCTGAAATGTCACAAAGCATCTGTTCCTTATCATATTGTATCAATCAATGTTATACATCGTAATATCAGGAATAATTCCATCAGTGGTATTCTCGTATTTATTTTCACAAAGGCATCACGTGTCACCATTTGATAATACACTTATATCTAGAGCACCGCTTAGCCCTATAATCCAGGGGGCGGAGCCACAAAACTTTACGACGTCGGTAAGCTAAGATTTCGTTCGGAAAAGTTTCTTCATGGCAAGGAATAAGACTTGGCACTGCTGCGAAATCTCAATACAGGTTCATATTTCAGGAGGAAGAAAATGTTCCACTGCACTCGAAATGAGCCTGATACACTTTGGCGAGGTCAGTAATGCAAAGATACGAACAAGGTCGAAATCGTTAAATGCTTTGTGTATCCGCCCCCTGGGCTACCAACCCATCCTACGCTCAAACAATATTTTCCATATTACTTCGTCCATTGAGTCTAAATGGTGCGTGTCATTTTAGTAAGGATACATTTTTGTATGATAGTACACTCGGTCAAGAAAGTATCTGCACCCCTACGCTGATCATCAGGTGTGTACAACTCAATAGGGTTGGTACCTCTGCCTGCAACTATATCAGTGTGTCAGAGACGATCGGATATAGTTGCAGGCAGAGGTACTAACCCTATCGAGCTGTACACACCTGATGATCAGCATAGGGGTGCAGATACTTTTTGGACTGAGTGTACATACATAAATCCAGAATACGATGAAAATAACAATGGCGGTGAAGGGGTCAAGTGAGGAATTTTGAAGCAGAGTGAATTTCGTTCACGAATTTATGAAGTGTAATCATTAAAAACATTACATTTAGGTGACTAAGTCAAGAATGGCTGTACAGACTTTCGATAAACATAAAACACGCATAATAAATACTGGAAACGCTATAGTATATTCATTAAAAGTTGGCCAAACCTCTTGAATACTAACCTCTAGACCTGATCACTTTCTAAGGAGAACTCCCAAGAAAAAATAACCTACCGTATGCAGCGTTGGGAACTTCTCACCGAGACGCTATGACATGGAGTTGTTGTTGTTGTTGTTCCCCAGGCTGTCTGGCCGAACAGCCCCAAGGTCTCGAGCAAGGCCAAGGCCATAAACGAGCGCCCCCACAAAATCCTCCCTGCTTACCACTAACAAAGCCCGGGTGACCGAAGCCACTCCAAGGCAGGGAGCTGAGGAGGGTGCGGAAACGCCCGGGAAACCAAAGCCCCACCCAAGGCCCTGTGCCCCTCAGCAATTATGAAGGGAAAGTTGAGGGGTAAGGGGAAAATGTGACGCTTTGGCTCCCAATCTGCCAACTTCTAGGTTGGCAGTAGGGAGGTCAATCCACGGAAAAGACGCCGCCACTTGAGATCTAGAAGATATATAAGTAAAAGGAAGTCAGAGTAAGCTATGGGTATGGCAGAGATCGCTCAGTTCTCACTCGCATAGACCAGCCCATCACCACATGACTAGAACCCAATCCTCTCAGCATCAGCTAGGAAAGGCCCTAGAAAGCCGCCTTTGGCGGGGGGATAGCTCCCCTATTTCAACTCCTTTCGGGGTTGGGCACCCGCCCTGACATGGAGTTCATAGAGTCTCTGTGAGAAGTTCCCAACGCTGCATACGGTAACTCATTTTTTCTTGGGAGTTCTCCTTACAACGTGATCAGGTCTAGGTTAGTATTCAAGAGGTTTGGCCTAGTTTTAATTATTATACTATAGCGTTTCTAGTTAACATTTTCAGTACTGTGCCGTGCTTTAAACTTTACTGCGGCTACTAATAGACTATTTTAATCAGTTGAAAAAGGACCTCCAGCAATTAACAAGCTTCAAACTATTTAAATATTTTTAGTATCACAGCTCCTTCTTGAACTTAAAAAAAATTGTCAAAATATAGATAGAATAAAATTATAGACAGAGATTAAAGAAGGGGTTAAGATGTCATAAAGGCCAAAGGTCTGACTATCATAGATGCGCTACAAATACCACACGATGCAGGGTATGCTGTCAGGATCACAACAGGGAACACTAGTAAAAAAAACACAAAATGGGAGAAGAAGCCTCAGAAATATGACAACTGCAAAGAAGGCTACTGGGCAAGCTTCCAAAATGTACGGAAAAACTCTATTTTAAAAACCCCGAGAACCAGAAAATAATGATATAACACAGTATTTGCTGGTTCCCTGGGTTTTTAATATGATTTAGAGTTTTTCCGTACATTTTGCTAGCATGCCCAGTGGCCTTCTTTGCAGTTGTCACATTTCTCGGAGGTTTCTTCTCCCATTTTGTGTTTTTTACTACAGTACAGTGTTCCCTGTTGTGATCCTGACAGCATACCCTGCATCGTGTGGTATTTGTAGCGCATCTATGATAGTCGGACCTTTGGCCTTTATAACATCCTAACCCCTTCTGACTCTCTATGTCTATAATTATATTCTATCTATATTTAGATGATTTTTTTGAAGTTTAAGAAGGATCCATGATACTATAAATAGTTAGAGATACTATCAAGCTTATTAATTGCTGGAGGCCCATTTTGAACTGATTAAAATAGTCTATTGGTAGCTACAATAAAGTTCAAAGCACGGCACCAGTAATGAAAAGGTTTAACCAACACAATTCAGGCAACCAACTTTACTTCTAAACTCAATTAATGCAATCAACAAATACATGTGGCACTCCAAGGACTCGAACCTAGGATGCTCACACCTAAATTCCGCGCATTTATGCATTACGCTATCAAGACAGAAGTGAGAAATTAAACTTCCCAAGGCTGTACAAGTTATTTTGATTGCGAGGTTTGCTCGACTCTCGGCGTCCTCTAGAAGGCAACAAATATTAGAACATAGCTAATCCGGCACTAGAGCCAGCCCTATTACCTATCCCCTATGCAACTACCGAGGCGTCCTATACAGCTAAACCCATACGGTACCGGCAACGCATTTTTCATTTGATTTCAGCTTAGACGTTTTTGTGAAGCTTAGGAAAGATATATATGGTAGCTTAAAGGATTAATTAAAATGTAAAACTTGCAAACAAAGCAAACCAAAACTGAGACAAAGACAATATAAAGTCAAATTAACTTATCAAAATCTCTATGTGGAAACAACACTTACTAAAACAAAATTAATTAAATAAAAGAACACAATCCACCACATAGGGTGTACAATGTTACTACATGAGCAAGTTAATCTGAGTTAATGGAGACCTTTTAAATCAAGTAATGCCACTTGAGAAAAACCTCATACAGTCCACCCGGGATTCGAACCCTGGACCTTGCGATTAATTGAGTGTGTCTGTAGCCTTTTAATGGGTAGACATCCTTCCCAAGCTGAACAAAATCGTCTAATACCTTCAAGAATATCATGAAAAGTACATCACCACTACACAGAGGGTTAAATAAAGTGGTCCCTGTCAGCTAGCTAATACCTCGCAGTGGCAAGGGTGCACTAGTCGGGGTCGTATCCAATCTCACCGCTCGCTCTAGCCGTATCTCAAGGACCCTCGGAGGTTTCAAGGTCCATCGTTGACATGGTCATCTGCCACAATTTCCCTTTCCACCAGTGCGAAAAGAAGAATAAGACACAGGGAGAGAGAAAGGGGTGGTGTAAAAAAGGCTTATCTCGTCGGAATAAATGGTCTTCCACAACCTGATAAGTCAAGCCTCTACCCACACAGGTCGTAGGGAAGGCCCAAATATCCCAGCCAGTCACCACTCGGTTAGTAACATATTATATAAATACCCGAAGGCAGGTTAGTCAATATATATATAAAGTAAATATACTGTATAAAGTAAATATATATAAATATATAAAGTAAATCAAACAAACATTCATAATAATAATATAATTTAAAATTTAAAACTTGCAAACTAAACAAACCAAAACTTGGACACAGACAATATAAAGGCAAAATAACTTATCAAAATCGCTATATGGAAAAAACGCTTAATAAAATCAAATTTATGAAATAAAAGAACACAATCCACCACATAGGGTGTACATTACTACATGAGCAAGTTAATCTGTTTCCATGGGCTGTGCTATGGGCGTTAGTGCCATACTGATCGACAGGTCTGTACTTCGATCTCACACCGTGTCATTGATAGACGGGAAGAGCGTGGCCAGCTCGGTCTAGGGATTCATGGTAAATATCCACTTAAGTCCCTGTAACAAGTCAGCCACCCCAAAGCTATGCGGTATGTGCCCGAGAATATATATACCGGTACATACATACCTGTACATACAAGTGACTCAAGACAAACACAGCATAAAGACTAATTAACTTGATCAAAATCACTATGTGTAAACAATGCTTAAGCAAAATATAACTATGAAATTATAATAAATATAAATAAAAGGACACAATCCACCACATAGGGTGTACATTCTACATTAACAAGTTAATCTATTAAATTGTAAAACTTGCAAAATAAACAAACCAAAACTGGGGTAAAGAAAACAAAGGCAAAAGAACTAATCAAAATCGCTGTGTGGAAACAACGCTTTAGCAAAATAAAATGATCAAAATATTTCAGAGTTTTTCACCAACCAACTTTACTTCTAAACTCAATTAATGAAATCAACAAATACATGTGGCATTCCAAGGACTCGAACCGAAATTCCGCGCATTTACGCATTACGCTATCGAGACAGTTATAAACCCAACTAATGAACTCAATGAAACTAATGAATACACGTGGTACTCCAAGGAATCGAACCTAGGATACTCACACCCACATTCGCCGCACTAACCATTACGCTATCAAGACAGTTAAATAAAAGAACACAATTGTAAAACACAAATTGTAAAACTTGCAAAATAAACATATAATTACATTTCTTCCAGCTGATGGTAAATTGATTCCTTTATCGTTTGATTTATCAATTCTTGATGCAAAAATATGATAGTGCTATGTGTCTGCGTCATGTTATGAACAACGTTTCATAATTATAATGTTAATACTTGCAAAATTAAACAAACCAAAACTGGGACCAGACAATATAAATTAAAATGTAAAACTTGCAAACTAAGCAAACTGGTATCAGTGCATTACCACAAGCCTACCGAAACGTCAATAAAATACCCTCATTGTTCCCTGATTAAATAGCACTGTATGAATATTCCCATATTCAAAATATGCTACAGGGGTGCAATGCCTGGTGAGTTATCTACTCAACAGGTGGTGTTGTGTGTGTGTGTAAGTGTGAGAGTCCGAGTGTAGGGGGTGAGACAGTGAAGCACAGGAACGAGGTGGCTTCAGAGATGGGGTCGTTTCGGGCCATGAGTGAGCACCGTGCCTCATGTGAAGGCAAGATGGCAGGTGCTCGTTGTACTCTACGTGCTTCACATGTCTCACTCCCTAGACTGGAACAAGACCTCACGGGCTTCACTGTTCATTGTAAAGCGGTGAATGTTAAGGCTCTCAGCCTATGCCCGAGAGGAAGTAAGTTGGGGGGGGGGGGGAAAAAAAAAAAAAAAAAAACTTGGACAAAGACAATATAAAGGCAAAATAACTTATCAAAATCCCTATGTGGAAATAACGCTAACTAAAATAAAATTTATGAACTAAAAGACAAAAGAACTAATCAAAATCGCCATGTGGTAATAAGTACACCCCGTTCTTAACATTAATCATCAAATACAAACCCCAATGCACTTGAATAAACTAATGAAAGCATTATGGTCCTCCCGGGATTCCAACTCGGGACAACACACCCAGAACATAAGCATCTAAACCATTACCGTATACCACCAACATAGTTATTAAAATGCTAAACTTGCAAAATAAACAAACCAAAACTGGGACGAGACAATATAAAGGCAAAAGAACTAATCAAAATCGCCATGTGGAAATAATAAAAATACAAAACTTGAAAACCAACTCAAAAGGTAATGTTCAAATTAATATAACGAACTCATCAAATTATAAACTATCGAAACGACATCACACTAAACAAAAATGTGGAAAAACGCTTAAGCAAAGTATAATTACCGTACGAAAGAAAAGAACAACCTATTTCGCTACAAAATCTTGGTAATTATAATGTAAAACTTGCAAAATAAACAAACCAAAACTTGGACGAACACAGTCAAAGGACAAAACAACTTATCAAAATCGCTATGTGAAAACCACGCTTAAGCAAAATAATAATTCTTCATAAATAAAAGAACACAATCCACCAGATAGGCTGTACATTACTACAGTACATGAGCAACTTAATCAAAATATAAAACTTGAAAACGAACTCAAAAGTTACTGTTCAAATTTATATAACAAACTCATTAAAATTAAAAACTAACGAAATGACAACACACTAAACAAAATCTATGTGGAAAAACGCTTTAGTAAAATAAAATCATGAAATAAAATAATTAACTAGTTCGCTACAAAATCTTGCTAATAGTCGAGTAATCAGGATGTCGAGATACCAAATTAAAATCAGCTTGAAAAAGACCTTGTATAACTCATGAAATAGTAGAGTATTCAGGATGGCGAGATACCAACTTACCATCAGATTAAAATATTCGTACTTGTTTTCACCAACCCAGTTAAAGAAATATGCACAAGCCTACGATTTATTATGCAGTTTCGAATCCTGCATATCATACGATAACACAAAACTAAAAAAAAAATCCCAATGCCTCAGCAAGACTCAACAAGTAACAGTCAAAATAAAGATGATGTCAAACTGGAGCAATTTTGTTTAAAGACTCAAATTAATATGAGAAGGAATTATAATGTAAAACTTGCAAAATAAACAAACTAGAACTGGGACGACACAAGATAAACGCAAAGGAACTAATCAAAATCGCTATGTGGAAATAACGCTTAATAAAATCAAATTTGAAATAAAAGAACACAATCCACCACATAAGGTGTACATCACTACATGCGCAAGTTAATTTATTTCCCAAGCAAACTAATCGCACACATAACAATGCACTATCGTCATGTTCAAGGAATTAGTCAGTTTGGGAAGTACGGGTCGTTCTGGTAAATTTTACTAAATAACAGTAAACATAAATACATTATCATCAAAAGAACAGTAAAAATATAGATTAAATTCTTAAAGACTCACATTATTTTGGCAGAGTTGTTGTCGTTGGTCAAACAGTTGTATCCGATGGCGATGGCTCCGGTAGTGGAAGGTGTCCTATTGTGGTCCTCCAAACGCATGTCCTGTACTTCTGACCCACCCACCACCAATCTGTAAAAGTTATAATGTGGTTAGCTTAAGGGGAGATGGGTCGCTTTTATTGGCTTATTTATGTACAGTATCTTTATATTCTTTTATTAGTTTCCTCCCTAGACCTCAATCAAGCTTAAAAAACACCCAACCCAAGACCCTCCTTCAAGATATAATTGTACATTTTTCGATAGAAAAACGACCGGTTCCTCTTAAATTACAGGCTCGCTATTGCTCGCCAGGAAAAAATTGACACCTAAATAACACAAAAACTCTCAAGACAGAGCAAGAACAGGGATGGGGGGTGGCCAACTCAAGACAGAGCAAGAACAGGGATGGGGGGTGGCCAACTCAAGACAGAGCAAGAACAGGGATGGGGGATGGCCAACTCAAGACAGAGCAAGAACAGGGATGGGGGATGGCCGACTCAAGACAGAGCAAGAACCGGGACAACACAAAACACAACAACAAACAATGAACACAAACTCGAAACACAAATTCACACATACTGCATCTAGGAATAATAAAAACTGTCTTCGTGGCGTAATGCATAAGGTGTTGATTTTCGGTGTGAGCGTCCTGGGTTCGAATCCACGGACTGCCACATGTGTTTGTAATATTTCATTAGGCCTAATCGATTTTAGGAGTAGAGTTGGTTGTTGGCTAGAACATAATAAATAATAAATAATAAATATTATTAGTATTATTATTAGTATTATAAACTGCCATTGTCAAGGTCTTTGTTGCTTGGAGGCAAAATCTGAGTGACTCCGAAATCCGAGCGTCACTTGCGCAAGTTACGGCCGCCATCTTTAATGTCGTCAACACTAGCCAAAGCGCTCCAAGTCCATCTGCCTTTTACTTGCTTATTTGTTAATTAAAATTTAAAACTTGCAAACTAAACAAACCAAAACTTGGACAAAGACAATATAAAGGCAAAATAACTTTTCAAAATCGCTATGTGGAAATAACCCTTACTAAAATAAAAAATTTATAAAATAAAAGAACACAATCCTGAACCTTGTATCTCTCACGTTTATTATAGCCTCTAGTGCAATCAGTGATAGGGACAGTGGGCCTGGTGGTAATAATGAAGGAATTGAATGCCCGGGACTATCAAAACAGAGTCAAGTCAAGTGCCGTGTCTGACGAAAGCCGCGGAAACATGACGATACTGTAGTTAGGCTATGCTAAATATGACTATGCTTTCAAATAAGGTTTATGTGGCAAGTAATATCCTCATAATTATATTTTTCACCAACCAACTTCACTTCTAAACTCAATTAATGAAATCAACAAATACCTGTGGCACTCCAAGGACTCGAACCTAGGACACTCGCACTGAAATTCTGCGCACTTATGATGATATCTGGTGCCATGCGAAATGATGGGTGTCCACGTGTAATGGGTAAAACACGCATATTTTGCCATTTTTGGTCTCCCGAAACGCATCTTAGGAACCGTAGACACTTATTGAGAATTTTGTGTTTTTTCCAACCCCCAGGCACGTATTAGGAAAGCGCATAATAGGAGAGCTGACTGTATTAAGTACTGTACTACTGTTAACCCTTACGCACACCAGAACACGATTGCGTCCTGACAGGGTTACTTTAACGCCTTAAGAGCGGGTGGTGTGTATTTTACACCGTTTTACCCTAAATAGGGTTGTTTCCGTGCTCATTTTCATGCATAAACAAGACCCAGAGCGTAAAACAAGTATCTATCCCTGAAAGGGCGTAAACAGAGCTTTCCAATGACACCCGAACCATCCTTGTACGACCGCTGGTTCTCTTGCAACACTAGTGCAAAAACCCTAAAATAAGGTAATTTCTGTACATAATTCCCTGTGTAGCGAGTGAGAAAGGGGGAGAAGGGTGGGATACAGTTCAGTAGGTCCACGGTGGTTGTTGGGAGCGGTCATAAGGTTACTACGCTCGTCCCAAACTAAACAAATAAAAACTGGGACGATACAAGATAAAGGTAAAATCTATCTCTATCTATCTATCTATATGCTCAGGCCCAATCCCCATTATGGGGGTAGCCAACTCAAGACAGAGCAAGAACAGGGAAAAACACAAAAACAACATAAAACAACGAATAAACAGATAAAAAACAAAAATTCACACACATCTAGGTCACCCAGAAGACCCAGAGACCAGGGTCACCAAGGTCGCTCTAGCACTACCACGACCACCCAGAGAGGTTCCGATCTCGGCAGGCAGACATGCAGCGGAGCTAAAGCCACAAGCCCCCCCACCACACTTCCAGGCGCACCCTTCATTTTAATAGTCTCCCCGGGCCAGGCGCCTGATGGACTATTATCTAGTCAAACTTGCGCCCGACCCCTTACTCCAAATGACCACGTGTTCACTCAACTATTCACAAGCATTCTCCATTCACTCCTCTCCACCACCACTTCCCCTGCCTGATCTATAGTCATTCCTCTATCATCCAAAGCTTTTCTTACACAGTCTCTCCATCTCAATGGGGGTCTTCCTGCCCTTCTATCTCCCCTTGTACCTGACTCACATATCCTCTTTGTAAGCCTTTCAACATGACCATACCAGCTCTGCACCCTTCTGTCCACTCTGGCTGACAAATGTTCCTGCTGCCCCACTCTCCTACGTATCTCTTCATTCCTCAATCAATCTCTACGAGTAACTCCACTCATACTCCTCAAGCAGCTCATCTCCATCACATCCAGCCCTCTTTTCTCCTTTTTCTTCAGAGCCCATGTCTCAAAATCGCTATGCAGAAATAACTCTTACTAAAATACAATATAAAATGTAAAACTTGCAAACAAAGTCAAACCAAAACTGGGACAAAGACAAAATTAAATAAAAGAACGGCTTGCAACTAAACGGCAACCCCCGGACCTGAAAGGGTTAATATCTTGTCAAATTGCACATTTGTTTAAATAGCCTAGATAATTTTGACAAATTGCTTCTTTATTCATGCACAATAATAATTTTAAAACATTTACCAGAACGTGCTCAACTTCCAAAATTGACTAATTCCTTGAACATGACGAAAGTGCATTATCTTGATAGCGTAATGCATAAATGAGCGGAATTTCGGTGTATTATAATGTTAAAACTTGCAAAATAAACAAACCAAAACTTATACGAACACAGCAAAAACACAAAACAACTAATCAAAATCACTATGTGGAAACAACGCTTAAGTAAAATAATAATTAAAAAATATAAGGTTCGAGTCCTTGGAGTGGAGTGCCAGATGTATTTGTTGATTTCATTAATTGAGTTTAGAAATAAAGATGGTTGGTGAAACAATATGAATACAGTACCGAACTGTATGTGCGATTAATTTGCCTGAGAAACAGATTCACTTAGTCATGTAGTGATGTACATTCTAGGTGGTGGTTTTGGTTCTTTAACTTCAAAATTATATCTTACTACAGTAATTCATATTTTTTCACCCACCAACTTTACTTCTAAACTCAATTAATGAAATCAACAAATACATGTGCCACTCCAAGGACTCGAACCTAGGATACTCACACCGAAAGCGTTTTTTCCACATAGCTATTTGCATAGATATTTAGATAGATTTTGACAAGTTCTTTTGTCTTTATATTGTGTTGTCCCTGTTTTGGTTGGTTTGTTTTGCAAATTTTACATTATAATTTCATTAGTTTCATTATTACACTGTTCAATAATTGGGGAAAATTATGTTACTTAATTAAGAAGTATCTATGCTTCATTAACAAGTTGAGAATAAATATTGCATAATAGCAACAACATTTACAGAGAATTATAATAAAGGTTGATCCGCTGACAGTATTTTTGTTTTTCAGGAATAACACAAATTAAAGTGAGGAAATGTATGTATGTATGTATATACTCTGGCCCTTGCCCCAGTTTTAATTTTGTTGTGTGGGTGGCCAACTCGAGACAGAGCCCGAATAGGGACATCACAACATACCAGAAAACCACAACAAAATCACACATATCTAGGTCATGCCGGCAAACTACCCAGAGACCCAGGCCCATATGGGGTCCCCAGCAAAAGATTCTGTAACAAATTTCTAGTTAACGTACTGTACCTGTGTGAAGTTAGGTGGCCCAGCAGAACTTGTGACTGGGGCTCGTTCCCCTGGTGTGGTGGTGGTGGTGGTGGTAGTGGGTGGAGGGGGGGTCTTTACCCTGGTGATGGTGGTGATGGTGGTAGTGGTGGTGGCTGGGCAGGGGGTTAGCTCTGTACTGGACACCTTTGGAGGGGGGCTGTCATCATGCTCCACTAGAGTCGTAAAGGCTACAGGCACCTTTTTTGTGGGTGAACATCTTCTGGTAATAACGCTCCACCAGGCAGTAAACTCCCTCGGAAATTATTCATCATCTGTTGGTCCTCCGCTGCTATCCATCTGCAAGTTACCAGAGCTTTAAGTCAAGTACAGTCAACTCTCTTTTATCCAAAATTCAAATAGGCCTATCCAAAAATTTTACCAAAGTTTTTGCTATCCATATTTTTTCACTGGTTTTTACATATTTTAGCCTCTCTGGGTGATTAATTGCATCAATTCAACCCCTCTGAAGTAGACATCCCTTCAATTAGATCTATATCTATATGCTCAGGCCCAATCCCCACTTTTCCTATTTTTATTTTTATTTTCTATTTTATTCTATTTTATTATTTTGTTTTTCTTAGGGGTGGCCCACTCAAGACAGAGCAAGAACAGGGAAAACACAAAACATAAAACAATGAACAAACACAGAAAAACACAAATTCACACACATTAGATGATAATTTGAAGTTAAAACAGTCTATAAATAGCTTTAAATGCATTGGAAACAGTATATTTGGCCATTTGTAAACATATTTAGCTCTATATAGAGGGACATTCGTTTATCCATAAAAATCGCTTATCCAAAATTGAAAAAACATGATTTTGGGATCAAAGAGTTTAGTGTACTGTACAGTACTTACGGTGGCGCTAATAAGTCATGTCTCAGCTGTCATTATGTTTGGCTCGCTCTTTGCTGTATTAATGTCTGTCAGATGTTGAATAGGGTGGGTAAGTGTAAGAATATGCTTGTATATTTCACTCAATATGAATAAATGAAGCTTAGATATTGCCGATTCCAAATATTGATCAAAATATAATTGGTGCCGAGACATCACTTATTAGCGCGATTGTACATACTGTACATATTACATACACTCAACCCTCTGCTATCGCGGGTTTTGCTATAGCGTTTCACTGCTATCGCGACTACCTAAAAAACCCAACTTTTCCGCTATCACGGCCAATAAGGGTGCTATCGCGGCTCCGTACCGACAGGAATGTTCAAACACGGCGCCCGATGACGTCACAGGACATCGGCGGCTGTGAATGCTTGTGATCGGTGGACAGGCTGGCAACCATTGTGTTGAAAAACTACATGTTTACAAGTTTTTTTCTGCCCGAACCTCTTATCTTGCGAGTTTATTATGGCCTTTGGTGCATTCAGTGATAGGGATAGTGGGTCTGGTGGTAATGATGAAGGAATTAAATTCCCAGGACCATCAAAACAGCAAACGTCGGTCTAGGTTACCGACGCCGACACCATGTCATACGAAAGCGCCGAAACTATGCCGATGACTCGATGAGTTAGGCTATATAAGACTGATTTCAAATATATTATGTGTGGTAAGTAATCTCCTCATAATATGTATTTAAGTATTCTCCTCAAATGCATTCAGTGATAGGGACAGTGGGCCTGGTGGTAATGATAAAGGAAATAAATGCCCACCATCAAAACAGACAGCAAACGCGGGTCTAGGCTACCAACGCCGACGCCGTGTCAGACGAAAGCGCCGAAATTATGCCGATGAATTAGGCTAGGCTATATAGGACTGATTTCAAATATATTATGTGTGGTAAGTAATCTCCTCATAATATGTATTTATAAGTATATATGGTAAACAAAATGTGAAAATAACAAGAAATAGGTCAAAATTATGGACCTATGCACCAATTATAATTATTCCCATAAGTTCTTCAGTTCTGCTATGGCGAATCTCGCTATAGCGGTAGAATTAGGGCACCAATTACCCGCGATAGCAGAGGGTTGAGTGTACATACATACAAATTTAAATTATAATGTAAAACTTGCAAAATAAACAAACCAAAACAGGGACGACACAAGATAAAGGCAAAGGAACTTATCAAAATCGCTATATGGAAATAACGCTTAATGAAATAAAAGAACAACCCCCCAGGATCCGGCCCCTTGCGAAAATAGGGTAAAATATTGAATTCTCGGGATTTTGCCACGCTTATAAATAAGCCCAAAAATGGCCTAACCGAGGTTATAAATATAAATATCCAGCGGAATTTGTCGTTATTGTCTTGCGTTTGGTGATAACTAGAAGTCTCTAGACCAAGTGGTTCAGTTTTGATGATGAAATTAATTATAATTTGGTAGGTCAGTATGCCGGACGAAAGCCTAGGATTCGGTGTTTATTCCTGATAATCGGCATTTACCGATACTCATATCTCTGCAAATAAATGGCCTAACCAAGTTTTTATACATACCAGAGGCAGATATGGGCGTTGTTTTGCGATGGGTGAAGACTAGAACACTAAATTGTGTAGTTATTGTGTGAGGTGAGACAGAGTTAGGCGGTAATTCCGAGCTTTGTCCGAATGCGGCGGCGCCGCACTGCTGACCGCAACTACGGTCGGTTTATATTCGTTTAACAATTTATTATTGATTATTGATTATGGATTAGGTGCAATTATACTATAGGGGCGCGCATTTGACAGGTACCACCAAGGATTTAATACAGATTTGTTTTCGGTTTCCACACATCCAACACCAAGCTACACCCTTCTCTGGTGTAAGAAACACTAAAAAAACAATGGGGACACTTTAATATTAATAAGATTAGAAAAAATATAAAGATAACTCGGTGGAAAAGTTGCGTTAGCGGGAGTAATGTAGAACGTTTGTTGACATCGCGCCCGAGTTATAGTAGGCTACTTCGCGCATCTAACTAATTTCCTAATACTGGCAGTTCAATTAAAATTTAGGCCCCGTGATACAGTATATGCGGGTTCTATATACAAAGGACAGTCGCATTATAGTTTTTACCCATTATCCAGCAATCTTAACAGTTAACCCGGGAACTGCGGAGAGACTCTTAACCACTAAAAGTCGGCGCGCAACTTAAGTCGAGTTAAATAAAGCTGGACTATGTGGCGGCGCTCGACATAACTCGAGTGGCAATTTCAGCACGTAATGTTGCTGAGAGAGAGAGACAAGTGGTGGCAGGAGAGTAGCGAGTGTATAACTGCTCCAGACCACCGCGGCGAACCTACTGACACGAATCTCACCTCCCTCCTACCTCTCTCACTCGCTATATACGGAATTGTATCGGGAAAGTGGCTAATTACATGCTTTTTGCACTCGCGTTGCACGGTTATTGCAAGAAAACTAGCCATCATAAAAGGATCGTTATGGTGTCATTCGAAAGCTCTGTTTATGCCCTTTCAGGGATAGATACTTGTTTTACGTTCTGGGTCTCATTTAGGCATGAAAATGATCACGTAAACAGCCCTATTTTGGCTAAAAACACCCCGCTGGGCGGTACATATAAATAAACCGCATAGGCCGCTCGTAAAGGGTTAAGAGTTCCCCCGGCGGACTGCAGGGAGACTTTTAAGAGTGAGTGAAAACAAAAATCAACTTTTGACATCAATTTTTTTTTTTTTTTTTTTTTTTATTTATTTATTTATTTATTTTTTTTTTTGGCCCCTGGGCCATGCAAAATCTCAGTCCTCTACCTCCCCTCCTTCCCCACTTTCCTCCTCTCCTTCAGTTATCACCTATTTTCCCTGTTATTCCCTTATTCTGAGGTATATTTTCGTGCTAACATTAGAAATCCGGTTGGAGGGTGTGGTCATCACTGATAGCAAGCGAATGCAAGAGAGAGAGAGAGAGAGTATCGATCAACTGTGTCTCAGTGGCCTTGGGGGAAATTGGCGGGAAAGCAGCTTGCCTCACCCATACATTATACAACTCGCGGGCTATATCTCCGATTTTGACCATCCAAACGCTGTTTTCACTTGTTTTATTGTTGTTTCAGGTTAATACCTTTATAATCAACCCATAATAGGCGCATATGGATAAGTATTAATGCTATTAATGGTACAATGAATATTTTAGTGACTGAAACACCTCAAATACGTCAGCACAGGGGGACGTTTCCAATTACCCCCATGCGCACTTGTTAGGTTAACGCCCACCAGTGATGGGGAGGGATCAAATTATGGTTACCATGGGATACAGATACATGCTGGGCGTCATGCGGTACCGGTATGTCCCGGAGCTCCTGCTTGGTTCGGGATGGTAGCCAGAAACTTGTCCAGTTCCCTCTTGAAGACCTTTGTTGTCACACCTGTAATATTTATCATATTTATTAAATAAGTAACACCCCGTTCTTAACATTAATCATAAATTATAAACCCTGATGTACAGTCGTGCTAATAAGTGATGTCTCGGCACCAAGTATGTTTTGATCAATAATTGGTATCGGCAATATATAAGCTTAATTTCTTCATATCGAATGAAATATTCAAACATGTTCCTACACTTACCCACCCTATTCAACATCTGACAGACTTTAATACAGCACAGAGCAAGCCAAACGTAATGACAGCCGAGACATGACTTATTAGCGCCAACGTACTTGAATACACTAATTCAAGCATGCGGTCCTCCCGGGATTCTAACTCGGCACACCACAGCCAGAACATAAGCACCTAAACCATTACACCACCAACACAGTCAAAAGGTTATTACCAGGGTGATAGTAGAATAATTATTCAGAATAGGCTCGGCTGCTTGCCGCCTTATTATAAATCATTTATTAAGGACAATGTAGGTCTATGGAATCCTTATACTATAGCCTACTGTACTTTGTATAATCCACTGTGGGAGAATAATTTTTGATCACATTTATAAAACCTGATATTACTGGAAAAAAAAAAAAAAAAAAAAAAAGTCCCAACACTCCCTCTGATGTCCTCAACGTTTAATAGTCTTCATTATGGATTATAATCAATATTTACCCCCTGCTGGCAACATACATGATTATTTTAATAAGTCATGGGAGGGTCAACCCTCCACATTGGAATTATAACTAAAACCATGAAAACACTCAATTATCAAAATCTGGGGGAAAAACATGAAAAATAAGAGCCTTTTCCCTATAATTACCAATAGTAGCACTAACACTCCCCACCTCCTATAAAAAGCGCTTGCACAATACCGAAATAGTGACCCATCCTACTAAAAGTACGGTAAATTTGTGGGAACGATTTGAACTTTTATTAGTTTTTAACAAGATTAGGGACTAGGGCTTCCTAAATAAGGCAAGCTAAAAAACAAAACAAAACAAAACAAAACAAAACAAAAACAGTTCACAAAGGAAAATTATAAACAGCGTCGAAACGTCCTGTACCAGTATTCAACAAATCTCGCAGGGTAGCGTCGTCGTCGGACGTCTGGGATATATTTTTATAATACTGTAGTTTTAAAAATAATAAATCTTGTTAGTCCTAAAAACAAATAAAATTTCAAAATGCACGGGAAAGAGTATCTGGGTGTACGGTCGTGACGGTCGTCACGTTTACATAGGTCGATCGCTTCGATCGCTCGCGGTTAAGTTCCCGTCTATTTTGACGGCTATTTTTTCTGTTATTTGCCACCTGCTGGCAATATATATGATGGTGATAATAAGTAAGGGGGGCTCCCTCAACATATTATTGTATCCCACGGCAGTCAAAATAGACGGGAACATAAACGGAAGCGTCTGCGTAGTGTAAACAAGGCGTATTACTACTGTACATGCTTGCCAAACGCACCCACAAAATTTACCGTAATTTAAGTAGGATGGGTCAATATGGCGCCGCCACGGCAGCAACTTTCGCAAGTGACGCTCCAAATCTGGATATCGGATTCACTCAAATTTCGCCTCCAAGCATCATACACCTTGACAATGACAGATTATTGCAGTTCAGTTCACTATTTTTTGCGTTTTCTAGTTTGATGTCAGGTCTTTCATTATTTTTGCTCTCTTTTTCGGGTTTCGACTGTGATTTTTGCGCCAAGATCAAATATTTTAGCGCGAACGTGGAATTTTTAATATTTGGGGTATGGCGTAATGTTTAATTTTGCCAACTTAGATGGCGCCAAATTCAGTGCTCCACTGTAAGTGAAATATGAAACCCTTTAAAAACTGTACCTCTAGGCCCCCTACTATACTAGCAACATATAGGCCTATGATGATTTCTATGCATCATGGGGGGGTGAAGGGGGCAGAGCCCCCCTTCACCCCATCATGGATCCCACGGCAATCCTGATTAGCCGTACCATACCTGTTTTCCAAATTCTCTCTAAAGATAATTAAATTTTTACAGTACCATAGGCCTAATTTTTTCCAAAATTCTCCCCATAAAAGTTCATTTTGTTTAATGTTATTTTAATACCACGAATTTTGTTGATATATTAGAAGATAAATATTGAATCTATTATTATCTATATGCTCTAAAGAGTATAAGAAAATTTGTTTTAACCCTCAGCCAAACCTAATAAAAAAGTATGGTACTAAAATTTCTTTTTCGTAACAATAATAATAATAATAATAATAATAGTTCTTAAAGCTAGCGCATGCTAAGCTAGCTAAGGATAGCTCAATAAGGCCGATTAGGCATATTTCCATTGGGGCCCTGTACTACTACCCCATCCCTTTGCTCATGAGGGATGGTAACAACTCAGTGCTTGTGAAAAATCTTTAATGCGCCGAGCGTGAGCACGAACCCGGGCCTTCTGGGTGGAAGTCCGAGACGCTAGTCACTACACCAAGCGAGCCGCTTGGGTTGTCAATACGGTACTTCCAGTTATCGATAGCTCTAAAGATCATATGAAAATGCGTTAAACCCTCGGAAAAACCTAATATAAAAGTATGGTACCGGTACAAACATTTAATTTTCGTAACAAGGTTGTCAATATGGTACCGGTACTTTCCCATTATCAATGTACAATCAAAGCTGAAGATTGCAGAGTAAACACCGTAGACTTCATCGACTTTTCTTTCACCTTCGTATAATCGACAGCCATTTTTTTGTTTTTATTTACCAAGGGATTAGTACTCAACCAGCGGGGGTGTGGGGGCAGCAGCCCCCACCCATAATACTAGGTTAGGTTAGGTAAGGTTGTTGGGTTAGGCTAATGTCTTTTCAAATCACTATCGGGGGACGTGTCTCAACATGGATCGATAGGCCTAATGGGGAAAATAGGTTTTCCCGAGATTTCTAATTAATTACAAACACTATAATAGGCTATTGATGCAAATTTTAAAAAAAATTATAAAAAACACTGAATATTTGTGGTATTAAAATAAAAAAAATCCGTTCATTTTATACACCAAACAAGTTTTAAATACACTCTCCCCATAGAGGACAATTATGTATTTATTACAGTATTTTTGAAATTCTCCCTATAAATGGTCATTTTTGAACAATTCTTTTCCATACTCTCCCTATAGAGGGCAGTTTCCTAATTTTATTGTTTTTCATCATAAATTCTTTACTTTAACACTCACATTTTCCTTGATCTTCATAGCCTAGCCCTCCCATTTTTAGATGGTTGGATAGGCCTAGCCTAATTTCCACCTGTTCAATTGACCACTTGCGAGTTTCAGGCTATAAGGAAGTTCGGCCTATAAACATCGCTATCAAAAACAAATACAGCAATAATGTAGATTTCTGATTGATTGATAGTAGGCCTATGTTGAATTTGGTTTTGTGTATTTATAAATGTACTAAAACCGCATTATAGCTGGTTATTTTACTAATTATCGATGCCTACAGCAGTACAGCTCCAACTTCCTTATAGAATGAAATTCGCAAGTGGTCAATTGGCTAGGGCAGCCAGGGCTAGCTGCCTAACCTATTTTAATGTAGCCGGCTATAGCCTAGGCCTATTAGGCTAACTTACACTATTTTAAGGTTAGTTAGCAACTTAGCCATACTACAGTAGGAGGTCTATTAGTAGGAGGTATGGGGGACGAAGCCCACCCCAGGGCCCGGTAACCCAAGCCCATTTTTGTTTTGCTAGTAAAATAATTATTTGTTTAAGGCCTAGGCTAGTTTAATTTATTAAAATTTCCTTTGTAGGCTAACATGCTCTCCATCTATTACCTTATTTTTGTTTTATTAGGCCCTATCACATTTCGCCAGCGTCCGGGGGGCTTCGCCCGGGAAGGATGTAGCCTAGTTAGTCCGGGTATACCACTACCGACATACAACATAGGCTAGCCTAAATCATCTAGGCTAGCCTATAAATACTTATAATAAAATAAATACTTATAAATCTATTATCTAGCCTAGCCTATAGCCTAATACTAGGTTAGATAAATCTACAGTTATACTACCCCTATTTTGTCGCTATTCTGTTGGTACTAATTGGTTAATATTATTAGTAGTAGAGTTAGTATGGTTTGATGATGCGCGGAAATGTATATTTGACTTGAAATAGAAACCATACATACGGTACATTGAAGTATTACAAACCTTCGCGAACCCATAAACAGGGAACATGAGCTGGGTTTAGACCGTCGCACACCCATAAACAGGGAATGTGAGCTGGGTTTAGACCGTCGGCGAGACAAGTTAGTTTTCGGTTAGGTTATGTTAGGTTAGGCTAATGTTAAAAATACTAAAATGCGACGGTCCTCTGTATTAAACAACACTGAATATCAAATAAAAAAACAAAAAATTACCTGAAAAACTCTTATCTGGTTGGTGATAAATTTTTATCAAAATATTTTTTTTTTCAGTTTCCGCCTCTGCTGAACCATCCAAAAACACGCTAAAAGGCATGTTTTGAAGGGGGCGGTGGTGGGGGGTAGTTGGGGAGGGGTAGTATAACTGTAGATTTACCCTAGGTTAGGTTAAGTTAGGTTTTTTGGTTAGGCTAATGTATTTTTGTATCCAAAGGCAGTCAAAATAGACAGGCCGGGGATTCACGGGAACATGATGGTGAACGTCCGCATAGTGTAAACAAGACGGGCGGTAGCCTACACCCGGTAACTACAATCTTGCCCTTCGCGGCTTCGCCCCTCCGGACATCCCCTCATACAAACTTTATTTCATGCCTCAGCCAATTTCAATAATTCATACCTAGGCCTAGGCCTAGCCTAACTGGAAAAATCCTATTTTGGCACCCTGGGTACTACTACTCCTCCATCCATTAAGAATAAACAGGCAACATAGCCTATGAAGGCTAGGCCTAAATTCAAATTAGCCTGGAATAGTAGATATAGCCTAGCCTAGGCTAGGCCTAGCCTAATTATATTTAGGCCTAGGCCTAGGCTATATAGAATTGCCCAGTTTAATTAAGAAGATCCTTAACAACCATGAGTTATAAATTACAAATATTGTTAAGATTACTTCACCATAGGCCTATCTTGCATAAAACAACGAAAAATACTTACCAAATCAAAATTCAGGCTTTTTTTTTTTTTTTAGTGGTTTAAGGGATGAGGTCACGAGGAACCTATTTACCCTGGCATAGACCTATTTTACTGTTAGGCGTTGTTGTTGTTGATGTGTTGGAGGGAAGGTAGCAACTGACCGTCACTAATAAACCCTAGCGAGGACGTTTTTGTCAGGACTGCCTAAAGTCGTGGAATTCTCCCCGACTTTTTAAGGAAATTAATTGTGCATTGTATCACTCTGCCTTTTCTCTGGGGTCACGTCTATTGTTCCTAGTAGAACGGGGATGGTTATGTTATTAATATTCTTCTTCTTCTTCTTGTTGTGGAGTTGCTGTCCCCTCTCAAAGCCAGTTCACCTATGCACCGGTGACTTCTCCAGAAACAGCTAGAGCTAGATTTAAGAATTAGTTTAGAAATTATGTAGTCGTAGAAAGGATAGTTAAAGACAAAGAATTGAAGTATATAGGCTAGCTTAAGCAGAACTCTCCTCTCCTTATTTTACCCCCTCCTCCACCCCCCAATATCTTGTTCTCTCCTTACCTTAATTTAACTTTTCCCCTCTCTACTATTTAATCTCATTTTTCTTCCTCCCCCGCTCTGGTCCCCTTCTCCCCCCTCACCCTATTCTATTCAATTCCGTTTTCTCTTCTGCCACACCTGCTCCAGGAATCTTTTCACTACCTTCATTCTTTTCCCCATCTACCCCCTCTTCTGTCCAGAGACCTAACACAAATTTTACACCCTCATCCTCCTCCTCTTTCTGCTCTTCCCATTCCCTCTCCCCTACCACCCGTTTCAACTCATTTTCCAACCCATCTCTCTCCTCTGCATACCCCTGGCACTCTGTCACTATATGTTCTATTGTCTCCTCCACTCCTGTTTTCTTGGGAGGCTAGGCCTAATGTGTTCGTATTTCTTAACACATACTAAGGAACATTTTGTGCATGATATCTTTGTATTTATTATTGTTTAATCATTCTTGTATTTAAATATAAATTAATTTAATCAAGCATCTCAAAATTATGCAGGAATATTTTAGTTTCATTTGTTTTGTGGATTTCGAAAAGAGCGCCACTTTCAAATGTATTCTAGTCGATGTTAAAATAATTTTCTCAGCTTAGAAAGGCTCTATAGGAAGCAGAAACGTACACATTATCTATTAACCCTGACTCTCATAGATTCTTCAGAATCTGATTAATATTATATAATGATGGCTAGAACATGTACAAAATAATGTAGAAGCCTTTTTATGTTTTATTCTAGCTGATATTTAACAACTTTTCTCAGCTTAGGAAGGCTTGATAGGTATTTGACCACTTGCGAGTTTCGTTCTATAAGGAGTTGGAGCTGTAGACAACGATATTTAAGAGTTTACCGCTAAAACATATATAAATACATACAATCCAATTCAACATACTCTTTAGCCATCAGAAACCTACATTATTATTGTATTTATGTTTACTACCGATGTCAACAACAACTTCCTTATAGAACGAGTGGTCAATTAACAACTTTTCTCAGCTTAGAAAGGCTTGATACGCATAAAAATACATAAAGTATATCAATTAACCCTCTGACTGGCATAGGTACTTTGGAAACTGATTAAAATCGTTTAATGATAGTCATTATATCTAGAAAATTCGTCAGTGTATGGGCAGGAAAATAATTTCAATAAATAAATCATTTAAAAAAATATCGTAAATTGGCTTCTATTAGACAATATTTCTCAGCTTAGGAAAGACCTCTAGGAATGAAATGGGTGAAGAATCTCGGTTATCACTCTGTCTCCCATAGGTTCTTTAGTTAGTAGTTACTATAGTCTATTCGCTGTAAGTAGGTGAGAAATCATGAGCTCTAACCTCTGTAACTCAAAAACGGCTATAGTAATCGAGCTAACATTTCTACCATTTGGGAAGAAACAGTCAAGGAATAGATGTAGACATTTACAGCCAGTTTGCTCTACCCCTTTTTGAGTTACAGAGGATAGAGGTAATGATTGCTCACCTACTTACAGCGAGTATACTACTGTAAAACATAAGAACATAAGAACATGGGTGTCTGCAGAAAGCCGATTGGCCCAAGCAAGGCAGATCCCTCTCACACCTAACCCTAATTATAAGCCCACCTCACTAACACCATTAGGGCTGACCTCACCGAAATAGTCAGAGGTCAGAAAACGGGGCTGCAGAGCGCCGATTGGCCCACACCGGACACCCTCACACCCAACCCATCTCATCCATATGCCTATCTAATTTTATCTTAATTTGATCTTACTAGGCCTATAGCTCTATTACTGTAGTCGTTCGTGAGTTATAGAGATTAATGTTCAAGAGTGTTGGAGCTTCTAGGTATCGCTCGCCAAATAAAAAAATAAATGACTAAATGGCACGAGAGGTCTTAAAATCGCTAACTAATGTGGCGAATGTCTTAAAACTTCAACAGTAATGGGGCTAAACATGAGAGAGAAGGGGTCCAGAAAGCCCCCCCCCCCACCCCTTAATAGGCGCGCGCTCATAGATGCTGACATCGTGGTCGAGTCTTGTGATAAACAGATATATGAGAGAGAGAGAGAGAGAGTTACAAGGAATAGTTAGAATCGTAGAGACCTTGCAGTCCATTCCGAGGAGGTACTCGAAGTGGAAGGAGAGACTGTGTGCAAAATACTATATACTCTCTTCTTGAACTGCTCTACTGAAGATCTATTTACAACTTCGGAGGGAAGTTTGTTCCAGGTAGAACAGATCTTATATGTGAACAAGTTTCCACAGATACTAGCGCTGAACCTTTTCAATTCTAATTTCCAGCCATGGTTGCATGTTGTATTCATAGAGGCTAAACATTTTGCTATAATCCACATTGTCAAACCCATTAAGTATTTTAAAAACTTCAATGAGCTGACCTCGTAGTTTGCGAGTCTCCAACGGGAAGAGATCAAGAGCTCTCAACCAGTCCTCATAGAGAGAGAGAGAGGGGGGTATATATGGGACTGTGTGTGTGTGTGTGTGTGTGTGTGTGTGTGATGGGGTGGGGTGGAGGGAAGGGTGTGAGCGTGTGCATGAGAGATAAGAGAGGGTGGGGGAGGGGATTTTATTTTATTTTATTATTTTATTAAGTTCGTATAAATACAGGGGGAGGGCGAGAGGGAAAGAGGATGGAGGGGGGGCGGGAGGGAGAGGGAGAGGGAGAGGGGGTGGAGGGGGAGGGGGAGGGAAGGAAGGAGGAGGGAGGGGGGAGGGAGAGGGAAGGAAGGAAGGAAGGAGGGGGGGGAGGGAGGGAGGGGGGGAGAGAGAGAGAGAGAACGGTTTCACTATCACATTTCCCACAGTTTTGGGCAATGTCTTCGAGCAATTTGCTATTTGATCCTTTCAACTATAGGTAGCGCCAACGAACTTGACAATAATCTTGACCCCTTAAGGAGGGATGGGCCGGTTTTCTGGACCATTTTCTCCCTCATGTTTAGCCCCATTAGTTTTCAGATGTTATGATGTTTGCCCCATTAGTTATTCGATTTTAAGACCTCTCGCCCCATTTCTTCGTCAATATTTAGACCTTTCGTGCTATATAGGTGTCTATTTTTTCCCTGGCGAACAATAATGATCCTGTAATGTTGGAAGGGAAATTTTTCTACCGAAAAATGTACAAATTAATCTAGAAGGGGGATCTAATGGATGTTTTTTTTTTTTTTTTTATTTAATGGAGGTCTAGGAAGGAAACTAGAAAAATATTGAATACATGCAAAAATCGCCCAAAAAGTGAACCATCTCCCCTTAAACTCTCTAACACAACCTACCTTCGATCTAGTTTTCGATTCCATTGCGAAAGTCTCAAAATAGTAAGAGAAAGAACTTGCTCATCGAAAATTGCCGAAAATTCCGCTGATGTACAAAGTACAAAGGAGTACAAAGGAAATCAAGCAACAACAGATCTAGTGACCCTTCTAGGCTGCTTGTCCTCCAAAACACTGAGGATCAAGTGTCCAAACAGTGGTTTAGAGTGGGTAAGGGAACATTGGAAAGGGAACTACTGCCCTGCCACTAACGTGGCAGGACTAGGAAGTTAGTAGGGGACATATGGGTTAGTAACTGAGGGAAGGATAAAGTTATTCATTTACAAACGCAGTCAGTCGCGGGTTTGATGCGAGATATTTGTCTAGGCGGAATTTAAATGAATCAACGGTGCTGCAGTCTATAACGTCTCGGGGAAGCCCATTCCACAAGTTGACAACTCGATTGAAGAAGAAATTCTTAGATTCGTGCGAGTTAAAAGATTTACCAATAATTTTGCAACCGTTTCCCCGCGTGTAATTAGATTGGTCGATAACGAAGTACTTACTACAGTTCATATTGTCGATGCCTTTGATGATTTTGAACACTTGAATTAAGTCGCCTCTTAATCTGCGCTGGGTTAAAGGAAATAGATTTAATTCTCTAAGACGCTCTTCGTATGGTTTGTTCTTTAGGCTAGGTATCATTTTGGTAACTCTACGTTGAACTCGTTCTAGCTTGTTTATATCTTTTTGGTAATAAGGGCACCAGGATTGAACGCAGTATTCCAGAAGAGGGCGGACTAAGGAATTGTAAAGGGTTAGGATAACTTCTTTGGATTTATGCTCAAATGACCTGCCTATAAAGCCAATTATTTTGTTTGCCTTCTTAACAACTTCTGAACATTGTTGACTCGGTTTTAGGTTACTCGATATTGTTACTCCCAGATCAGTTTCTCTGTTTACATTCTTAAGCTGAGTGCCATTCATCGAATAGTTTGCTTTCTCATTTAGGTATCCGACATGTAGTACTTTACATTTATCCGCATTGAAACTCATTTGCCAAATTTGGGCCCAACATGACAATTTATCTAGATTGTGTTGCATATCACCAACTTGTTCTTTTGAGAGTACGCTATTTGCAATTTTTGTATCGTCAGCAAATTTTGAGATTGTGCAGGTGAGACCCTCATCTATGTCGTTGATGTAAATTAGAAAGAGAATTGGTCCTAGTACCGATCCCTGGGGTACCCCGCTACTTACATTGGTCCATTTAGATGCCTTACCGTTTATGACTACCCTTTGCTTTCTGTTGCTGAGCCAATTTTCTATCCATTTCAACACACCGTCTTGTATTCCATGCGCTTTTAGTTTTAGCAGTAAACGTTTGTGGGGAACTTTGTCAAAGGCCTTTTGAAAATCAAGGTATATAATATCTACAGCTTTACTCTCATCATAGAGGTTGAGGATATCATGGAAGAAGTCTAAGAGGTTTGTTAAACAGGAACGTTTTTTACGAAAGCCGTGTTGAGTATCTTTAAGTATGTTATTTTCCTCTAAGTGATTTACGAGTCTGTCTCGTATGACCGTTTCTAGCATTTTACATACAACATGTGACGCCGCTTGCGCCAGGAAATGTATGCATGTATGTATATACTCTTGACACATACCTCATAGCTGGGGGTGGCCGACTCGAGACAGAGCCCGAACGAAACAACATTTAAAGTTCCAATTCTTAGGGTCCGGGACCACTTTCGTGTTCCCTCACTCCTTACTCTGTTTTGTCTTGTAGGTCAATTTCACAAGGAGAGGATTCCTAGCCTCCTGCCCCCAGAAGGAAAAGTAGGACAGTAAAAGAGAGACAGAAACGGCTGAAGTTGGGTAGAGGATGCCAAACCTCACTCTGAATAGGACCAGCCCTAAACCAAATTTTATACACATTTACAGCCCATTTTTAAGTTATAAGGGGTTAGGGGTCAAAATTCCTCCCTCACATTAGCCTTGTAAAACACTGACCGACCTTCCTTAACCTAACAAGTGCGCATGGGGGTAATTAGACACCTCTCCCTGTGCGCATGTATTTGAGGTGTTTCCGTCACTAAAATATTCATTGTACCATTAATAGCATTAATACTTATCCATATGCGCCAATTATGGGTTGATTATAAAGGTATTAACCTGAAACAACAATAAAACGAGTGAAAACAGCGTTTGGATGGTCAAAATCGGAGATATAGCCCGCGAGTTGTATAATGTATGGGTGAGGCAAGTTGCTTTCCCGCCAATTTCCCCCAAGGCCACTGAGACACAGTCGATCGATACTCTCTCTCTCTTGCATTCGCTTGCTATCAGTGATGACCACACCCTGCAACCGGATTTCTAATGTTAACACGAAAATATACCTCAGAATAAGGGAATAACAGGGAAAATAGGTGATAACTGAAGGAGAGGAGGAAAGTGGGGAAGGAGGGGAGGTAGAGGACTGAGATTTTGCATGGCCCAGGGGCCAAAAAAAAAAAAATAAATAAAAATAAAAAAATACTTTTTTTTTCTATGTCAAAAGTTGATTTTTTTCCCTCTGACTCTTAACCCGTGGAGCCCCGGCTAGTTTTGTAATGTTTGCGCACCAGAACCCGGCCGGTTTTCAAAAAATGGTTTTATTCCAGAAACAATAGCGAATGGGTTAGGAATGAAGGAAAAACCACGAAAAACCGCTCAAAAAGCTTAAAAAATGGTCCTACAGAGCCCCCCAAAACGGATTTTATAAGAGTAAAAAATTGAAGGCAATTATCCCCAAAAAACAGGTTATTGCGCGCTTGCGCGCACGCACGTGGACTTTGAGAGTTTTCAACCATCGGCACGGTTGCGTGGGATACGTACACAGTTCCCATACAAATCTGAGCCCTCTTGAGTGGCTACACCTGAGGTTACGGTCGGCGCAATTAGGGTGACGCGCCAGGCGCGTCTCTGGGTGTGTGCGTTACATACATCGCCGACGCGTCAGACGCGTCGCTGGGGCTGTACGGGTTAAGAGTCTCCCCGCAATCCACCGGGGGAACTCTTAAAAGTCTCCCCGCAGTTCCCGGGTTAATTAAGGCGGGATGGGCGTATGTATTTTCTCATTTATGTATTTTTTGTTATCATAAGTTTCCTCCCTAGAGGAAAGCTTAAAAAAAAAAAAAAATCCCAAGACCGTCCTTCAACATAAAGTTGTACATTTTTAGATAGAAAAAGTTCCTCTTAAATTACAGGCTTGCTATCGCTCGCCAGGAAAACATCGACACCTAATACACAAAAAGTCTTAATATTGACAAAGACATGGGGTGAAAGTTCTTAAAATCACCAAACTAATGGACCAAACATCTTAAAATCTGAAAACGAATGGGACTAAACACGAGGAAGAAGGGGGACCAGAAAAACGAACCACCTCCCCTGAAGCCTACCCTGCTCACCAGGTGGTCTATACAGATTATTACCCTGAGTGAAGGAGGTCTAGGGGGGTGACCATGGAACTCGATCCCAGCCCAGGCGGACATTTAGTGGGTGTTGTAGTAAGTCCTATAGTCTATTCGCTGTAAGTAGGCGAGAAATCATGACCTCTACTCTTTGTAACTCATAAAGAGCAACAACAAATTGGCTGTAAATTTCCACATCTATTCCTTGACTGACTCTTCCCAAATGGTAAAATATTAGCTCCATTACTCTAGTCGTTTTTGAGTTACAGAGGTTAGAGGTCATGATGTCTCGCCTACTTACAGCGAATAGACTATAGCATGTATCACATGATTGCACCCAGTCGGGGGACACCATGACGACGTATACAGGCTAATAACACACATAACAAAGCCACTCCAACAGCTTCCTCTCTCTCCAACACCCCTTCTCCCCTCTCTACAAGCTTCAGAAAAATAGGACAAGTGGAATGTACAGTTGTTGTTGTTGTTGTTGTTGTTCCCCAAGCTGCCTGGCCGAACAGCCCCAAGGCCCTGAGCAATTCCAAGGCCATAATCGAGCGCCCCCACAGAACCCTCCCTGCCGACCACAATAAAGCCTGGGTGACCGAAGCCACTCCATGGCGGGGAGCTGAGGAGGGTGCGGAAACGCCCGGGAAACCAAAGCCCCACCCAGGGCCAGGGCCCTGTGCCCCTCAGCAATTATGAAGAGAAAGTTGAGGGGCAAGGGAAAAATGTGACGTTTTGGCTTCCAATCTTGGTAGATTGGGAGGTCAATCCACGGAAGAGACGCCGTCACTTGAGATCTAGAAAATATATAAGTTAAAGGAACAGTCAGAGTAAGCTATGGGTATGGCAGAGATTGCTCAGCTCTCACTCTGATAGACCAGCCCATCACCACATGACTAGAACCCAATCCTCTCAGCATCAGCTAGGAAAGGCCCTAGAAAGCCGCCTTTGGCGGGGGGGATAGCTCCCCTATTTCAACCCCTTTCGAGGTTGGGCACCCGCCAGGAATTTACAGTAGATGCGAGGTGCCGTTGTAAAGGCTAGATTCCCTCAATACCTTCACCTGACCTGACTCATGGCTGAGGCTAGTCGGCCAATCATGCGCCAAGATACTTGACATGGTTCAGGATGATGCCTGGGGTCTCGCCCGGGAGGATTCCCAGGAGTGGAGTCGGAGAGTGAAAACTCGAAATTCGAAAGTCGCCCGCCAAGTGGAAAAAAACAAGGATTTTGGAAACAAATATTTTCGATTCTGGGCGAATGGCTGGTCGAAAATGCAATCTACGACCATGTATAGAAGCTGCTCGTCGAGAAAAATCGAATGGCACCAAGTAGAATTCCCTAGGACTTATAGTTTGGGCTACAGAGGACTTTTAAAGTCCAAAAACGGGTCATTTGGGCCCTTCTGAGAGGCCAAGTCAAATACGAAATCCTAAACTAATTGTCCGATTTCAATTCTGTTTACGCCATTCGATTCAGCGTGTCAAAGTGTATTTGTGGCATAAATTTGAACAATATCCATACATAGATAACAACGGGAAGTACCGATACTGTACCTCGAATTTTAATAAAATAGTTACCCATTCATCACTATCGTTTTCTGTAAGGATTATTGAAAGAAAACCATCCCATCTTCAATATTGTATGGCTAACTATACTATTTAAACATGCCATATTATCACTTACGTGGCTGCTCCATTATAACAAGTGGGTAATTTGGGTAAAAGGAAGCCACAGCAAAGAGCTTTAATTATATATCCTTCTCTAACTAATAACACACACAACAAAGCCACTCCAACAGCTTCTTCTCTGAATTAGACAGCCACCATGTAGGGGACAGTGGTTTTAAACTTTAAAATAGGCCTATTGGGCCTACAAAATGGTCTAAATCCAAACATTTATATACCGTTGGAATCGCAACGACGAGACGAATTCATATATACCCATGAAAACTCTAAATTCGAAAGTCGCCCGCCAAGTGCAACATTTTTCCTGGGCTTGATTGAACGCAGGGATTTTGGAAACAAATATTTTCGATTCTGGGCGAATGGCTGGTCGAAAATGTAATCTACGACCATGTATAGAAGCTGATCGTCGAGAAAAATCGAATGGCACCAAGTAGAATCCCTAGGACTTATAGTTTGGGCTAGAGAGGACTTTTAAAATCCAAAAACGGTCATTTGGGCCATTCTGAGAGGCCAAGTCAAATACGAAATCCTAAACTAATTGTCCGATTTCAATTATGTTTGCGCCATTCGATTCAGCGTGTCAAAGTGAACTTATGGTTAAAATTTGAACAACATCCATAAATATATAACGGGAGGTACTGATACTGTACCTCGAATTTTAATAAAATAGTTACCCATTCATCACTATCGTTTTCTGTAAAGATTATTGAAAGAAAACCATGCCATCTTCAATATTGTATGGCTAACTATACTATTTAAACATGCCATATTATCACTTACGTGGCTGCTCCATTATAACAAGTGGGTAATTTGGGTGGAAGGAAGCCACAGGAAAGAGCTTTAATTATATATCCTTCTTTAACTAATAACACGCACAACAAAGCCACACCAACAGCTTCTTCTCTGAATTAGACAGCCACCATGTAGGGGACTGGTTTTAAACTTTAAAATAGGCCTATTGGGCCTACAAAATGGTCTCAATTCAAACATTTATATACCGTTGTAATCGCAACGACGAGACGAATCCATATATACCCATGAAAACTCGAAATTCGAAAGTCGCCCATAAAGTGCAAACATTTTCCTGGGCAAATCGGTGATTTTGGTCTAATTTTGACTTGTCAATATTATTACATATTTGGATTCGTCTCGCCGTTGCGGATTCAACTGTATATTTTTTTTTTTTTAAATTTTGACCTATTTTTAGGCCCCCTAGGCCTATTTTAAAGTTTAAAAACTCCATAGACGAGTTATTTATGAACGGATGTTGTTTAAATTTATACCATAAGTTAGTACACTTTGGCAAGCTGAATCGAATGGCGCAAACAGAATTAAAATCGGACCATTAGTTTAGGATTTCGATTTTGACTGGGCCTTCCTGGAGGGCCCAGGGGACCGTTTTTTGGACTTTAAAAGTCCTCTGTAGCCCAAACTATAAGTCCTAGGGAATTCTACTTGGTGCCATTCGATTTTTCTCGCCGAGTTGCTTCTAGACATGGTCTTAGATTTCATTTTCCCCTAGCCATTCGCCCAGAATCGAAAATATTTTTCTCAAAAACGCAAGGATTTTGGAAACAAATATTTTCGATTCTGGGCGAATGGCTAGTCGAAAATGCAATCTACGACCATGTATAGAAGCTGCTCGTCGAGAAACATCGAATGGCACCAAGTAGAATTCCCTAGGACTTATAGTTTGGGCTACAGAGGACTTTTAAAGTCCAAAAGCGGGTCATTTGGGCCCTTCTGAGAGGCCAAGTCAAATACGAAATCCTAAACTAATTGTCCGATTTCAATTATGTTTGCGCCATTCGATTCAGCGTCTCAAAGTGAACTTATGGTTAAAATTTGAACAAAATCCATACATAGATAACAACGGGAAGTACTGATACTGTACCTCGAATTCTAATAAAATAGTTACCCATTCATCACTATCGTTTTCTGTAAAGATAATTGAAAGAAAACCATCCCATCTTTCAATATTGTATGGCTAACTATACTATTTAAACATGCCATATTATCACTTACGTGGCTGCTCCATAATAACAAGTGGGTAATGTTACTTATGCTCGCTGTTTTTACGTATTGGATTTGCATCTTAAACTAGGTCAGAAAATTATGTTTGTTCATCACTCTGCGGAAAAAAAAATGATTTTTAGTTTTTACGTATTGGAGTTGTAGGCCCTATCCTGAACCGGTAAAATCTAGCTGTTTTTACGTATTGGATCTGTATCATGAATACGTAAAATGTAACTAAAACTAGTTACTTATTACTCATTCTAGCGGTTTTTATTTATTGGATTTGTATCTTGAATACGTAAAAGACGTGATTTTCCGGTCCTGTCGCAAGACCATCGTCGCAAGATCTACCCCGAAAATTGTTTTTCCGGCCCCGTCGCAAGCCCACCTTTAGCAAGCGAGACACTAATATTCTCTTGCGACGGCAAGAGAGCTCCGGAGCTGGGTTGACGGCAAGCTGAAACATCTCGCTTAACTTACCGTTTCTTCATTCTAATTTATTTCGGTATATTTGTTTATCCAAACATGATCTTATAATTGACTTGCCTATTATTAGGAAGTAGAGTAATAAGAGCCCACAGTAACGAATATCCAATTGTTGATGATAAATTAATGTCGGACAGTACGCTTGGTTAGATTTTGTCCAGGATACAACAACAAACCCCAGCTGTGACTATGCTATTTACCGATTGTTTTTTTCACATCAGAATTGCATTAATATAATCCTTGTGATAATTAAATTGGCGGTGAATGTTATTTCAATGAAATGGAAGTTGTATAGTCTAGCCTATATATTTGTAAAATGGTGCACTGGCTTGGAGCAAGCCTGTGTTGTTTTTCCCGTCTTGTGATGATCTTGCGACGGCTCGGTTGAGACGGTGGTCTTGCGACGGGACCGGAAAATCACGTCTAAAATGTAACTAAAACTATTTACTTATTACTTATTGATATGAAGTGCCAACAACGAACCAGTAAAAAGTAAATAAGTAACTAACTTCAGTGCGCTTTCTTCATCTTTATATAGGCCTAGTGTGGGGGATAATATGGCCAAAAGTTATCTCTTACCACACCAATCGAAATATAAAATTAATAAACATAAATAATAATAAAGTCTGAGATCGCCTACCTTATTGCATGAACTATGGTAGCCTATCTCTCAGGATGCCCTAACTAAACATTGTATCAATGGCCATGTATATCAATGACTTAGCTATACTAGGGTCCTGGTGTAGTTTCGAGGATTCCGGCTTCGGTAGACCAGGGTTAAAGGGTCAGGACTCCGGGCCTGGCGTGGGGATTGTGGTGGAGGAGACCACGGGACACGTCTCTACTGTTCAAAAGTTTACTAGCGTCTGATCGGAACTTCAATTTCCGACTCTTAAATAAACTATATATTAATTAGTTACCAAGGGTTCATTCCCTCTTCACGAAATCATATAAATAATTATCAGCATTTAAATTATATAATTATAAAGGTAAACATCGTTTCACAACGATTTAGTGAACATAATATCAAGATATTAACAACCCTAAAGCAAACGGTGGATCGCGTATGCGGTCGCGAGAATATTTAAACTGATCCTCTTTACAGTTCTTCTAAACTTATTTCTAAAAAGTTTTATAACTAAATTAACTTGATCAAGGTAATCTTATACAGTACTAAATTACCTAACATCAATTAATCTCTACAATATATACAATCACCGGGTTCTGGTAGGAAATTGTTCACTCTAGTGAGGTTACCCTATCGGAAGGTTGTTGCCAACATTCCCCAGATACCGGTGTAGTCAATTTATTTCTCACAGATTGGGGCCCGGCGAAGTATGATGTGTCGCATCATGTTATATCACCTGCGGCTAACAAATCACGCCAATTTCTTCTAGACCCTGCAGCAGCTGCTCGTGGTGGTTTTGGGCTCCCTATTACTATGGGTTGCTGTTCTTCTTCCGGTGGGATGGCGAGTTCCATAGGTATGAGACGATCTACAGTTCGGAGAGTGGTTTGTCCTCGAGATACAACCTTAACGGTTCTGATAACTCCTTCGGAATCAGGATAGACTTCTTGGATCCTTGCTAAGGGCCATTTAGAGTGAGGTTGGTCCATTTTCAACAAGACTATGTCTCCCACTACCGGTTTGTGACGGTTACTAGCAGAATTCGCACCATAATACCTCTCCCGTAGGCTCAAGATATACTCAGATGCCCAATGTTTGTTCCAGGCATCCAGTATTTTGCAGAGTTTATGGTAGCCTCGTCGCAAGTGTGCATCTGCTTCATTAACGGAGGGATCCACTAATTCCTCGGTCACGTCCAAACGGGGGACTGGGTCCAATCGTCTACCAAATAATAAATGAGCCGGTGTTAAGACCTCAATTTCCAGATTGGAGTCATCTTGATACGTTAGTGGTCGATTATTTACTCTGGTTTCTATTTCGGTGACAACAGTTCTTAACTCATCCAAGGTGACCCTGGACTTGTGAAGAACCCTTTTCAGGCACGATTTCACGATACCTATCATTCTCTCTGTAAATCCATTTTGCCAAGGGGCTCTGGGAGTTGTGAATGACCAATAACAATTTCTAGAATCTAAGATTTGCTGTACTGCGTTGCTCTTTAATAGTTCAGAAACCAACGGTGATGCGCCCACAAAATTTGTCCCATTGTCACTAATCAAACGTCTGGGACAACTTTGCCGAGCGACAATCCTCTAAATAAATTTATAAAGGTTTCCGAGCTCATGTCCTCCGCTATTTCCAAATGGATAGCCTGAGTGCTGGTACAGGTGAATAGACATATGTAAACCTTCTTGGGTGGACCATCATCTCCTGTGAGAGTGATGGCACCAGTATAATCTATACCTCTTACCTCAAACGGTGTCCTTTGGTGAATGCGGTCTGGCGGAAGAGCTGGTGGTCCAGGGTAAGGAATAGCGATAGCTGTATACCTCTTGCAAATAATGCAATTCTTGATACAGCGTTTAACAGCTTGTCGTCCCTGGGGTATCCAATATGTTTGTCGCATATAGGCTAGAGTGTCTGCTACCCCACCGTGTTTAGTGGTTTCATGCGCTTTTAAAACCATCAATTTGGTGAGGTCGCAATCCTTGGGCAATAGGATCGGATGCCGAGTTTTGAGGGATAGATCAGCTTTACCAATACGACCTCGACAACATATTAATTCTTAATAATAATAATAATAATAATAGTTCTTAAAGCTAGCGCATGCTAAGCTAGCTAAGGATAGCTCAATAAGGCCGATTAGGTGTATTTCCATTGGGGTCCTGTACTACTACCCCATCCCTTTGCTCATGAGGGATGGTAACGACTCAGTGCTTGTGAAAAATCTTTAATGCGCCGAGCGTGGGCGCGAACCCGGGCCTTCTGGGTGGAAGTCCGAGACGCTAGTCACTACACCAAGCGAGCCGCTATTGTCTAGATACAGCCCAAGGTCCTTCATTCTTTTGGTTGGCTTGGGATTGGGTTTACGTAGCTGTGTTAATTCCTCCTCATACTTTTCAGCTTGTATCCTTCTGATCCAGTAGGTAAGTGGGTCTAATTCATCCATCTCTTTATCTTCTTGCTCAGGAACTTAAACACAAATTTAGTTACAGTTAATAGTTTGTCCAAATTGGAGAACTTGGTGATGTCAATCACTGAAGGCTCTGGGATAATTATTGGGTCCATATGAACTTTATCATCATTAACCTTCTGGTATGATTTTTGTTCTGGCCAATCACTCAGACGTAGCCAAACCGGACCCTGAAACCACAGAGTTTCGTTAATCAGTTTCTTGACACCAACACCTCGGCTTACCAAGTCAGCCGGATTATCCTTGGACTTAACATGCATGAATGTATAGTTCATTTGCAGTTCCTTTATTTTGTGTACTCTGTTACGCACATAAACTATGTGACTATCATCCTTAGCTATCCAGTGCAAACATCTCACTATCTGTCCATATATATGTCTCACCTAAAAAGGGAAACATACCATTCAAATAAGTAGCTAACCTAGTTCCCAATTCAACAGCGGTCAGCTCCAACTGTAGAAGGGTACGTTGTTTTAATGGCGCTACTCGGGATTTGGACATAATCATAGTAGATCGGACTTCAGTGACACAATAAGCTACTGCACCATACGCCTTAGATGAGGCATCACAAAATATGTGCAATTGAGCACACTCATTATCAGAGGTAGGATCACATCTTCTAGGAAACTTGACTGAAGATACCTTCTCATATTCCACCTGCAATTTGTTCCACTCTTCTGTATACTTTTCAGGTAAAGGAGTATCCCAACTCAGTGCTTCTCTCGAAGCCTCCTGAACTAAAATCTTCCCTTTAATTGATATGGGACTAAATATGCCCAATGGGTCGAACATCATAGAGACCTGACTTAAGAGTGTACGTTTTGCGAGTTTTACATCGGGAAACTTGAGGGGCTTTAGAGACATCTCATCAGTAGTTGTTTTCCACAGCAATCCTAGTACTGGTTGATATTCTGGTATTTGATAGTCAGGATAGTCTCTTCTTATCTGGTCCAAAAGAATATGAGAGTTTGAATTCCAACTTTGTAGTGGCATATTGGCTTTATTACATTCTTGCCTTGCCAAATTGTAGATTTCAATCACCTCTTCTCCACTGTCGGCAACACCCTGAAGATTATCCATGTAAAACAGTTGACCCATTTCCGGTTTCTCTGTCTTCTGGAAATGATATCTCAAAGTGCTGCACAACAAGAAAGGACTAGAGCAGGAACCAAACAACACTGACCGAAAGCGGTATTCTTTTATCCGCCCACCAGGCTGAAAAGGATCTTCAGGCCAAAGGAACTTTGTGAATTTGCAGTCCTGCTCCTTTAACCCTATTCTCAAAAAGGCTTTGGAGATATCTGCCACAAACCCAAATCTCTTCGTCCTGAATTTTAATAGTACATCACCCAGTATTTCAGTCAGATTTGGTCCTACATAGAGACAATCGTTTAGACTTGCTTCATTCTTCGCTGCTCGAAAACTGCAGTTAAATACCACTCTGATGGGGGTAGTACTGGAGTCCTTACTTACAGCATGATGAGGAAGGTAATGACTCTTTATGGTTTATTTCACCTGGGACCTCCTCAATAAAGTCATTTTCCAACTGCTCTTGAATTATTTTATGATAAATGTCCAGTTGTTCAGGATGTTGACGCAATCTCTCCACCATTTAATTTAATTGACATCTTGAACTCTGGTAGTTAGTTGGTAATTCAGGGGCATTTATCATCCATGGAAGTCCTACCCAGTACTGGCCATCCTTATACTCAACTGTGTCTAGGTAGTGGTTATATGTTAAGATGCCTTCAGGGGTGGGAAGATCTGCTTCTATACCCACAGTGTCCAGTTCCCAAAGTTTGTGAACAGGTTCTTGTTGCTCTTCTAGAATGTCTCCTAGTTGTGATGGTATTAATTCTGCACCAATTCTAGCCACCACCAGAGATTGTGCCGGAGTCACAAAGACTGGATCCATCCGGTTGTCGGATTCACTTGGGCCACATGTGGGTAGAGATCCCATGATTATATATCCACCTGATGAAGAAATTAACTGGATACCGTGTTTCCGAGTCATTTTTCGCAAGAAGCGACCACAATAGTCGGAGCCGATGATCAGTTGAATTGGACCTACTACGTCAGACTCTATAGTTCGGTCTGCTAGTTGAACACCCTTCTTTGTTAAGAAGTTAGATGCTTCCTTTAAACCCTTATTTACCACAGAAGTGTTCATGTCTTCCTTAACCCGGGAGCTGCGGGGAGACTCTTAAGAGTTCCCCCGGCGCACTGCGGGGAGACTCTTAAGAGTCAGAGAAAACAAAAATCAACTTTTGACATCGAAAAAAAAAAAAAAAAAATTATATTTTTTTTTTTTTATTTTTATTTTTTTTTTTGGCCCCTGGGCCATGCAAAATCTCAGTCCTCTACCTCCCCTCCTTCCCCACTTTCCTCCTCTCCTTCAGTTATCACCTATTTTCCCTGTTATTCCCTTATTCTGAGGTATATTTTCGTGCTAACATTAGAAATCCGATTGGAGGGTGTGGTCATCACTGATAGCAAGCGAGTGCAAGAGAGAGAGAGAGAGAGTATCGATCGACTGTGTCTCAGTGGCCTTGGGGGAAAATTGGCGGGAAAGCAGATTGCCTCACCCATACATTATACAACTCGCGGGCTATATCTCCGATTTTGACCATCCAAACGCTGTTTTCACTCGTTTTATTGTTGTTTCAGGTTAATACCTTTATAATCAACCCATAATAGGCGCATATGGATAAGTATTAATGCTATTAATGGCACAATGAATATTTTAGTGACGGAAACACCTCAAATACGTCAGCACAGGGGGACGTTTCCAATTACCCCCATGCGCACTTCAGAGGTTAACCACCGCAGTCACCTTACATTTATATTTGCCCAATTTAATCAGGGGTTTAACCACGTTAAATGTTTGTGTTTCCTTATTTGACAAAAATCCAGTTATTGCCATGTTCACTCTTCCTACTGTTGGCAAATTCATGGCTCTGACAACATTTCCGGCAATGAAGGTCTTTTGCGCTCCAGTATCAAAGAGTGCTTTGACCAGCATAACCTCTTTTCCTCTGATCAGTTGAATCTCGGCTGTAGGAGTAGCTGCCGGCGTATGCATTGGGTTTCCAGTGGTCAGGGTCATATTTACACTTGTCGGTTTGGGTTTTACTTCACTGATCTTGGGACACAACGCGGTATGATTTACACCAGTCTTGCACCGAAAACATACATTTAATTTAGTGGCACATTCCTCAGTAGAATGTCTTGTGCTAAGGCAAACAAGACACTTACCTAGTTCGATGAGTCGTGGAAGTCTAGCCTTAAGATTTGGGTAAGTCCTACAATACACTGTGGAATGTTGTTCTGAACATAACACACACACCTTCCGGTTTTCTTGGTTTATCCCTGGTGTGGGGTTAATATCTCTGGTTACTTCTTGGGTCACTGGAGAATTGAGACGGGAATTTTTTCTCCCAAAAACCTTTTGTTTTAGATACTGTATTAGTTTGATTATTCTGCTGGACGGATGTCACATAGGTACCAACCTCTTCCTTCTTGAACGGTTTTGCTTTTTCCTTAGTCCCTGTTGTAGACACTTTTGTGTATTTAACCTTGTTGTCTCCTTCCTTGATACTGCTATCCTTATTGGAAACCTGCATGTGTTTGCACAGCTCTCTTAAACCCTCTTCTATCTCTTGATACGTGAAGTAGTTCTTCTTATACCTGTGGTACAATTCATCACAGGTTTTCTGAGAGAGCTTTTGTTGTACAATATGGTTCAAGAAGCTGAATCAAGATCTTTCTGGGTACTAAGTGATTTCAAAACACAATTCAAGCTGATCCGGAATGACTGAAGATCCTGGTACGTATGCTTTGGTCCTGATAACTCCAGCAATTTGTAAACTAGGCGCTGTAGAGTCAACTCCGTATCTTCAAAATTCTCCTTGAGTACGTCTAGAGCTGCTGTATAATTGGCATCTGTTATGGGAAGTTCCTTGATAAAATCCAATGCAAAACCCTTAAGTTGACCCAACAAGTATGAACATTTATTTACTGCAGAAATATCTAACCGGTCATGAACTAAACCCTTAAATTTGTCCCAAAAGGTATTCCAATCAGATTGCCCATCAAATTCAGGTAAGGTTATAGGTGGCAACTTAAAGCTTTGTTGTCCCGGAGCCGCAATACCATTACTGGTACCATTACTCCCTGTCCCGGTAACTGTCTCTGTCGCCAAGGATTCGAACTCAGCTAGTTGATCCAAATAATTTTCACGGGCATTTGCATAGGCTTGCTGTAATTCCTCAAACCTTTCAGATTGTTCTTGTTTGATGCAAAAGTCCTCCAATTTATTGCAACTCTTCATAATTAGCTCACCGGGTTTTAAGATCTTGGATTTGAGATTTTAACAGCTCCCTTGGACAGGAGTCACTTCTTTTTCGATCTATCTATCTATCTATATGCTCAGGCCCAATCCCCATTATGGGGGTAGCCGACTCGAGACAGAGCAAGAACAGGGAAAACACAAAAACAACATAAAACAAAAAATAAACACAGATAAAAAACAAACTCACACACATCCAGGTCACCCAGGAGAAGACCCAGAGACCAGGGTTACCAAGGTCGCTCCAGCACTCCCCCGGCCCCTGACCACCCGGAGAGGTTCCGATCTCGGCAGGCAGACATGCAGCGGAGCCAAAGCCACAAGCCCTCCCACCACACTTCCAGGCACACCCTTCATATTAATCGTCCCCCCAGGCCAGGCGCCTGATGGACTATTATCTAGTCGAACTTGCGCCCGACCCATTACTCCAAATGACCACGTGTTCACTCAACTATTCACAAGCATTCTCCATTCACTCCTGTCCACCACCACTTCCCCTGCCTGATCTATAGTCATTCCTCTATCATCCAAAGCCTTTCTTACACAGTCTCTCCATCTCAATGGGGGTCTTCCTGCCCTTCTATCTCCCCTTGTACCTGACTCACATATTCTCTTTGTAAGCCTTTCATCTCCCATTCGTTCAACATGACCATACCAGCTCAGCACCCTTCTGTCCACTCTGGCTGACAAATGTTCCTGCTGCCCCACTCTCCTACGTATCTCTTCATTCCTCAATCTGTCTCTACGAGTAACTCCACACATACTCCTCAAGCAGCTCATCTCCATCACATCCAGCCCTCTTTTCTCCTTTTTCTTCAGAGCCCATGTCTCAGCCCCATACATCACTGTTGGCACAACAATTCCTTGATACAGTGCACTTTTTACTTTCACTCCGAGATTTCTTGTCTTCCACATACTTCCCATTGCTCCAAAAACCTTCCTTCCTTCACACACTCTGTTTTACCTCCACTTCCATACCTCCACTCCTGCTTATCGTTCCTCCTAGATATTTAAAACACTCTACTTGTTCCAATATTTCCCCATCCAGCCTCACATCTAGATTCACCCTACCTCCTACCCACTTCTTTTTACCTCCTGGCAATTATTTAATGCTCTAGTTACCCAGCCTTCCCCACCATAGATTTTCTCAAGAGTATATCAGTCATTTTGGAAAATGGGTAATTATTTTCTGGACTATTATTAATGTTTATACTGAAGACTAATTTTCAACAATCAAAATTATATTTAGATATAGCCTAACACATACTCAATTTAGCTGTTAATCTTTAGCATTATATGCGTACCATTATTTGCTACAAATTCAGATGAATAATTAGTTGAAAACATTAAGTCCACAATATAATTTACCTAATACGTGGGAACGCACGCTAGTAGGGGGAGGGAATATATTTATTATTGAATTAAATGTCATATTATATGCTCCGTCCCGAGCATTTAGCTGGTCTACTTGGTCTTTCAGACGCAGGTGACATTAAAGGACAGAAACATAAAAATGGCCTAAATTATCAAATAATAGGGAGAATTTAGGTACAAGAATGAAGCTAAAGCTGTAAATATTTAGTTAATCATTGATTTCTTATCCCAGATGTTAGTGGGTACCTGTGGTAGTAGCATTTTTCTAAAAGGGGGGGGGGGGGAACACATTTATTATTTATTAAATTTGGTATATGCTCAGTCCCGAGCGTTTAGCTGGTCGACCTATTCTGCCAGACGCGGGTGACATTAAGGACGGAGACATAAAATGGTCTAAATAAGAAAAATATGGGGGAAATTTAGGGACTGCAACGAAGCTCAAGCTCCGAGTTTCACAAACGCCAGAGAACGCAACGTTGCAGCCCCTCCTACCAGTCCTCTACCACAGGATTTAAACACCATGCGATTTTATCTTATTATTAATTGAAGTGCCACTCACCCAAGGCCATCGCCTCACAGTTAGGGACCTCATAACGGCGGGGGATCAAACTATGTCCCACAAAAACGACCTTAAACATTAGCCTACCGCTGCAGCTTAGCAGGAACCCTAACTGTTGAAAACTGGCCCTAACTCAACCCCTAGTCTACACACCGATCGGAATCCTCACTCGGGGCACCAAAATGTGGGGGATAATATGGCCAAAGGTTATCTCTTACCACACCAATCGAAATATAAAATTAATAAACATAAATAATAATAAAGTCTGAGATCGCCTACCTTATTGCATGAACTATGGTAGCCTATCTCTCAGGATGCCCTAACTAAACATTGTATCAATGGCCATGTATATCAATGACTTAGCTATACCTATGGTCCTGGGTGTAGTTTCGAGGATTCCGGCTTCGGTAGACCAGGGTTAAAGGGTCAGGACTCCGGGCCTGGCGCGGGGATTGTGGTGGAGGAGATCACTGGACACGTCTTTACTGTTCAAAGTTTACTAGCGTCTGATCGGAAGTCGGAACTTCAATTTCCGACTCTTAAATAAACTATATATTAATTCGTTACCAAGGGTTCATTCCCTCTTCACGAAATCATATAAATAATTATCAGCATTTAAATTATATAATTATAAAGGTAAACATCGTTTCACAACGATTTAGTGAACATAATATCAAGATATTAACAGTCAGTCGACCCTAAAGCAAACGGTGGATCGCGTATGCGGTCGCGGGAATATTTAAACTGATCCTCTTTACAGTTCTTCTAAACTTATTTCTACAAGGTTTCATAACTAAATTAACTTGGTCAAGGTAATCTTATACAGTACTAAATTACCTAACATCAATTAATCTCTACAATATATACAATCACCGGGTTCTGGTAGGAAATTGTTCATTCTAGTGAGGTTACCCTATCGGAAGGTTGTTGCCAACATTCCCCAGATACCGGTGTAGTCAATTTATTTCTCACACCTAGTGTGTCCAGTGTTCATTATTTTTTAAACCAAAAGTCTCACTAATAGCCTATTATCCTTGACCCCGGGTAATTGGAATGTAATACATTATGAAATGCCCCTTAACAAAATACAGAGCTGGGCACTTTAGCCAACACTTCCGGAAATAGCCAATTCCGCCATGGCGGAAATGTCATTTTGTTGGCGAATTAGCGTTGGCGCCAAAATGGCTGCCTATTTGCGGGTTTGAAGCTCTGGAAAGTACCTCCATGTTGCAAACCTCGAGTCCACAAAATAAAAATTCCAGCCGCCAGCCAGCCCTGGGCCGCTCCTGCAGCTCCAGCCAAAAAAAGTCATGTGACCAAGCCAACTACCTGTGTTCTAGAATCTAGGCCTATACCTCGGCTCTTCACGTTTGTTCACTTACTTAGTAGCAAGCGTCGAGCTAACACCTACAACACACAGCAGTCCAAGAGTTCCAACCTGCTAGCAGTTTTCAACTTTGTTTATATTTTCGGCCTATTGAAGTGAACATGGAGTCTACCATCATGCCTACCGCAGCTGCCAACAGCATGGGGAACAGTTCACCACCATCATCCGACAGTGATCCTGCAGAGCATGCAGAAATCGAGGACCTAAGCCACCCCTGGCCCCACCTAGAAACCTTCTATGGGCCTGTAATTACCAAGAAGATGTCTCTGGAGAAGGGCTTTATAATCTAGCCTAATTTAAGATTATAAAGTTAGGCTATCGTTAATTTGATTGATTGCCTCTTAATTTTTAACCTAAACTATTATTAGACTACCCTAATCCCATCAAAATGCCTCAAAGCATGTAGGCCTAGGCTAAGTCTAACTTCTATATAGGCTAGGCTATATAAGAACATAAGAACATAAGAAAATGGGAGTCTGCAGAAAGCCGATTGGCCTAAGCAAGGCAGATCCCTGTCCCACACAACCCCAATTCATTACAAAGCCCAATTATAGGCTTCACACTCTAATACCCTGAGGATCATCTTACCAAAACGGTTAGAGATTAACGCAGGATTATGGAGGTCTGCAAAGCGCTGATTGGCCCAACCCGGCTGATCCCCCTTCACACCCAACCCTTCTCGTCCATATGCTTATCCAATTTTATCTTAAAGCTCCCTACAGTTTTAGATCCCACTATAGCACTTGGTAGTCCATTCCACCCGTCTACAACTCTGTTACCAAACCAATACTTGCCTATATCTTTTCTGAAACGAAATTTATCTAATTTGAAACCATTGGTACGAGTTCTTTCGCTATCACTGAGCTTTAGTACATTTGCCATGTCCCCTTTGTTAATCCCACTAACCCACTTGAACACCTCTATCATATCCCCTCTAACTCTGCGTCTCTCTAACGAATGTAAACCTAATTTCTTCAACCTTTCTTCATACGAAAGATTTCTAATATTATGGATCATTTTTGTCATTCTACGCTGTACTCTCTCCAATGAATCTATGTCCATTCTGTAATAAGGACACCAAAATTGGACAGCATAATCCATATGGGGTCTCACTAATGACAAGTAAAGTTTTAAGATAACATCAGCAGTTCTGTTACTCACACTCCTAGAGATGAACCCGAGAATCCTGTTTGCCTTATTACGAACGCTTATACACTGTTTTCTAGGCTTCAAATCATTGCTAACAAACACACCTAGATCTTTCTCGCAGTCTGAATTTTCTAATTCTAAATTAGCTAGTTTATATTTAACATTTGTTTGCATCTTCCCTATCTTTAATACCTTGCATTTGTCAATGTTAAACTTCATCTGCCAATTTACTGACCATTCATGTAAGGTATCTAGATCCCTTTGGAGGCACTCTATATCGCTATCTGAATCAATTGATCTCCCTATTTTAGTATCGTCTGCGAATTTACTTATCCTACTAGTTATACCTAAATCTAGGTCATTTATGTATATAAGAAACAACAGGGGACCTAATACCGATCCCTGGGGGACACCACTTTTGACTGCTCCCCATTCTGACTTGGTACCATTTATGCTGACTCTCTGCTTCCTACCAATTAGCCATGACCTAATCCATCCTAACAACGCCCCACCTATTCCATGTGCCTCAACCTTTCTCATCAATCTCTCATGAGGGACTCTGTCGAAAGCTTTACTGAAATCTAAATATATAATATCATATGACTTGTCATTATCTACTGCTTCATATACCTCTGAGAAAAAACTAAGCAAATTAGTAAGGCAAGACCGTCCCTGAGTGAATCCATGCTGAGAAGAATTGATTAAGTTAAATGTTTCTAAGTGGTTTCTCATTTTCCTAGCAATAATTGACTCTAGTAGTTTTCCTATGATTGAAGTGAGACTAATGGGACGGTAATTGGATGCTATTGATTTATCACCTTTTTTGAAGATCGGAACTACATTTGCAAGCTTCCAAGCTTCTGGAACTATACCTGTTTCTAATGACTTGTTAAATAGAAATGTTAATGGATAACTTAACTCATCTCTGCATTCTTTTAATACTCTAGCATATACCTCATCAGGACCAGGCGATTTATGAGGTTTCAGTCTGTCAATTTCCTTAACCACATCATTTCTACTTATAGTAACCGTACTTAACCTATTTTCTATACTATCGCTGTATACCTTACGGACTTCTGGAAACTGTGCCAAATTTTCATTAGTGAAAACGGAAAGAAATTGACTATTTAATGTACTGCACATTTCTAAATCACTTTCTGTCAATTTTCCTATCGAAGTTTTAAGGGGACCAATTACATCTCTAACCTTGGATTTATATAGTTGGTAAAAGCTTTAGGATTATTTTTTGAATCATTGGCAACCTTAATTTCATAATTTCTTTTTTCTTTACTAATATCCTTGTTTACCTGTCGTGATAGATTCTGATAGTAAGCAAGTAGGTGAATTTCGCCTTTTTTAATTTTTCTATATATTCCTCTCTTTTTTCCTAGAAGATCTAATAGTCTATTATTCATCCATTTGGGTTGGTTCTGTGTTGATCTAAATTTTCTTTTGGGGATATATTTATTTTGCGCATTGAATACTGACTTGATAAAATTATCGTATGTATCTACCAAGTTTGACGTCTAGGCCTAGGCCTAGGTCTATTATCACTAATCCCATCAAAATGCCTCAAAGCATGTAGGCTAAATATTGCATGTTCTAACTTCTAAATATAGCCTAGGCCTATAGGCTAATTACTAATATAAGTAATTTTATTAGGCTAGGCCTAGGCTACCCTAATCCTATCAAAATGCCTCAAAGCATGTAGGCTAAATAATATTGCATTTTCTAGCTTCTATATTATATAGGCTAGGTCTAGGCTATAATCAGTCAATCACGAATTCCTTCAAAATGCCCCAAAGCATGTAGGTTAAATATTGCATGTTCTAACTTTAATATATAGCCTAGGCCTAAGTCTAGGCTATAATCAGTCACTAATTCCATCAAAATGCCTCAAAGCATGTAGGCCTAGGCTAAATATTGCATGTTCTAACTTCTATGTATAGGCCTAGGCCTATAATCACACTCATTTTATTAGTGTCAAGTAGAAAGTGTTAATTTTGAAAGTATCACATAGGCCTAGACTAAATTTAGCCTACAATAAAATGTTATTAAATTTTGATCTGAAGCTAGGCCTTTATTCTGAGCAGTAAAATTAATAGGCCTAGGCTACTTTCTATTAAATTACTTAATCTATCTAAAGTAGACCTATCTAGGCATATATAGCCTATTGCCATTCCCAAAGGGGGGACCACGAATAAATCGCCTCCTTGCACCTCTGTGATCCGGCGTACCTCCTCCTGAATGGTGCGGCATTGCGAATACTGATTATTACTGAAGCACTCTCCCCATAAACAAGTTGCCCCAACGTTTTACTGCCCATGTGGACAAACTAAGTGGCCTATGCTATATATATTAACCCTTTCACTGCGGGTGACGTTCTGGAATGTTTTGGCAATTTACAGCAATTTCCAAGCTTTAAAAGCCTGTATGTATATCCTTGAGGTCCATGGAAGTTGGGCAATATAATATTTAGGTAAATATACAGTAAACCCTCGCTATCTCGGACCTCTAGAAGTCGGAAACCCGGACTACTCGGACTGGCATTGGCCTCTCGGAAAGTTTGCCGTATATCTCAGAAAATTCCGAGATGTAAGGGGAAAACTCCGAGGGCCCACATGGTCTGTCGGACAGGTGCCATATATCTTGGAAAATTCCGAGATCTAAGGGCAAATTCCGAGATCTAAGGCTACAGTGAGGTGGAGAAGGACAGTGAAATGGAGAAGGAAAGTGATATTTATAATATATGTCTGCTGGATACTGTACAGGTACTGTAATTTATCTTGAATCAACGTTGTTAGTGATAGGGAAGTCTCCCGTTTTCTCTGGTGGCTCGGACTCCCTCTTCCAATTCGGACATTTTCCTCTCTTAAGTCGGACATAAGTCGGACTTCGGACATCTCGGATTTTCGGTCATCTCGGACTGGGTCTCCCCCCAATTAGTCCGAAATAGCGAGGGTTTACTGTATATATTTATTGACATTAGAGATTGAATTTATTGATTTACCCTTATTCTGTAGTTTAGTCTAAATTTAAAATTAATAAAAAACGGTTTGCGTTTGCATATTTGCATTGGAGGACTAGAAATTTCACAAGGTTTGCACATTTGTGTTTGCTGAAGTTATGTTCTGGGTTTGCTGATTTGTGTTTGCTGACTTGACTTTTTGTTTGTGGTGCCCAGCTCTGACAAAATACAATTAGGCTATTTCAAACACTGAGAATTTGGCACATAGGCCTACATGTTTTAAACATATACTGTAGGATAGTGACTCAATCTCTTGCTAAGACTCTGTCCCATTTGTGTTGATGCAGTCAGAGATCGGATCAAAAGGTCTATCTTGTCTTTGATTATGACGTGGCTCTCTCTTGGTCCCATTTTTGTTGATCCAGACCGTGATTGAACTATTCTCTGTCCCATTTTTGTTGATGCAGTCCGAGAATAAAGAATTCACTTCTTCACAATAATCAATGTCATTCCTTCTCCTTTCTAAGCTGGGAGTATCGATATCTGAACCAAAAATATGGTTATAGCCAGCAGGCTGATTTCTTGATTCCACTTAATTTGTTCAGGAGCATAGTGACTCTATCTGTTTTTGTCGACGTTCTGGTCACCCGGTTTCGGGGCAAGAAGGGTATGGTAGACACTGACTTTGTGTTCTTTCAGGGAGCCAGTCGCACTAGGGGTTATTTGCACTTGGGATTTATGTCTGGGTAGTGCATACATGGATATCACTGATATCCGCTTGGTCGGGTTCCGAGGAATATTTGCATAGGGCACGTGAGGCTGTTTGGCTATTTCTGGCCTGTTTAGTTCTTCATCATATGCGTTCTTATGGTAAGTTAACACTGGTTGTAAACATTTACTCTGTATCTCGGTGTACACTTCACTATTTAGTTGGTAGTCTATTGGGGCACACATTTGAGGTTGATGGTTAACTTGTCTAGGGTTGCTGAAGTCGTGTGTGTAGAAGGCGGCCATGTGGTTGACCGGGAGGTTGTAATAGCTTCCTCTGTCGGTCGCGTTTTCTCTGGCGTCTTCTCCATCTTGGTTTTCTTTGACTTTGGCCCTGTTGCTGTTGAATGTTTTTATGCTTGCAATCCGGGTTGGTTGGTCTTGCAGGTTGGTTATTGGTGGTAGTGTGTTAAATTGCTTCATTGAATTCTTTATCCTCCTGCATCTCACCATCGCCTTCCAAGAAAAAGTCCCGACCTCGGGGCTGGAGTATGTATTTCTTATATGTTTTGGTGCGGATATAAGGTTGGAGATGGCGGTTATGTTGTTGGTCGCCATCACGTCTCGTTATGGACGGTGAGGGGGAGAGGAACATCAGAGAAGGTGAGGATGTTGAGGAGTTTCCTGGGAGAGTGAATGACTCTGTCCTCGCCGTCAATTTGGAGGGTGAACTTAGCTATTCTCATGGTGGAAGGTGTTGGTGTGGTGGTCTCTGAGGAACATACTTCCTCGGGCCCGGGCTCCCGTGACCCACAGAAGAGGAGATATAGATATGACCCTCCCCCCCCCCCCCTGGCAATCAACGAGCGTAGTACTTTGGTGCTAATGGTCTTAAGGTCTTCACACGGTCATTTTCAGTTTCCATTCCGCAGGGAGGTCGGGGAGTAGTTGCCGTAAATTTTCCGGTGAGAATCAAAAAGTGTTCACACGAGAGAGCGAGTCAAAGGTTAGGTCTGTGGATGGAGAATGACCAAGCAGAAAGCACATGTATCAATTTACATAGTGATATCAGTGCATCTTTGGGCCACTCATGTTTGTAGAGGGCCTCAGCCCTGAGTGCAGGATGATGGTTATAATGAGCAGGGGTGAGATAAATACATGAGGTAAGCTCTAGTTGTTATTATTGGCAAGTCCTTGAATGCGGGCGGTTACATTACAATCATGAGAGCACTTAAAAGAAAACGGGTGATGGCGAACTATAGTAAATTATTAACAATGGGTAACAACTCACAAGATTGGATGCATTTTGTTTTGGCACACATACTTAAGAAGAGCCGAAGATAAACCTAATGAGTCTGCTGGTGCTTGGGATATAGTGGTATACACGACTTGGTTGACGTTAGGTTAGTGAGATTGCCTTTCAATTGGCCTCCCTATTTGTTTTGTTATTATCAAGTGAAAGAGTTGACCGACTTTTATCCTTCTTTTCATATTTCTGTAATTATTCTTTTTACCTCTTCTTTCTTCTTATCTTCTCAAAATAGTATCATATATCTTCTTCGTATATGGCCTGCTTAACCTAACAAGTGCGCATGGGGGTAATTGGAAACGTCCCCCTGTGCTGACGTATTTGAGGTTTTAGTTTGGTATGAGAGGCGGCCAAGCCATTGGATCATAATATACGCCGCGGACTGCGAGCGGCGAATAGCCAAGAAAGCAACATGTTGGTTCCCTCTATTTCCCAGTGAAATATGACACCACGGCGAAATTGGCACTTCCAATACTCATCCTTCACCGGAGGACGGATGAAAACATGACCGTATGACCAGGCCTTTAGTCCACATAGTGAAAAGAGCACTGGGAGTGGGCAGTTGGGACTTACTTGGGCAAGAGATTCTGTGGGTGGTTTCTGCCATGTCCATTCCTTTTAGGGTGCTTCCTGTGGAAGCAAGGCATCAGCCTTGTGTATGATAAGGAGTTGCTGGAACTCTTGTTGTTTCATTTGTCTGGCTTCCCTTACTGTTTCTGTTTGTGCCTCACCTACACAGTGATCCAGCTGGCTCTCACAAACACCTCCTGCTATCTACTTCACCACACTAAACAAGCACAGCACACTTCTTTAGGTCAAAAAAAAAAAAAAAATAGTCTCTACCAGCCGAGTCTGGCTCGGTAGTTTGTTCGTCCCCACTTGGGTTTACTCGATCTGGTTTTTTCGTCCCTACCTACTTTCAACTCTGGGGGAGACACTTGTCACAGGCAGCTCTGCCTTTTGTATCCCTCATCCACATAGAAATAATTAAAAAAAGTATGCAGTACATGCATGTAAAAGCACATACAGTACCGGTACTGTATTTAGGTTTTTGAAGGGCAATGAAACCACATTATTTCTATAGCACTTTCAGTTTATTAATATACAGTATTATTTGGTGTTTCGGAAGAGTATAGAGGGCTATGCTGCAGTTACATATACAGTAATGTAATTTGGCTATAAATAGGGTTTTTGTTTCAATGTCTATATGAAGTACAAATTTTGAAATGAAGTCTAACAGCTATGAAAACAAGTGTAAATGCCATGATGATCGTGGATGAAAATGATAATGATAATAAGGAATGAGGTAATGGGGTGATGACAGAACTGTACAATACACAATTTAACTCAGTACGATCGGGACTTTTATCCTTATACAGTACTCTGACTACCATTAGATGGGTTAATGTAGTTTAGGAAAGATTTGTGCGAGTTAAACCAAAGATACTATAGACTAAGAACTCTCTGGTTAAACTGTTTATTGGAGTACTTTTGACTCTTTGCTTATCTAGAGATCATTCGTAAATTGATTAAAATCTTCTAATGTCAGCCAGAATAAAATTATAATGTCCGCAACATACTGCGTACATGTTAACAAGGCAGCTTTCACAGGCTGTCCAGATCTCTGCTTTGGTACACTCTTTACATAACATACCTGTTAGATCACTTCTCCCATAACTCAAGTGACGTAACATAAATAATAATATATTATCATAAAGTTTATTTATATTGTATGCTAAATTGTATTGATATATTAATATAACTGCATTTAATCTACAGTATTTGGTAAAAATCTATACAATAAAGGCATAATTTTCTCACAACTATAAGTGGGCCTACTGTAGTTTAAGTTTAATCTTTTACCAGCTTCCTTGAAAGTGTATGAGTTCAGATGATTTGGCTAATTTGAGTGACTAATGTCTGTCAAGTAAGAGTGTACCATATTTTATAGGAGTGTGGGCAGGCTGTAACATTGACAGGAGCCAAGCCCTTGCAATCCCATGTATTAACTTCAGCTAATAAATGAATTTATTTATCTTAAGAGGGATACATTAACTCAATGACCCCTACAACAATGACTTTCAGAAACATTTCCTTCCAGCTACTGCTGGACATTTCTAATCAGCTTAGGAAGAACCTCTCAGATCTCTAAGGTTACTACAAGGCATCTGACCCCACTTTTCTCCTTAACAGCTTTGTTAACTCCAACACATTCAATATACAATGTCATCACATGCATACAGTACATACATAAATCTTTTTATGCATATATTCGTATATGCATACACACATTCATACATACAACATAGGTTGCATATTTTATAAATATATTATCTGTATGTCCAATAAAATGTACATCAATAGCCAAATTGTTATTCCTTTAATTGAAAATAATCCTTGATAGACAGACAGACCTCCTGATGCTTGAATAAGGAAATTGTAGACTATATAGCCTATATATATATACAGTATATATTCTGTATTATGTACATGTGTTGATAGAATAGGAAGAGTCCAGTAACATTATATAGGTGGGATGAGCCAGGTGGCCGAGAGGATAGTGTGACCCCAGTGGCCTTCAGTCCTATAAAGCAGAGTAACACAACCACTTTATTAATCAACCTTTGATCGCCATCTTTAACCTGACAATCATTCTCGGAGTCTTTTTTTTTTTATGTTGGTGTCAGTAACGAAGTATAATCCTAGGGTTAAGGGAAGATTTTCACTTAAAGGATTTTTTCTTGAACCTCCTTCTCCCTCATGTTTAGCCCCATTAGTTTTGACATTTTAAGACGTTGGCGCTGTTAGTTTGGTGATATGAAGATATTTCGCCTAATTTCTGTCAATTTTAAGACCTTTCATGCCATTTAGGTATCAATTTTTTCCTGGCGAGCGAAAGCGAGCCTATAATTTAGGAGGAATTTTTTCTACCGAAAAGTGTACAAATTTATATCGATGAGAGGTCTTGGAGGTATTTTTTAAAAGCTTGATAGGAGTCTAGCAACCAAACTAAAAATCTCCCCTTAACCCAGCAAGTGCGGCAAGACTTATATAAGTTTTACTGGTGGGCTGCGGGAAGCCTTATATAATCCAAGGCCTAAAAATTTGGTTTTATATCAGCCCAGTATATACAGTATATATATATATATTATATATATATATATATATATATATTTTTTTTTTTTTTTTTTTTTTTTTTTTTAATGGCCCCTTGGCCATGCCAAATATCACTCCTCCACATCCCCTCCTTCCACCCCCCCCCCCTTCAATTATCACCTTTTCTCTGTTATTCCCTTATTCTTAGGTATATATTCGTGCTAACATTAGCGAGTTGATAGCAGGGCGTGGTCATCTGTGTTACCAAGCATGTGAAAGAGCGAGAGAGAGTCTACCACGCAACAGTGTCTCTCCAGCCGTCTTCACGGCTGGCTGAGCCATACGTTATGTAACTCCCGGCCTCTATCGCCGATTTTGACCATCCAAACGCTGTTTCCACTTGTTTTATTGCGGTACCAGGTTATTACCTTTATAATCAACGTAAAATAGGCGCATATGGATAAGTATTAATGCTATTTATGGTATGATGACGATTTGAGTGTAGGAAACACTCTAAATACGTCTGCACAGGGAGGGGTGGCCAATATCCCCCCTGCGCACTTAAGAGGTTAAGGAACTCGACAGGGATGCTGCAGGAGAGTGTGAATGAACGAAGAGCAGCCATCTTGTGACTGAGACATACCCAACTAAATCATGGAACGGACTTTCAACAGATGCTGAACTAGACTGAAGGTAGATACTTAATGTTTACCAGTCTTGTAAAACTCTAAATCAGAAGCTGCCAGATCAAAGTTGCCGAGATATGATGCAGTAAGAAACGCTTGTGTGACTCGGCTTCTACAGTGTTGCTCCGGGAGGCCCAACTCGAGGGAATAGGGGAATAGGGAAGAGGGAATAGATGTACAGTCACACTCAAAAGTAGAGGCCCACCTTCAATCTTCAACTATAATTTCCTCTCTTGATACTGTATATAACAACAATTACAGTAATAGTCGTCAATAACATGAAATATAACTTGAGTTATATGTTTTGTTTATGAATGCTGAGGACTGTTTATATTACTATAACGATCATTAAAGTTATCATAATTACTGAGGGGCACAGGGCCTTGGGTGGGGCTTTGGTTTCCTGGGCGTTTCCGCACCCTCCTCAGCTCCCCGCCTTTACGTGGCTTCAGTCACCTGGGCTTTATTAGTGGTAAGCAGGGAGGATTCTGTGGGGGCGCTTGGTTATGGCCTTGGCCTTGCTCGGGACCTTGGGGCTGCTCGGCCAGACAGCCTGGGGAACAGCAACAACAACAAAACAACATTATGAATGTAGGACAAGACTTATGGACATGACTGTACACCTGGATAAAAAAAGTTCAGACAACTCGGATGAGAACGCAAGCATTTTCAATATGGAGCAACATATCTTGGCAGTTTTCATTTTTTTCTGAATGCTCACTAACTCCTCCCATTTTACTATCAATCATAAGATATGCTCATAAGATATGCAATTTATCTCTTATTTTGACCACAATATCTCATGAAAGGGGTCACCGACTGTTTTCTCTTTCTCTCCTTTTCTCTCTTTCCCTGGCTTGTATCCATTCGGCCCCATTCAGCCAACTGTTTTAAGACGTTTATCCCCATTCAGGTGTCAATTTCTTCCTGGCGAGCGATAGCGAGCCAACATTGTATGGAGAAATCCGGCTTTGCCGGAATTTTTTTTCTATTAAAAAATTTACAAATTTAGCTTGATGTCTAAACAAAAATATATATAGCCTATGCTGGCTCGCTATCGCTCGCCAGGAAAATATTGACACCTGGATGGGGGTAAATGTCTTAAAACAGTAGGCTGAATGGGGCTGAATGGATACAAGCCAAAGAGAGAGAGAGAGAGAAAGATAAAAGAAGCGAGGTGGGCTCCCTTAAAGGTGTCAGCGCACTATTGAATCAGACTGTACAAGAGATAGGATCGTAATCAGTATAAAGCCGGTATCACACGAGAACTTTTATAGTCAACATTCGATGATCAACATTTTTCTGGCAACATTTCTGGAATATTTTGCACTGGTATCAGCAACTAGACTGATGATAGATGAATATAGGTGACCAAAATAGTTGTTGTTGTTGTTCCCCAAGCTGCCTGGCCGAACAGCCCCAAGGCCCCGAGCAAGACCAAGGCCATAACCGAGCGCCCCCACAGAACCCTCCCAGCCGACCACAATAAAGCATGGGTGACCGAAGCCACTCCATGGCGGGGAGCTGAGGAGGGCGACAGAAACACCCGGGAAACCAAAGCCCCACCCAGGGCCCTGTGCCCCTCAGCAATTATGAAGAGAAAGCTGAGGGGCAAAGGAAAAAAAATGTGACGCTTTGGCTTCCAATCTTGGTAGATTGGGGAGGTCAATCCACGGAAGAGACGCCGTCACTTGAGATCTAGAAAATATATAAGTAAAAGGAACAGTCAGGGTAAGCTATGGGTATGGCAGAGATCGATCAGTTCTCACTCTGATAGACCAGCCCATCACCACATGACTAGAACCCAATCCTCTCAGCATCAGCTAGGAAAGGCCCTAGAAAGCCGCCTTTGGCGGGGGGATAGCTCCCCTATTTCAACCCCTTTCGGGGTTGGGCACCCGCCCAACCAAATGGTTTAAATATTAAAAAATAAATAGACCAAAATAGTTTAAATGTTTACCTCATAAGATGCCAGACCAGTGTTGAGTATAAATGTTGAGGGAAAAAGCGCTCGTGTGATACCGGCTTAACTCTGCACAGCGCTATTTTCATCCCGATAACTAGAGTGGAAAAGTATACACCTCCTCTATCCTATACTGCAACATAAATAACACTTAAATTGCCACTGCAAAAATGTCGTCACCTGTCATAAAATCACCAATATGCCTTCATAAACAACTTTGCACTAGATTTCATGTTCCTAGAAATATTGGGATGATAGTGTCAGTTACAAGAGGCTTATTCGAATACGTTTATGACATTAAGGCATTAGCCACTTTAGCTTAACATATGAGGAGCCTGGAGGACAAGGGGCGAATGCGCCAATACCTTACTTTCGAGTTATGAGTGTTTAAAGTCTGGAATAGGTGGCATACATAGAATATTACAGAATAGCATGTTATTATATACCATTAGAATCCTCTGGAAGAGACAAATTGATAGAAAATAAAAGAAAATAAAAAAAAAAAATTAAAACAAACAAAAAACGCACAATAGATTTTTTTTTTTTCAGCCTATAGTAATTATTGTTCAATCTGCTTGAAATTTAATCCTGTATTAGATGTCCATGAAACTAAGATACTGTTAAATTTTCAGCCAAAAAAACGCACAAACGCGCGTGTCATTGGCCGGGAGGCGGGCCTTTAACCCGGGGAATGCTAGCCGGCCGCTCATTGGCTTGAGCGCGCGGGAACATTCGCCCCTCCACCTCCTACAATCCATACCTCCTCCGCCGCTACACAAGGTCGAAACAAGGGATTTAGAACCTAGGGTACTGAGCCCGCATGGGTGGGAATCGCAAAACGCTCTTCACCACGTGATTTTCGGTGCTTCCATCTATCGGAAACCAGTCCTAACTCAATTTTGCTCATGGTGGCACATTCGCCCCTTGTCCTCCAGGGTCCTCATATGTTAGTACCCAGTAAATCTCGGAAGACATTACACAGTAGGTGGCAGGATATAATGAAAGAAATATGTTGCCTAGATTTCCTATAACATAATACATAATGGATGTTTGACATTCTTATGGATATTATGATGTTATCTATGCTCAGTATAATGTTCTCATCCTCTAAAAATACCGGCAGAGTTCTAAAGACTTTGTGCACCTTTTCATCACCTGACGAGTGATATTGACTACGCCACATAATCCGTCAGAATCCATGTAACAAGGTGGGCCCTTTGTTCCTTAAGGTTACATATGGTTAGCTCCTTCACTAGGATGATGCCACTTTCATTCAAATCTGGCTATCATAGTACAATTGTCCTCGGTTAACAAAAGAACCTCTAGAAATCAAAAAGGTAAAAGCTCAATTACCCAACTGACTCCAATAGGTTCTTCTTAAACTACATAGAAATTGTTTGATGATCGCTTGAATAAACTAAAGAAAGAAGTCATCATATTGACAGAGTCAAGCCAAGATCAGTAAAGCTAAGTTAGGGTTTGCAGCGATAGATTAACCCCTTCACCACCAGGACGTAATTTTCATCGTATTCTGGTTACCCCATTAGACGATTTTCTTTAGTTTGTAATCTACCTTTGCGACTCAAATGGGTAAATACAAACCCAAATACACCTTCTTAGTAACATAGGTCCTTCTTAAACTTCATAAAATCGTCTAATGTTAGCCAGAATTAAAGGTAAAAAGGCGGCATGGTGCTGAAGGGGTTAAAATCGAAGCATATACAGTGAGCAGAGAAATGTAAGAAAGTAGAGAATATGAAAGACAGAGGATTTGAAAAACCAGTAAACGTTTACCCAGTTACATGGATCTTAACCCCTTCTGTGCCGGTGATGTACTTTTCATTCTATTCTGGCAACTATTAGACGACTTTGTACAACTTATGAAGGATGTCTACTCATTCAAAGGCTACAGACTATCTCAATTAATCCTTTTAGCTACCATACATCCTTTCTAAGCTTCATAAAATCTTCTAAATGTAGCCATAATACAATATAAAAGACATCGCCGGTACAGAAGGGGTTAACCAATAATTCTTTGGAGTCAGAGAAGCCCTATGTAAGATCACAATCTATCTGCAACGTACAATCGAGAGCCATAATAGATGCACATCCATTGGAATCTGCATTAATCGTCACCTGCTTTTTTTCTCTTTCTCTGACGTATCCATTCGGCCCCATTCAGCCAACTGTTTTAAGAAGTTTCTCCCCATCCAGGTGTCGATTTCTTCCTGGCAAGCGAAAATGAGCCACCATTGTATGGAGAAATCCGGCTTTGCCGGAGAAATTTTTCCATCGAAAAATGTACAAGTTTAGCTTGCTGTCAAAACAAAAATATATAAATGCTGGATCGCTACCGCTCGCCATGAAAATATTGACACCTGGATGGAGGTAACCATCTTAAAACAGTAGGTTGAATGGGGCCGAATGGATACAAGCCAGAGAAAGAGAGAAAAGGAGATAAAAAAAAAGCGAGGTGGGCCCCCATAAACCTAAACCAGACAAATACAATGCTTTATTATTACTGGAATGCTACCGAACCTACAGTAGCTTTTAAGGTTCAAAGATTCAAATGGGCGTGTAGTATACTATTTATGGCTTGTGTTCTTTTATTTATAAATTATTATTTTGCCGTTTCCACATAGCGATTTTGATTAAGTTTTTGTCTTTTTATCGAGTTTACTGTGTTTTGGTTTGTTTATTTTGCAAGTTTTACATTATATTTTACTGTGTTTTGGTTTGTTTATTTTGCAAGTTTTACATTATATTTTACTGTGTTTTGGTTTGTTTATTTTGCAAGTTTTACATTATATTTGTGAATAAAATAATTAGCCATTATAACGAGGCACCCATTTGTAACTGCATCGATTTCCAAACGCGAAGATATACTGTACCTGTAATGCATTATTACACCGTATCCCAGATGCTTCAGAACTGGGCTTTAAAGTTTCCACAATTTAAATGGATGCATACTTATTATGGCCTGTGAGTGTACACCTTAATTACAAGTAACACTCAAGATGCTAGTACATGCAGAGAGCTAAAAGCACCATTAAACACTTTACATGGGGGGGGGGGAATTATTTAAGGGGAGATGGGCTGGTTTTCTGATCCCCTTTCTCCCTCGTGTTAAGCCCCATTTGTTTTGAGATTATATGACGGTCGGCCCATTAGTTTGGCGATTTTAACACTTTTCATCCCATTTCGTTGTCAATTTTAAGACCTTTCGTGGCATTTAGGTGTCGATTTTTTCCTGGCGAGCGAATGCGAGCCTGAAATTATAAGAGGAAACGGCCTTTGGCCGGGGTACTTTTCTACCGAAAAATGTAGCCTACAAATTTATCTTGAAGGGGGGTCTAGGGGTGTTTTTCTAAGCTTGATGGAGGTCTAATACACCAAAAAAACAGCCCATCTCCCCTTAATCTAGAACATATGAATGTACAAAAGGAGTTGTAGGTAAGTCACTTTGGGGGATTGTAGCATCAAGCCTTCCAGTCCGTCTCACAGACATACACACAATAGTTTGTATTCAGTTCTACGTCACAAAACTGCCACCTGTTGTGTTTCTTTTGATGTACATGTATTGTATTTATAGTTTATTGACAGTATCATTAATCGGAAATCTTACTAAAACTACAAATCTTACATGTTTTGCTAAAAAGAAAAAAAAAAAAAAAAAAAAAAAAAAACAGTCACGCAGTCAAGAAAATGCTGACTTTAGAAGTGGATGTGAATAATAGAAAAATATATCAAATCAGAAGAAGTAACACACATTTACAAAGACCTAAAGACCCCTACAATTGTAGTGGTTATTATTTTTCATAGAATTACTACTCTGAATAAATAATCACAACAAAAAAAATCAAGCCAATGGGTACATTCTAGATAACATGAAAGCATTGAAGCAGTCTGCAATCTTGTTGTAATCGACAAATTGAAAGAAAACATTGTGCATGTGTATGTGTTAGTGTCAGTTTTATTTGATAAGCCAGACACATGTGCACCTCCCAGCCTCAAGCTATCCTCAACATAGTAAGGTGCTTTTCTAAGAGTTTCCTAAAAGACCAAAACCTCCTCAAATTGCTCTATGGTCATTTACTTTTGGGTCACTGTCTCTATAATATGTTCAAATTAATCTGTTAGCTTTTCTACCCTTCTCAAACTTGCTATTAATTTATTTCATCTTTTGAATATAATTCAACTTGGTAGTTTATTCTACTTTTCTCCTCACAGGTATTCCTGATGAGTTCAATTTATTTTCATCATTTGGATAAACATAAAGTTTTTCATTACTCACCTGCAAGGGCTACTCCACCACCTACTGTTAATCATTGATGTTCATTCACAATCTACTTAGGGGGTGGGGTTTGCTGCCGAGTTAAGTTGAGAACACCATAGTTCTTCATTATTCAGCTTCAAGGGCTACTCCACCTACCATGGCTAATCAATCATATTCATTCACAATTAAGTGTAATGGGGTAGGATTTGCTACCAAGATAATTTGAACAGAGCATAATTAATTCATAATCATACTTATTGGGGTAGGAATTGCTGCAAAGTTAATAAGAACAGAGTATAGTCTATCTAATCTAACTCTTGGCCAGTAGATGGGAACCAGTTGGCAGTGCTCTCTCTCTCTGTTACATCGCTATAGTTACTTTATCACAAGACTGTACACTTGAGGCAGCGACACACACAGTATTTCTGACATTTTTTTTTCTAGCCTGCTACCGCTTTTGACTATCAATCTAACCACATTTCTACTATTTTTGCCTTCAATTGGCTGATTATTTGTATAATTGATATCAACTCCAGGTACTACAGTAACTTAACACTAGTGAATTAACTGACCTGTGTGTTTTGCTCTGGTCTTTTTAACCAAGTTTCACAAGCAAAGATAGGATATTGGCCAGGAAAACTGCTGGAAAACTGCTCAGGTGACGCTGCCTATACTTTTGGGTTTTTGTACTGCCTACACTCTCCTTCTCGCCTCTCCCTGTGCAGCTGCGGACAATAATTGAACATACATTCAATACAAATAATGTGTAGCAACATTTGGCCATTCTTTTAACACTTTTAACAAACACTGTTGCCATTGCATAAATGTCATCACTCATCTTATAAATCAACAGCATACCTTCAAAAGAGACACTCATGTTACTCCCATAACATCTCATGTTTAAACTAATACAGTGTTAGGATGATAGTATAAATTTTGACAACATTTTGGACAGGGGGTTTACATAAGATGATTATAGAAGTTGACACAGATTGAAGCACAATCTAGCACTAATACTGCCCCTGGCTGTACATAGTTATGATATAGTGTATGTGGTGCATTTTATCAAGTACTGTACAGTGCATTTACCATACTGTACCTCCCAACCAGTTTATAGATTTAAGGGAAAGCCACTAAGAAATAATATTGGCAATGCAAAGAATCACACAAGTCCACATGGTATCTCATATCTGAGCTGTGTGAACCAGTCTAAAGGTGGTACCAAACAAGTACTTTTTCCTTCAACTTTTTATGCAACTCTGATCTAGCACCTACTGAAATACACTTTTTAGAGAATTCCATTACTTATAATAATCGATATCCAGTTCATTTGCCAATATCAGTACAAAATAGTATCTAAATGTTCCCAGAATGAAGTTGCAGATCAAAGTTTTTGTGTGATACCGGCTTAAGTATATTATTTTGTACCCTCATTCTTTCCCACTGTGTCCAGTTGATATATACAGTACACTGCTTCATATTTTTTCACTACCATGCAATAACATTACCTTAAATTGGTAACTTTCCATATTAGATTTCATATATGTTTTGATATTCCAAAGGAAAAGAAAATAGTCATGCCTAATTCCTGATCAGGCTATGAATCCACACATTAAAATCCCTTCCCTATTCTAAATGCTCGAGTGCTATTGACACCAACCTTATGGTCAAACCCCTTCCCTTTGAATGCATATATCTCCATCTTCAGTAAAGATGCCTGATGTACAGTTACATGAAAAAGTCTCGTAATAACTCTACATTCATGAAATATATTTTATATCTATTTTTATATTGAATGTATGCCTTAACATATCTAAACAAAATATTTACATGCACCGGCTTTTAATGTACAGTATGTTAAAATGAAATGTTAATGAAACTTGTAATGTAAAATTCAAATTGTATAAAGACATTTGCATGAGACTGTACACAGACTTCCTCCTACCAGTGTGTCATTCAGTGACTCACACATCAAGATCACTGATTAATTTAACCCCTTCAATATGATACATCATTTCAATGTTATTATGGCTGACGTAAGACATTATGTTCGACTTAGGAAAGATCTTAAAGGATCTAAGGTAAACTCTCAAATAATCCTCGGACTCCTACAGGTCCTTAAGCAGAATAAAACCGTCTAATGATGCCCATGATAAAAGGAAGAATAATGTTATCATACTAAAGTGCTTAGCTGGTGTCACACAAACACAATGACTAGAGCATTTCCTCCAAGTCATGAACACTTGGAAATGTTTCCTGCAATATTAGCATGTTGGTTTATAACATAATACTCTATTTAGCAAATAATTCTGCTTGTGTGACCACCATATAAATCTTTAGATATCCATTCTATTTCAGGACTGACAAATTTCCCCAATTAATTTGCAAGTACAATCATACCCTTAAACCCAGCATTCCCACCCTCCACTTGAAGCCTCCCTTAAACTTTACTCCCTGACCGTCCTCCCCACCAGACCTCCCTACCACTCTATCTATTAGTCTAAGGGCCAGAATGAATTTGGTACCAACAGGAGATATCATTTAAAGATGATGATCTTTATCAATGAGTATCTATATCACCGTATATATCTATATCTGGTTGGTTCTACAACATAGGTTGATGCTGATGACAAAACTGTAAGGTGGCTCAGAATTCAGTCACCCAGAGGTGGAAGTCAGTTTTGGGCCCTGAGTAACCAAATTAAGCAGCAACTTATACATCACTTAGCTGTTTCTTACGCTGAAAATTTCCTTTCCCTAATATGGTACTGATTCACAAAAGTTTGGATACGGCCCATGGACTATATATCTACCAAGGGAGGGAGCCTGGCAACGCTCCTACTGCTACCGAGTGTGGCTACGTCTACCGGTACAGTACTGAGGCACATGATCACAAGAGGGCTCGGCAGAGTGTCACCTCAGTCGTCTATAGAGGATGTTGCTGAACTGTTTGTTCGGATGTGTTTATGAGGTCATGGTTACAACAAAATTAATTGCAGAAACTTTGTGTGGTTAAACTCAAGATGAAATTATTTGGAAAAGGCTTGTTACTTTAATATAAATAATATTCATATTTTTTCACCAACCAACTTCACTTCTAAACTCAATTAATGAAATCAACAAATACATATGGTACTCCAAGGACTCCAACCTAGGATACTCACACCAAAATTCCGCACATTTATGCATTACGCTATCAAGACAGTTCTATGGAATCCTTATACTGTATTCATGCATAATCCACTGTGGGAGAATAACTTGATCACATTTATAAAAACTGATATTACTGGAAAAAAAACAAAGTCCCATCACTTTCAGAGCTTCCTCGGACATCCTTACTGTTTACAAACATCTTCTTTATGGAGTGTAATCGATATTTACCCCCTGCTGGCAACATAGATGATGATTTCAATAAGTTATGAATGATAAACAACAATATAACACTATATCCCTTGAAAAAAAGATAAAACAATCTTGGTAACTAAGCCGGCATAACTGATCTCAAGTGGTACCTTCTGTGTGTGTGTGTGTTTATAGGGTTATACAGTACAGTAGTTACAAATGCAAAAATAGGGAAGAAAGAGTGGATATAACTTATGTAGGCCTATGTGTGTGTGATTAAATGGTGGTTACAACAGAAATAAGAGGGTACACAGGTAAGAAAGAGTAGATTAATAAGAGGCATAGTGTTTTTTGTTTTTCATAAATACCACATTGCATTCCTGGTGCAGTTTTCTGTTTATCCTCTAGTTTTACATCTACAGTATGCTTCCTGTAGTATGATTTACAAAACTCGAAAACCGATACATTTAAGTAACAGGTATCGATTTAAGTAATAATAATCAACTGCTGGAAATTCATGGTGGTTACTATAAATAGATAATGAAGTTTCCCCTATAGACAATTCTGAGTGTCACCATTCTGTCGAGTTGAGGCTTCATCAGGCCACAGCACATGAACGTAAATGGAAATATGGAATCCCAAATACTGTAAGTCAACCAATATATAGACGACACAACATCCAAATAAATAAATTAATTTACAATGTAATAGACACATGAGCAAGAATTTCAATGAGCATTATAGAAATGATTGACAACAAGATATGGCAAATTGCTTCTCAGTCTTTTCCTGTATTCTAATGGTAAGAGTGCACAATTTATTAACATAAATCCTGAGCATGTCATTAAAATTTCTCAAAATTTTAGATACACACAAATTATAAACATATCCTTCCCTAACTGGCCTGAAGAAGTTTAATAGCAAGAGTGACATGCAAAAGGAATATCTCACGAGAGCAAAGAGAGATGGAAAACATTAATGAAAGTACTGAAGAAGGCTAGTGGGGTAATGTCAATATATACTGAAAACCTCTATACCTCTTAAGCATATATCTGAACATATGTACATGTATAGAGTATATCGAGAATGAAACCACTTGGATACTCCGCTGAAATGTGGGTTAAATATTGAAATGCATTGAGAGAGGAAAGGAGAATCACACAGGAAGAAGTACAGTACAATACTGTATACAGTACAGTAATACCTCATGAGGTCACACAGTATTTCTGTCTTTATAGTTTCATAATGTTTCAACTGTTTCTAGAGTTTAGTTGTGAACATATAAAAGGTTACACCCATTCGAATCTTTGAAAGTTCTGAAGCAGCTGGGATATAATAAAGCATTGCAATATCTCGTTTGCGTTCGAAACTGATTCAAATGGGTGTGTTTCTACTTATTTTCTTGACTGTCCTGTACATTTCTACTTATTTTCTTGACTGTCCTGTACATTTATTCAGAGCTTCAAAATAAAAATAATTACACTTCAAGGTTATGGTACATAAGCTGAGAATGAAATTGGGAAGTGAAATGAGATCAATAATTTGTAATCACTTCAACTGTTAATCTCCAATAAAGTTTTATAAATATATGCTACAGTCGTGAGCAAAAATACATGCACACCCATTTGAATCTAGATCGAACCAAAACAAGACAATACTATTGGTACGCTTGTTTATATCTCAGATGCTTCAGAACTTGACTGTATTGGTTCATAGACTGAAATAGTTGTATCCATATTAATGCTCGCAACTGTACTACCTCAATCAGGTACAAAAAGCAGAGATTCTACTGTACTTATAAATCTGGAATGTAAGAAGAGTAATGCTAGAGAATAAACAACATGGGTAAGCCGACTCAGGGAGTGGCTTGGAGTAGAATATCAGAGTAGCCAAGAATCGGTCTGTCATATAAATCACAAAACGTCATGGGGAGGAAACCACCGTACTATTGTATATAATTATGTATTTATGTGGTGGTCGAGAAGTATATCTGGGTAGCCGACTTGGGCATACCCTTCTTGCTAACTTTTCATTGTAGTGTTAACCCCTTCAGTATGATCATCCTGTTTTCACTTTATTCTCGCTTACATTAGAGAATTTTACCAGGATATGAGGGACTTCTAAAAATTAAAGGGGTAAAAACTATCTCAATTAATACTCCAACTCCTACATGTCCCTCTTAAGCTGAAAAAAACTGTCTAATTATATTCAGCATAACTTGAAAAATAGCATCACTGTACTGAAAGGGGCTAAGCGAAGTATATATGCATAGGAATGAATGAAGACCTGTGGGCGGGTATCAAATCTAACCACTAAGGATGCTACCTGTACAAGCTACAAGCCTAGTAGAAGAACCGCGAAGGTGGTATAACGTCAATAATACTACAATCACAACTGTATTAAAGCTACCATCTGCCCTATGATTCACCACTATATATGTAGCCGAGGACATGAATACTGGAACGTCATCTCGTGATGAGAACGAAACAATGAGCATTGACTAGTGAAACTCAATGATTCGATATATGTGGCTTAATAAAATTTTCAATGCGCTTTATCAATCTATCATAATTGTTGCTCCAAATATTGTACATATTTTCTTGTCCACGACTGAACCTTCACAAAAAACACTAACCGGGTGCATTTAAATCCTTGGTTTTATGTCTTTGGTTATCAGGGTGTCAAACCGGAGCAATTTTGTATAAAGACGTGGCTGAATATAGGAAGGAATACAAGAAAATTAATGTGAAATAGCATTGTTTTGGCCATTTTATCCCTTCCAAAGACAGACGTGGCTGAATATAGGAAGGAATACCAGAAACTTAACGTGAAATAGCATTGTTTTGGCCATTTTATCCCTTCCAAAGACAGACGTGGCTGAATATAGGAAGGAATACAAGAAACTTAACGTGAAATAGCATTGTTTTGGCCATTTTATCCCTTCCAAAGACGTAATTTGAACTATAAACCATATTTTCATCTTTAAATATACAATAATAAAGACTAAAAATAATGGACATAGCTTTCGTTTGACACCCTGTTGGTAAAATTAGGATGGTAGTGATCGTTATGATGAATTTAAATGGTTACTTTTATGACAGGTAGTGACTTTACTACAGTGCCGGTTTTAGTGTCATTGACGTTTGAGTAAGGTGTAATAACATTTGGCTATACTGAGACTTATAAGAATGGAAGTCCATGAATTTGTATGAATCCTGCTTGATCGCGTTCATTAGCAGCTGGTACATATTAGGAGTAGAGTGGGTATAATCCTGTGTAGCGGGTAGACCTGTATTTATCTCAATAATTTGGTAATGTTACAATATATTTTTACATTTTACATTCATAAATAGTCCACTAATATACTAGGTTAGGTTAGGTTAGGCTAGGTTAAATATATTGTTCAATGATTCTTAGTAAATAGGCATCTGAAAAACAGTTCCTCCCGCTACACAGGATCTTACCGTAGAGTGGAGGCTTTACTAGCAACGTGTACATTTGTGCTATCAGTACGCCTGAGACACTTTATGGGTTATATATCATCCTTTACATTACATATCCATTAAGCATATAATAATATCTCAAACATTAACAAACTCCATAACAGAATGGCTGAGCTAAATAGGATGTACAGTTTTCCGCACATATTCCATTTTCCCAACCATCCCAGAAAATCGTAACTTGTCAATGTCGCACCGAACTCTCCAACCCCCCTCCCTCATTCCACCTCTTACCAATAGTGGAAGTTAGGAGGTGTAGCGAGGGAGGGGGGTTGGGGAAGTGGATACATCGCTGCCTAATCACGACCCCAACGGAATAGAATACTGTACTGTATGTGCGGAAAACTGTACGTACAGTACACTATTCTACCTGAATGTGAAGACGTATGGAATACGTAGAAAGTTCATGAGATAACTTTAAAATGGTAATTGCCTCGGCTCCCTGAAACACACAGATGTACCGCTCCACAATCAAAATCAATGTACGAATTCCAATGCCTGAATGTCAGCTATCAGCATACGCTATAAAATTATCAAGAGTATAAATAACTTAGAAAAGATCACCATACATTAAGACAGTGTTACACTGTTGGTGAAGCACAGTATGCAGTACTAACAACTCACGGCAGCTCTTGTTAAGTGGTAGAAAAACCCTGACAGATGTTTCCAGTCCAAGGCATGAAGGCTGTACTCTTAAAGATGAGGAAAACTTATGTATATAATATGTACCTTCTCTTAATGCTACATACTCCCTCTTCATGAATGATGGCTAAAGAATCTTGTCTTATATTATGAAATTTATGGTATCCGTAATTCCAAAAAGAAGTAATTTTTTGATATTCTAAGAAAGAAATAGACGGCATTCCTCATTTCTATAGAAACAATTTCTTTTACTCTATGTCTGTTGTCAAGGCAAGGGTAATCATGGCTCTAAACCATTAAGAACGCGGTCATAATTTCTGTGGCACAATCAGAGGTAAGACGAGATATTTTCGAGATGCGATCACTCAGCCCCTCCCCCCGCCGTACATAACAAATATGCGAATTTCAAGTCGAGTCCTGCTCCCTTGTAACCTACCACAATCTACTAACAAATTACTAACTCATATGATTAAAAGGATTGTCTAAAACAGCATAAACACGAAAACACTGTACAGAAGTAATGTGTAAGTGTGTGTCCGTGGCGGTCTGGGAGAGCCTGAACAATCGCACAAGAGCATCGTTTCTTAGTCATACTTCTTCCTTAACGATGGCAGAATGGCTTTATTCAGATTCTATCCTCCATTTACATTATGTTCACCTCCTCAGACTTGGCAGATAATGAAGCAACCGATGATCTGAAAATAAAATATAAATGTTTAGAAAAAGCAGCTCTCCCTCACATTATAAAAACTTAATTATATTATATCTATCTATTGCCAGATGCCCTAATCTCTGACGGGGTGGCCACGAACAAACCTATTCCAGCCACCGACAACAGTCGTCCCTCCTTCCAGTCCATCCCCCTCTCCCCATACATCTCTCCACTCCATCCCTCCACCTCATACTCAGTCTACTCCTCCCTCTAACCTCTTCCACCTCACTCTCATTCACCATCTTTGCCATCCGCACGCTCTCCATTTGCTCCATGTGACCATACCACTTTAATATAATTCTCCCAACATTCTACACAAGATCCACCTCAACACCACACCTCTCACATAATTCTTGGTTTGTCAGTCTGTCCATCCACGAGACTCCACAAGTTCCTCTTAGATAACTCATTTTGACTGCTCTCACTCTTGACTTATGTCCCTCTAGCAACATCCATGCTTCACTTCCATAAGTCAAGGTGGGGATTACAACACTATCATGCAATGACCTCTTTGATTCTATACTAACCTTACCACCTTCCTCAAGACACCTACAACCCTCTTGCCCTGCTCCACTCTGTCCTGTATCTCACTCTCCAGACTTCCATCTTTACTTTACACACTACCTAGATACTCAAAGAATCTCACATTCTCCATCTCCTGACCATCCAACCGTATCTCACAGTTGGTTATCTCATCCATCTCAAAGACCACAACTTTGCTCTTATCCACATTTACCTTTAAATTCCGCTTCTCATACACCGTTCCGAACCCACTTATGATACATATGTATAATAAATGTATTATATTATGCAAATGTATATACAGTACAGTATTTGTACAAAAATTGTATGTTCTTTAAAACTGCAACTTAAAAAATATTCTTTAGTGCAACATAACAATATAAAGTACCACTTGAAGAGGTGCTTTCAAGTGAAAGACCTATATTTGATAGAATGGATTTGGATTTTTATATATGTAGCTAATACAGACCAGGGTCTAGTTTATTATTTTTTTTTCGTCACAGGCCGTGGCATGGTCGGTAGCGCATCTTGTAGGAATTGTTTTTTACACCATACCCGAAAGAGGATTTATGGAGCTCCGATCTTACTCTCAACCATCTGAACAATTTTACCAGCACACCTAAACTTCGTTAGATGCGGGAATAGCCTCCCAAAAATATCCCAGGGCCTGGGATTGAACCCGGGACCCTTTGGCTATGAGGCGAACACCTTACCAGTGTCACCAAGAAAGATATCTCACTTGGCAAGGTCGGCTCAAGTTATTTCCGCATCCGGTCTGTTTTAGGCTAACCTATTTTCACTGACTTTACACTACTTCACCTTCCGGGCTAACCTATTCCTACAGGACAAGGAAGGGGATAGGAGAGTACAGGGGGTGTAGTGAGAACTCGCTTGGGTTGGGTTGTGGAGTTGCCGGCCGCCCAAGCGAGTTGCCAACTGGGCCGTTTGTAGGTGCGTGTAGCATCGCTCAGTGAAGTTGACTCACCATTCCCGTTCATCTCTCTGACGGACTCTCGGTCGATTCGGCTCAAGCTTGTTCCTCTCTGTTCGTTCCTCTCTGTTCGGAGCTTTCGCTTCCCGGAAGGTGAAGTAGTGTAAAGTCAGTGAAAATAGGCTATCCTAAACAGACCTCGGATGCGGAAATACCCTGAGCCGAACAGGCCAAGTGGGATATCTCTATTGGTCTAACTGGTAAGGTGCCTGCCTCACACCCAAGGGTCGAGAGTTCGTGCCCCCACCAGGGCATGATATTTTCGTGAGGCTATTCCCGCATTTAACGAAGTTTAGGTGTGCTGGTTAAATTGTTCAGATGGTTGAGAGTAAGATAAATAGCTCCATAAATCCTCTTTCGGGTAAGGTGTAAAAACCGATCCCCACATGTGTAGCACACGGTGCGTGTTGTGCACTGCTCAGTGAAGTTGACTCGCCATTCCCGTTCGCCTCTCTGACGGACTCCAGGTCGTTTCGGCTCAGGCTTGTTCCTCTCTGTTCGGAGCCTTCGCTTCCCGGAAGGTGAAGTAGTGTAAAGTCAGTGAAAATCGGTTATCCTAAAACAGACCGGATGCGGAAATAACTTGAGCCGACCTTGCCAAGTGAGATATCTTTCTTGGTGACACTGGTAAGGTGTTCGCCTCATAGCCAAAGGGTCCCGGGTTCAATCCCAGGCCCTGGCATATTTTCGTGAAGCTATTCCCGCATCTAACGAAGTTTAGGTGTATTGGTAAAATTATTCAGATGGTTGAGAGTAAGATCGGAGCTCCATAAATCCTCTTTCGGGTATGGTGTAAAAACTGATTCCTACAATCTGGCTGCTGATCGAAGGGTCGGCAGTTCGATCCTAGGCCGTGCCATTGGTAGATGTCAGGAGTATGGACACTCGGTCTAGCGATTTGTGGCAAATTACTAGTTAAGTTCCTGTAACAAGGGCATGCCCTAGCACTGTTGTTGTTGTTGTTGTTGTTCCCTAAGCTGCCTGGCCGAACAGCCCCGAGTCCCTGAGGAAGGCCATGGCCACGATCGGGCTTTCCCACAGAGCTCTCATTGAGTGTAGATTGTGTTGTTGGCGTAAGTGGTTGTGTGAAATGCAGTCTTCTATGATGTGTTTAATGGTATGGGGTGCTGTGTTACATCCCGGGCAGGCATCGACAACGGAGTCATCCAGTCTCTTCTGATAGCTCAGGAGAGCTGGATGGTGTCCGCATCTCAGCCTGGCCAGGTGGACTCTGTCCTCGCGAGGAAGGGAGGATTCGGAAGGATGGATTTCGGGAGGTCGTGCATGCAGCTGCGTGTTGTCTGTGAGTGAGTGGATGGATCGGCGAGAGATATGAGTATGGATGTGCTTCTGGAAGTTGGTTCGGGGTGGGCAGGGAGGGAGAGAGGACAATAATTGTGTGTGATACCGTGTGCTGGGTGTTGTTTTGATATTTCTTGGTGTCTGTGGGTGTGTTGCCATGTAGTTTAGTGGGTGGTCTTGGTTCGTGGAGGCTGCTGCCAGGAATTGAGTGCCTCTCATGTCCAGATGGTCTTTGACTTTGAGGATTTTGGTTTCTTGATGTAGGTGATCTGTGGGTGCAGTAGCTGTGCAGCCTGTAATGATCTTAAGGGCTTTGTTTTGAATAGTCTGTAAGGTCTTATGATGTGTTTCAGCTAGGTTAGAAGCCCAGGCTGGGCTTGCATATTCCATCACTGATCTTATGTATTGTGTATATACTGTGGTGGTAGTTTCTTTGTTGTGTCCACATTTTGTGTGAGCAAGTGACCTGAGGGCGTTAAGTCTGGGTGTCAGTTTCTTTTTAATGTTTGTGGTGTGCTGTTTGAATGTCATATGAGTATCATATGTTACTCCTAGGATTTTGGGTATGTGTGTATGTGTTAGGGGTGTGTTGTTTATGGTGAGTTGAGGGATGTATTCGTGTTCTCCTGTCCAGCTTGTGAGCAGGGTTGCGGTGGATTTGGCTGGGGCTAGATTAAGTCTGTTTGTAGTGCACCAGCCATGTAGTGTGTTGTGTGTTGAGATAGGGTTGAAGGAGATCTGTTGCTCTTTTTGGGTCATGGTGTGTGCATGTGAGTGTTATGTCATCTGCATAGGAAGCTAAGTTTATTTGGGGCGTATTGGGTGTAGTTATATCGTGCATGTACAGATTGAAGAGTGCGGGCGATAGGACGGATCCTTGTGGGACTCCGTTTGGAAAGTTTCTGATTTTAGAGGACTGATTTAGATACGTGTGCACATCTGCCTAGCACTGTTAATCAAGGGAGTATATGGCATTAAAAACTTCAGTAATTTCACATCTTAAGCCTTCGTAGCGAAACATCGAATAAACTTGAATGCAAACACTTACCTGGAAGTGGCATGTTTGAGCCCCGATGAAGACTCCTGACTGCTGACTGATGGCGAAGATCTACTGCCCTTCTTCAGTACCCTCTCAAGGTAGGCCGCGGGAGCCCACCCCTCGTAGGGCGTCCCGGCAACCCTCACGTACCACCAACCCGCACACCCAACCTTGATTAAGTCCACGTGGTCACCCTCTCGTAGGCTCACTTCAGACCCACCCATTGCGTTGTAATCCGCTAGTACCAGGAAACGTGATGATGTATACTGTGGAGAGTTAAAATGTTAGATATACATACATATATATTTATAGTTTATTAAAATATAATATCTGCTCCTTGGCAGCCCTGTTACAATCACAGTCACAAATGCAATCCCTGCATAGTCAACTTCTAAGGCAAGAGACCACCCTTGAAGTTAACCAGGCCAGGAACACACTCCAGCAGAGGATTTGTTCAATATCCACTAGGAAAAAATCAATAATATATATTTCTATCTATCTATCTATTGCCTGACGCTGTGATCCCCGAAGGGATGGCCAAATAATTTAAAGATCTAGATACAAGCCTCTATTACAGTCATACAAACACATGTGAGTCTTGGTCACCCAAAATTAGTTATGGAAACAGAGAATAATCCAACTGCAAACACAACAGCTATGTGGGAGTCCTTGGCTCCAGCACCACATTTCCACCTCCAGGGGCCATATGAGACTACTGGGAGCAATACAATACTCCCAACTACAGGGCCATACATCTTTAAGGGCACCCCAGGCTATATTGTCAACCATCTTAACGTGATGCTGGAAAGTGTAACTGTTCAATGACCCGATATACTTTGCAGCAAAGATGAATTCTCTGACCAATATATTAGCTACAGAATGTGAATGATGGGCATCATATGATAATTAGGGTATAAATATTATCTATCTATCTATCTAAAGTGCCAATATCATTAACCTGGCAGCTGAAAAATCTGTATTTAAATAGACCACCATGGTGCGAAGGAATGGCCGAAAAGGCGACCCTCGCAAAATGTAATGTAATGTACATCAGCGTGTTGGTATCACACCTACACATCCAACTGCGAATATAAATTGTAAAAAAATTATGTGGATGTGTTGTGGGCATAGCCGGGAGTTACACCGTAGGCGAGAATAGGCAACCACACACCCTTGTTTTGGCTTTGCGCGTGGGAGAGGAAGAAGGGAAGTAATTACGTAATATCCCTTATAAAGCAATATCATTGCACTGTAAGGCATATGTGAAGAATTAGGACCCAGATATTAGGTGTAGGGGAAAATAAAGCCAGTACAGCTGTACTGTAAATCTCTAAGGTCAGGTATAAGCGGGTCGGGAGTGAGTGTGTGGAGGGAGGGAGGGTGGAAATTTTCCTCCCTCATTCCCCTTGCTATCGATCGGTGCTTGTAAGGCTACGCTCAGTCTAGGGCACTTCCACATGCTCCCTCTGACATGTATTGTATACGTATAGTATACAAGATATATCTGAAGTTGAGGGACGGTCCCAGAGCCGGACCCAAAGCAGTTGGGACGCATCCCGATTGGGACACCTGACGGTCGGGCCGCCGTTCATACTGTATAGTGTTTACATTACTCGTATGCTGGCAATCACGTTCTCGTCTATTTTGACTGCCATGGGATACAGTAATAGCTTGAAGGGGGCCTTGCCCCCCCCCCCCCATGACTTATTATCATCATCATATATATTGCCAGCAGGAGGGCAAATAACAAGTACGCCGTGGCCCAATCATACCGCGGCCTGACCGACTGTACACCCCAGAGCCCTGCCACCCCCTCCACGATAAAAAATGGTGTGTGAATGTGTGTGAGGTGTAAGTGTATTCTGATGTTTGGTATCGAAAGTTGCCATGTAAGCCTATTCCTGATCCACTTTTCAGCCGTCTATAGGCCTGTTGGTGCAGTGTTTGTACACATTTCAAAATCCGGCTTCCCGAAGTCATATCGCAACTCCCTTACAGGACCTTCTCGAAGTCATATCGTAGCCCCTGGGTTAAGGTGTTTATTGGGGGGTGCTTGACTGGGAAAGAAGAACATGAGCAATATACACAGAATATAGTATAATTATGCAAACAGGAACATATACAATAAACAAACATATACAGTACAGTACAGTACAACCAAAATACACAGAATAAACATAGGAGAAACATACACAGTATAACAAAGTCTTGGTTTAATAGCTGGGCTGGAGGGGTTCTTGTGGCGAGTACTGTTAGTTGCAATAGTCCCACTGGGACTTTGGTGCCAGGCTGATAGTGTGGGGGAGAAGGGGGGGGGGGGGGGGGGTGTAGCTTGGGTGTATGGTACAGTATGCTGTTTATTGTGTCGGGAAGGGGCCAGGAACAAGGGAACAGGATCGGTGGCTGAAGTCATGGTGACTCTTGGCGTCAGCTACTGCTTCAGGAGATTCTGTTACTTCAGGAACAAGTTGTGGGGTCAGGACCAAGGGGACAGGGGCGATGATCGAAGTTTTGGCGACTCACGGCGTCGGTTATTGCTGAAGGAAGTACAGATACTTCAGAAACACACTGCTTCAGGGGTTACTGCTACTTCAGGAAAAAACTGCTTCAGGGATTACTGCTTCTTCAGGAACATGGTGACCTCTACCAGAGCTCGGACTCAGACTCAGCGCCCGAAATTGGTGTAGCCTCTCGCCAGGCTTGGAGGGTTTGGGGCAGCTCTTCTTTCCACTCTCAGCTGAGCTACTCAGAGTAGTCGTCAGGCTAGTCAAGGAAAATCACCATTTTTAGTGCGCTTAGCTCCAGGCACGAGGTTGTCTCATTTACTTTTTCAAAAGACCTCTTAACCTCTCCGCTGCGTAGGTGGGGTATTGGCCACCCCTCCCTGTGCGGAGGTATTTAGACTGTTTCCTAAACTCAAATCGTCATCGTACCATAAATATCATTAATACTTATCCATATGCGCCTATTTTACGTTGATTATAAAGGTATTAACCTGTTACCGCAATAAAACAAGTGGAAACAGCGTTTGGATGATCAAAATCGGAGATAGAGGCCGGGAGTTACATAACTTATGGCTGAGGCAGCCTGCCAGCCAGCCAGCCGTGAAGACGGCTGGAGAGACACTATTGCATGGTAGTCTCTCTCTCGCTCTTTCCCACGCTTGGTAACACGGATGACCACGCCCTGCTAGCAACTCGCTAATGTTAGCACGAATATATACCTAAGAATAAGGGAATAACAGGGAGAATAGGTGATAATTGAAAGGGGGGGGGTGGAAGGAGGGGATGTGGAGGAGTGATATTTGGCATGGCCAAGGGGCAATAAAAAAAAAAAAAAAAAAAAAAAAAAATTGATACTGGGCTGATTTAAATGTTTTTTTTTTAGGCCTTGGATTATATAAGGCTTCCCACAGCCCACCGGTAAGCCTTATATAAGTCTTGCCGCACTTGCTGGGTTAAGTTGCCAATGCCGTCAACCAGGCTAGACTGCTGCTACTTAGGGAGGGGAAAGGGGCTAGTGCAAGTCCCAAGTGGAGGAGTAGACTCGTGGCATATCCCAAGCCCAGCCCGGGATCGGAGAGCCTCCCTTTGGTACCGGACTGGACCAATCGCAAGGCGAGACCTAATCCCTGCTCGTCGCCTTGATCTTGACTCGAGCTGATGCTGGTGAAGGTTGTGAGTCTGTGGATACTGCCCGGACTGGCCTATCAGGGGTCGCGGCTTAATCTCCTGCTGCTTCTCTAATCCTAGATCCTGGGTTTCCCTGGATTGATGCTGGGGAAGATTGGGGGATTCCAATCTCAGCTCCATGAGGGGTATGGGCATCTGGGAGGGGGCGGGGCGGTCGTTCTCCCGTAGATATCTTGTAACCATCAGCATTGTCAGCACTGTTCAGTTTGCAGGGACGTGAATCGCCATCCTTATCTGTGGGTATTGTGTATCCTGGGCCTGCGTGTCTTGCTCGTCGATCGGTGGGTGCTGCGTCTTCTGTGGGTGTTGTGTATCCTGGGCCTGAGGATTTTTAAGGGCTAACTCATTACTATCTACTACCAGATGCCTTAATATACATAAGAATAGTAAGTGGTGTGGATACATGGAAAAAGTAAAGTGATAACAAATAGCTGAGAAAGTGCCTTACCTCAGTGCTTTCAGAGAAAGTCTGATCGTCCTCTTCATCCGAGGCTGAATAATCTGATGACCAGCTCTCATCCTCCTCTTCCGGTGCATCCCCAAGGGAGGTATCAGTGGAGCGCCTCATGGACCGCCGGCTACCTCCAGTCTCCCCACTGGCACGACCCTCCGAGCTGCTGGAACTGATGGAGCCACCGCTTCCACTCATGCCGTTGCCTGCCATGTCCCAGGAGGCTGTCTGTCGTAGTGATCTAGTGGACACAGTAAGAACAATAAGCCATGTCGGACTGGAAAGCCTGTTGCTTATTAGTACTAACTAATTACATACTAGTATGTATATTCAGATAATTCTCATCCTGATCAGAGAACTCCATCAGTTATATATACAGTACATTTACTGCTTCCGAGGGCGAAAATTAACTGCTAACCTTTGGGATATGAAACCTTAATGTTACCACAGTACCAAAAGACTAAGCAGCTCAGTAAAGACAAGTATAAGTCAGTTTTCTGATCATTAGGTTACACTAGAGTCTTCATTAAGTATTATTGTAATGTCTACAAATACAGATATGATTAAGTAGTGCCAAAGGTGAAGAAGCGCATTGAAACAACTAAACCAGCAATTTTTTGAAAGAGCTACCACAAAGCCATCTAGCAAAGTAAGAGTGCAATAGTTTTCTATCTTTGTGTTCTTATAGATATAACAGGTTAACATTTTCTTATAACAAACCTGTGCTGGGCAGTGGGCGAGAGTGGTGGGATACGGATGCCATTGAGACTGGCACCCTTCTGTATCTTAAAGGAGTACTGCTTGATGTTCTCCCCCTTCAGGTATTCAAACTGATCAAGGAGGACACGCTTGATCTCCTTCACCCACGTCTCTTTGACCTCCGCAGATGGAGCCAGGATTGTGTGCACCTCCTGCCGGCCTTGTAGCCAGACCTCGAATTTGCGCACATCGCCCTTGGTGCCTCGTACACTCTCAGTCAGTCCCACTTGAGACATCTGGGGATGGAGATGGGAGGAGTGAGAGATGACATACAGATAATTGAGAAAAGAAAGGAAAGAAATAATTATGTGGTAATTTATAAACTATTCTAACATTATTAAACATATTCAAGAGAACTGAATTAATTCTGCATATACCTGTACTGTACAGTCTAGCATACACACTTTAAAGACTGGTCCATAAGAGGTACAGTTTCAGTCTCATATCTAATAGTGGCATTCCAGGCAGACATATTCTGAACTGCCTCACTTGTCAAGTTAAACAAATTGAGATATGATCATATCACCTAATCCCATGTCTTTCTAGGTCTACCCCTATTCAATGTAAATATCTAGAACAGTATCAGTAGAATGAAGTGTTACGACTGACAGTAGAGGCTTCTAGCTGGCACACACTGACGCCGACAGATGGCTCCACATGAACCAGCTTGATGGTTCCTTTATGCAATGTAATCCTTACTTAAATAATACAAGTAGGACTAAACAACTAAATAAAACATACTTATACAACGCATAATATAATATGCGTACAGTACTACATTAATATACCGGAAAAACCCATTAATAATAAAATGGGTTACATAATTCGCCACTGTTTAGAGAATGGGAAAATCAAAGAGGCCACGTCAGTGAACGAAATAATATGAATTTGATACAGACGATAATATACGGATAAATATCGTTCACTGCTGCTTCACGCCGTATGGTCGATCATTGCCGCACGCAGTATTGAAACTACCCGAACACGGTATGATATATTCACCATGTGAATATATGACCAATGCATCATAGTAAGTTAAGAACATAAATGAACTAAATTAAGAGATTCCAGTTTCGAACTTGTCAAGTTAAAAAAATTGAGATATGATCATATCACCTAATCCCATGTCTTTCTAGGTCTACCCCTATTCAATGTAAATATCTAGAACAGTGTCAGTAGAATGAAGACAAATAAAAGAAGAAAAACAAGAAATAAAATCCTACACACATACACTATAAAGCATATTAGGGAAGCCACCAGCAGCATAGTCTACAACAAGTTTACATAATTTCAAACTGCCTGTGCTGCAGTGCATGGTGATGAACAACAAACCTTGAGAGCATTCTTGAAGTGGTACGTGGCCCGATCTGTGTCCTTGCCGGTCCGTTTGGTGAAGAGGAGCACCTTCTCGTACAGGAAGATATGTCGCTGCGCTGGCTTGAGTCGTAGTTCCCTCAGGCCCTTCTTGCTATCATTCCCAACACTGAAGGGGCCTTGCATCAGGAGCTTCCCAAGATCAGCCAAATTGCCCTGTCATAAGGTAGAGATGGATTAGCTTTCATAAATACTAGTTCTATGTATTCAGGGAGTCAGCAATCATGTATGATGGAAGAGAACATGAATATAACGAAGATAATTTTTAGTAGCAGCACAATTTCTTCAAATCCTCTATAAAAGTTTAAGGTTTATTACTTAAAATGGTAAATAAGAATTGATAGTGTCTAAGAGTAGTTTAAAGTCTGTCTAAAACAGTTTTGAGAAATAGGCCCTTTGATGCATCACAGTACTGAATACAGTACGGCATTTGGCTTAGGACTTACAAGTACTGTATATGACTTAATAACTTGTTGGGATATTACAAAGGATATACAAGGACAAGAGAAATACTAATATTTAGCATCAACATTGGATGTTGGAGTACAACTGGTAAGGGAAGGGAGTGAGTAGAAGTTGCCTGTGCTACTGCTTGCAAGTGATAATGAGTGGGCATTGCAGGGCTTGGTAAATATTGTTGGTACTGCGTGAGAGAAACAGAACCTGAAGATCAATGTGGTAAAGAGTAAGGTTATGGTCCTTGAGAGGTATACATTTACAGAGTATGAAGTGAGGCTTAATGGTCAGGTAATGGATAATGTTAGATAATTTAAGTATTTGGGCAGTGTGATGAGTAGAGATGGAAGTAATGAATATGAAGTGCACAAGAGCTTATAGCAGACAAGGAAGATTGTAGGAACACTAAAAGCTGTGACAAGAAATAGGTTGGTGAGCATGGGAGTAAAAAATCACTTCATGATGGTGTGGTAATCCTGACATTGACATATGTGAGTGAAGAGTGGATGTTATTGGAGAAACAAAAATCAAAAGTGAGACGGGTGGAAAGTAGTTACTTGAGAAGTGTGTGTGGAGACACATGGAAAGATAAACAGACGAATGAGTTAGTACGAGAGCGATGTGGTCTGGATGCGGATGTGCTGGACGCTGTGAAAAGGAACACCTGTAGGTGGTTCGGTCATGTGGAGCGTCTGGTGAGTGAGAGACTGACTAATAGCTGTATTAGAGAGAGGGAGAGGCAGACCGAGAGTGAGGTGGAGGGATGGAGTTGGGAAGTATATATGTGAAAGTGGTGTTGGCTATGAGGAAGGACACCAGATGCTGAATGAGAGAAGCATGGATGTGATTCATTCATGGGCACCACGTCAGAGATCAAGGCGTCTGGCAATAAATAGATATACTGTATAGCATTAACTAAGGAATTACAAGAACATGTATCACAGGACTCACAGGGAAGCCAACGATGGCCACTTGGTGCATGGAGTCATTGAGGCACTTGAGCACTGCCAGCATGGTGTCCACTGCTTCCTGTAGTTCCCGCCGTCCCTCACTGCCCTCAACACACTTCAGCAAATCCTAGAATAAGAAAAAAACATGATGCATAAGAGATATAAAGTACATGCACAGAATATAGCAACTAAACTCCATTAAAAAAAAAAAATAATTTTGAACTCATTCTTAAGCTAAAAGCAAAATAATAAAACTTCAATAGGTCCTAGAAGAGACACATGAAGCACAGAGTATATCGAAGTAACATAATTTTAACTCTACCTACGTTTGTGAAACATCAGTCATACCTTGAGGAGGAGTTGGTATTTGGTGACCCTCTGTACGGGCTTGAGGAGGTAGGCACCGAGGGGCAGCTTGTGGTGGAGCCGCCTCTGACATTCTTTAAAAAATGGGTTGGTGTCCCCAACCTGGCGCCTCAGCTCCTCGCTCTGGGGTTTGTTTTGGCAGTATAGTGAGTAGAGGCGGTGGAATGTGTCTTTCTGTGGGGCAATGAGAGGCTTAGAGCTTCATAAAGAGGAGTTAAAGTAAATACATGCATACATGAATAAATAAATAAAAACAGGTACTCTACATGAAGTGTGGTTTCAGTCTCACCTCCTAATGACAACGTTCTAGGCAGCCCAGTTTAATTTAAACAACACTTACGTTGATGGTAATGCCGATAATGCCTATATAAGCAACTGCACTCGGATTATTTTCATTTAATTTTCTGTATCATAAAGTAAGGACAGTTTTGTCCATTATGGGAATATTTAAAGTGGTATTTAGGAAATTGACAACATTAATCCAGTTGCAATTACATTGCCATAAGACGTTACTTAAAATATAAATTGCAATTACTGTACAGTATACGAAGGCAAAACATTTCCACAGAGCTTTATAGTATTCAAGATACTGTAATAGGGTATAGCAACAGCATTAGATAAACACTAAAGATAAAGTTACTATAGGGCTTACCCTCTGGACAAAACAGAGACCAATCAACTCTGGGGTGTCTATGCAGTTCTCCAGATCCCGCAGGAAGACCTCATTGTGGAAACGGAAAATCTCCTCCATGTTGCCGAAGAGTAGGTCACTCTTTCCGTATAGATGTACAGGGATTAGAGGTTGCATCTCGGGGTTCAACATTTCGTCCTTGTATCCCTGTAAGGTAAATGTTTATGTGAGGCAAGCTTTATGATAGACTATATGATATCATAATAATACTTAATGATTAAACTTCTGGAGGTATTTAATATTACATATGAAAAAATATATCAAGCACAAATCACCCATGCCAGCCCTATGAATATATAAAATCTTTCCAAAGCTGATTAAAACCATAATAAATAATATCAGGTAATAAAGAACAAGAAGGGAAGTTATTTACTATTGCCAGTAACTGCCCTTCCTGAATTTCTGAGTCACTATACCTTAAGTATGGAGCACAGTTCCGAGACATAGACCCGCTCAGTGTCCAGCAGTTCCTTGAGCACATGTCCCCGTTTGGCCCGCGCTGCCTCGCTGTCACTTGACCATTCGGGGGAGTCGCCACTGTCGCCCAACTGTGGAGTAAATGTATGAGGCTTAATAATTGTACACAAGATGCATTGAATCCACAAAGTAGAGTTCATGTTTGCAAGGTAGAAATATATACTGGTATATAAAAAACTACACCATATTCAATATACAGGTCTCCCTCGATTTACGATGGGTTACGTTCCTGAAAACCCGATCTTGAATAGAACAATCATATACTGTACAGAGTTCGAGAATTCTTCATTGACGAGCAGTTGGCCGTAATATATAGAAGTCATGTGCGTTCTCAGATGGATTACTGTTCACCTCTGTGGAGTGGAAGTGGAGTGGTTGCATTGAGGCAGTTGGACAAAATTCAAAATAAAGCTATTAGATTAATCAATAACCCTGCAATCACACAGGACCTTCCTACATTATCCATACGAAGAAACGTTGCATCCCTTGCATTATTCTACAGATATTTTCACAGCAATTGTTCCGAGGAACTTGCTTCAATTGTGCCGCCTCTCCACATCTTTCCCCGTAGAACTGAGAGCGCCCATGAATTTACACTTTCTCCTCCACAATGCAGAACTTCTGCTTATCAAAATTCATTTATCCCTAGAACTACTACTCTTTGGAATTCACTTCCCTCGAGTTGCTTTCCACAAACTTACAATCTACAAAAGTTTAAATCCAGTTGTTACAAACATTTTATGAATGGAGGATGCCTTTAGGCACATGGACCTTTTTGTTTTATCTGTGTTTTCCTTCCTCCGTTCATTGTCTCTTTTAAAAAAAAAAAAAAAAAAAAAAAAAAAAAAAGCAAACCCTGAAATTAATAGGGTAAATGGGGATGCGTTCTCGGACCAGCCAAAATTCAAACACAAACACCTAAAAACCTATAATAATATTGTAAATTGTGGCATCGGATAGTGAGGGAGACCTGTACCCATTTCTCTTCCAGCATATAAGCTTTATTGAACTAAAAAAAGTTAACCCATTCTGTCTTTCTAATCTACTAAATTTCCTCCTGCTAATTAACATCATCAACATTATCATTATCCTCATCTTCATAATTTCATAATAGCCTGAGTCAGTTAGCTCGATCATTCAGGGGAGTTACCACTTATCCAACTGTAGGTCAAGTATACTCAGTAATTGACTACTTGCGAGTTTCAGGCTATAAGGAAGTTGGAGCTATGAACATTGATATTAAACAGAAATGCAATAATAATGTACATTTCTGATGGATAAATGGTATGTTGAATTGGGTTTTATGTATTTATAAATGTACTACGACCGTATTTTAGCTGTAAATTGTGTTAAACATCGTTGTCTACAGCTCCAACTTCCTCATAGAACGAAACTCGCAAGTGGTCAATTGTACACTATCCAACTCTTCCAGTTATTCTCCAGCAGCAGTACTTTTACGAAATATATAACGCTAACACTTCTACTAGTTTCCAGTAGTTGTGATTTAGTGATATAAAACTTCTAACCAATACTTTTGGCAATAATTCCTCTCATTATTATCTTTATCAATCTGAGTTAGGTCACTGCATGAGGAAGGCCTTTTCTAATTTTGTTTAGTTCAATCTGCTTCAGACTTTTTGTTTCCACTCCAGCAAACTTTGTACTACACTAGCGTGTACTAAAAAAACATCACTTCATACAAATTCAGGAATATATATGCAAACATCCTGTACTCAATGTGTCTGTGAGGAAAATTTGTGTTCTACAAAGTTTGATATCCTAAATAAGTGTGAATGTTTTGTATCAAATGTTTAATGTTCTATCTATCTATCTATTGCCCGACGCCGTGATCCCCGAAGGGGTGGCCACGAACGAACCGCCCCCATGCACCTCTGTCCCCAGTCAGTCGACGCCCCTCCCCCCAACCAGCACCGCCTTCATTCATATACTTCCTCACTCCATCCTTCCACCTCTCCTTCGGTCTACCTCTCCCTCTCTGTCCCTCCACCTCACTCTCGTACACCCTTTTAGTCATTCTCTCGCTTTCCATACGTTCCATATGGCCGAACCAGCTCAAGTTGTTCCTTTTCACACTTTCCAGCACATCTACCTCCACACCACACCTCCTTCTTACTTCTTCATTAGTCTGTCTATCCCTCCATGTAACTTTGCACGCACTTCTTAAGTAATTCATTTCCACTGCTCTCACTCTTGGTCTGAGTCTCTCAACCAACGTCCATGCTTCACTTCCGTAAGTCAGTGTCGGGATTACCACACTGTCATGCAAGGACTTCTTCACTTTCATACTGACCACCCTATTTCTTGTTACTGCTTTCAGCATTCCTACAACTCTCTTCCCCTGTTGTACCCTCTCCCGCACTTCTTCATCCATAGTCCCATCTTTACTCAACACACTGCCCAGATACTTAGAAGAGCTGACGATCTCCATAGCCTGACCGTTCAGCTTCACCTCACACTCTGTGACTTCACTCCTTTCGAAGACCATAACCTTGCTCTTCCCCGCATTTACCTTCAAATTCCGTTTTTCGCACACTGTTCCAAACTCATTTACCAGACCCTGCAACTCCCATTCATTATCACTCATCAGAACTGTATCATCCGCAAACAGCAGTATAGGTAGCTTCCACTCATTTCCCTCCCTTTTCAGCGATACACCAACATCCACTGCTCTTTATAGTATTTCTTTCATGACTCCATCCATATATGTTTAATGTTAAAGTAGTAAATTGTGAGTTTCTCAAATACTGTACACTAAGTATTTTTTCTTCATGCAGCCAATTGTTTTAATCTTTCAAAACTATATACAGAATAGTGACAAATGGTAAGCTAAATACTTTTTTTAAATTTGGTACTTTATAATATACAGTAACAAATTTCAAAGTACAGTACAGGTACAGTACTGTACTGTACAAACAATAAGCGCAGACAACAAAACAATAAAATGTGGTAAAAATACAGTGAGGCTATGATTATATTTAAATATATGCAAATATATTTTTCCAATAAAGCAAGAAACAAAGACATTAAAAACATTAGAAATGGAGAACAAATGTTTGAATATTTAAGTTAAGAAAGTATTAATAGGCAACGCATATGGTAACAGATTTACTTAAGCAAAGAACATTAGAAAGCAAATCACAAAATTAATAACATTCGTCTTTTTCCAAGTGCAATGTAAAACCATTATTGCTTGAGAAATTATCTGTGCATTGTACGTGATATTGTATTATGTACTTCAGTGCTGCAATTGTCTTATAGTGCGTTGGTGAGACCGTGGGATAGAGGACTTCAGTGCACATAATATTCTCTTTCTTCATTATGGTACCATATACCAGTATCATCATACATAAGATGTGTTTAGAACAAAATTTCTACAAGCTGTCATTGAAATCGATATTGTTTATAACTTTTTTCAGAGAACACCAGTAAGTCTCAAATTATGTGCAGCTAGTGAATTGTTATTTGCAGCCATCAACTAAATTTCATTACTTGTGATGATGGTGGGTTGGTGGGTGAGTGCATCCTTCTGGGACTTACTATTCCCCGCGGTGTAGCCACCCTAGGCTGCATTACACTTCCTTGCTGAGCTATGTTTCTCTGCTGTGCCCTATCTCCCAGTTGTCCTATGATTCTTTGCTGCACTTCATCTCCCAGTGATGTTAAGATTCTTTGCTGTACTCCCTCTCCTAGCTGTGCTCCTAATCCCACATGCTCTATGATCCTTTGCTGTGTCCGGTCTTTGCCTTGCTCTACATTTGTAAGAGGATCATCCTTTTGTGGGGTAGTGCTTCCGAGCTGTGCCATGTTGACTCGAAAGAGGTGGAAGCTCTGAATAATCTGCGATCCCAGGACGAGCATGCCAGGTGAGGGGGCAGGACTCCAACTCCTCTCGTTCCTCATGGATGACGGGCCGTAGCTCTCTCGTCTGGCAAGGGGAGGAGGAGTTGGGTTGGTTCCAGAACCTTCCTTCTTTCCCCAGGGCTCTTTGGAATTGTTGTCTTCATCCTGTCCGAGACACACAGTCACCGGTCTAGGGCGGCGCTTGCTGCCGGCTCTAAAGCGCAACATCTAAGCCGGAGGGAATGCTTTGTTTTGTACATGTATAACAATGATATGGGTTCTATGTGCATATCTGCTAATGAATTTCTCCTTAATTAATCTTTTTCATTAGATATTAGTCATCACAATAAAAAATAGTATTCAAGTCCAATATTCACAGGTGGAAGAAAATATAGAACTAGTGTACATGTATATATTTTTAAAATGACAGGCACACCAAATTCATAAATAGACCTTGGTAGCTTGTTGCCAAGGTTGATATGTGAGATTTTACCAATTCACACACTTTTCATAATATAAACTCTTAATTCTAATGAGGGAAAAGTAAGGGGGCAATTGCAGATTTGGAAGAAACAAAATGTATTCAAGCAATGTGAATAAAAAAAATCCTCACCTTTGGCAAAGTAGAAGCCTTCCTCATACTTTTGGGTGACTTGAGGATGTCAATATGGAGTGGGAAGGCCAAGTGAGCAAGGGAGTGGATAGCAGAAGAAAATTACAGATTCTGAAGTGCTGGTAACATATAGTGTAAATGTTCAATACAAAGAATGCTCCCCAAAATATTCTCAACTTGGGCAAAGTAGAAGTCATTCTTATACTCTATGGGTATATACTGTGCATCCCGTTTATTAAAATACATCATCAACTCTTTGACAGCTTTGATGCAATCACAGACATAAATACAAACCTATTACAGTACCTGTATGGTCAATTTCCAAGGAAAGAAATAACCTTTGAAGTTAACCAGACAAGGAACACATTTCAGCAGAGGTTCTGCTCAAAATTCACTAAGAAAAACAATAATTTATTTTATATTATTGAGATACATGCACACATAACAGACATGTATGCATGTGTGAACTTTGGTTACCCAAAGGTGATTGTGGAAGCATAAGGGAAATTCCCAACTGCAACACAGCAATTATGTAGGAGTCCCTGGCTCCAGTACCGCATTACCATCTCCAGGGATCATATGAAATTGTTGGAAACAGTACACTGCTCCCAGCTACAGGGCCGTATGTCCTTAATGGTGCCCACTGGGTGTCTTGAGGATATTGGTATGAAGGTCAAATGAAGGTTGGAGTCGAGAGCAGAAGAATAATAGCCTACTGATTCCAAAGAAACGTACTGCATACCATGTGTTCAATATAAAGAACACCTCTCAAAATATTCTCAGCTTGGGCAAAGTAGAAGCCTTCCTCGTACTTTTAGGTAACTTGGGGATGTTCAAGTGGAGTGAAGAGGCTGGATGTAAGTGCGAGTGACTAGCGGAGATGGATCAATATGACAACTGTGTGCCCTGGAGGGGAAGCTTCAAGTGGAAGGGCCAAGTGGGAATGGGAATGGTTCCTGATCAACCATGCTTCACAGAGGAAACATCTGCTCCCTTGAATAGTCTAGTTCATCAAGCAAACATACTCGGAGGGAGCAGTTCTCGCTGAGGCCATTTAGGGATAGCCGAATCAACGTAAGGTAGGTAAGGAAAGCTAGCTGCGAGCAGACGTTGAGAAAGTTGCAGATCCCAAAGAAGCAAAATAATATCTAACGCAGAGAAGAAGAATAACTCACCTTGGGCAAAGTAGAAGCCTTCCTCATAATCTTAAGTGACTTGGGTAGGTCTGAGAATAGTGAAGAGGCAGGCTGGGAGTGAGAGTGACTAGTGGAAATGGAAGAGAATAATGACTGTGCCCCCTGGAGTGGTTGATGGAAGGGGAAGTCTGGGTGGAATGGTCAAGTGGAAGTAAGTAAGAGCAATGTTAAGAATAGTCTACTGGGCCGAGGGTCTTATAAGGCTGGGAAATGTGAGTGGAAAGATAGTTGTGAGCAGATGTGAAGGAAGTTACAGGTTCTAAAGACACGTAATACTATAACACTGAAGGAAATATATCTCACCTTGGGCAAAGTAGAAGCCTTTCTCATACTCTTGGGTGACTTAGGAAGATCTGAGTGGAGTGGGGAGGCAGGATGTGAGTGAGAGTGACTAGCAGAGGTGGATGAGGATGATGACTGTGAGCCCTGAAGCGGCTGGTGGAGTGGGATGGCCGGCTCGGGGGTCACCGCGTGGATCGGTCGAGGCAGGCGGGTGGCTAGAGGTTTCAGGGAACTCTTGCGCTTCTCGCACATCATCTGAACATCCTCTATCCTTTTCAGCACCTGTAAGTAAGTTAGCCTATAAGTTTGATTTTTACTGCTTAAGTAAGACATCAATGTGTTTATGTATCATCAACATCAGTAAATATTTTATGCTGTAGTAATCTCCATGTTCACATAAGCAAGCCAATTTCTACTGGCAGCTACAATTCATGCAAAATGGTCTCTTGCAACTTCTCTAAATTCTTGCTAAGCGGCTCGCTTGGTGTAGTGACTAGCGTCTCGGACTTCCACCCAGAAGGCCCGGGTTCGCGCCCACGCTCGGCGCATTAAAGATTTTTCACAAGCACTGAGTCGTTACCATCCCTCATGAGCAAAGGGATGGGGTAGTAGTACAGGACCCCAATGGAAATACGCCTAATCGGCCTTATTGAGCTATCCTTAGCTAGCTTAGCATGCGCTAGCTTTAAGAACTATTATTATTATTATTATTATTATTATTATTATTATTATTATTATTATTCTTTTCAATAAACTGACTTTCAACTACTGTATTATGCTCTAGGTCTTCTTAGGGTAGTTTCCTTTAAAATTTACGTAAAAATATATTTAACATACCTGATGGACCAAGCCCTTTGTCTCCGGGGTAATGACATCCTCAAACAGCGTCTTCAGTTCCCGAGAGGAGCCAAGTCTGCCATGGTCCGAGGAAGCCAGGAATTCATCAAGTTCCCTGAGCGCCTCCACAGCAAATTCTGGGGCCTGGCACCGCTCGATCTGCTGTGACGCTAACAGTTCTACACCGTCTGTACACCATTTGTTGGCCTGAAGATGGAGATGAGGTTTGATGAGTTATTAATATATCTCTATTAAACTTTTGACTACAAGCAGTGAGTAATGTCAATTATGTTGTTCTGACCTATAGCTAGCCAAGCTGTTTCTAATTACTTATATGTAAGACCAACTGAGGTAACAAAGTATTCTAGTGAATGTCAGAATGCTTCTCTATAATTCTCTACATTTGTGAATACCCCATTTTTACAAGATTATAAATCATGCATGATAGGTTCAGCCTTGATGATTATCCTTTCTCAGTTCATACATTGAAGTTTGTGTTCAAATCATGTGATAAGTAGCTTAAAATGAGGCATAGATACTTGTTGAGCTTATCCAAAAGATTACATTTGCTTAACAAAACACCATGCAAGAGCAACAGGTAGAAACAATAAGGATTTCATATGACAATGATGGGCCCTGGCAACATCTTTTGATTGTCCGTATGGCCCACACCTAGCCATCAATCAAATATATCGGACAAAAATGTTGGACATGAGGCTTCTGCGAACGCTTCCTTTCCTTTATCTGCTTCTTTTCTTCAGACTTGGTGAATGCACAGCCTCCAGTTTCCAGTATTGTATCCTGGTAACTCTTTGATATCACTGGATGGTAACCATAAAGGGTAAGTAAGGGCATACTACCTAATAGTGACCCCACAGAGGACCTCTGTTAACTACACCTCAAGCTACCCAGAAGTGGCACCATTAGGCTATAGCTTCATCATGACTCATTTTAAACTTTGACTCTTCTCAATTCTACTAACCCTCTCAATGCGTTCCTGCAGATCACGACACTTATGGAGTGACTCTAGGCGGTGTGTGATGCGAGTGGTGAAGGCGTCCCTCATGCGCACCAACTCCACACACTTGGGCTGGATGGAGTCGACGGCATAGTGCTCACTCTCGATCAGCTGCGTCCCGATGATGCGCAGCTCCTCCGCTTTCTCCAGCTGGTCCTGATGATGAACATTCATTAGGAGAGTCACTCAATACTATTTCTTTTAGCCTTACTGCGTAGTTGCATATTCTTGTATAGTGTATTAAAAAGTTTGAAATGCAAGACCATATATAGCCTACAGTAAAAGTTCTGTAATGCAGAAATAAATAACCAGAGGTCATGCTAGATTATCAAATGTGCCAGATTATTGGATGGCACATAAAATATACAGAAATAAGCTCTATAGCAGCTCCGTATATCATACTAGTACAGTATTTCTGAATAGCTTAAATACATATAGAAATAGCATGAAAAGGCTCAGAAGCACTTCATTATGACTATATTTTAACATAATCATACTGATTATATACAATAATATAGATTTTTACATATTCTAGAAATTATATTGGCCCTTATCAGATGCCGGTAAATCAGATGTTCCAGACTATCAGGTGTTAGATTACAGGGCATTCACTTATGCTGTACTGTTATACATTTTGTTTTTAAACCCTCCAATTTATCTTCTCATTCTTGCAATTAGTGGGCTTAAATGACTATTACACTTTAATACTGTATATAGTTCTGGTCGATCTTCCACTCCCTATCTGACCCTTGAAAGAACTTCACGAAGGTCTGCTAACAATAGGTTCTCACTCATTTGCTGGGTCAGTAGGGTATGGTGTAGTGATTTACCAGAGTTTCAGTCTCTTAAGTGAATCAAATCCACAACTTTCTGCTGACAAATGACTACGCAGACCACTATACCACCTAATATAGTAAGACATTCAAAAGAACAGAACCAAAATTAATACCCAAAAATTATCTAGAGGTTTTGTAATTGTGCAATATACAGACCCACATTTAAGTTAAAATTCAAGATAGAACTTACTGCAGTCATCATGTGGAAGTCTTGTGCCTCTTCCAACAGTTCATCCACGTGAGTTACTGAATCTCCAACCTCGCTCATACCCGATAGTTGCTTTAATGAAACCTCCAAGCATGTCTGAGGAAAAAGGGAAGGTAATTATTATAGGATCAAGGAAAACCAAGGAAAACTTTGTGAGATGGTGTCTAAATGATGAGATAACCGAGATGTATTCCGTTATTCGAAGTAGTTTCACTTCAGTTTAATTTTGACATTCTCTTGGTATAATGATACCTACTTCTCATTCTAAGAGGCTGATGTAATAATAAATAAAGCTTTGTTCATCTAAAGACAAACTGGCTAGTCACAAGTGTGAAATGGTTAATAATCCATATTCACTTGATGTGTTTTATTTATATCAGAGATGCAACAAAAAGCAACAAACAACCTTGAACTGCAACCTAAATAAACATGCGGGATGGATGTAGATTCCGGGCGTACGGTCGTCATGTTTACATAGGGCGATCGCCACGGTTAACTTTGCGTCTATTTTGACGGAGACTTTTTCGGTTATTTGCCCCCTGCTGGTGATGATGACAATATGTCATGGGGGGTGAGGGGGGGCAAAGCCCCCCTCAACATGTTATTGTATCCATTGGCATTCAAAATAGACAGAAAGAAGATGATAAGCGTCCGACGCCTCCCCCACCGCCGTCATGTTTACATTTGTCGATCGCTGTGGTTAAGTTCGCGTCTATTTTGACGGCAATTTTTTTCGGTTATTTGCCCCCTGCTGACAATATATATGATGATGACAATATGTCATAGGGGGGGTGAGGGGGGCAAAGCCCCCCCCTCAACATATTATTTTATCCAAAGGTAGTCAAAATAGACGGGAACAAGATGGCAAGCGTCCGACGCCGCTCCGCGTAGTGTAAACAAGGCTGGCGGTACGCCCGAACTCTATATTCTACCCAATGAATACATGTATGCAATAAAGAAATACAGTATTAAACATAAATACTGACCTGTAGTTCTCTAAAATCAGTCTCAAATCGCCGAAGCTGAAGACACTGTGTAAGTCTACCCTCATGACGTGTCCAGAACTCGTCAAAGGTTCTCTCCGTTTCCTCCAGTTGAACAAGAAGCCGCTCCACTGCCGTCACATTGATCAGCTTATCGGGACATAGCCGTGCAGATCGAGGTTCGCCCGGCCTCTTGATACAGTTGAGCAAGGTCTCTCCATGGCGCGAGGCCGAGAGTAAGTCGTCTTTGAGTGCATTGTACTCGGTCCGCTGTTGATGAGAGTAGGCATCAGGTTAAGGTATCTTGGGCATAGACATGGGAGCTACAAGAAGGCAGCAGAGGTACACATAGCAACAAGAATTTGGATAGGTTGCAGTAATTTATGTGTTAACATATAGAAACACAGAAACAATAGATGGGATTAACATAGCAAATGACCGCCATATACAGTAGGTGCCCATCTAGTACTTCTGAATGCAGAAAAATGCACTATCCACTATGCCACCATTGAAGTGGAGTAGTGGATAGCACTTTTACGGGTTGTTGGGAAGAATTAGACCAATTCCTGGTTGGTACTTATGAGTTCTTCATATGTGAGGATACATGTTTCTTAGTTCAAAGCAAAGACAATAATAGTACTTGGTGAAGAAGGGGATAGAAATTCAATAATTGGTAGGAATGGCACAAACAAAAATGGTTTTCATCAGATGGTATGTTTTAATAGAATCTAAATACAGATATTCATATATAAGTTAGAGAATTAAGAACTGAGGAGATGGGAGGAAATGACAAAGAAGATGTATTATAATACCCAGACCACTCCCATGGAACTTTTATGTACGGTAATGTCAGTTAATGCATGCCTTAACCTTTCAACCCCGGGTGGTACACGTGTGTACCATTATGTTTTGCCCCCAGGAACCCGGGTGGTACATTGTGTACCATTGCTTGAAAGCCTGTGAGCTTCGTGTGCGAGGCGTCGGTCCGACGCATGTAAACAACAGCCGGCTGGACCGACGCCCCGCATCTCCGGCCACAAGAAGGAGAGCGTCGCTTGTTCGTGTGTGCCTGTATGTTGTTGTTGTTGTTGTTCCCCAAGCTGCCTGGCCGAACAGCCCCAAGGCCCCGAGCAAGGCCAAGGCCATAACCGAGCGCCCCCACAGAACCCTCCCCGCCGACCACAATAAAGGGGTGACCGAAGCCACTCCATGGCGGGGAGCTTGAGGAGGGTGCGGAAACGCCCGGGAAACCAAAGCCCCACCCAGGGCCCTGTGCCCCTCAGCAATTATGAAGAGAAAGTTGAGGGGCAAGGGAAAAATGTGACGCTTTGGCTTCCAATCTTGGTAGATTGGGAGGTCAATCCACGTTAGAGACGCCGTCACTTGAGATCTAGAAAATATATAAGTAAAAGGAACAGTCAGAGTAAGCTATGGGTATGGCAGAGATTGCTCAGTTCTCACTCTGATAGACCAGCCCATCACCACATGACTAGAACCCAATCCTCTCAGCATCAGCTAGGAAAGGCCCTAGAAAGCCGCCTTTGGCGGGGGGATAGCTCCCCTATTTCAACCCTTTTCGGGGTTGGGCACCCGCCATGTGCCTGTATGTATGTTGTTGTTAAGTATCGAAAAGTAGTGTAAAGTGGCTGTTTTGGCCATAAAGTTATCTCCAATGAAATCATCATCACAAATCAAGCACTTGACTTAGAGAGCTCTACTTAACGCCATTCTACAGGTAAATAGCACAGCTACGCTTGGGGATGCGCGGGAATGCGGGAAGCAGTCAGCATAACAATGATACGGTAGCCTAGCCTAGACGTTTTTCGGCCAAAACACCCGGATTTCGGGGAATATTTATGTAATGCGTAGCCGGGGCGGGAGGGTTAAAGGAAAAATAACAACCATTGCTCTTTCATATGATGTTAGGAAATAAAAAGTCACAAGAGATAGGAGGTCGATAATCAAAGGGGTATAATCCTGTGTAGCGGGGAGACCTGTACATATACAGTAAACCCTCGCCATCTCGGACCTCTAGAAGTCGGAAACCCGTACTAGTCGGACTGGCTACGGCCTCTCGGACATGCACTTCCGTATTTCGGACATTTCCGTCATCGTTCCGACAGTCTCTGACGTTGTCGGACTTTATATAAGTATTCGGAAAATGTCCGTCATAACCGTCCTCTGATATCTCGAATATTTCCGAAATGTGTCGTAACGGTGTCCGACAAAGGATGACGTGTCGGATGACGACCTCACGTCACCGGACAATAAGGGTGAATATCCGAGAAACAGAAGGGAGGTCCGACGAGGACAGTGAGGTGGAGAAGGGCAGTGGGGTGGAGAAGGACAGTGAGGTGGAGAAGGACAGTGGGGTGGAGAAGGACAGTGGAGTGGAGAAGGACAGTGGAGTGGAGAAGGAAAACCAGGTGGAGTGGAAAGGACAGTCTCAGTGGAGTGGGTAGTGGAGAAGGACAGTGGGGTGGAGAAGGACAGTGAGGTGGAGAAGGACAGTGAGATGGAGGTGGGGGGTGAAAAGGGGATGCTGCAGTAATTAATGCAGTGTTGGGGAGGGGGGAGGGAGGACGTCAAGACTACAGACAAGAGCTATGAAGGGGTAAGTGTAATATAGCCTACTGTACAATACATATTGTAAAACTAAAATACATGTACTGTGTTTTCTATTACAGAGTATAGGGTTCGAATAGGGTTGTCTTAGTTTTCTAGGTTGATGCGGACTTCTCTCTTGAGGTCGGATTTTTTCCGTAGTCTCCGAGTTCATTGGTTAGGTCGGATTTTATCCTCTGTTAGGTCGGACACAAGCCGGACTCCAGACATCTCGGATTTTCGGTCATCTCGGACTGGGTCTCCCCCCAATTAGTCCGAGATAGCGAGGGTTTACTGTACACTGTACAGTATCTCAATAATTTGGTAATGTTACAATATATTTATACACTTTACATTCATAAATAGTTCACTAATATAATAGGTTAGGTTAGATTAGGTTTTGGTTAGGTTAGGTTAAAAATACTGTTCAATGTGTCTTAGTAAATAGGCATATGAAAATCAGTTCTCCCCGCTACACAGGATCTTACCATCAAAAGTTCTAGTGTAGGTATAATATCAGATGAGGTATATTGTACTGATTATAGATAACCTTGTTAGGTCCCAGTGTATTCATGTCATCAGTAACCATGTTAGGTTAAAGGGAGATTTACACTCCAGGGATTTTTTCTTGCCCCTTTCTCCCTCTTGTTTAGCCCCATTCCTTTTGAGATTTTAAGATGTTCGCCCCATTAGTTTGGCGACTTTAAGAACTGTTGCCCCATTTCTGTCAATTTTAGACTTTTCATGCCATTTAGGTGTAAAAATTTTCCTGGCGAGCGAAAGCGACGAAACGGCCTTCGGCCGGGAAATTTTTCTACCAGAAAAATGTACAAATTTATCTTGAAAGGGGTGTAATTTTAAGCTTAATGGAGGTCTATGGAATAAACTAAAAACTTCCTCAAGGAGACAGGGAACTGGTTATGCAAGATTGGGCAGGTGCCCAACCCCAAAAAGGGTTGAAATAGGGGAGCTATCCCCTAACCAAAGGTGGCTTTCTAGGGCTTTCCTAGCTGATGCTGTGAGGCTTGGGTTCTAGTCATGTGGTGATGGGCTGGTCTATCAGAGTGAGAACTGAGCGATCTCTGCCATACCCATAGCTTACTCTGACTGTTCCTTTTACTTATATATTTTCTAGATCTCAAGTGACGGCGTCTCTTCCGTGGATTGACCTCCCAATCTACCAAGATTGGAAGCCAAAGCATCACAATTTTCCTTTGCCCCTCAACTTTCTCTTCATAATTGCTGAGGGGCACAGGGCCCTGGGTGGGGCTTTGGTTTCCCGGGCGTTTCCGCACCCTCCTCAGCTCCCCGCCATGGAGTGGCTTCGGTCACTCAGGTTTTATTGTGGTAGGTAGGGAGGGTTCTGTGGGGGCGCTCTGTTATGGCCTTGGCCTTGCTCGGGGCCTTGGGGCTGTTCAGCCAGGCAGTCTGGGGAACAACAACAACAACAACCTTAGGTAAAATAAAAATTGCGAGCTAAACAGTTACGCTTGTTTTTGGATGAATCAAGGAGAGGTGAAAACAAAGATAGAACTAGAACATCATGCCTATGGTGTTCTTGAAAGAGAAAGAGGGATTATTAAATATAAATGGATGAAATGATAAGTACTGTAGATACATAGATAGATATAAAGACATAGAATGAAGTCTTACTAAATACAGATAGATAGATAAAAACCCAGGTACAGTCGCGCTAATAAGTGATGTCTTGGCACCATGTATGTTTTGATCAATAATTGGTATCAGCAATATCTAAGCTTCATTTCTTCATATCGAGTGAAATATACAAACATGTTCCAACACTTAACCACCCTATTCAACATCTGACAGACATTAATACAGCACAGAGCAAGCCAAACGTAATGACAGCTGGGACATGACTTATTAGCACGACCGTACATTAATGGGCAGACACAATGTAATAGCCAAAGTGAGAGATAACTGGATAAATTAATAAAATAATAATAGTAAAATAGTAAAATAAAGTAAAATAATAAACACGTCGAGGAGAGAAGAAAAGCGAATGGAAGGTCACAGGTAAGTTAAGGAGGGAAGGTTCCTTTTTCTGGTCCTCCTACTCCCTCATGTTTAGCCCCATTAGTTTTTATATTTTAAAACGTTCGGCCCATTAGTAAGAGTGAGTGAGAGTGAATGTAGGAGTAGTAGTGAGTGAGTGAGAGTGAATGTAGGAGTAGTAGTGAGTGAGTGTGAGTGTGGGAGTAGTAGGAGTGAGTGACAGTGAATGTAGGAGTAGTAGGAGTGAGTGAGAGTGAATGTATGAGTAGTAGTGAGTGAGTGAGTGTGAGTGTGGGAGTAGTAGGAGTGAGTGAGAGTGAATGTAGGAGTAGTAGGAGTGAGTGAGAGTGAATGTAGGAGTAGTAGGAGTGAGTGAGAGTGAATGTAGGAGTAGTAAGAGTGAATGTGGGAGTAGCAAGAGTGAGTGAGAGTGGGAGATGAAGCTAATTCGGCTGTCCTGGGCAAAGGAGATTTTATTATACGCTGCTGAGAGTGGAAGAGTTGAGTAAGAGTGGATGAGTTAAGTAAGAGTGGATGAGTTGAGTAAGAGTGGATGAGTTGAATAAGAGTGGATGAATTGAGTAAGAGTGGATGAGTTAAGTAAGAGTGGATGAGTTAAGTAAGAGTGGATGAGTTGAGTAAGAGTGGATGGGTTGAGTAAGAGTGGATGAGTTGAGTAAGAGTGGATGAGTTGAGTAAGAGTGGATGAGTTGAGTAAGAGTGGATGGGTTGAGTAAGAGTGGATGGGTTGAGTAAGAGTGGATGAGTTGAGTAAGAGTGGATGGGTTAAGTAAGAGTGGATGGGTTGAGTAAGAGTGGATGAGTTGAGTAAGAGTGGATGAGTTGAGTAAGAGTGAATGAGTTGAGTAAGAGTGGATGAGTTGAGTAAGAGTTGATGGGTTGAGTAAGAGTGGATGGGTTGAGTAAGAGTGGATGGGTTGAGTAAGAGTGGATGGGTTGAGTAAGAGTGGATGAGTTGAGTAAGAGTGGATGAGTTGAGTAAGAGTGGAAGAATTGAGTAAGAGTGAATTAGTTGAGTAAGTGAGAAATTGAGTGTAGATGAGTTGGATGAGGTTGATAGTGCTGAAGATGCTGAGAGAGAGAGAATCAGAATCAGAATATTTATTTTTCCATTTTACAATGGTTCTTCACATAAAACATTAAAACAAATATTAAAATACATACATTATACTGTATATATATATACATATTTACAATAAGAAACATCTCTAGTATGTTACTATGGACAGTCTTCAATATCTATAACAAAAATGACAGTTACAGTATTATTAAATTTGTTGTTTATAGATCCATTTCATGTTTCAGAATATAATCTGTTAATATATGCTTAAACGTGTTTAGGTTATTTGTGTCCTTTACTGATCTCGGCAACCTATTCCATATTTTAGGACCTGCTACCAAAAGCGATCGTTCACCATAAAAGGTGTTCGTTCTCTGTACATATAGATGGTTTTGCTGTCTTGTGTTACTATTTATGATTTCATTAACAATAGGAAAGTGTATTAGCCAGTTTGGAATTAGCTTATGCCTTTCTTTATACACCGCAATAGCTGTATCATATATATTTTTGCTTTATTTTTAGCCACTCTAATTCCTTTATTATCGGAGTTACATGGTCGCATTTTTTTGCTCCACCCACTGCTACCTTTGTAGCAAAATTCTGCATTTTTTGTACAGTATTTAATATAGTGCAATTAGTTGAACCCCATATCATTATGCAATAATTTATCAAACTTAAAATTAGCGATTGAATCACAATGACCCTAGTAGCTTTGTCAAAATTACCTTTTATACGATTCACATACATCAACGTTCCCATGACTTTCTTGTTCAGTTCACTTGTGTGTTTATTGAAAAGCATGTTACTATCTATATGTAGACCTAAATTTGTTACATGTGTACAAGGTATAATTTTATGATCATCGAGTTGTATACATACATTTGAGGGTATTTGGGATAAAAGCTGTCTAGTGCCAAGGAAAATGCATTGAGTTTTATTTGCATTCAACATAAGACCATTTCTCTGGAAATATTGTTTCACTATTTTGAGTGTATTTTCTGTTTTTCTAATTACATTAGTTAATTCATCCAGAGTGCCTGAGTGAAGTATCTGTGTATCATCAGCATACTGAATGAGCAAACAATCTTTAACATAGTTTAGTAAATCATTGACAAATATAATAAATAGAATGGGTCCTAGAATAGAGCCTTGAGGCACTCCATATGTTACATGTAAAGTAGATGAGACTATATCACCCAACTGCACAGCCTGTGTTCTATCGGTCAAGTAATTCATAAGCCAGAATGAGTCAATATTTAATTTTTCGCATTTTTCTAACAATATTTGATGACTGACACTGTCGAAAGCTTTAGACAAATCAAGCAGTGTTAGTAAAGACACTTTTTTGTTATCCATATTAGTATATATTTTATTAGTTAATAAAGTGAGGGCTGTTTCCGTTGATAAATTTGGCCGAAAACCATGTTGACTTATAGAAAGCAGATTGTTGTTTTCCAAGTGCGACATATACTGATTTGTGGCGACTTTCTCTAAAACTTTTGATAATATTTGGAGAAGTGAAATGGGTCGATAATTACCAACACAATCTTTGTCTCCATTTTTATATATTGGTTTAATTATAGCATGCTTCCACATTTTCGGGAACTTACCAGTTACTATCGAGGTGTTTATTATACAGGTTAAGTAAGATATTGTAACATACAATGCATCTTTTAACATCTGAAGAGAAATCCCATCAGAACCACAAGCTTTCGTGTCTTTAAGCTGCTTAAATGTTAGAATTATAGTATTTGTGTCAATTGGTTTTAGTCTAAAAAGATTGTTAGCAGTTGTAGAAGTCTCATATCGTTGGTCGGTATTCTCATCTGTGTCTAGTGTAATGTTATTTTGTGATTTCTCATACGATGATTTGCCTACATTTGCAAAGAAATCGTTAAATTTGTCTACTTTTTCTATCGTGTTATCAAAGGATTGGATACTTGAAGATTTCTTATTACTGGGAACTATTTGTTTTATTAATTTCCAAGTTGATGCTGTATCACCTTTACAATTATTAAATTGGTCATGGTAAAATTTACTTTTTGTTCCTGCTATGAGAGACTTGACTCGTTTTTTCTCAGTTTTATACTTTGACTCTAGATCTCTGTTTTGTCTATCGTGTTTTAATGCAGCTTGTAGCTTATTCCTTTCGCTTATTGCGGTTTTAATGGTGTTGCTTATCCATGGGGCATAGGGCCTTTTTTATCTCCTTTGTAGTTATTGGAGCACATTTATCGAGACATTCTATAAATACAGTTGTAAATATTTCTACCTGTTTATCTACATCATCAGTATCCATTATCTTATTTAGTCTATCAGTTTCACCCATAATCAAGTCACAAAAATTATCTTTATCATAATTACTCATTTGTCTAAAAGTCTTAATTACGGGTTGACGTTTGGGTTTTCTAGCATTTACTTCCACCATAATTTTTTCGTGATCTCCAATTGAGTGTGATACAACATCTGCATAGTGTACTGTGTTAAGGTTATTAGTAATTATGACGTCTAATAGGGTGCTAGAGTGAAAGTGATTCTTGTGGGTTTCTGAATAAGCTGATGGAGATGATTGGTAGTTATAATTTTACTAATCTTATTTGTACTAAAAAACATGTCATCGTTTAAGTCTCCTAAAAGAAAAAAGGAGAGAGAGAGAGAGAGAGAGAGAGAGAGAGAGAGAGAGAGAGAGAGAGAGCGAGAGAGAGAGAGAGAGAGAGAGAGAGAGAGAGAGAGAGAGAGAGAGAGAGAGAGAGAGAGAGAGAGAGAGAGAGAGAGAGAGAGAGAGAGAGAGAGAGAGAGAGAGAGAGAGAGAGAGAGAGAGAGATTGAAAGTGGGTGGGTCGCCTGAGAGATAAACAATAAAGAAGCGCAATGTCTGAAGTTTTCCAGATGATGTTTGAGATACTCGGAAGGGACTGCGAAAACAAGTGACCAAAAGTTTTAATTTGAAAAGATACAGGCAAGTGAATAACATAATTTAGATATATATATATGGGTAGTTTGGAAATTGATTGAGAAAGAGGTAATAAATACATATAAAGAAATATGTAAAAAACATTACTTATTTAATCACTGGAGAGAGAGAGAGAGAGTGTGTGTGTGTGTGTATAAATGTACAGAGGGGGAATAAGTAACGAAATGTTGGCCAAAAGCATATGCAAATTAGAGGTGAAATGAGATTGGACTAAGACACAGAGGCAGAAGAATGGACTGAGGACTAAACATTGAATCACAGTGGCGTGGACAAACTGGCAAGGAGATAGAAACAATCGTAATAATTATGAAATTGGTGGGTTAACAGGGCTAGAGAACCATTAGAGAAGCAGTTTGAGTATACTATCACCTGGCCTATTACTTTATCCCCTTCGGTAACGAGGACGTTATTTCACATTGTATTCTGGGTATCATTAGTCGATTTTAAGCAGTTTAGGAAGCATCTCTAAGTATCTAAGGGGTAAAATACGAATACAGTATATCTCAATTAATCCTCAGACTCCTATTATGCCTTCCTAAACTGAATAAAGTCGTCTACTGATGGCCTTAAAAAAATAAGAAATACTGAAAGTTAACTGAAAATGGTTAGAGGTGTGTATTCGGCCACCATAGTGACTGATGATATGTAGTGAGTGTTTGGAGGGTGTTCAGTCATCAGCATAAGTCTATATACATCTTCATCCGATGCAGTCAGTTCGTGCCTGTTGGATTGGTGCTAATATTGACATGCAACATTGTTCTACAGCACCTCTGATGTTCATCATTGCAATCAAATGTTGGGATGCTATGAACCTGAGTATCAATTAATTTTACTTTCAGCGGGAAGCAAATTTAGGTCAGGTCCACCCAAATGAGTCTTGCACACAAACTTAGCATGCTCTTTTATCAACAGCCTTTTGTAAATTATCAGTCTACATTCAACTTTTCACAGTAAACATAATCTCGCCAAGACAGACTAAGTCATCTTCGCAAGATACACACAGTTTTATTGTTCTTTTTGAGATTATGGAGTGGGTAATTATTATGTCATTATATGCATGATAATGATATATGTTCTGGTTCTCTTTTAGCACTTCTGTCTTCACTTACAACTGGCCTTTGTATTGGAACTAGCTTGACACAAGTTCATCTTCACTTGCACTATATTGCAATAGCGGGGATTAGCGATATGAAAACAAAAGTTTGCATATTTACCTATATGGATAAAAACAGAGATATTATGCCCACCTGAGCCCTTAGGAGGTCGTCAGTGGAGGAGACGTCGTTGGGGAATTCTGTCTCTTGCAGCTTCTGGGTGTACGCTCGCAGGGAGCCACTGATCTCCTGGGTGTTGGCGCTGAACTTCTCCACCGCCTGCAAGCAACAACACGTACGGGGGCGGTGCAGGGGCAGTTGAGTGTGAGGTGAAGGAGATGAGGGGGCAAATGGAGGGAGGCAGGGAGCAAATGGAAGGAGGTAGGGAGCAATGGAAGTAGGAAGGGAGAACATGGAGGGAGGTAGGGAGCAAATGGAAGGAGGTAGGGAGCAATGAAGGTAGGAAGGTAGGGAGACAAAGGGGTAGGGAGGTAGCGAATCGGTGGAAGAGGTTAGGGAGACAGAGCCAGGAAGGTAGGATCGTAGGGAGTCTGATGGCGAGTTGTGGAGGGAGGCGAGGAGTAGGAGGAGGGCAGGGAAAGGAGGTAAGCAACAGGGTAGGTCCATAGAAGGAGGGATTAGCAGGGAAGGGAGTAAGATAGGAGGTAGGAAAGTGGGCTGATATAAGGGGAGGCAAAGTGGCAGGAGCAGGAAAGGGATTAGGGCACACGAAGGGGACGTAGGGTGGGGGAGACAAGAGGGGTAATACAAGATGGGAGAAGGCAGACAAGGGCACAAGAAACAGGATGGATAAAAGATGGGGAAAGTGGATCAAGATGGATATATGAAAGGATCGAGAAGCAGAACGTGAAAAGGATGTAGGATAAAGGATACAATGAGGGGTAGGATGGAGAAGGATAAGCAGTAAGGGTATATCAGGAAGAGGACAAGGATTAGGGTTGAGGGAATATATATGTATGTAGGATGAAGACAACATTATAATGAGAATACCAATGAAAGGATTTATGTCAACTTTAAGGCTGAATTAGGATATGCAGTTGTTTGGGACGAATTTGGATGGAATTAAGGTAGGATAGGATAAGTCACTTGAAATCACCACTAAGCCAAGAGAAGCTGGCTTGAATACATTAGTGCCTTCGTGCATTACTTTATTGATTTGTTGACATAGTGCTTGTGAAGTTGTGACATTTTGTACACAGTGTATAGTTCATGATACTAAATACAATTTTTGTTATTAATTATTAAATATTTTGAGATAGTAGATAATATAATATATATATCTTATCAGGTATTTATGTGTTTAGGCAATATACATACTGTATATAATATCGAAATAAGTTAAATGTAATAGTTTCTAATATAATATTGCATGTTTATAATAAAATTGCCAACTTCTCTAGCCAAATATGACTAACTCTAAATCTAAGCAATGATGTCATGATAATAACAACCACCATCATTATATAAGGACACATTCTCGGGTCATGCCCAGGCTTAGGGTCAGAAAGAGGGCGTATTTTGTCACTTGGAAATAAGAACACAGAAATTAAACAATATTCGTCCATTTTCTATCTTCCCTAATCCAACCAACTTGAGATGGTCGTCTGTATATACAGAATATTTGGATGTTAATTGAGTTATTTGGTCTATATCATTCTTTGATTTCTTCATTTCAATGCCATACATTAACGGATAGAGTGGACGAATGCAACTTGATTTCTGCTGTCTCATTTTCTTTGTTGAAAAAAAAACGCCTCATGTATAATTTGTGGCGCATTCTGTAGGAGTCTAGAGCAATCAAATCTCAAGTTGAATAACTACACCTAAATTCCAAGCCAGGCTTAAATGGCATATAATAGTATTACTAATTTTGTGTGGAGAATCAATTTATGTAATGTATACATGCCTAATTTTGAAGCTTAGAAGGATGCTGAGAAACAAGGCTTAAGAGTTGGTTGTACTTCATCTGGACAGAATGCGGCTTTTGTCTGTGGTACGCAAGAACAGGGTATCAGAAGAGCTTGAAGACGGAAGGGAGGCAAGAGTTTCTGTTTGGTACTTTTCCTCTTGCCACAGAAACGACCACACACACAGGAAAAGTAAATAACGATACAAACTTTTCTACGAAACGCAATAGGGTAAATATCTACAGAAAACTAGATATACGTTTGAGAAAGAAAAACAATATCACTAGGAAACAGTCACTCAAAAAAAAGTTATTCACAAAAATCTCTCAAACAGGTACCTTCCATACTGTAATATGTCTCACCACTTGCACAAACACCATCACAACATCAACAACATAATCTTATCGCTGGGCGTGGGAAAAAGAAGAGAGGATCACATCACCTGGGGTATAAAGCTCCTTGAAATAAATGCACGAACACAAAAACTTACGAGCTGAAGATTGTACCTCCAAAAATAAGTATAACGAGAACCTTGGAGTCCTGTGTCGGCCGTGGAATGGTTCTTGGGACAGACAAAAATTGACGAAGAGGGCGCGGCGACAAGGAGAGAAAGGATGAAAGGTTCGAGTTGGGGCATAAGGGATCAGGGATATAAGGGATCAAATACTGGGACAGTATGTAGAGTAGGTCTGCTTTCACCGTCCCTGTTACGAAGATGCCAGAAGTAAACAGTAACAGTCCTGTGATATGTGTGTTTTAGGGCTGGAGGTTAGGGGTACATATAGCGATCCTGGTGGGGGTGTGGGGGGTTGTGTGAGGGGGTTGTGGGTTGTGTGCGGGGTCAGGACCAGCCAACGCACCACCCCACGTATATTTTATCACCCTGTTCACATTGGATTTCTAGGGAGAAATTTATATTTGAATCAATGTCCCCTGAAATTTTATCGATTTATATTTAATGTTATTATTTTGTTTTGTGATTCTACTAGTTTTACAAAATACAGTACTCAATTAAAATGTAGTAAAGTATGATTCTCATTGTCTCTTGCTACCTCAAAACCTATTTAAAATGTTGGCAAATGACACCAAGCCACTTACGAATCCCAGAAGCATTTGACAGTGTAAGTGACATTAGTGGGACTTACTATGTTTTCTAATTTAGAAACCAATATTATATGCATTGTTATTAATGGCAAGTTAGGGGGCGGAATGAAAATGCTTGATTGATTTCAATGCAGGATAATCGATCATTCGGTTTGAAAAATTAGTATTCAGCCCAATTTCCAATATATATTTTAGTAGATGTATGCCTTTGAAGTGTGTTTTGGCTGCATATATTGTTTACCTGAGAGTTACGGGGGCGTTGAATATTTATGATTATATTATCTTCTTTGGATCTATTTTGTCATTATTTAATTTTATTTGAGTATCAACTTGTAAAAGAATATATATTTGAGCTAAAATAGTAAGTGAATATTATAACTGGCTCCTAATAATTGAATAGATGTAATTTAAGCAAACACTACACATGGAAGACCTAACAGCTTGTCGTTGCATCCAAGTAATTTAGAGTTAATCTTATGAATAGATATTAAGTTAGAAACAAAAATATTTATTTAATAATATGCCATGCACTAACATTGCATTTATTTTATTGTATGTGGGCCGATTTTCAAATTGCCACTCAGAAATCATAGGAAAAAACTATACCCTAGAAATACATCTTGATAAGGTTTAATGTTTCATTCATTATTTTGGTAGAAGTAATTGAAAACTATCAAATACTTTCTTGATATGAAACTGGCTATATGGGAGGGCACACACACTACGCAGCCCAAAATCCCCAAAAGCTTGACGACAGATTCTAAAACCTGTATATGAGGTTCCCAGGAAAGCTGAATTGATCTTGAAATTAACCCACTCGCATAAAGAGGTTCCAAGACAGATTGACCTCAATTTGATTCTTAGTGCCAAATGACATTCCTAAGCAGGTCGAATTAAATTTGATTTTGGCCCATGCTAAATGAGCTTCGTGGGCTGGTTGGAATTGGATTTAAATTCAAATTTGCTTCATTGGCAAATGATGATCCTAGGAAAGCTGTTTTGAATATGAATATGAATTGATCCTGTTTTGAAGTAAGGCTTTTATACACATTAGATTTAATCTGATATTTCTCTTTTTCTTTGGTCAAATTAGGTTCATTGGCTGGAATTTAACTTAATTATAAATTTGCCTTGTTGTCAAATAGGTTTCTAGGCAGACTGTGAACATGAAATGCCCCATCATCGATATAAGGAATCTTGGTAAATCACATTGAATTCAAATTTGTTGCTGAGAACATAAGTTCACACATCCCCAAAATAAGATTCCTAAATAGTTTTAATTAGGGTTATAATACGTTTGCCCTATTACGAGACTATTTGTCGTTGTCCTGATATATGAAGATTTAAATGAACCCGTTTTGAATCTAATATATATCCTGGGTTCGAATCCACGGACTGCCACATGTGTTTGTAAATTTCATTAATCGATTTTAGGAGTAGAGTTGGTTGTTGGAAGGAACATAATAATATATATCCAGAGCTCCTTTTGCACAGTAGTACCCAATTATCCCTGAGTGAGAGTGTGTGTGTGTGTGTGTGTGTGTGTGTGTGTATGTGTGTGTGTGCGGGTGTGTGTGTGTATGTGGGGTGGTGGTGGTGGAGTGGCCTGCCTGTACCCCTGGCCCTCACGAACTATACCTGCTTGAGGGTGGCCACGGCGTGCTGAATCTGTCGGGAAAAGAGTTGCTCATTGTAGAAGCGGTGGATGCCAGGGCGGCGCTGGGCTCACACGAGAGAGAGAGGGGGAGAGAGAAAGAGAGCCGGCTTTAAAACCTCGCTGGGTGGTGGTGGTTGGTGGTGGTGGTGGTGGTGGGGAGGAGTGGTGGAGATTGTGGAGGTAGAAAGGAGTTGAACATTAGGTAGGAGAGAAAGGGAATGAAGGAGAGAGTCAAATAAGTGAGTCAAGAAGAGAGGAGTGGGTGAAAGGGAAGTAAGATAAAGAAGTGAAAAGCTTTAAGGGAGCCCACCTCGATTTTTTTTCTCTTTCTCTCCCTTTCTCTTTGGCTTGTATCCATTCGGCCCCATTCAGCTTACTGTTTTAAGACGTTTACCCCCATTCAGGTGTCAAAATTTTCCTGGCGAGCGGTAGCGAGCCAGTATATATATATTTTTGTTTTGACAGCAAGCTAAATTTGTACATTTTTCGATAGAAAAATTTCTCCGGCGAAGCTGGATTTCTCCACACAATGCTGGCTTGGTATCGCTCGCCAGGAAGAAATCAACACCTGGATGGGGATAAACGTCTTAACACAGTTGGCTGAATGGGGCCGAATGGATACAAGCCAGGGACAGAGAGAAAAGGAGAAAAACAAAACAAAAAAACGTGTGATTGTGTAGGTGAGAGAAGTTGAAGATTAGGTGGAAGAGAAAGGGAAATACAAGTAGAAGAACAATAATTGGTGTATTAATAACGAAGAAAACAGAAACACGAATGGTTAAACGAAGAAGGCAAAGAAGACAAGGTGCACAAACTATAGACAGAAGAAGATTAACAAACGGAAAGAATACGTTAAGAGGAAAATATACTGAAATATATAAATTATGCAGAAGTCTGAAAACTAAAACCAAAAAGGAATAAAGAGAGAGAGAGAGAGAGAGAGAGAGAGAGAGAGAGAGAGAGAGAGAGAGAGAGAGAGAGAGAGAGAGAGAGAGAGAGAGAGAGAGAGAGAGAGAGAGAGAGAGAGAGAGAGTCAATAAAAGTGACGAATCAATGTCGATAAGCCAACACAATATGATGGAGGCGGTCGAGCGGAAGGACAAATATGGAGTTGAGAGACATCCACAAAAATGATAAGGAAATAAATAAATACACAAATGAAAAGATGTAAAGAAATTAAGTTGACTATTAACAAAAATGTAAAATCAAATTTGTTTTTACGCGAACTTAAAAATTATATGAAAGAAACAAATTGGCCGAGACGAAGAAATAATGTCAAATATTTATCGAAAAAAAAAGATGAACAAAGTTGGCTTAGATAACTAATAGTTATTAATTACGATACTAAATATTGCATAAAAAACTGAAGTTTGGATTAGAACAATAATCCGAATACTGTATTTAAATATCAAACATTAATAAATAGCTAAATCGAAGAAAAATGAATATATAAACAAAAACGAAGATAAAGTTATAAACATTGTAATCGCGAATCTTGGCAGGAAAATATACTTGTGACAGAATGACGTGACAGAAATGACAGGACAGAAATAAGCTGAAGAGATTAGTTGACAGGAAAATTATAAAACACATGAAAAACAGAAGCTAAAATTGGTGACGCCTCAACAATGAACTTAGTCAGTTGAGAGGAGAGGAGGACCCGTTTCTCCCTCATGTGTAGCCCCATTAGTTATGAGGTCTTAAGACGTTCGCCCCATTAGTTTGGCGATATTAAGACCTTTTGCCCCTATTTTTGGTCAATATGAGAGAGAGAGAGAGACGTATTAAAGAGCATACATTATTAAAACAGTTAATATAAAAGCCAAACGCAGTGAAAAAGCCTTTAGTGTGAGAGAAGATACCCAAATGAAAGAAGAAACTGCTAAACAGTGAACAGTAAAAAATATAATAATGTGAATAACAACAGAAGAATAGTGAATTAATGGCTAGTTATAAATAGATACAAATAATTAATTGAAGAATATTGAATGAATGGATAGTGGTAGATAGATACAAGTAATAAATGAACGTGAATGAATGGATAGTTATAAATAGATACAAATAAATAAATGGAAGAATAGTGAATGAATGGATAGTGGTAGATAGATACAAATAATTAATGGAAGAATAGTGAATGAATGGATAGTGGTAGATAGATACAAATAATTAATGGAAGAATAGTGAATGAATGGATAGTGGCAGATAGATACAAATAATTAATGGAAGAATAGTGAATGAATGGATAGTGGTAGATAGATACAAATAAATAATGGAAGAATAGTGAATGAATGGATAGTGGTAGATATATACAAATAAATAATGGAAGAATAGTGAATGAATGGATAGTGGTAGATAGATACAAATAATTAATGGAAGAATAGTGAATGAATGGATAGTGGTAGATAGATACAAATAATTAATGGAAGAATAATGAATGAATGGATAGTGGTAGATAGATACAAATAATTAATGGAAGAATAGTGAATGAATGGATAGTGGTAGATAGATACAAATAATTAATGAAAGAATAGTGAATGAATGGATAGTGGTAGATAGATACAAATAATTAATGAACGAAGGAATAACGATAACAGATATCATATGGCAGAACAGATAGTGCTACATAAAAAACAGACTAAATAACTTACAGTGTTCATTAAATAACAAATAAGTGAACAGATAAGTGTTTAACAAATAAGTGAACAGATAAGTGTTTAACAAATACTACATAACAGATAGAGTTTAACAAATAACAGTTGAGTGAACAGATAGTGCTCAACAATTAACATACTAAATAACTGATAGTGTTCATTAAATAACAGATAAGTGAACAGATAGTGCTGAACGAATAACAATATGGAAGATAACAGGCTAATTAATCCCTTCATACCATGGGCATTTCTTCTTTTAAGGGGGTAGTGTGTTTTTTTTTGTTCTAGGTATTTAGTTATTTATTAATGTTTAGTTTGCTCACTAGACCTCCAGCAAGCTGCTTTAAAAAAAAAAAAATCCCTGGACCCCGTTGCAAGATAAATTTGTAATTTTTTCGTTAGAAAAATATCCCGGCCGAAGGCCGATTCCCTTTAAATTACAGGCTCGCTATCGCTCGCCTGGAAAAATCGACACCTAAATGGCACGAATATTGACAAAGAAATGGGACGAAAGGTCTTAAAATCGCTAAACTAATGGAACGAACGTCTTATAATCTCAAACTAATATGCTAAACATGGGGGAGAAGGGGATCCAGAAAAAGCGACTACTCCCTCTTAAGTCAGTTCTATTTAATTAAGTGTGTTACTTTAACCCATTCAGTACCGGTGACGTCCTTTCCATCACATTCTCGACACTATTAGACGATTTTATTCAGCTTAAAAAGGACGTCTACCCTCTAATCAGTTACAGACAATCTCAATGGATTCCTTTAGCTCACACGTATCCTTCCTAAGCTTCATAAAATCGTCTTAACCCTTTCAAGCTCCAATACGCGTTTCTGTTGTTTTCTGGCTACTATTAGACGATTTTATTCAGATTAGTAACGGTGTACGGAAGTCAAAGGGTTGATTGAGATAGTATTTACCCTTTTAATACCCACAGATCCTTCCTAAGCTGCATACAATCGTCTAATGATAGCCAAAATAAACTGCTAAAACGCGCCAGAGCTTCAAGGGGTTAATGTAGCTGAAATCCAATAAAAGAGACGTCACTGGTACAGAAGGGGTTAAGGGGAGATGCTCTATATTTCTGGCCCCCCTTCTCCCTCACGTTTAGCCCCATTATTTTTCAGATTTAAGACGTTAGTTCCATTAGTTTGGCGATTTTAAGACCTTTCACCCAATTTCTTTGTCACTATAAGGACCTTTCGTGCCATTTAGGTGTTAATGTTTTCCAGGCGAGCGATAGCGAGCCTATATTTTTATGAGGAACAGGCCTTCGGCCGAGATTTTTTTTTTTTTTTACCGAAAAATTTACAAATTTACCTCGCAGGGGTGTTTAGAGGGTGTTATTTTAAGCTTGATGGAGGTCTAGGGAGGAAAATAATAAAAAGATCAATAAAAAGGCAAATAAATACGCCTATCCCCCCTAAAGATCGTAAGTAATGGGTTATATGGAAGAGTTTGTTGCCCTCTCAATGTCAGAGCTCCTTCTTAACCCTAGTTGGTCCGAGGTAGCTATTTGTAGACTTCCCCTGTTTCTCCCCATTAGTTTAGATATTTCAAGACATTTCACCCACTAAATTTGGCGATAAATATACGTATTTCCCCATTCAGGTATCGATTTTGTTCTGGGCGAGCGATAACGAGCATGTAATTTGGAAGAAAACGACCTTTTTTATAGAAAAATGTACAAATGTGGCTTGAATGGAAGGCGTTTTTTTTGTTAGCCTAGAGGACAAACTAAAATACATTGCTCGAAAATGGACAAAAGCAAGCCAAATCCACAATAATAATTAAACAAAACACCACAACACGTCGGAGCATATAGTGTTAAACTGAATAATAATTATAATTTAGCGTTGGCCAGATAGGAACATTATTATGCCATCGTTTTCTATTAAAGGGACACTGTATTCTGGCTAATATTAGACGGGTTAACTCAACTTCGGAAGGACCTCTTGGAATAAAAAGCGGTAACATCTATTTCAGTTTAAGGGGAGAATGTCCACTTGAGGGATTTTTTTCTTGACTCTTTTCTACCTCATGTTTAGCCCCATTGTTTTTCTAATTTTAAGACGTTTGCCCCATTATTTTGACTATTTTAAGAACTTTCAACCCATTTCTGTCAATTTAAAAACCTTTCGTGCCATTTAGGTGTCGATTTTATCCTGGCGAGCGATAGCGAGCCTGCAATTTAAGAAGAACCGGCTTTAAGCCGGAAATTTTGTCTACCGAAAAATGTACAAATTTATCTTGAAAGGGGCTCAAGGGGGTGTAATCTTAAGCTTGAAGGATATCTAGGGACCAAACTAAAAACCTCCCCTTAAGCATTTGACTCTCCCAGAACCCTTTTCAACTTCATACAATCCGAATTGAAAAATAAATAAATAAATAAATAATAAAATAAAAAATGCGTCATGGTATCTGAAAGGGTTAACAGATGAAATTATAGATTATGAAAATAGATCTAACATATTTAAGAACAGATAGTGCTTTACCATATAACAGATGAAAGGACAGATAGTGGTAAAGATATAACCTATTTAACGGGGGTGACCTGCTTTATTTTCTCTCCTTTTCTCTCTTTCTGTGGCTTGTAACCATTCGGCCCCATTCAGCCTTCTATTTTAGGACGTTTATCCCCATCCAGGTGTCGATTTCTTCTTGACGAGCGATAGCGAGCCAGCATTGTATGGAGAAATCCGGCTTCGCCGGAGAAATTTTTCTATCGAAAACTTTAAGAATTTAGCCTGTTGTCAATTTATTTTTTAAATATATGCTGGCTCGCTACCGCTCGCCAGGAAAAAATCGACACCTGGATTGGGATAAACATCTTAAAACAGTAGGCTGAATAAGGCCGAATGGATACAACCCCGAGAGAGGGAGGGAGAGAGAGAAAAACAAAATCGAGGTGGTCCCCCTTAAGAACAGAGAGTGCTTTAATTAACAGATAACAGATTAGCCAAGAGATAGTAAGTAGTGCCGAACAAGTATAAACAGCCTCAAGAACAAACAGTGCCGAACAGATAAACAGTAAAATATAGACAATAGGAGGGGCAAGGCGGGGTTAATAGGAAGGGGGGGGGGGGGGGGGTAGTTTGTCACCGTAGGAATCACAGTAGTTTTCTTAAGGGGGTCACCGTTTTTTTTTTTTTTAATCTTTCTCTCCTTTTCTCTCTTTCCCTGGCTTGTATCCATTCGGTCCCATTCAGCCTACTGTTTTAAGACATTTACCCCATCCAGGTGTCAATATTTTCCTGGCGAGCGGTAGCGAGCCAGCATATATATATTTTTGTTTTGACAGCAAGCTAAAATTGTAAATTTTTCGATAGAAAAATGTCTCCGGCGAAGCCGATTTCTCCATACAATGCTGGCTCGCTATCGCTTGCCAGGAAGAAATCGACAACTGGATGGGGATAAACGCCTTAAAACAATTGGCTGAATGGGACCGAATGGATACAAGCCAGGGAAAGAGAGAATAGGAGAGAAAGATAAAAAAAAAAACGGTGACCCCCCTTAAGGTTATTTTCCAGTGTGGAGACGTAGTCATCTGTTGATAGCCGCCATATTGTTAACCTCCTGCTGTTAACACTGGACAACCATTATGTTCACCATCAGCCAGTACAGTACCAGAGACGTCTTTTTTATCACATTCTAGCCACAATTAGACGACTTCATTCAGCTTTGGAAGGACCTCTAGCAATAATAGGGCTTCAAACTATCTCAACCATCCCTCTTTACTACCACATATCCTTCCTAAGCTGCATAATATCGTCTACATATAGCTAGAATAAAATATAACACACGTCGCTGGTACTCAGAGGGTTGGATAACTAAGTAAGTAACTAACTAAAACAAAAGGTAAATAAACAGTAAACAAAGAAGTGACATACATATCAATACACCATTATATAACCAAGTAACTATGATAACCTACAATAGGTAAATAAATAACAGATAAACACGACAATCAACTAATATTGCGTCCTTTGAATGCCCCTGCAACTAGACTGAACACGAGCCTACCTAATACACCCATTGACCCAGCTTATAAATATGCATGACAATATTTTATTTGTTGTTTCAGAACGGAAATGACATCGAGAGCCGCGATGCATTCTTATCCCTGGGTGTATGCTAATAATGATTAATCTAAACTTGTTGTAAGTTTTGTAGAAAAACAAAGGTTAGAAAACAATATATATATATATTGTTATTATTATTATTATATTTGTTCCAAATCAAATAGAGTTAAACCTATTGAAATTAGTATTTTTGTTGCCAGTTTTGTAATAATATTTTATAATAATATTTTTGTTGGCAGTTTTGTAATAAATCCCCAAACATGGCTTGACAAGTTCTGGGTATTTGTGTAGAGGCTCATTTAGTGTTTGGTATTCAAGATGGCTGACAGCAGGAGGTCTACAAGGTGGCGGCAGGCCCAGCTCACCCAGAACAAAAGTAAAACATAACATATAAATATAACATGTTAAGGGGGTCACCGGCTTTTTTTTTTTTTTTCTCCTTTTCTCTCTTTCCCTGACTTGTATCCATTCGGCCCCATTCAGCCAACTGTTTTAAGACGTTTATCCCCATCCAGGTGTCAATTTCATCCTGGCGAGCGATAGCGAGCCAGTATTGTATGGAGAGATCCGGCTTCGCCGGAGAAAATTTTCTATCGAAAAATGTACAAATTTAGCTTGCTGTTAAAACCAATATATATATATATATATATATATATATATATATATATATATGTTGGCTCGCTACCGCTCGCCAGGAAAATATTGACACCTGGATGCGGGTAAACATCTTAAAACAGTAGGCTGAATGGGGCCGAATGGATATAAGCCAAAGAGAAAGGGAGATAAAGATAAAAAAGCGAGGTGGGCTCCCTTAATCTATTGGCTGCGGCTATGTTTGGGCTATTTAGGGCATATTCAGGCACTCCTAAATGATAAATCAAGCATCTGCATTAAATGAAGTGTATTCTGGCGAAAATTAGACGAAAATAGCTTCAAAATTACACCAGAACGGGCCCCGTACGTGGTCTGGTTCACCCGCAGTGGTGCCAGTGAAACGCGGGAAACCCGCTATTTGGTAGCACACGCTCGCTTGGCTACATTGCTGTGAGACACAGAGAGAGACCCGCGCGAGACACAGTGTACCTCAGTAAGCCGCTCGGTGCTCTGAGGGTCGGAGGTGGGCCCCTCACGCTCCCGCCCACTGACACTCGATTTTTACGGTTTTTACAGGCTTTTAAAGCCTGGAAATTGCTGTAACTTGCCAGGACGTTCCAGAACGTCACCCGCAACGAAAGGGTTAAACACGCGTATCAAACCGATAAATTTAGCACCTCATGCAAAATTTATGAGGAGCCAATTATTGCTACGTAAAATTATAAAATATATTTTCTGCACGTTACAAAGAAATCACCATAAATTCGGCTGAATATTTCATGTTATTAACACTAGATTAGCGGGCTAGCGGTTTATTTATATGTACCGCCCAGCGGGGTGTTTTTAGCCAAAATAGGGCTGTTTTCGTGATCATTTTCATGCCTAAATAAGACCCAGAGCGTAAAACAAGTATCTATCCCTGAAAGGGCATAAACAGAGCTTTCCAATGACACCATAACGATCCTTTTATGATGGCTAGTTTTCTTGCAACAACCGCGCAACGCGAGTGCAAAAAGCATGTAATTCGGCACTTTCCCCATACAATTCCGTATATAGCGAGTGAGAGAGGGAGGGAGGAGGTGGGATTCGTGTCAGTAGGTTCCCCGCGGTGGTCTGGAGCAGTCATACGCTCGCTACTCTCCTGCCACCACTTGTCTCTCTCTCTCAGCAACATTACGTGCTGAAATTGCCACACGACCTATGTCGAGCGCCGCCAGATAGTCCAGATTTATTATACTCGACTTATGTTGCGCGCCGCTAGTTATGGGTTAATCATATCGAGGCTAATTATGCAATGTTCAATAAATCTCAGCTAAATATTTAATTTCTGTCCGCCTTATCATACAGTAATAAAAAAAAAACATAATTAGTCATTTAAATCTATGCTGATAATCGGTGAAAATTAATTGGAAAATAGATATAAATGGAAATAACCTACAGGTATATGGGTTATCTTAAAGCATTACATACACTATCCAACAAAGTGCTTTAATACTATCTATCTATCTATCTATCTACGAGAAGGTGACCACGAATGAAGGGTAATCAATCTTATTCTGGTCCCCATTCTTCCTCCTGTTTAGCCCCATTGGTTATCAAACTTTAAGACGTTTGGCCCATTAGTTTTGCGATTTTATAACCTTTTGCCCCAATTCTTTGTCATTATTAAGACTTTTTGTGTCATTTAGATGTTGATTTTTGTCCTGAAGAGCTAAAGGGAGCCTGTAATTTAACCCCTACTGTACCATAGGGTACTAGCGTAAATGTACCCCTCAGTCCCAAGCAATGTGACCAAAATGGCTTCAGAGGCAAGATATAACAACCTCCCACCTCAAAAGATGGAGGAATACTGCCTCTCCCAGCATTTGGGGGCTTGGATATAAGCTGAGAAGTGTTGCCAAGGTCTTAGAGCAGTGCTCAAACGTCATGGTACCAGGTACTGCCTGATACTGGCAGTTACAAGGATCGTATAGTACTGACGGCTAGCAGCCGTCGCTGGGACTGGGGAGTGATTTATCTATTGACGGCTCTCTCCCGTTCGTTCGATGGTACTGAACGGGTTAAGAGGAACCGGCTTTCGACCGGGACATTTTTCTATAGAGAAATGTACAAATATGTCTTGAAGGAGGGTCTTGGGGGGAAGTTTTTCTTAAAGTTTGATGGAGGACTAGGGAGGAAACTAAAAACTAATAATAAAAATATATACAAATGAGCGACTACATACACCCATCCGTCTCTTAAAGATTAACCAACTAATAGTGTTGAACACACGCCACCCCGCCACTTCCCACACATTACCTCAAACGCACCGTAACATTCATCACACCACGGAGATAATCGTGGGAAATCCGACTTAATTTAACGCCGCTCTCAAATAAATCGAAAGCTAAAAGAGACTCGACTAATTTCACCCAGAACCAGGGATAGGGAGAGTTTCGTCAATTTGTGTCTTATGATAAATATGGTTCTAGGGTATCTATAAGTTAAATATATATATATATATATATATATATATATATATATATATATATATATATATATATATATATATATATAAAATATATATATATATATATATATATATATATATATATATATATATATATATATGTATATAATATATATATATATATATATATATATATATATATATATATATATATATATACAGTATATATATAAGGGTCTGGTATAATATAGGCAAAGTTCTGGATTAGTTTTGGATTAGCTCTAAGGTATAAATGCCCTAACTCATGATTAGTAGAGTTCTGCATAAGTTAATATAGGCTCAGGTAGGGTAGGTAAAAACATGACGTAAACACCATGACGTAATTTTCATCTTAGTCTCGTTACCATTAGACGATTTTCTTCAGCTTACAATCTATCTCTAGGACTCAGAATGGTACATACGATCTCAGTAAACCCTCTGAATAACATAGGTCCTTCAGAAACTGCATACAATCGTCTAGTTTTAGCCAGAATCAAAGTTAAAAAGACGTCATGGTGCTGAAGGGGTTAAGTCCTAATTAAGGGGAGATTTTCACTTGAGGGACTTCTTTCTGGAACCCTTTCTCCCTCATGTTTAGCCCCATTGCTTTTGAGATAATAAGACGTTCGCCCCATTAGTTTGGCGATTTTAAGAACCCTGGCCCCATTTGTCAATTTTAAGACCATTCGTGCCATTTAGGTGTCGATTTTTTCCTGGCGAGCGATAGCGAGCCTGTAATTTAAGGGGAACCGGCCTTCGGCCGGGAAATTTTTCTACCGAAAAATGTACAAATTTATCTTGAAAGGGGGTCAAGGGGGAGTAATTTTAAGCTTGATGGAAGTCTAGGGAATCAACTAAAAAACTCCCCCCTTAAGTCCTATACAATAGTTGCATGGTAAGATTAGAAAATACCGCCATGACTTAGAATTGATGTAGATTACTGATAATACTATTTTATATAAAGGATCTCTAACTTTGAAGGACAACATTCTTTAAAATAAGACAATTGTAATTCGTGATAGCCAACTTTCTAGATTATGTATAAGGTTACGCATCGTATAACTGTTATAAACAAAAATAAGAAAAGTGGGAATTGGGCCTGAGCATATAGATAGATAGATAGATAGATAACTGTTACAGCTCATGATAGGGAAGGTTCTAGGTTAGCTATAAGAACAGATACATTTTAACAACTCTTGACTCGTAATTTATATTTTTCGATTAGCTATAGGATTAGTTATGGAATGACAAATTTAACTTATTATTGTGCAAGGTTGTAAATTAACCGAGCCCACCTCGCTTTTTGTTTTCTCTTTCTCTCCCTCTCTCTTTGGCTTGTATCCATTCGGCCCCATGCAGCCTACTGTTTTAAGACGTTTACCCCCATCCAGGTGTCAATATTTTCCTGGCGAGCGAGAGCGAGCCAGCATATATATATTTTTGTTTTGACAGTAAGCTAAATTTGTACATTTTTTGATAGAAAAATTTCTCCGGCGAAGCCGGATTTCTTCATACAATGCTGGCTCGCTATCGCTCGCCAGCAAGAAATTGACACCTGGATGGGGATAAACGTCTTAAAACAGTTGGCTGAATGGGGCCGAATGGATACAAGCCAGGGAAAGAGAGAAAAGGAGAGAAAGATAAAAAAAAGCCTGTGACCCGCCCTAACCTTGTCAAACAACGAGAACGCATTATTTCCTCTTAATTTAACTATCATTATACAATTTTATTCAGCTTAGGAAGGAGTTTTGGAGGTCAGAGGGTTTATTGAAATATATATATTACCGTTTAGATTCCAAGAGGGCCTTCTAAAACTGAATATAATCGTCTAAAGCTTTCTAGGATATACTGTTAAAGCGCGTCATAATCCGTAAGAGTTAAGGGGTGTCACCGGTTTTTTAAATTTTTCTCTCTTTCCCTGGCTTGTATCCATTCGGCCCCATTCAGCCAACTGTTTAAAGACGTTTATCCATATCCAGATGTCGATATCTTCCTGGCGAGCGATAGCGAGCCAGCATTGTATGGAGATATCCTCCTTCGCCGGTGACGTTTTTCTATCGAAAAACGTACAAATTTAGCTTGCTGTCAAAACAAAAATATAAATATGCTGGCTCGCTACAGCTCGCCAGGAAAATATTGACACCTGGATGGGGGCAAGCGTCATATAAAAGTAGGCTGAATGGGGCCGAATGGATACAAGCCAAAGAGAGAGGGAGAGAAAGAGACAAAAGCGAGGTGGGCTCCTTAATTGTATGATCAATTCTATAACATGATTATGGAATGTTGTATATTACCAGTACGATTAAGTAATGTAAAGTAACTCTTTAATTATTGAAAAATTGGATTAGTTAGCTATGTCAGGTATATGTTATAATTAATTATGTGCGTAGTTCTGTATTAGCTACAATATTAAGTGAGGAATATGAATATATTATTCTTGCTTGATTTATTTTTTATGAAAGACTCTATGACAGGTTTCAAAGTACATAACCAGGTCAAAGTGGCGACTGCGAAACGTCTAACGGGTTGGATTCTGCGTACTTTTAAAACACGCGGTGAATTGCCTATGATAACACTCTTCAAATCTCTAGTGCTACCGCGGCTTGAATACTGTAGCGTATTAACATCCCCATACAAAGCAGGTGAAATAAATGACGTAGAGAGTGTACAAAGAAATTTCACTTCGGATATAAGTTCGATAAAACATCTACACTATTGGGAGCGTTTAAGAGCACTGAATCTGTACTCACTGGAACGTAGAAGAAGGTCTCCTGCATAATAGTACAAGAGCATTAGCCAGTTTACCTATTTGGGGTTGGAAAACAAAAGAAAGAACGCTGAATTTTTCAAGAAACATTTCTGACTCATCCCCAATTTAAAAAAAAATAAATTCTATGTGAATGAGGGAGACAAAAGGCATAACTGCCTGCAGGAGTGCATCCCCCAGATTTCAAAGAGTGAAAGGGCCGAAATCAAGGGACGTTCGAGCTAAAATGTCTGGACACACGGAGTTTGAAGCAATTTAAGTCATAGGAAGAGGGAAAGACTGATTCTGGGAGAGAGTTCCAGAGCTCAGCAGTTGAATAGAAAAAAGTCTGAGAATAGCATTTCACTCTTGGGTTGGAGAGTTGCACAGAGTAGGGGTGGGATTGTGTTGCAAGGCGGGTACTACGTACCCTATGTAGAGGAGGTGGTATACACTGGGAAAGCTCCGAGGAACACTGATTATTGTAGCAGCGATAGAATAGTGAGAGAGATGCAACATTGCGGCGAAGAGAGAGAGATTGTAGAGAGTTGGTGAGTGGACGGGAGTTAATGATACGAAAGGATTTCCTTTCTACTTTATCTAGGAGTGCGGTGTGAGAGGATACTCCCCACAAATGTGAACAATACTCAATACAAGGCCGCACTGTGCCCCTGTACAGAGAAAGTAGCTGCACAGGGGTAAAGAACCCCTTGAGGCGGTTGAGCACACCCAGCTTCTGGGAGGCTGCCTTAGCGAGACTGGTAATATGGTCTTTCCAAGTGAGAGCAGAAGAAAAAGAGACACCGAGAACATTGAGGGAAGATGAAGGGTTGATTTTTGTATTGTTGAAGAATAAGGGATAGTCCTCTGGAGGTTCCTGACGGGTAGTAAGATGGATAAATTGAGGTTTGGAAGCATTAAATGTAACAAGGTTTTCTCTACCCCAATTGGAAATAGTAGCTAGATCAGAAGATAAGCATTTTATGGCTTCATTACGTTTACTTTTGAGAGACTGCTGGCTGGGGTGTTCTGGAAAACTAATTGAGTGGTGTAAAGTAGAGTCGTCTGTATAGGAATGGATGGGACTAGATGTACAGTTGAGAAGATCATTTATGAAAATTAGAAAGAGAATAGGAGATAGGACAGAACCCCGAGGAACACCGGAGTTCATAGGATGAGGAATTGAGCGATGGCCGTCCACAACCGCAGCTATGGAACGGCCGGAAACGAAATTAGAGACAAAGGCACAGATGGAGGGACAAAAACCGAAGGAGGGTAGTTTGGAAATTGTGCCAGACCCTATCGAAGGCCTTTGATATGTCTAGTGCAACAGAAAAAGTCTCACCGAAGTCCCGAAAGTTGGATGACCAAGAGTTAGTATGATATGAAAGAAGATCATCAGTAGAGCGACACTTAAGGAAACCATACCGGCGATCTGAGAGCAGATAATGAGAAGAGAAATGCAAAAGAAATTTGGAAGCAAGAATAGTTTCAAAAACTTTAGAGATACAAGAGATGAGAGCAATCAGACGATAGTTGGAGGGTTGAGAGCGGTCACCCTTCATTGGGACAGGTTGAATGAGAGCAAACTTCCAGCAAGAAGGAAAGACGTTAGAGGAGAGACAGAGACGAAAGAGTTTGCCTAGGCAGGGGGTCAGCACGGAAGCACAGTTTTTAAGTACAACATATCTGATGAGTTCCCAAAAATCCTCTTTGTGCATTTTGTATAATTAACCTATTTTACATATTAATCAGGGAACTTCACAAATTTTTTTAAATTGCACTTTCAGCCTTCATAGGACTATTATTATTAGGACTGTTGTATCCCATATCAACAGATCGTGCTGCTGCTCCAGATAGGGTGCTGAAGATGTCAGCTGCGGCTGCAAGGCAACATGCAGGACAAAATGAAAATATCGGAAAGCTGGAGTCTTCTGCACTGCAATGTGTTCATTGTGCTGTGGCCAAACATGTGCAAATTCAACCCCAGTCAATTATGATGACAGTACATAAAGATTCACAATCACTATGAGGATTTAACTTTAATCAGTCATATCTAAGTTTTCATAAAATATATCTAAGGCTTTGATGATCAAGTTAACTTATTTTATTTTGAGACGTGGATCGTCATCTCTCATTTTACTTTAAAATATACATTTTTGAATGGCACAATTATGCTAATCAGATCATATTCTTGAATATTCACATTCCTGCACACATTGCAGTGCAGAAGCTCAGAGGCAAACTGTCCCACATTTCCCTGAAAATCTGTTATCTTCATTGTGTAATTTGACACAGTTGATGATTTGGGTCAGTAACCTCATTATTATGCAATTATGCAAGTCAGTCTAATTATTCAATAGTTGTATATGTCCACTATCTGGTTTGTTTATGGCAGTGTTTACTAAATATAAACCCTATTACATAGCATAGTAAAACAAAACTAGATGCTTCAATAGCAATAGTATACAATGTGTCTGATTTCGGCCATTTTGCATCCAAATTAAGCAAATTATGAGTTTTTTGCACTGTTCTGATTGGCCTGTAAGGCCCATAAATAGAAAAGGTTTTAATAAATTATTTTAAAACTCAAGTGTTTTTAATCAATTCAAGGTAATAGTTGATGATACGGTGAACTGTTTGGTCCATGCTTTGACTTTTGGGGCATTTGCTCATTAATATGCAAATTAGATTAATTATGCAAATTGCCCAAAGGGGATTTTTGGGACTCATCAGATATGTGATCAGTGATGTTTCAGGAATGTTTACTGAAAATTCAGCTTTCTTAATTTTTGTCCACCCCAAACCCTAATGCTCTTGTACTAATAAGATGCCTTTGTCATTTTATATCAGGACACTTTTCTATTGCATTACGGTCTGCTGCAGATGATAAATTAATCTTCTAAATAACCTGTCACTGCTTAAGGGTTCAAGTACGATATAATGTTTGTCTGAATCTAAGACGAAAACCTATCGCTGATTGAATGCATGTTGTTGTTTTGGGGGAGATCATTAGAGGTAGGCTGTGGAAGGACACATTTATATGTGTCCCCTTATTGGTTGACATGCTAAGCTGAATTTTGGCATCCATATATACAGTATATATAACTTAGAACAAGGCTCATATTGACAATATTGTAGGACAAGAACACTGCAAATCCTACCCTGCACAATTGGGGTATAAAGCAACATTAATTGGTCACCACATTTGTTAAGATACTGCACAGAAATTCAACAGCTAATAGATATGACACAAAAAGATCATCATTTAGATGCTGATGGATTATAAATCTGCCAACCCATTCTGCACGAGGGGAGCACAACAAATATAAATTTGCTCTCATACCTTTTCAGATATTGAGGTGTAACTTTGCAGATATAAAAATATTATCTATTGAAAGGCCCTCAACATCCCCCTTCTCAGTTACTGGATAAGAAGAGTGCATACCCAACCTTGCATAGATATAATGTATCACCAAACTTGTTGAGAAATATATAAAAATTTTGCACTCATATATATTATACTGTATATGCCTTATATGAATGTACCGGGTCACATATTTCTGGTTAAGAACACTGCAAAATTCATAGACAAAAACAATATATATATATATATATATATATATATATATATATATATATATATATATATATATATATATATATATATATATATATATATATATATATATATATATATATATATATGTTTTCACTACATTTGCTGACAAACTGAACATAAACTTGGCAGCCATATTTATGTGACCTATTGGCATGTTGTCATTCAAATTTCGCTGCATGAGAACACTGCAAGCCCAATCACTCCATAGAATATTTAATTTATCGCCAGATTTGTTGCAATATTATGTGTGCTTGCAAATGGAAACTACAGTATATATCCAGCTCTGCAAGCTCACCGCATATATGTGAGTTACTGATCTGAAACCTGACAAACATAATATTAGCGGGGTTGAAACTATGCTAGCATTTTTAAGGGAGCCCACCTCGCTTTTTTTCTCTTTCTCTTCCTCTCTCTTTGGCTTGTATCCATTCGGCCCCATTCAGCCTACTGTTTTAAGATGTTTACCCCCATCCAGGTGTCAATATTTTCCTGGCGAGTGGTAGCGAGTCAGCATATATATATTTTTGTTTTGACAGCAAGCTAAATTTGTATATTTTTTTATAGAAACATTTCTCCGGCGAAGCCGGATTTATCCATACAATGCTGGCTTGCTATTGCTCGCCAGGAACAAATCGACACCAGGATGGGGATAAACATCTTAAAACAGTTGGCTGAATGGGGCCGAATGGATACAAGCCCAGGAAAGAGAAAAAAGGTGTCTTAACACTTTGGCTGCGGGCATATTTCCACCTATTTTCGCCATCTTAGGGCTCATTCAGGCACTCCTGATTGATTATGCAAGTGTCTGAATGAAATTAAATGTATTCAGCCAAAAACTAGAAAAAAAATAGCTTCAAAATGACACCAAAACGAGCTTCGTAGCTAGCGGGCTTCACCCGCAGCGCTACCATATACATTCACTAATATGAGCAATTATCGCTAATGTTGCGCTACAGTTGCCTTTGGCAGCACTATATATCTCGCGAGACTCTGACTCAGAACCCTCAGTGCCGCGGCCGGCTGGCTGGGGGAAGGACATGTGGCATGTCGCGCTCCTGCTCCCTCGCACTCAATTCTACAAGCTTTAAGAGGATTTAAAAGCCTGTAAATTGCTGTAAATTGCCATGGCGTTCGGGAACGTCTTCCGCAGGCAATGGGTTAAGGATTAAATTAATTATTATCCTCGAGAGACATATAGATATATATTATAGACTATGTGAATTTTCCAATGACTCCTGAAACTGATTGTTCACTCAGCAAAGAATTTGTGTTCCAGCTTCAAATACATGTTTCACTTTCACTGCATATATAAATTAATTGTTAGATTGTTAAATTGTTAAAAATTAGGCTACCATAGTGCGGTGGGAATATGAATATGATTAGATTAATATCCAGTATTCGAGAATGGATAATAAGTCGTAGGCGTGTGCATAAACATTAACCGTCTTGGTGGTGTAATGGTTAAGGTGTCTAAAAATCTGTGTGATAACCCAGGTTCGAATCCCGGTGGATCACATATCTGCTTTCATTAATTTCATTGGAGGTGTTTGGTGGTGTGGTGAAATTAATAACAAAATAGAATATATAATTTCTATGTCTTGTAGTGATAGTATTTATCCTATTCCAACACGTCACTACTATATTCCATCACCATCACCTGTCACCATAAACCCCCACCATGAAGGATGTCCGGCCTTATTCTATGCCAGAGATGGCGGCATAGCAACGCATCATTAAGGGAGCCCACCTCGCTATTTTTATCTTTCTCTCCCTCTCTCTTTGGCTTGTATCCATTCGGCCCCATTCATCCTACTGTTTTAAGATGTTTACCCCCATCCAGGTGTCAATATTTTCCTGGCGAGCGGCAGCGAGCCAGCATATATATATTTTTGTTTTGACAGCAAGCTAAATTTGTACATTTTTCGATAGAAAAATATCTCCGGCGAAACCGGATTTATCCATACAATGCTGGCTCGCTATCGCTCACCAGGAAGAAATCGACACCTGGATGGGGATAAACGTCTTAAAACAGTTGGCTGAATGGGGCCGAATGGATATAAGCCTGAGAAAGAGAGAAAAGGATAGAAAGATAAAAAAAAAGCCGGTGACCTCCCTTAATCATGATAACTCTCTTTTAACACTGACAACGCTGGGCAGCCAATTAAAAAAAAACAAAAATCCCCCCCCTCCCCCCCCCCGAATAATCATGTATATCCACTATGCTAACTTCTCGGAATTAATTTTATCTTGATGACAAGAAGTTGGCATAAGTTCCCCATAGATAAATCTCATTTAAAAAATAGATTTTCCCAGCGTTCCGGAAGCCTGAGTATAAACGAGTGTGAACCTACACTCACAGATCAGTTGCTAGGACTGAGGGTGACATCCACTCCAGCTCCCCTCTCTCCCTATCTCTCCTACGTGGAAGCTTGGCCCATAAAGAGAGCGTGGAATAGAGGAGGCAGGCGACTTTCACCCATTTTGTGCCAGGTTTATATGAATTCTCCTGGGCCAGAGTGTGAAGGGTTTAAAACTGAATTTCTAAACTTTATCATAAGATGACAGCACATTTAATTTTGTAGTCACTCCGCAGTTAACACTATCTGGTGCAACGTCTTGGGGGTTATTTTGGTATTTTGTTTAATTATGGAGGGTTTTAATTGTTTTAGCCATTTTCGAACAATGTATTTTTAGTTTACCCCCTAGACCAAAAACGCCTCTCCAGACCCCCTTCAAACTAAAAAATAACGTCCCCCAGACCCTCTTCAAGTTAAATGTGTACGTTTTTCGGTAGAAAAATGTCCCGGCCAAAGGCCGATTACTCCCAAATTGAAGGCTCGCTATTGCTCGCCCAGGAAACATCGACACCTTATTGGGTTGAAGCATCATATAATCGCCAAACTAAGGAGATGAATAGTCTTAAAATCTAAAAAACTAATGGAGTAAAACTGGGAGGATCCAAATTGGCCCGCCCTGCACCTAATAGGGTTAAGGTACTCTTAAAAATATAAACAATACTCGGGAGTTTGTTTTGTCGGATGGCTATGATAATTTTCCCGAGGGGCCGAATTTCGTAAGGCTCAAAACAGTATTTCTAAACTTTTAAATTTGTTGCTTAAAGAATTGGCCTTTTTAGTCCCACGATGAACGTAATCTATATATTGTTAATACTATCTATAGCCCACAGATTTATATGAATTTCTCTGGGGTCCTAATTCTAAGGTATTAGAACAGTATTTTTAAATGTTTTTGAGAGATGCTTAAAAAAGTTGGTTTTGCAGGTAAACCCGATAAACGTAATTCTAATACTCTAAGTACACAAATGTATTATATGCAATGTATTTCATAGGCGCAGATCGACATTTATATTGTTTTCTTCTTCAGAATATAGCTAAATACCTTTCTTTCTAATAATTCTTAAATATACACAATTCCAATATCTTGGATAATATTTTCAACCCATTTTGACCGATATAGTCAATAATATTCCTGAGGAAGAATTTGAAAGGCGTCGATCAGTATTTCTAAACTGCTTAATTAAGTACAGATTATTATTATTAATATTTGTTTTACATCCTCAAGACCCACAATTAATAACTCTGAACAATATTCACAATCTATTTACTGGGAGTTGTTTTATGAATTCTTCTGGGCCCCTAGTTCGAAAAGATCTGAATGATATTTCTAAATGATTGCTTAAAATTTTGCAAGAAATTGTAGTTTGATGACATTCGTAAGCAATTTGTTGTTTATACTAAAAATCCCCTGGGTCCCGAATTCGATGGGTACAGATTTATTTATTATTATTATTATTATTATTATTATTATTATTATATTATTGTTTTTTTGTTTTGTTTTTTTGAGATGATTAAACATTTGGATTTTTTCCTCAATAACATAATTTGAATATTATGCACTATATATTTCCAATTTTGTGAGATGCTTACATGAATTCCCCTGGGATCCGAAATTAAACGATTCAGATCGGCATTTCAGGATTGTGCATTAATTGCCTAAAAAGTTGGCTTTGTAGTGAATCTTTTAGAAACACTATTCAAATATTCTGAGCAATATTTACAACAAATGTTCTGAGTTTTAAAATAATTCCTCTGCATCCTGAATTCGTAAGGCTTAGCATGGTATTTCTAAATCAATTTATAAGATTACAAAGCATTCGGCTTTGTAGTTAATCCTAAATACATTTAAACTTGTATTTTAACGATATTCATAACCAATCATGTCTCGAATGCGAAGGTTTCAGATTGGACCTAATCATTTTCATAAAGAGTTTGAGTATTTTGCTTTGTAATCCATAAACGCATTTTATTTTAATGTAAACAAAATTTCGAAAAAATAGAAGGATATTATCATATACTGTATATCTTATATGTTTAATCCAAGATATCAAAATGTATTTGTATTCAAACTTTAGAATTCTCCTGGTTTCCCTCAATATAAATTCACTTGCAAAGGAGCTCAAAGGGATACAAATTAGTACACCATTTTGCAAATGCGATTGAACAATTAATCAAATGCTTTCAACATTCGAGTTAAATAATGATAGTCTTCTATTTGCTTACAACTATCTTCCAAATCCATTCAACAGTCAGACATTTGAAATTGACAGTTTGCAAAACGTTTCAACAGCCACGTATCTCTAATTGATTTCAACAGTCTCCAAAACTTTTATACAATGTGAGTGAAACAATCATCATTCGAAAAACTTTATTTGACAATCATCAAAATTAGTAATACGCATGAATATCTATTGTCTGAGTACATTTACTTAAATATATCGATAAAATAATAATTGTTTTAAACAAACATAACAGTTATATAATGTTAATGTCACTATAGTACGTACAGTACATACAGTATAAGATTACGTACAAAATAAAGCAAAGACAAGAAAATGGGAAAAAAGTCAAGTGCCTTCAAATATCTTACTATCATGTACTGTACAGTTGCTTCCACTGGAAACAATCCACAACAAAGGCTTCGTACACACTCATGGGTTGTTTCTGCCTAACAGGTTACCATACATGAGGTAGAGAAGGCAGAAACAACCCATGAGTGTGTACGAAGTCTTTGTTGTGGATTGTTTCCAGTGGAAGCAACTGTACAGTACATGATAGTAAGATATTTGAAGGCACTTGACTTTTTTCCCATTTTCTTGTCTTTGCTTTATTTTGTACGTAATCTTATACTGTATGTACTGTACGTACTATAGTGACATTAACATTATATAACTGTTATGTTTGTTTAAAACAATTATTATTTTATCGATATATTTAAGTAAATGTACTCAGACAATAGATATTCATGCGTATTACTAATTTTGATGATTGTCAAATAAAGTTTTTCGAAAGATGATTGTTTCACTCACATTGTATAAAAGTTTTGGAGACTTGAAATCAATTAGAGATACGTGGCTGTTGAAACGTTTTGCAAACTGTCAATTTCAAATGTCTGACTGTTGAATGGATTTGGAAGATAGTTGTAAGCAAATAGGAGACTGTCATTCTTTAACTCGAATGTTGAAAGCATTTGATTAATTGTCCAATCGCATTTGCAAAATGGTGTATTCAGGCCTCAAAACTTACTATTATATTTTTCTGGGTTCAATTATTTACCTAAAATTCAGAGTTTTATCTCTAGGGCTTAATGAAGTTTGAATATATCAAGTCCAAAATATGCATAGAAGCGATATATCAATATTGATTTTTTTTTTTTTTTTTAAATATTTCAGTATATATGTAAATATTGTAGTAAAATATATAAACGAATGTTTAAGATACTTCAATTTTCTGAGTTCAAATTTTGAACAACAAATGTTCTAAACATGAATTATTCAGTTGTATTATTATGGAAATATTTGCTTATCAAAATATTTGTCTTATCGGAACTGACCCCCAAAATAATCCCAAATCTGATAAAAAAGTACAATATCATTGTGTGGGTGACCCACTACGTTTGCATGAGTTAGCAGTACCATTTTAAAATAGCGAAATTAAATAATACTATAGTGTATCTATTAGAACGAGTCTAGATATCCTGAACCCCCCCCCCCAAAAAAAAAAAAAAAAATCATAACGCAAACAATACTGGAGCAATCAAGTTGCATATTATTTAGCATTTGGGAAGAGTCAACCAGGAAATTGGTGTATACATTAACAATCCGTTTGCTCTTGCCCTTTCTGTGTTACAAAAGGTTAGTTGTTACAATTTCTAGACTCATGCTAATGAACAGACGTCTGTTCTATAGGTTACTATTGGTCAGTGGGAATGGTTGGTTAGTTTTCCATGGCGAATATATAACACTATCTTTACATCATCTAATGTGTAGGATTTATAGGTAAATCTTTTCTATCCTAATTAATTCTGCAATCATAGCCATTAATGATCAGTATTAGATGGGTCACAATGTTATAGACTTTGGAAAATAAGATCATTCATATCAGTAATTGTACACAAAGAAAGTGTTCTGCGGAGTTTGAATTTATTAATGATGAACTAATTAATAAAATAAACATTAATTTCCAAAAATATGTACATTAATCCTGGAGAAATATATTAGCGCATTAACCCGAGAATGGCGAGAACACTCTTAAGAGGTTTTGGTGGGCAAAGGCGACGATCCTCTTAGGAGGTAAGGCCTAAAAAAATCCTTTTAAAAGGCCCCAGTAGCACTTAAAACAGAAGAAATGGTGTTTAAGTGAGATAATTCCCCTCCATACCTCCCAGTACTCCTCCACATGTGTCAAAATCCCCTCTCTCCCCCCCCCCCACCCCTTCAATTATCACCTATTTTTCCTCTTATTCCCTTGTTTATCGGTTTATTTACCGCGCCAATATCTCTAATCTGGTTCTAAGGCGTGGTCATATGCCTAGCAACTGCGTGGTGTGAGAGAGAATGAGAGAGAGAGCCTCAGTGTGCCTCTCGGCTCGAGAGAGGGAGGGTGTACGTCGCGTCCGCCTCAGATTTCATAAATGAACGGTCGGCAATAATTTGCAATTTTCACCCTCCAAACACTTTTCCCACTTGTTTTATTGCTGTTACATGTTAATATCTTCATATTAAACGTAAAATAGGCACATATGAATAAGTAATAACTATATTTATCGTAAAATTATGATTTTAGGCTGGAATGAGGCCTAATATGGCCGCCCAGTTATAGGGTGTTCACTACATATAGCTCGCGCTTAGCGACCTATAAGGCTGCTCAAGGTGACGTCACAAGTAAACGTTTACGGCTGTGTGGCTTACGAGTGGTTAATTAGTTAAACTATAGTACTAAATGTGCTAAACTGATCCTAACAATTGTTGCTAATAATAATATGTATGTTAAAATTGATAATACAGCAACTGGAATATGAGGTATTATAAAATACATTCAATATACACAAAATATATCATATTTTCCTCAAATAACGGGGGGAACAACTCTATCAACTTTGAGAACACAGCTTGATGTCTGATGAAATCGATCAAACTGGGTGACCCAGTAAAACTTTGATTATGTGATCGATATCCTTTACCTTTTCATGTCCCTTTCTCCCAATTAAAGGTCAGAGTTTTCTTCGCGACATATATTGATATTTTTACATTTAATAATTCTGCTGCAGAATATTTACCATTCCACTTCGAAATTAGACAAGCTACTAAGACTGCTAATCCCTTTCCATATACAAAATAGACAGCCTGCCAGTTACACTCCCTTACTTGTACTATAGTAATGTCAAAGATCTCTAAGTAATGCATCGTATCTCCAATCTAATAACTATGCTTCTACAAATATTATGTCGACCAACTAAATTAATTCCAGTACGCAATACTCCTTGACCTGTACTATAGCAGCATTAAAGAACTCTAAAGTATACATTATATTTCATACACATTGTTGTTTCCAGAACTTATATCCAACACAGAAACAAAATCATACATACCCCCTCACACTCCCAATGTGCACAGTTGTGTCAGAGTGTATCAGGGTGTATTGTCCCTTTTTGAAACATAAGGTTAATCAAAATACTTTGACAACCCTTTGACTTGAAGAGGGCCTTCTTAAGCATAGTAAAATCGTCTGGTGATAGATATTAAAAGTGTACATCGTCATCAGATTGAAAGGGTTAAACACTACTTCTGTGATTCAGTGAACGCCACACAGAATTTGTTGTATCGAAATGCGAGACGCGTTGATACGTTTTGCATTGTTATAAATCTTGGATGGGTCTGAGAAGCTCACTACATAATACATTTTCCCAAACTAGAATCAAATTTCCCATTAGGGTTTCCTGTTCTCCTACCCCTTTTGGAAGTGAAGGATATAATTATCTACTGGGTGAATTAATAATAAAAAAATGACGCATGACGGAATGCCATCGTCGACTATGCATCCCTTCTGCACATAATAAACAAAGAAAATATAAAGTCAAAATGAAAAGATAGACACGAAAGATAATAATACACAAGAAACAAGTGCAAAGAGCTAATCATAATTATAATAATGTTAAATAATGATGATACTTAACAAAAAAAAAACTAATAAAGATACAGTCTGATGACGTGCAGGTCAAATAGGTCTTAGGGGACTGTGGGGGAGGGACTGAGGTAGGAAAGGCGGCACTCTCGAGTGTATATAGAGATAGCAGCGGCCAGCCCTTTAGACAGTTTGTTTATATAATAATAATTTTTGTATCCATATGAAATAAATTTGACTATTTTTGTTTATATATATATTATTTTTTGCATCCATATGAAACAAATTTAACTTTTGTGTGTATGTACTGTATATAAGTATATATATATTTCACAATTATATATTCAACATCAACAGCATTACAATATTCATCACAATCAGTAACTACTAACGAAAACAGCACTGAAGTCGCCAGTACAGTAATGTAGCCAACTGAACTATAAATCGCCAGTATACCTTCATAAGCAACACCATTAAGGTTATTCCCAAGGGACTTTATGTTATTCCCATGGGATTTCATGTGTTCGTTAATATTAGGACGGTAGTGTCAGCTATGGCGATGTATATGACAATCTATAGGACAGATGGCAACATTAATGCAGTGGCGAGTTTAGTGTAGTTGACGATACAATACATCCAAATTGAGTAAACAAAACAACTCGACATGTCAGAGTGGCAAAAACATGACAGCGCTACGTTCGACAAAAAACACTCTAATAGTCTTGAAAAAAAAATAAGAGAGATAAACACCAACAATACCTCATATCAACTCTCAAATATAAATATAGCCAAAAAATAAACAAATAATTTAACAGCAAAAAACACACCACATCTGCTAAAAAGCCAAATTTCGGAGGAGAAGGGGAGGAAATCTAAGTAGAATTCACTGGACTGGTTACGTTTTTGATGATTTTGTGATTATTATTCTTTTGACCTGCACGCCACGCACCTGTATCTGAAGAATATAATCAGTGGAAATGACGGCCTCAGAATCGTGGGAGGAAGCGATATCGTCCACCAAATCCATTACGGTCCGAGCGTGCACTACGGCCGCTTCCTCAGTGCCAGAGAAGAAGCGACGGGGTACTCGACGGCCCACACGTAGTCCACGATCACGGTCCCTCTGTGGTGGTTGTGGTGGTGATGATGGTGGTGGTGACAGTGGGGGTGATATTGTTGGAGATTGGAAGGTTGTGGTGGTGGTGACAGTGATGACAGTAGGGGTGATATTGTTGGAGATTGGAAGATTGTGGTGGTGATAGTGGGGGTGATATTGTTGGAGATTGGAAGGTTGTGGTGGTGATGGTGGTGGTGACAGTGGGAGTGAGATTGTTGGAGATTTGAAGGTTGTGGTGGTGATGGTGGTGGTGACAGTGGGGGGTGATATTGTTGGAGATTGGCATGGTGATGAGTGTGGCTAAAACTGATGGTGGTGACAGTGGGGGTGATATTGTTGGAGATTGGCATGGTCCCTCTGTGGTGGTGGTGGTGGTGATGATGGTGGTTACAGTGGGGTTGATATTGTTGGAGATTGGAGTGGTGATGATTGTGGCTAAAACTGATGGTAATGGTGATGATGGTGGTTACAGTGGGGGTTGATAATGTTGGAGATTGGAATGGTGATGATTGTGGCTAAAACTGATGGTGGTGGTGGTGGTGGTGGTGATGATGGTAGTGACAGTGGGGGTTGATATTGTTGGAGATTGACATGGTCCCTCTGTGGTGGTGGTGGTGGTGGTGACAGTGGGGGTGATATTGTTGGAGATTGGCATGATGATGATTGTGGCTAAGACTGATGGTAGTTGCAGGTGGTTATGCTAATGATGAGGTTGATTCTAATTGGTGATGGTTAGATCAGTTTAGGATAGATGGTGGAATTGAAGCTGAATTGATTTGGCATATACGGTAAATAAGTTAAAAGGATAGAATGTTCCACAGCACCCTAATCCAAATATAGATAATTATTAATGTGGTATAAAGGTTATCGGAAGGAAACAGATCAATTACTTGTGCAGAAAGTCAGCATAGTACGATATTCCATTAAATACAATTGATAATCTCCCACAGGCTCTTTAAAATATATTAGAGTCTGATATAATAAAATATTGTACTATCTATAAGCTACTCTTTTGTAAAAAGACAAAACTTAAAATAGGCAATCCTTCATTATTTGATCCTCATTGTTTTCTTTACCCTTACTATTTATATTTATGCTAAATTTCAGATATTCATAATCTGGCAATCGTAACTGCAGACAAAAAAAAAATCGATAATACTGACCCCATTCAGTACCGATGACATCCTTTTTATTATATTCAGACAACTACTCGACGGTTTTATTCAGGTTAGGAAGGACGTCTACCCATTAAAAGGTTAGAGCCTATATCAATTAATCCTTTTAGCTACCATATATCCTTTATAAGCTTTATAAAATCGTCTAAATGTACCGGTAGCTGAAATAAAATAAAAAAGACGTCGCCGATACAGACTACTGTATATATCAATTAATCCTTTTAGCTACCATATATTCTTCATAAGCTTCATAAAATCGTCTAAATGTAGCGGAAATAAATTAAAACAGACGTCGCCGATACAGAAGGGGTTAATGAAACACGTCCGGAGTACGAGGTCATGACTAGAAAACTCTGCTGTCAATACTTAGCGCAGAATTGTGGTCCAAATAATTATGTCTATTTTGCTGGAGTATTGGAATTTCATTGAGATATTAACCTGGTTGTATTAGTTTATACATACCCATAGTTTATACACACACACACACACACACACACACACACACACACACACACACACTCTCTCTCTCTCTCTCTCTCCATACTATTGACTTACAATAATATCACCTGAAAGATAAATTGACAAGATAAATAAATATATATTTATATAATGGTATTAGTATCCACACTCACTTTCAGGACCCCAGTGTTAGTATCAGGCATGCAAAAAAAGCATGCAGATGTGTGTGTGTGTGTGTGTGTGTGTGTGTGTGTATGTGTGTGTGTGTGTGTGTGTATGTATATGGTATGTGCAGTGTGTGTGTGTGTGTGTGTGTGTGTATGGTATGTGAGTGTGTGTGTGTGTGTGTGTGTGTATGGTATGTGTGTGGGTGGGTGTGTATGTGCTTGTGAGTGTGTGTATGTATGTGAGTGTGTGTGTGTGTGTGTGTGTGTGTGTATGGTATGTGTGTGTGTGTGTGTGTGTGTGTGTGAATCAATATCCATAAATAATTAAGTGACCAATATATCGCATCACTGTCACCAATAACTGAATATATTACGGTACCATATTGCACACACACACACACACACACACATTTTAATTTATCTCTGAATACATACACACACACACACACCCACACACACACTCCACCGGATAATAATATAGACCAATAATATACCGTAAACAAACGCGAGAAGAAAAAAAACAAGAAAACTATATATTTCTCAACCATGTAAATATTCAAATACCTCTGCATCCCATTGACAATATATAACATAGAAGCTTTCTTCTACATCTATCTAACTCGAACCACCGACAGTCAGGTGGTTCGAGCCCGACTGAGAATATAATACATCTAGTAGCTCACGTGTATTTGTGAGATATACTATATATATATATATATATATATATATATATATATATATATATATTATATATACTGTATATATATACAGTATATATAGCATAACAACAATACTGTTATAAGTTTGACATTCTTCTACAACTTATCTTTTTAATATGTACCAACATAGCTATTGCCACATTCACTCTCTCTCTCTCTCTCACTCACCTGACAGAGTGCCGGTGTTGTGTCCCTGAGCGCCAAGTTGTGCCTCCTCTTGAGATACCTGCCTAGGCATTGTCCCGCGGCCACCACAAGACACTCAGCTCCCCCTAGGCCCCCAGCTCCTCCTAGGCCTATCTTGTCTACCCAAGGGCTCAGGTATCCTAGGTTCACTGAGGCGGTGGCAGGATTCGATTCAATGGATTGATTCGTTTCGGTTGTTAGCTTTGACTTGACATCCTGATTTGAAAAGGTGTTTTTATTCGACTCGGAGTTTTGATTCGATAGAGAGGTTTGATTCGACTCTGTGACCTTGGGATCGCTGGAGTGTGATCTTGAACCATGCCTTAAGCTGCTACGTGTCAGCTCGTCCAGGTTTGTTGGTCTGCTGCCGAGACCAATGGTGGAATTGGTCTCCCTAACATATGTGGATCCAAGTTTTGTTTCAACAGCGATGGCCTTCCTATCGAGCCTCGTGAATGAGCTTACTCTATCTTCAGACACAGCAGGACTCAGGTCATCTACGTCCCTTACATCTAAGCTAGTCCAACGAGCAAATGATGGAGGGAAATTTGCTTCACAGGTATTGGGACTCCTTGATCCTAGTCTCACCTCGACAATAGCAGGGTCTAATTCGCTTTCATATTCAGGTTCAATGATCGACTCACCTCCCCGGCTCACTGTGCGGCTTACTCTATCTCTAAACTCCTGCACTAAGCTCATATCACTCTCCCCAATCAAACTGGGATCATTACTGGATTCTATCCCAGAATCACTCCAGCTGGCTGCTTCGCTGTGATCACCACTAGTGTCTTCATCACTTGGCCAATCGAGGCTCTCGGGTTCGAATCCACCGATCCGGTTCTCCAAGCTGCTGGGTTCGGATCGGATCACCTCGTTATTTCCTACATTGTGGGTCAAATAATGGGATCCGTATCGTCTGGTATCGCTGATCCAATTCCGCGCGAAGCCTCTATTAACCCCACCACGCCTTAGAAGATCCTGATGATAGGCGATTGGGAGTCCACCTGCTAATCTCCCATCGTTAATTCCAAAGTAGCCCTCCTCAACCTCAGACAGGCCATCCTCCTCCTGCTCCTCTGGTTCTTTTTTCTTCCCTCTCAGACGTCCCCCTATTCTCCCGGCATGACTCCTCCAGATGTCACCTGTACTTTCTAGTCCCGTGAACTCCGTGGGGCGACCGGACAGATTACCATCATTACTCGCGCCACTCCACCCTCCAGTCCCACCACTTGCACGATACGTCTCATCCCGATTTGTGTCGAGGGAGGGGGAAGCCAGGAAGGGGAGGGGGCGAGTTGTGGGGAATTGGAGGGGTGATGTGACGGGTGGAGGGAGGTGGCGAGTTGTGGTGGGTTGTAAGGGAGTAGATGCGACGGGGAGGGGGAAGGGTGAGGAGGGTTGGGGGGGAGTGGATGCGACAGGGAAGGAGCAAGATGTGGTGGGTTGGGATGAAGTGGTAAAGGTAGAACAGGATGAGATAGGAGAGTGAGAGTGTGTGACGGAAGAGGGAGATGTTGTGATGGGTGTGTGGTAGGTTGTAGTATGAAAAGTAGAAGTTTCATTGTGAGGCAGACGAGATGCAAATGGAAGACGAGAAGTTGCGACAGGAGACCGATTATTTGCAAAGAGATTGGGACGAGTATTTATGGGACAAGGAAACACTGCCTCAGGGGGAAAAGGAGTTGTGGCGAGAGCGTGAAAAGTGGAACGAGGAATACGAGCTGCCATCGTCCGTGGAGGCGTTCGTATTTGTGGAGATAAAGTACTTGGACCTGAATATGGAGACTTGGATAACTTGTCTTTCATAGTAATATCTGAGCCTTCAATTTCCCTTTGGTCGACAGAGGCTAGGCAAACTGGTGATGCTGTTCCTTCAACTATTTTGCCGTAATTTTGGTTAGGGGAAAGATTTATGGAGTCCTTGTAGTCGTCAGAGCACCGTGTTCTTGCAGATAATTTAATAGAGGGAGAGTCAGAAAGGCTAGACATATCAGATGAGCCAATCAGACTAACCGGTGGAGAGGAATAACTACAAAGTGCTGTGGTCAGGAAGGTGGAAGAAGTGGACGGGATAGCGGCAAATTGAGGTGGAGGGGAGACGTAAACTCCAAGGGGATATGAAGGCGACTTGGCCACACAGGAATCCGACAGTTTAAAAGACGTGACAGGACCAGATACACTTTGAGGGGGAGCTGAACCATTCTCCTCACAATTTGTCAAGGAGAGTTTGGAATTATATCTATTAGGAGATTTGAGACGATGAAATTGGGAATAAATTGGGATGGCCTTTTCAGATTCTAAATTATTATCAGATTTATCAGGATGCTTTGTAAAACTTAATATACCGGTAGATTTATAAGAAGGCATGGTGTTCTCATCACATCCCTTTACATTTCGATTAGCATGACATCTTCTAATAGACTTAGCAAAAGTAGAAACGGATTTAGTGTGAGGCAAACTGGTCTCTCCCCTACCATTGAACGGACACTCAGTCACAGGGTCACTGAAGACTGTGCCTGGCTGAGTGAAATCTGCTGGCGGTAGTGGATGTGGGGTCAAATAATTGATATACCCACTATCCTTCACTTCCTTCAACTTCTGAGGAGGAGAGGGATGTGGAGGACGAGCTATGGTGGAGGAGGAGGGAGGAGAGTGAGCAGTGGTGTAGATGAACGAGGAACAGGAAGAGGGAGATGTGGAGAGGTGAGAAGATGTGTAATATGGAGGAGAGGTACACACATTGTAGGAAGAGGTGAGGGAGTGAGTGAAAGAAGTGTAAGGTGGAGAAGAGGTGTGATTTGAGGTGGAAAGGGTAGAAAGAGGGGAGGAAGCAGATGGAAGAGAGGTGGACGGGGAGGAGACTGAAGTTAAATACGAAGGAGAAAGACGATTGAAGTTTCTCAGGAGGTGACGATCTTGTATAGGGCCGACATTTGCATTATTATCGCCTAACTCCTGTGTTGCACTGGAGGCTGACGACGTACAGTTATATATGCCAGGTCTGGGGTCCTCTTTATTAGTTCTGCTGACCCGAGCAGCATGTCCACAACGGGTTCTTAGTCCATAATGTGTTTGATAGGAGGCTGCTCTGTTATTATCAACGGCATCACATTTATCATCATTATCATCATTGGTTCTCAGTCCATGAATAGTATGGTAGGGGGCACTGTCATCGCTTGCACCATAATTATTTTCAACATTGGTTTTCTGTCTATACACTGTTAGATAGGTGGCACTATCATCATCTACCTCTTCATCATCAATACCATCATTGGTTGTTGGTTCATATACTGTCATATAGGAGGCGTCACTCACGTCAATGTCATTATTAGCTTCATCTTCACTCTCTGAATCTTCGCCATTCATTATAATTACATATTCACGAGTTTCAATATCCGCGGCATAATCGTCACACATTTCACCATCACTCTCATCATAATTATCACCATCATTACTATAACTGTTACAAGGAGGAGGAAGATGAGGAGTGGATGTTTTATAAGTCTTCCACGTGAGCTTCCTCCTACAGACACTCACGTTGTTCCTCCTTCTGGCGTCCTTAGTCTTGGTGTCAAACTCACTCAGACTCTCGTATATCGGGTTGATCATCGCCATTGTTTACGGCACCAAACAATGAATGAGAGAAGTGCTACCTAACCCATATCGAACGATCAGGAAGGAACCGAATCTTGACCTGTGAGAACTTGATATCACCTAGCTTCTTGAAAATAACAATATGTTTCTTCACATATAGTTCACCAAACCTATATTTGTACTTTGGTAAGGGATAAGTAGAAGGGCATCATAAAATCGGACCCCCTTACTGCCATATTTCAATTTATTGTAGGTTTAATTGTACTTTCAATCTTTCATATTGACTTAATACAAATATTATTATAAACTAGTCCTGCGTTAGTCAAGCTCATATCGATTTAGTTCACTTGTTTTTTCTCCCCTAACCTCTTTCCACAGACGCTGAAGTTCCTTGGGTCGTCTGTCGGTGTGTCAAAGTGGTTCAAACTCTCGTATATCGGTATGATCACAACCATTGTTTGGGTTCAATGTCTGCCTTTTATCTTCTGCAGTTCATTGATTCTTCACATCAATTGTGCTTTGTGTGATTTGCAAATTTTGTCTTTGATTTCATCTTTTATATTCACTCTCATAATACACTAGATTTACTGGTCTTAAACGAGCTGGAATGTCAATATACTGTAGGCCTAAAACGATATTATCAGTTTCTAACAACCACAGGTAATCAATATAGTATATGTATTTAAAGGTACCGGTACCGGCATAACTTATTTATGTTTCAAGCTTAAAATAAATTGTGTTTGTTCATACAAATCCATACTAGAATGACACACTTTCGTTTTACGTAAAATACTTAATAATGCATAATATAATATATATATATATATATATATATATATATATATATATATATATATGTGTGTGTGTGTGATAGCTTCGAATTGCATTATATAATATAAAAGAATAAATACATACCGATACTTAAAACCGCTATTGTAAGGATGAATTACATAGTATAATATACCCAACGAAGAAACTACAGAAATGAAATCTAGCAACCTAGATAGAATTTAGCTTTCGTATATACTCAAATCTACAAATCAAACGAAAATTAAAAACGATAATGTATGAAAAGCATGTTGCAAATTAATATCCTAAAACTCCACAGCTCTGGCCCTGAATTTCAACTTCTTACACACAAAACTACAAGAAAGATCAAACCGATAAATATGTTACTTCAATAAAAATACAGTATAATAATAATAACCAACAAAGAAAACACAGACTCCGGAAGAAACTTTTGAGTATAATCCACAAACCCCCCGACCCCAGATTGAATAACCGTGTGGAGACAAACAAATGACAAGGGGAATAATGTAGAAACCTGGGCTTTATCAACACCGAATAGTATAATATATCACAACACCACTAACAACAATACCACCACTAACCTCAACAATAATAACATCACTACTACCAACACATAGAAAAAAAAACAAAAAAACAACAACAACAACACCACCACCATTAACACCACCACCAACACCATTAACAACAATAACACCACCACCAGCACCATCTGCAACAACACCATCACTACCAACAACAACAACACCACCACTAACAACAATACCACCACTAACCACAATAATAATAACATCACCACTACCAACAACACCACCACCAACACCATTAACAACAATACCACCACCAACAACACCACCATCAGCAACAACACCACCAACAATAATACCATCACTTAACACCACAACACAACCACTACCAACAAAAAGAGAATAAATAATAACAATTACACCACTACCATCAACAACAACAACATCACCACTACAAACAATAACACCACCACTACCAACAACACCACCACTGCTAACAACACTAACAACAATGCAACACTCTAACATGCAGAACACCCTTCAAGTACTATCTGCAACACAAAAGAAAGAACAGAAGCAGACTAAATACAAACCTAGATTAAAAAAAGAAAGACAAAAAAGAGAGAAAACAAAAGTAAATGGTGCAGTGTCCGAGGTTTTAACAACATAATAGGATTGGCCAACACAACACCAATCACCGGGGGAGGAAGGGGGCGCTCAAACTATATAGGATCCTGTAAAAGTGGTATACTCTATATTCCTCTAAAACAACGACAATAACAACAACACCCCAAAAATACTACTACTACAATATCAAGAGAAAGAAGAGAACAATCACCGCCACTCACAATAACAACAACAACAACTAAACCAATCACTAAAACAACAACCGAATTCGATCATTCACAGGCCAAGCACCAATATAATCACTACCGCCATCACCATCACCAACTATAATATCGTCCACCACCAACAATTATATATTCCACCAACACTATTATAAACAACAACAACAATGCCACCACTACTGATAACAACGGACTCCAACAACTACAACAGCACCAACAATAATACCAGCATAACCAACAATGGACTTAAACAACAATACCAGTAACAACAACAACAATGGCCTACAACACCACCTAATAGGATTGCAAAACACAGCATCAATCACGGGATAAAAGGGGTCACAAAGAACACAGGCTCCCATAAAGGCTCAATATACTCTATGTTCTAGGTATACACTGTATACCTTGGGTGCTTTGGTACAGACAGCAGGAACAACCACAACAACACAAACACAGTACCACTACCACCAACAATACCATCACACCCATCAGGAGCAATACCACCACCGCCAACAACAAAAACAACATCCCACCACTACCATGCAACAACATTAACTACAAACACACTACAACCACCATCACCAACCACAATAACAATATCACCAATAAAAACATCACTAACACCCTCACCACAACCAACTACTACAACGCCACCACCACAACCAACTACTGCAACACCACCACCACCAACTACTGCAACACCACCACCACCAACAACTACTGCAACACCACCACCACCACCAACTACTGCAACACCACCACCAACTACTGCAACACCACCATCACCACCACCACAACCAACTACTGCAACACCACCACAACCAACTACTACAACACCAACATCACCACCACCACAACCAACTACTACAACACCACCACCACCAACAACTACTACACCACCACCACCAACTACTGCAACACCACCACCACCAACAACTACTACACCACCACTACCAACTATTGCAACACCACCACCAACAACAACTACTACATTCGGGCGGGTGCCCGACCCCGAAAGGGGTTGAAATAGGGGAGCTATCCCCCCGCCAAAGGCGGCTTTCTAGGGCCTTTCCTAGCTGATGCTGAGAGGATTGGGTTCTAGTCATGTGGTGATGGGCTGGTCTATCAGAGTGAGAACTGAGCGATCTCTGCCATACCCATAGCTTACTCTGACTGTTCCTTTAACTTATATATTTTCTAGATCTCAAGTGACGGCGTCTTTTCCGTGGATTGACCTCCCAATCTACCAAGATTGGAAGCCAAAGCGTCACATTTTTCCCTTGCCCCTCAACTTTCTCTTCATAATTGCTGAGGGGCACAGGGCCCTGGGTGGGGCTTTGGTTTCCCGGGCGTTTCTGCACCCTCCTCAGCTCCCCGCCATGGAGTGGCTTCGGTCACCCAGGCTTTATTGTGGTCGGCAGGGAGGGTTCTGTGGGGGCGCTCGGTTATGGCCTTGGAATTGCTCGGGGCCTTGGGGCTGTTTGGCCAGGCAGCTTGGGGAACAACAACAACAACAACAACTACATTTGGTGATGGGCTGGTCTATCAGAGTGAGAACTGAGCGATCTCTGCCATACCCATAGCTTACTCTGACTGTTCCTTTTACTTATATATTTTCTAGATCTCAAGTGACGGCGTCTCTTCCGTGGATTGACCTCCCAATCTACCAAGATTGGAAGGCAAAGCGTCACATTTTTCCTTTGCCCCTCAACTTTCTCTTCATAATTGCTGAGGGGCACAGGGCCCTGGGTGGGGCTTTGGTTTCCCGGGCGTTTCCGCACCCTCCTCAGCTCCCCGCCATGGAGTGGCTTCGGTCACCCAGGTTTTATTGTGGTCGGCAGGGAGGGTTCTGTGGGGGCGCTCGGTTATTGTCTTGGCTGTGCTCGGGGCCTTGGGGCTGTTCGGCCAGGCAGCTTGGGGAACAACAACAACAACAACAACAACAACAACAACAACAACAACAACAACAACAACAACTACAACACCACCACCACCAGAACCAACTACTGCAACTCCACCAGAACCAACTAATGCAACACCACCACCACCAGAACCAACTACTGCAACACCTCCACCACCAGAACCACAGCCAACTACTGCAACAACACCACCACCAACTAATGCAACACCACCACCACCAACAACAACTACTACAACACCACCACCACCAGAACCAACTACTGCAACAACACCACCACTACCACCAGAACCAACTACTGCAATATCACCACCACAACCAACTACTGCAACACCACCACCACCACCACTAACACCACCAATCACGGGTGGAGAGAGGGGGCGCTTAATAACCTAGGCTGCCACAAAGGCCGTGGTATATCCTCTCTGGTCCAGTTATATTTATTTACCCATAGTGCTGTGGTAGAGGCCAGAGAGACAACACAATAACAATGACACACAAATAATAACACCTAAATCAACACCACCACCAAACCCATCAGGAGTAACACTGCTACCACTAAGAAAAAAAAAAAAAAAAAAAAAAAAATCAACACCACCACCATCACCAATAAAACTAATATTACAGTCACCTCAATCACCAACAGCAAAACCATCACCACCGACAACAAATACAACAAAACTACCACCACCAACAACCGCACCACAAAAATCATCACCACCAATAACAAACCAATCACCACCACCAACACAAGCATCACAACCACCACCACCAACAACACCACCACCCAAAACACCAAAACCACCAATAACAAACCAATCACCACCACCAACAAAAGCATCACAACCACTACCACCACCAACAACAACACCACCAATACCAAACCAATCACCACCAACAACAAAAACATCACAACCACCACCACCAATGACAAACCAATCACCACCACCAACAAAAACATCACAGCCACCTTCAACAACACCACCACTAACAAGGCCAATCATGGGGGAAAGAGAGGGTCAATAAAACCCTAGGATCCCATAAAGGCGGTGGTATAGTGTCTGTTCCAGCTATACTGTACTGTATATACCCAGGGTGCTGTGGTAGAGGCGACGGGAACAACAACAACACAAATATATATTATACACAAACACTGTCACCACTACCAACAACAACAGCAAATATCACACCATCACAACCACCATCAACAACAATAATACCACCAACATCACCAATATAACATCACAAACAACACCACCACCACCACCACACAAAATATGAAATTAAGAAATATCCAGAACCCCGCCAACAACAATGGAAAGGTTGGATAGGGAGGTTAAGGGGGTAGTTCTTGTTTTTTGGTCTATATATATATATATATATTAATTTATTTATTTTTAGTTTCCTCGCTAGACCTCCATCAAGCTTAACATAAACACCCCTAGACCCCCTTTCAAGATAAATTTGTACATTTGTCAGTATACAAATTTCCCGGCCGAAGGCCGATTCCTTCTATAATTACAGGCACGCTATAGCTCGCCAGGAAAAAATCGACATCTAGGCTAAATGGCACGAAAGGTCTTAATATTGACAACAAAATGGGGCGAAAGGTCTCAAAATCGCCAAACTAATGGAAGGAACGCCTTAGCATCTCAAAACTATTATGCTAAACATGAGAGAGAAGGATATCCAGAAAAAAGTGACTACTACCCCCTTAAACAAAACCCTAGGAACCCCTCAAGGCGGTCTACACTCTATGTTCCAGTGATATACCCCAGGCGCGGACCAACAATATTATGTCAATCTATCTATCTATCTATATGTTGCCGGACGCCTTACTCCCCTTAATGAGGTTGGTCACACATAAAATATTATGTAAAAGTGTATACTCCAACAGTTTCCTTCACAGCAACACTAACATAAGATCCACAGCTTCAGTGCATGGCCTTTATCTTATAAATGCTACTAGAGCTTTATCATTTAACAAATATATACCACGATATTTAAACTAACTACTAAACTATATTTGTCTATGAGCAGAATTTGCAAGTCTAGATTTATTGAAAATGAAAAAAATATTTAGGAAAACGAGTATTTGGTATCAATACACATCTCTAATATAATTAATTACCTTAATCAAGGATTATGTCACTAGGCATACAGTAATTTGCGTTTTTTTTTCTTCATTACTACTTCCCTCTTCTTTTAAGATATTTCCAGGCAAAATCAAGTACCTTAAGAATGATATCTCGGAGTTCATACATTCATTCATCATGTTATATCAGTCAAAATATGAGTAGGAGGGCATAAACTTGAAATATAAACACCTCGGAGCCCTTGAGACATAAACAACTTTAGATACAATCACCAGCACAATACTAGTTTCAGCCTTCTCAATCGGTCGTACTCTTAGTCAAGCAATACTGTGTTCCCTTTTCCATAGCAAACGAAGAGCATTGACGGAGTTTTGAACACTGAAGAGATAATTTGGAATCACTCATTTCCGTAAAATGCTATTCTCCTTTAGTATCTTCCATCAATGGCAAAGGTTTCAGTATGGTACCTATATGATTATGTGTGAAAGACCATTTCTATCATCCACTTTCGAGAAAAAATGCGATTAATTTACATCTATATCTTTTATCAAGCCGAAAAATATCATCCACTTTCGAGAAAAAAATGCGATTAATTTACATCAATTCTTTTATCAAGCCGAAAAGTTTCACTGGGAAAAGGTATAAGATTAAGGTTATTACAATAGCTGCTGTACATCACTATCCTACAACACAGTACAACACATCACAACAGAACACAGCACAGCACAGTTCGAGTACCAGAGCGAGAGTGATGCTACAGGCAGTGTGAAGTGTGACAAGGTTCCCGCTAGTCTCACGCTTGCTTGATCATACACACTGTCACACATATAAACACTCACATACATGCATACAGTCATACACACACACACTGTCACGCACACACGTACACACACGCATTGTTACACTCTTGCCTCTCCTAGAATGTCACCTTGTCATGATACACCTTAATTGACTAATTGGGAACCTATATCAAGAATCATATATGTCTATCTATGGATAGGTGTGATCATAAGTAGAGTGATCAATAATCTCCATACCTACAGTACTAAGAAACATTTTCTGATCATGATTGTCTTACTTTATTCCACTATAATATATGCAAGAAAGCCTTGGACAACCATCTCAAATCGGTGCCTGATCAGCCATGCTTCGCGGGGGTGAGAGCTGCCCCCTAGAATAACCAGCTGCATCAAACACTGGCAGCAAACATACTCGGGGGGGGGCAGCTCTCGCCGAGGCTGATGGATGGCCGAAACAACGCAAGGTAAACGCAAGGTAAGGCTTCCCATAATGCAAATAATCTAAGGTGCAAAATAATATATAAATCTTTGAGAATAATAAATAGTGATTTACCTTGTTATCCTTATATTAGATGAGCTCATTACTACCAATATACCTTTATAAGGATATATCATTATGGGGACTTAACTACTCTTTTCATACATTATTTAAAGCCATATGTTTTACAGTGCACTCCAATAAATCCAATACTCTCGAATGTCTCGATTACTCCTAATATCATGCAATTCCGAGCTTATAAACAACGACATTCTATTCTATTTCACACGAGTCATTTCCTCTTGTTCCCTCTCACTATTAGCCACATTACTGTCGACTCTTCACTTACTTTCACTCCTTCATCATCCCATTAAGGTCATTCTTCCCGTACACAATTGAATTTCCCCTTACCCCATACACCAGGCTCTCTCTCTCACACACTCTCTCTCTCTCTCTCTCTATATATATATATACCCGGTATATATATACAGTATATATAATTATACTGTATATATATATACATATATATACATATATATAAGAGAGAGAGAGAGAGAGAGAGAGAGAGAGAGAGAGAGAGAGAGAGAGAGAGAGAGAGAGAGAAAGAGAAAGAGAAAGAAAGAGAGAGAGAGAGAGAGAGAGAGAGAGAGAGAGAGAGAGAGAGAGAGAGAGAGAGAGAGAGAGAGAGAGAGAATTCATAAACCATAAACTCATAACCATTCTACCTTGACCACCGAACACCTTTCTTTTCCCACGCAATAAGTCACAAGCACACGCACCACACACACAGCACACACACACATCGACACGCACGTACAAACACACACTCTCTCTCAGGCACTCCACAAGTTAAACACTACATAGCTATACACACGCCTACTCCACATACATACTCGCGTACACACACACACACAGTTGCACATTCTCTTATACACACGATTACGCTAACACACACAGTCACATACACACACATCATAGCATTTTATCAACGACTATTGCAATTTCATAATTATATAAAACATTAACACACACACACATATATATATATATATATTTTATTTTATTTTTTTCTATGTGATTGAGGGAGGCAAAAGGCATAACTGCCTATAGCGAGTGCCTCCCCCATAGTTGAAAGAGTGACAGGGCCAAAATCAAGGGACGTTCGAGCCAAAATGCCTGGACACACGGAGTTTGAAGCAATTTAAGTCATAGGAAGAGGGAAAGACTGATTCTGGGAGAGAGTTCCAGAGCTCAGATGTTGAGTAGAAGAAAGTTTGAGAGTAACGTTTCACTCTTGGGTTGGAGAGTTGCACAGAGTAGGGGTGGGATTGAGTTGCAAGACGGGTACCACGTGCCCTACGTAAAGGAGGTGGTATGCACTGGGATAGCTCTGAGGAACACTGATTATTATAGTAGCGATAGAATAGCGAGAGAGATGCAACATTGCGGCGGAGAGAGAGAGATTGCAGAGAGTTGGTGAGTGGACGGGAGTTAATGATACGAAAGGCCTTCCTTTCAACTTTGTCTAGGAGAGCGGTGTGAGAGGAACCTCCCCACACATGTGAACAATACTCAATACAAGGGCGCACTATGCCCCTGTACAGAGCAAGAAGCTGTGCAGGGGAAAAGAACCCCCTAAGGCGGTTGAGCACACCCAGCTTCTGGGAGGCTGCCTTAGCAAGACTGGTAATATGGTCCTTCCAAATGAGAGCAGAAGAAAAAGAGACACCAAGAATATTGAGAGAAGATGAAGGGTTGATTTTAGTATTGTTGAAGAATAAGGGATAGTCCGCTGGGAGATCCTGACGGGTAGATAGATGGAGAAATTGGGTTTTGGAAGCATTAAAGTTAACAAGGTTTTCTCTGCCCCAATTGGAAATAGTATTTAGATCAGAATTTAAGAGTTCTATGGCTTCATTACGTTGGTCGTTGAGGGATTGCTGGCTGGGGCGTTCTGAAAAACTAATGGAGTAGTGTAAGGTTGAGTCGTCTGCGTATGAATGGATGGGAATTAAGGTACAGTTAAGGAGATCATTTATAAAAATTAGAAAGAGAATAGGAGATAGGACAGAGCCCTGAGGAACACCGGAGTTTATAGGGTGAGGAAGTGAACAATGGCCGTCCACAACCGCAGCTATGGAACGGCCGGAAAGGAAATTAGAGACAAAGGCACAGATGGAGGGATAGAAACCGAAGGAGGGTAGTTTAGAAATTAAAGATTTATGCCAGACTCTATCGAAGGCTTTCGATATGTCTAGTGCAATAGAAAAAGTCTCACCGAAGTCCCGAAAGGAGGATGACCAAGAGTTAGTAAGATATGAAAGAAGATCACCAGTAGAGCGACCCTTAAGGAAGCCATACTGGCGGTCTGAGAGCAGATTATGAGAAGAGAAATGCTTAAGAAATTTGGAAGCAAGAATAGTTTCAAAAAGTTTAGAAAGACAAGAGATAAGAGCAATTGGACGATAGTTGGAGGGTTGAGAGCGGTCACCCTTCTTTGGGACAGGTTGAATGTGAGCAAACTTCCAGCATGAAGGGAAGACGTTAGAGGATAGACAGAGACGAAAGAGTTTGCCTAGGCAGGGAGTCAGCACGGAAGCACAGTTTTTGAGAACAACAGGAGGAACACCGTCCGGACCGTACGCCTTATTAGTGTTAAGCCCAGAGAGGGTAGAGAGGGTAGAGAGGGTAGAGAGGGTATATATATATATATATATATATATATATATATATATATATATATATATATATATATATATATATATATATATATATATATACACCCAGGGTACAGAACGGAATACCTAGATAAACAGTGTGGCTGAAACTAATTAAGGGGGGTCACCGGCTTTTTTATACGTCTCTCCTTTTCTCTCTTTCCCTGGCTTGTATCCATTCGGCCCAATTCAGCCAACTGTTTTACGACGTTTATCCCCATCCAGGTGTCGATTATCGGGAGCCAGCATTGTATGGAGAAATCCGGCTTCGCCTGAGAAATTTTTCTATCGAAAAATGTACAAATTTAGCTTGCTGTCAAAACAAAAATATATATATGCTGGCTCGCTACCGGTCGGCAGGAAAATATTGACACCTGAATGGGGGTAAACGTCTTAAAACAGTAGGCTGAATGGGGCCGAATGGATACAAGCCAAAGAGAGAGGGCGAGAAAGAGAAAAAAAGCGAGATGGGCTCCCTTATAAGTTCTAAACTAAGTAATTACTAACAATGCTGGAATAATCAAGGATCCTGACAGGTATCGAGTTAGTTGCCCTGTTAACAAACCTTGATTAATTTAATTTCCAAAATGTTCTATATAATAATACGCTTCAGTATTGGCTTCGGCACAAATGGGATAACATATTGTATGGGATTTTTTTTTTTTTAAGAGAGAGAGTGTGTGTGTGTGTGTGTGTGTGTGTGTGTGTGTGTGTGTGTGTGTGTGTGTGTGTGTGTGTGTGTGTGTGTGTGTGTGTGTGTGTGTGTGTGTGTGTGTGTGTGTGTGTGTGTGTGTGTGTGTGTGTGTGTGTGTGTGTGTGTGTGTGCGTGCGTGCCTGCGTGTGTGTGTGTGTGTGTGCTTAATCTCCCCCTCACATGTGTACCAATATATACTTGTCTTTACCATCTTGCATTACGCATTTCTAAAATTTAATACATATTTTCCTATACCTAAAATGACTCCTTATCACAAACATATATATATTTTATGACCATCTATAGACTGTTTCTTTTCAACTGACGGTAAATTACAAAGTTCCCATCAAGATTTCTCAGTTATTTTGAAGCTTCTGTAGTGAACTAGGGTGCTAATTATATAACCTTGATCTTAATATGATGCAGAGACAGTAGTTTCATATTGTTCCATTAAGTACCGGTATCGATAAATTAGCGGCTAAGGGATTCAATTTATCGTCAGCTCAACAGAAAGAGTACAGCATTACGCACTTTCTCAAACAAAAAATTAACTATTTTACTTTCATAGCCCCATCTCAGTAATGCGTATTATCTCAACCATTCATGTGTTCTTAAGGGAGCCCACCTCGCTGTTTTACCCTTTCTCTCCCTCTCTCTTTGGCTTTTATCTATTCGGCCCCATTCAGCCTACTGTTTTAAGACGTTTACCCCCATCGAGGTGTCAATATTTTACTGGCGAGCGGTAGCGAGCCAGCATATATATATATCTGTTTTGAAAGCAAGCTAAATTTGTACATTTTTCCGATAGAAAAATTTCTCCGGCGAAGCCGGATTTCTCCATACAATATGTTGACTCGCTATCGCTCGCCAGGAAGAAATCGACACCTGGATGGGGATAAACGTCTTAAAACAGTTGGCTGAATGGAGCCGAATGGATACAAGCCAGAGAAAGAGGGAGACATAAAAGGAGAGAAAAAAAAAGCAGGTGACTCCCCTTAATCGTAATCCCCCCATAGCATTCCCCGTTCGTTTGCCATGACAAATGAACCAATGCTTCACTAAACCCGTAAGTTATGACTGAATCTGCTTCATTGCTCGTAAAGCCACAGTCACACGGGAACTTAAGGGGAGGTTTTTAGTTTGATCTCTAGATATCCATCAAGCTTAAGATTACACCCCCTTGAGCCCCTTTCAAGATAAATTTGTACATTTTTCGACAGAAAAATGTCCCGGCTGAAAGCCGGTTTCTCTTAAATTACAGGCTCGCTATCGCTCGCCAGGATAAAATCGACACCTAAATTGCACAAATGGTCTTAAAATTGACAGAAATGGGTTGAAAGTTCATAAAAATCATCAAAATAATGGGGCGAACGTCTTGAAATTAAAAAAGCAATGGGGCTAAGCATGAGGGAGAAAGGAGTCAAGAAAAAACTCCCTCAAGTGGAAATCTCCCCTTAAGCCGGTATCACACGAGAGCTTTTATAGTCAACATTCGATGATCAACATTTTTCTGGCAACAGTTCTGGAATATTTTGCACTGGTATCGGAAACTAAACTGGTGGTAGATGAATTTAGGTAACATCAAAATATTAAATGTTTACCTTATGAGCTGCCAGACCAGTGTTAAGGATAAATGTTGAGTGAAAACGCGCTCGTGTGATACCGGCTTCAGAACGGCGGATAGTTTCACCGTATCGGAGTCAAAATTATAATAATACACAAATTTAATAAGTTAATAATATAAATAAATAAATAAAATGAATAAGAACATTTTGCTTGATGTTGTGCCTATGAGAAACACACCCATGCCGCACCAAGCCCATTAAGGGGGGGGGTCACCTGCTTTGTTTTTTATCTTTCTCTCCTTTTCTCTCTTTCTCTGACTTGTATCAATTTGGCCCTATTCAGCCAACTGTTTTAAGACGTTTATCCCCATCTAGGTGTCGAATTTTTCCTGGCGAGGGATAGCGAGCCAGCATTGTATGAAGAAATCCGGCTTCGCCGGAGAATTTTTTCTATCGAAAAATGTACAAATTTAGCTTGCTGCAAAACCAAAATATACTGTATATATGCTGGCTCGCTACCGCTCGCCAGGAAAATAATGACACCTGGATGGGGATAAACGTCTTAAAACAGTAGGCTGAATGGGGCCAAATAGATACAAACCAAAGAGAGAGGGAGAGAAAGAGAACAAAAAGCGAGGTGGGCTCCCTTAATTCGGCTCGTAACACCTGGATCCCGCCCAGGTGTAAAAAAGGAAGTTGGAGCTGTTTATCATGGTAAATGCGGCTATAAAATTGAAACATGTCTCAGGTTATATATTCACGGGAAAAATTATGATAATGTATGACTGACCTCTTGCGAGTTTCAGGCTAGAAGGAAGTTGGAGCTGTAGACATCGATATTTAACATTATTACTTTTTTATATATGTTTTTTTTTCTGTGAGTGAGGGAGACAAAAGGCAGAACTGCCTGCTTAAATACGGTTGTAGTGCATCTATAAATACATATAATCCTATTCACTATCATTTTTAACCATCAGAAACCTATATTATTATTGAACTGTCTCCGTAGCGCAATGGATAAATGCACTGAATTTCGGTGTGAGCATCCTAGGTTCGAATCCCTGGACTGCCACATGTATTTGTTGATTTCATTAATTGAGTTTAGAAGTAAAGTCAGTTGGTGGAGGGAACATAATAATCCATGTTTACGGCTCCAACTTCCTTAAATACGGTTGTAGTGCATCTAATAATACATATAATCAAATTCGCTATAATTTCTAGCCATCAGAAACCTAAACCACTATTGCATTTCTGTTTGATATCTATGTTTACGGCTCCAACTTCCTCATAGCCTGAAACTCTTAGTCTAGTCCCTTAGTCGCCCACATTCTGATCTGATTTATTGACACCTAATCTGAAGTATTCTACTCGGATTTAAGGGAGAGGTATATGTTTTGTTTTCTTTCTGGACCCCCTTCTCCCTCACGTTTAGCCCCATTAGTTATGAGATCTTAAGACGTTCACCCCATTAGTTTGGCGATTTTAACGTCTGTTGCCCCATTTCTATGTCAATATTAAGATATTTCGTGTATTTAGGAGTCGATTTTTTTACCTCTAAGTTTTCTACCGAAAAATGTACGAATTTATCTCGATGGGGGATCTTTGAGATACGTATTTAATGTTGATGGACGTCTAGCGAGAAAACTATAATATTAATAAGTTAATAACCAAATAAATAACTTACCTAACCTGACCTATGAATACAAAAATATAAGACGTTGTACTACAGCAGCATCTATCTAACCTGGTAACTGCGGCGAGGGAAGGGGAGGCTATAAAACTGAAACATGTCTCAGATATATTATATTCATGAAGCAAATTTATGATCATTCCACACAGGTAAACTGGATGTAGCTAGACCGTAGACTTCAGACCTTCATCTAAAATATGCCGTCCCTAGGCCTAGAAGACTTCAGACCTTCATCTAAAATATGCCGTCCCTAGGCCTAGAAGACTTCAGACCTTCATCTAAATGCCGTCCCTAGGCCTAGAAGACTTCAGACCTTCTTCATCTAAATGCCGTCCCTAGGCCTAGAAGACTTCAGACCTTCTTCATCTAAATGCCGTCCCTAGGCCTAGAAGATGTTAGTATACTCTCTCTCCAACACCCCTTCTCCCCTCTCTATACTCTTCAGAAAATAGGAAAAAGTAGAAGGTAGCTACGAGGTGCCATTCTAGTCTTATCCCTCAATACCTTCACCTGACCTGACCTGACGTTGATATGCCTGATTCCCGATATATACGCTAACATAATAAAGAATGCCTGTACACATATAATATATTATATACTCAACATGACTAACTTAATGTATTACAGTATAATGCTCTGTTAAGGGGAGGTTTTTAGTTTGTTCCCTAGACTTCCATCAGTCTTAAAATTACACCCCCTAGACCCCGTTTCAAGATAAATGAGTACATTTTTCGGTAGAAAAATGTCCAGGCCGAAGGCCGATTCCTCTTGAATTACAGGCTCGCTATCGCTCGCCTGGAAAAAATCGACACCTAAATGGAACGAAAGGTCTTAAAATTGACAGAAATGGGGCAAAAGTTCTTAAAATAATCCAACTAATGGGGCAAACGTCTTAAAATTTCAAAAGCAATGGGCCTAAACATGAGGGAGAAAGGGGTCCAGAAAAATGTCCCTCAAGTGGAAATCTCCCCTTAAGGGGAAACTGACTGCTTTTATGGCCTATAAATTCATTCCTTCATAAATTCTCAGTTTCCTCGCTAGACATTCCTCAAACTTAGAAACACATCCCCTAGACACCCCCTCAAGATAAATTTGTAAATTTTTCGGTAGAAAAATGTCCCGGCCGAAGGTCGATTCCTCTTACAATTATAGGCTCTCTATCGCTCGCCAGGAAACAATTGACACCTAAATGGCACGATGGCTTTACCTGACCTACAGTCAGTTGCCCCATTAACCCTTTTCCAATTCCCTCATTTAATCTCTCCCAAGGATTTAACTCCCATTATTAGACTAACCTGACCCTACCAGAACAGTTTTTGTATGTATGTATGTATGTTTGTTTGCATACGTGAACGTTTATGTATACGGGCATGTGCACACTTACTGCATGTTCTTATGGTCTTATATATGTATGTATATATATATGCGTATGTATGTGTGTACGTATGTGTATATATGTATGTTCTGTATATATATAAGTAAAATAAATGTGTACTGTATAATTATGCACTGTAAATCACTTACTCTCATGGTTAATTTATGATAATTTGTATTTTGCACTACATAATTATTGTATTAATTTCTTTGTTTTAATGTAAAGTATATTATACTCACACATTGTAAACTGAGCTTACCATTTTCATATCTGTACATCTCCTGTTCATCCACTAAATTGTAAAATGTGTATTTTCAGCTCCTGAGGCTGCCATTCTTTAATAAACCGTTTATTATTATTATTATTATTATTATTATGTCTTAAAATTCATAACGAAATGGGACGAAAGGTCTTAAAATCGCCAAACAAATGGACCGAACGTCTAAAAATCTCAAAACTAATGCGAGTAAACACGAGGGAGAGAGGGGACCAGAAAAACGACCGTCTCCCCTTAAACTATGTTACGCTATTATATTATGGATTATATACAGAATGCAAGAGTTTATTACTTACATTTGTATTATTTAACCTGCGGGAAGCTTAGGATGAACGGAAAGTTGGGCTTCAAACCTTTTCAGTATACAATGACGCATTAAGGGGGGGGTCACCGGCTCTTTTTTTATTATTTTTCTCTCCTTTTCTCTCTTTCCCTGGCTTGTATCCATTTGGCCCCATTCAGCCAACTGTTTTAAGACGTTTATCCCCATCCAGGTGTCAATTTCTTCCTAGCGAGCCTTAAGACACGTGTGCAATAATGTAGGGTTTAGGATATCAGAATATAAGTGACTTTGTGCTAAGCGTAGTAAAGCTTAATTTCACGGATCATGCCATGTTTGTATTAGTGAGCTAAATTATTATATTTTGGAGGTAAATATCTTCATGCTCTCTCTCTCTCTATCTCTCTCTGTAATTAGTGGGGTAATAGAGAATTGCTTCACCCTACTTCCGGCACTCCCTCCCTCTCTTTCTTACCGTATATATATATATATATATATATATATATATATATATATATATATATATATATAGTCGTAAAGCATGTTAATTAGGCAGCCATTCAATTTGTGTTGAGCACAAACGAGGTATTTTATTTGATCCAGAATTATTTACATTTGGCCTTCAAATTTTCAAAATAAACATGGGTATATATCGAATAAACGTATAATGGATTGCGACTGTACTCACTCTCTCACTCTCTCTCTCCACCATACACCTAGGCCTACACGTATCCTTTTCTCTTCAATCTTCATTATTTTCCTGTGTTCATCAATCGGCAATGTGTCTCCAGTCTTATCAGTGATCCTTAGATTTACACCCAACTCTATATTCCTATCAGGTTTTCCTTGCTATAAAGTATATCTATTTTCGAAGATCATACACTTTAGCTTAATATTTGCAAACCATTTACTTGTTTTGCTATGTACCGTACTCACAATTATAGACTTAATAACCTACTTTATATCTAATGAAAAAGGTAACATGAAGACAAACAAGATCAAAATACATAACTTAAACTAAACTAATCTAACTTAATCTAACTGAACCTAACCTAACCTAATGCAAGCACACCTAACCTATCCATATCAATCAGAATCGAACATATTCTTTATTTACTTGTGTTGTTTGTACGTTCCCTATCTTATATATACAGTATGATATATATATATATATATATTATATATATATATATATATATATATATATTATATATATATATATATATATATATATATTATATATATATATATAATTATATATATATATACCGGTATATAAACAAATAATTGTCTACTAATTATATAATGTTTGATGCAATGCCAAAATAGCGTATTTTAGCTTGAGAATGACTGAACACGTCAGAGTTATCTATAGGGTAATTGTTTACTGAGAACAGATTTAAAAGAAGCTGTTTAACTTCTTCCCTTTCCCTATAAACCTCGTCTCCCCACCCTTCCCTCCCCTCCCATCTCCCCAAGAGGTCTGATCCCCCCATTAATCACCGTTACCTCACCACTTACCCTCCCCCACCCACCCACCCTCTCTCTCTCTCTCACATTCCTTTTATTTCTCCATACGTTTTTCTTACCCTACAACTTAACCATCTAAACTTCACCCATCACTCACTCACTCTCACCCGTCACTCTCACCCACTCATCTGTCACCCAGCCAATCACCCGTCATCCCTATCTATCTTCCTCAGCCTCATCCTTCTCTAGTGTCCCTTTTTTGTTCCCCTTTTCTTTTCTGCCCATTTAGTACTTTTGCTGTCTTACTACATAACAAACCCCCTCGTCACCCATCACCCACCAACCCCCTCACACGACTCACTCACCCACTCATCACCTACTCTTCCCATCCATCCACCTCTACCTCTCTCTCTCTCTTCCTGTACGTAACTCCCTCCACCCAATCATATCACACACACACACACACACACACACACACACACACACCACACCACACACACACGACACCACACACACCACACCACACCACACACACGAACACACACACACACACACACACACACACACACACACACACACACACACACACACACACACACACACACACACACACACACACACACACACACACACAAAATGGTTTGATTAATCTCCATATAATCGACATATTTTCCTTTTGCCTATGTTATGCAAATTCTTTAAGGGGGGTGACCTACTTTTGTTTTCTCCTTTTCTCTCTTTCTCTGGCTTGTAACCATTCGGCCCCATTCAGCCTACTGTTTTAAGACGTTCATCCCCATCCAGGTGTTGATTTCCTCTTGGCGAGCGATAGCGAGCCAGCATTGTATGAAGAAATCCGGCTTCGCCGGAGAAATTTTTCTATCGAAAAATTTACAAATTTAGCCTGCTGTCAAAACATCATGAAAAATATGGTGGCTCGCTACCGCTCGCCAGGAAAAAATCGACACCTGGATGGGGATAAACGTCTTAAAACAGAAGGCTGAATGGGTCCGAATGGATACAACTCAGAGAGAGAGAGGGAGAGAGAGAAAAAAATACGAGTAGGGCCCCCTTACCAATCCAAGTGCCACTAAAATTAACATCTCTAATATTTCTTCCTCCGGTTTTATATACAACAATATCTACTCTAGCACTCTGGCATACGTATTTGTATCCTTTGTACTCCTTTGTATTTAACCCCTTCTGTACCGGCGACGTGTGTTGTATCTAATTCTAGCTATATTTGGACGATTTATTGTAGCTTAGGAAGGATCTGTGGTAGTTAAAAGGGTTGATTAAGATCGTTCGAAGCCTTATAATTCCTACAGGTCCTTCTTAAACTGAGTAAAATACACTAGTTAGAAGCCATAATATAATGAAAAGACGTCGCCGGTACAGAAGGGGTTAATATCTTACAATACTTCACAACACATACAGCCCTCATTATATTATCAACATTATGAACAAATATCCATCTAAACCAATTCCCTCTACAACCAAAGAAGACACATGTAATATAATGTTCCATCTAACCTTCAATATTCACAACCCAAACCCTCCTCACAACACATTATGGCCTTAAGGGGGGTGACCTGCTTTCTGTTATTTCTGCCCTTATCTCTCTTTCTCTGGCTTGTATCCATTCGGCCCCATTCAGCCAACTATTTTAAGACGTTTATCCCCATCTAGGTGTCGATTTCTTCCTGGCGAGCGATAGCCAGCATTATATGAAGAAATCCGGCTTCGCCGGAGACATTTTTCTATCGAAAAATGTACAAATTTAGCCTGCTGTCAAACAAAAATAAAAAATATGCTGGCTCGCTACCGCTCACCAGTAAAAAATTGACACCTGCATGGGGATAAGCATCTTAAAACAGTAGGCTGAATGGGGCCAAATGGATACAAGCCAGAGAAAGATAGAAAAGGACAGAACAAAAACAGGTCACCCCCCTTAAACAGACATAATTCTTCGTCACATCCCTCTTTTAAAACTCCTTAACTTATATACACGTTTCCCTACAACCTACATTATTACTAAGTTCCTCAACAAACTCTCACACAATAACATGTTTCCGCATCTGGTTGAAAACCCAACATTCTACTAATTTCTTAATATTTCCCACTTTCTACATCTTTTCCCAGAACCTAAGCCATAATCCTCCACAGTCCCTTCCATTACAATATTTTCTAAGGCTTCCACAACTTACCAAAACCTTATATACAGTTGGTGTCAATACCAAGCAGGACACTGTCATCAATAATAATATAGAGAGACAAAATAAAATTGAATGTTATATAAATGAAAAATACTTTCTTAATGTTATGTCTCGCATATTGAAGCTGTTATTTCTTGAGTCAAGTTTATTTTCCGAGTTTTAACGATGGCAGTATCCTGGTCGGACGTAACCTGAACTTTATACCTCCTCACAACAGTGTGGTCTTTACTACGGGTATAAAAGTGCATATCTAGTTCTGTGATATCAAAAATACAATTAAATTACGATGTTACAATTACTCAGGCTCTGTGATGGAGCCAAGCAGGCTTTAATAAAACAGTCACAAGAAATGTAATTGATAAATGGAATTCGAAGTATCAGAGGTAAACAACTATTTTGTAAACATAATGTTCGGGCACCACTTGTCTACATAGTCGTGGTCCACATCACAACAGGTACAACTTTCCATATAACTGTATACAGTATATAATTCTGACCCTCTTCATCCCCACAAAAAAACTCTTATTCCAGCTCTCTAAAACTGTTCTTAACATCCCTAATCTTTACAACCTTAATTCATAACTCTTCCTACAACTAAATCCCTGAAGCCTGTCAACTACCCAAAGTTCAACCTTAATCCTCTGCAAACTCCATTAAAACTATAAAACCCAATCATATCCCCAGTAGCCTTTCACAGCCTCACCAATTCTCCACAACCCCCTCTCACCACATGCTGCTGAATCTACTCATCATGATTGTAGAAGATACGGCCGTGTAGATATTCTTTCAGCTGGGTGTTGGATATACAATCGTGGAAGTCTACAGTAACGTATATCACAAACCTCTACAACCTCCCAGCTGTCTAAATTGCAGTCCTTGCCCGACCCTTTACAACTTTTCAAGTATTAATATTGCAACTGTAGCTCTCGACACACTCCCTCACTACCCTAGCAAAGTCCCTAACAGCCAAATCACATTATTTACAACCCCTTTGACCCTAACAAACCCCATCTAACTCCCTTAGAATCCAAAAATTCCCTCTCACAACTTCAGAAATCCCTCTCCCAACCTCTAAAACTCCCTTATATACCCCAGTAACCAATTTCACAACCCCACTAACCCATTTTCACCAGCTCAGAACCTTAGCCTCACTCCAGAACCCCACTCACCACTCGCTGTTGGATCCACTCATCATGGTTGTAGGGGATGCAGCCGTCTAGGTCCTCGGTCAGCTGGTTCTTGTCTATATAGTCGTGGAGGTCTGCTACACAGTTGCACACCACCACCTGCAGGGAGGGAACAAACATTTATTACATAATCTGAACTTAATAAATCAAAGGTACAGTATAAGACACAAATAAGTATATACAAATAAGTTCAGTATATTGATATTGATTTACGTATAAGGGTTGACAAATAGTGCTCAAGCAAACATTATCCACTTGTAAATAACCTCGGAAAATATTGAGAATTTACCGTAAATCTGACCTTACCCCTGAATATTTTATTGGAGCCTCCTGGAAGAACCCGGACAGAATTATGAAAACACGGAGCAGGGAGATAGACGCAAACAAATAATAATGGAAGTAGAGCGAAAGAAAGATAATGTGGGATACATAACTAACATATTAAAACACCAAACATAATTTATCCTACTTTTGAACTGGATGGAAGGGGAACGACAGGAAGATGAAGAAACATAACCAACAAAATAAACCCCTGAACTTCTATCAACCCTAATTAGGAGATTTTGGATAATATGGCCCCTGGTAAAAAAAAAAAAAAATCCAAAAAGGAGAACAAGAAGACAGAAAACAGAGGGAAGTAAAAATAAAAGGTTAATAAACAATAAGGTATAAGAAGGAGGATAAGGGGAAGGCTGAAAAAAGTAAAGCAAAGCAACGAGGTGCAACAACATTTAGGAGGAAAAGATGGCGAATATGGAAGGGCAAAAGATGAGGTAAAGACGGAGCAGGAGGAAAAAACAAATGAAGGCATAGAAAGAGAACAATAGAAGAAAGTGAAATAAACATAACTATAGCCTATATTTGTCCAGCTGACGGTAAATTGTCATGTTGCCACCTTGATTACTTAGCTATTACGAAGATTGTGTACCTAAATATGTTGTTAATTATCAAAACTTGGCAATCATATGTTTTCCATTAAGGGGGGTCACCGTTTTTTTTTTATCTTTCTCTCTTGCTCTCTCTTTCCCTGGCTTGTATTAATTCGGCCCCATTCAGCCAACTGCTTTAGGACGTTTATACCCATCCAGGTGTCGATTTCTTCCTGGCGAGCGATAGCGAGCCAGCATTGTATGGAGAAATCCGGCTTTGCCGGAGAAATTTTTCTATCGAAAAATGTACAAATTTTGCTTGCTGTCAAAACAAAAATATATATATGCTGGCTCGCTACCGCTCGCCAGGAAAATATTGACACCTGGATGGGGGTAAGCGTCTTAAAACAGTAGGCTGAATGGGGCCGAATGGATACAAGCCAAAAAGAGAGGGAGATAACGAGAACAAAAAAGTGAGATGGGTTCCCTTAAGTATAAACAAAGATTCAATTTACCGTCAGCTGAATTATAGCCGAGTATAGTGGAACATACAAGAAAATGCTATAGCTTACCCTAAATTTGAACTCGTCCCTGAAGATCTTGTTGGAGACCTCGGAGATGGCCTTCTGGAAGAACCCCGCCGGTCTCAGTACGTACGCCACCGTGATCAGTCCGGGGAAGAAACCCTGGGGGAGGAACAACAAGGGGAAGACGAAGAGGGACAGGGGGAGGAAGGGGAAGAGAAGGGGAAGAGAAGAGGAAGGAAGACAATGACGGAAGAGTGGGATAGGGAGGAGGAACCAACCAAGGGGAAGAAAAGGAAGGAAGACAATGACGCAAGAGTGGGATCGGGAGGAGGAGGAGGAGGAGAAGAAAAAGGGGGAGAAGGCAGAGGAAGAGGAAGGAGGAGGAAGAAGACAATGACGGAAGAGTGGGATAGGGAGGAGGACAAGAAAAAAGGGAGAAGGGGAGGAAGAGAAGAGAAGAGTTGAAGAGGGAAAGGCGAGTGGAGAGAATTGGAAGGAAGGAGAGAAGGGGAGGAGGGGGAGGAAGAGGAAGGAGAAGAGAAGAGTTGAAGAGGGAGAAAATTGGAAGGAGGGAGAAAATTGGAAGGAGGGAGAGAAAGGGGAGAGTAAAGGCGAAAGAGGGAGAAACAAAGAGAGAAAATATATTACTAAAGTTTATGGTAAAAAATGCACAATATCATCAATAATACAATTATTTTGCTAACTCATTCCTCTACATCTATTATTTTGTCGGTACATTATCTATCCTTTTTAACCTGAATCTCTCGTAAAACTAGTCTAGTCCTTTTAGCGTCTACTGGTATCTTATTTAACAGTAGTGTTAATTTTATAAAGTATATTTAAACATAATAATCTTATTAATTTCAATCACTATTGTGCAATATAATTTGTATCAATTACAATGTTCAGTATTATGTGCATTATTAATTTATTAGTGTAATACATGATCTAGCAACTATTACATTTTTCTGTTTACATAGAAATCCACAATTTTCTGCAGCATAATAATAACATTATCACTCCGAATTTACTGCATTCAGCATTCAAGAAATATAACACACCATCCATTCCGCTATTCCATACATGTTTATATTTCATCGATCATTTTTGCTTACCGAGATCTTGAGCAGGACCGCCTTGACAGAGTTCCACTTGTCATTCCGTCGGTCAATCACCAACACGAAGCCCATGTCCGCGTCTTGTAGCCTGGGGGAGCGGGGAGGGTATGGTAGGAGACAGTGGGGGGCGGGGGCAGGGTATGGTAGGGGACGGTGGGGGTAAGATAGGGATAGGATAGGGTAGAGTAAAGTTAGGTTGGGTTAGGTAAGGTAGGATAGAATAGAGTAAGGCAAGGTATGGTAGGTTTGGGTAGGGTAAGGTTAGGTAAAGTAAGGTATGGGTAGGTAGGGTTGAGTTAGGTAAGATAGGGTTTGGTAAGGTAAGATATGGTTTGGTAAGGTAATGTATGGGCAGGAAAGGTAGGGTAAGGTTAGGTTAGGTAAGGTAGGGTTAGGCAAGGTAAGGTAGGGTTAGGTAAGGTAAGGTATGGGTAGGAAGGGTAGGGTAAGGTATGGGTAGGTAGGGTAAGGTTGTGTTGGGTTAGGCAAGGTAAGGTAGGGTAGGGTTAGGCAAGGTAAGGTAGGGTAGGGTTAGACAAGGTAAGGTAGGGTAGAGTAGGGTAAGGCAAGGTATGGTAGGGTAGGGTTAGATAAGGTAGAATAGTGAATGTTAGCGCAGGGTATGGGTACAGAAAGACAGGAGAAGGAAGGATAGAACAAGACAGGGTACAGGGTAGAAACGAGAAAGAAGTGACAGAATAAAGACAGATAAACAACAGCATAACACGGAGAAACAGTTCCGGATGAAAGGAATGGCAGCGAGAGGTTAAATAGGGAGTAGGATTGAGTTTTAGGGCAGGACAGGAATGGGAAGGACAGTGATTGGAAAAGGACATAGAGGGACAGGGCAAGGATGGTTCGATGAGGATTGGTAGGGCAGGGAATAAGGGAAAATAATCATGATTAATATGTGATTATTCGTATTATCCTTGAATAATAAATGTAACTTGGTAATGTACGGTAGCTTTTGCATTAAGGTCATCATAACAATATAAATACCGTATATTCGTGATCGTCAAATGCATCAGTAATACTCTCTCACACTTACAATCTCACACACACACACACACACACGCTCTCTCTCTCTCTCTCTCTCTCTCTCTCTCTCTCTCTCTCTCTCTCTCTCTCTCTCTCTCTCTCTCTCTCTCACACACACAGCAATAACTTACGAGGGTACTGAAGTGAGGTAGATGATAAGTTTACGATATTCCTCATCCCCCAGCTGGGCGAAGTTGCCTCTGTCGGGGAAGGTGAGCATAGGACACCCCTCTCTGGACTTTCCTCCTGTAGGCCAAAGAGAGAGACAAGGGGTTAGTAGGGGCTTCGTATGAGGTAATCAACTCTGCGTAAGCAGAGTGGCCGAAATGTCTGTCTGTCTGTCTGTCTGTCCGAAAACTCCTCCTAGACCGTTCGACAGATTTTCACCAAGCTTCACACGAACATTCGGTGCGTGAATGAGACGGTAATTAAAAAAAAAAAAAAAAATGAATTTGTGCAGTAATGTTGATTTTAGGTTAAAACATTGTTTTGCCCCCCCCCCTCCCTCGGCCCTCCACCAGCCTGTAGCTGCTAAGGGATTCAATTCAGCGTCAGATGAAATGAAACGCAGTATAGTATTGTTAATGAAGCCATTGAGGATTATGACGTGTTTTGACAGATTATTCTGACTATTGTTAGAAGATTATATTCAGTTTTGCAAGGCTCTAAAGCACTCAAAGGGGTAGAGACTGTCTCAATCATCCCTCTGAGTCCCACAATTCGTTCATAAACTGAATATAATCGTTTACTAGCCGCCAGAATTAACTGTCAAAATGCGTCATAATCCTCAAGGGGTTAACATCAGAATGTGTGAATCACCTCACCTATGCAGTCTATAATGGGTCACTCTCTTAAGGGGATGTTTTTTTTTTTTTTAAACTCCTTCTCCCTCATGTGTAGGCCCCATTAGTTATAAGACGCTCGTCACCCCATGCAGGTATCTATTATTTCCGGTTGAGTGATAGCGAGCCAGCAATTTAGGAGAACTCGGCCCTTAGCTGGAATGAGACCGGCCAGTTACTGAAGAAATATGAATGAACGGCCGGATATAACAACGAGGAGGTGGTAATGGAAAAGAAGAAATAATAGTCCATTGGAATAGAAGAGCAAGGCCAACGACCCCCTCCACTCCCCACCCTCCCCTGCGGATACATGAAGACACGTAAAATAATGATAATACAATACAAAGCTCCAGACAATAACATAATCCTTAGTACACACAATATAAAAATACATCCGTAGAAATACGAACACAAAACAGAAAACGAACAAAACACAATATTAAAATAAGGTAAACGAAACATAAATCTTAATCCGATCAATATATACAATTGTCCCTAATCTCGAGCGTATTCAAATTTTTGGCCGGCAAAGTTCTTGGGCCGTTTTCGTGATGCTGTTGACTGGGGATCTTCATTCCGCCGCTTCACCCCACGACCAAATTTGCCCATTTCGTCTGTGTAATCAGCATCCGTCCTCATTATATCAGTGTACTTTTTGGGCTGGACGTTCACCAGATCGCTAATATCCCACCACCCACCCTGTCCCCACTGGCACTCCAGTTTGTCCATGGCGTTCACCAGATCGCTAATATCCCAGCACCCACCCTGTCCCCGCTGGCACTCCATTCTTTCCATGGCGAACTTAATTTAATGGATTAGGTCTAGCCTATACCTCCGAAAAGTAAAGTTCGATGTTGCTGCAAAACACACGATATTAAATAAGACTTAAAACGAATAACCCACTATGTTTTTTTAGGAGATAAGTTCGCTGCACCTTCCTGGGCGATGGTTCGCCAGACAATATACAACCCTTGAACCCGGGCCAGGGAGTCTATATTATAGACATCTTACTCAAAATAATTTAATCCTGATTGTATAATAGGGCCTATATCTTTAAAATATATTATATTAAATATTATTCCCACGTATATTACGTTGAATATTTCACAAAAATACTAACTTAATAATTTAGATTACAAATATTAATGTCGACAAGACAAGACATTGTTAATACAAAAATGTTACCCATTTAGCTTAATCGTTTTTTATGATGACATAATTACAAAAGAAAATTGTAATAAATGGCAGACTAATTTATTATTGGATTTGAATTTAACGCCTACACACACTCTCTTTCTGTCTTTCAAGATCACAGCTTTAGTATTAACTATCTGGTGCGACGCACATCTTTTTGGGCCCTCTCTGTATCACTCTATTAGTTTGGAGATTTTAAGACGTGTCACCCCATTCAGTTGGTTATTTTTTTTTGTTTTTCCAAGAGATAGCGAGCCTGCTATTTAAGAGAACGGGCCTTTGGCCGGGAATGTAAACACTCTTAATCTGAGTGCCATTCATTAAATAGTTTGTTGCTTTCGAATTTCGTTTAGGAGAGGCCTTTGTCCTGCAGTGGACTAACTCAGGCTGATGAGGATGATGATGATTCGGTTGAAAATGATCAGGATGAGATATACTGTAGTTTGAAAGGGGAGGCCATAACCGTGTGTACGGAGCACCCGAGTTGCTGCGCCGATGCCGTGTGGATGGATCTGCGCATGTACGACAACTTTGATTCTTTTTTCTTCAGAATATATTTAATCAACTCTGCGTAAGCAGAGTGGTATCGCCCCCCGTATAGTGGTACATGTTGGCCGAAATGTCTGTCTGTCTGTCTGTCCGAAAACTCCTAGACCGTTAAACGGATTTTCACCAAACTTCACACGAACATTCGGTGCGTAAATGCGACGGTAATTAAAACAAAAACAAAATTAATAATTTGTGCAATAATTCTGATTTTAGGTTAAACAAAATTGTTTCCCCCCCCCCCATCAAGCAATGATGATGGCGTTCTGTGTGGGACACACACAGAACGCCATCATTCTGTGGGAGAAAACAACTCGCCCCGTATTTGATAGGTTAAGTTAGTTTAGTTGACATTAGAAGTGATGGTAGTAATAGTTGGGATGATGGTGATAGTAGTGATGATGGTGCTAATAGTAGTGATGATGGTTGCAGTTGTAGAAATGATGACAGTAATAGATATGTTGGTGACAGTACTAGTAATAGTGATGATGGTCATAATAGTAGTGATGATGGTGTCAAGTAATGACAATACTTGTACTGATAATGGTGACAGTAGTGATGATGGTGACAGTATTAGTGATGATGGTGAGTAGTAGTGATGATGGTGAAAGTTGTAGTGATGAGAGTAGTAGTGATGATGGTGAGAGTAGTAGTGATGATTATAATAGTAGTAGTGCTGATTAATGGTGATAGTAACCCATCACAGAGTTGGGTATGCCGTTTTGATTTTGGGCAAAACGGCACGTCTACTTCATCAACTCTGCGTAACCAGAGTGGTATCGCCCCCCGTATAGTGGTACATGCCGACCGAAATGTCTGTCTGTCTGTCCGATAACTCCTCCTAGACCGTTTGACGGATTTTCACCAAACTTCACACGAACATTCGGTGCGTGAATGCGACGGTAATTAAAAACAGATTTTTTGAATTTGTGCAATAGTTATGATTTTAGGTAAAAAATATGCTTTTGCACACCACGCCCCCCCCCCCCCACACCTTCAGACCGCTCCCCCCCCCCCCCCCCCCCCCCCAACCACCCAGCAATGATGGTTGTGTGTGTGTGTGTGTGTGTGTGCCCCGAACGGGCACACACATAGAACGCATTTGTTCTGGGGCCGAAAACATCTTGCCCCATATATGTAAGGTTAAGTTTGGTTAAGTTGACAATACAAGTGATGGTAATAGTAGTGATGATGGTTGTAGTTATAGTGATGATGATGACAGTAGTGATGATGATGGTGATAGTACTAGTAGTAGTGATGATGGTCATAATAGTAGTGAAGATGGTGACAAGTAATGATGATATTTGTAGTGATAATGATGACAGTAGTGATGATGGTAGTAACGATGGTGACAGTATTAGTGATGATGGTGAAAATTGTAGTGATGATGCCAGTAGTAGTGATGATGAGAGTAGGAGTGATGATGGTAAGAGTAGTATTGATGCCTATAATAGTAGTAGTGCTGATGATAGTAATGGTGATAGTGACTAGTAGTGATGATGGTGACCCATCGCAGAGTTGGGTATGCCGTTTTGATTTCGGGCGAAACGGCACGTCTACTTTATCAACTGCGTAAGCAGAGTGGTATCGCCCCCGTATAGTGGTACATGCCGGCCGAAATGTCTGTCTGTCTGTCTGTCCGAAAACTCCTCCTAGACCGTTCGACAGATTTTCACCAAACTTAACACGAACATTCGGTGCGTGAATGAGACAGTAATTAAAAAAAAATTTGTTTTGAATTTGTGCAGTAATGTTGATTTTCGGTTAAACAAAAAATTTGCCCCCCCCCCCCCCCCCCTCGGCCCTCCACCAGCCTGTAGCTGCTAAGGGATTCAATTCAGCGTCAGATGAAATGAAACGCAGTATAGTATTGTTAATGAAGCCATTGAGGATTATGACGTGTTTTGACAGATTATTCTGACTATTGTTAGAAGATTATATTCAGTTTTGCAAGGCTCTAAAACACTCAAAGGGGTAGAGACTGTCTCAATCATCCCTCTGAGTCCCACAATTCCTTCATAAACTGAATATAATCGTTTACTAGCCGCCAGAATTAACTGTCAAAATGCGTCATAATCCTCAAGGGGTTAACATCAGAATGTGTGAATCACCTCACCTATGCAGTCTATAATGAGTCACTCTCTTAAGGGAATGTTTTTTGTTTTTTTTTAAACTCCTTCTCCATCATGTTTAGCCCCATTAGTTATAAGACGCTCGTCACCCCATGCAGGTATCTATTATTTCCGGTTGAGTGATAGCGAGCCAGCAATTTAGGAGAACTCGGCCCTTAGCTGGAATGAGACCGGCCAGTTACTGAAGAAATATGAATGAACGGCCGGATATAACAACGAGGAGGTGGTAATGGAAAAGAAGAAATAATAGTCCATTGGAATAGAAGAGCAAGGCCAACGACCCCCTCCACTCCCCACCCTCCCCTGCGGATACATGAAGACACGTAAAATAATGATAATACAATACAAAGCTCCAGACAATAACATAATCCTTAGTACACACAATATAAAAATACATCCGTAGAAATACGAACACAAAACAGAAAACGAACAAAACACAATATTAAAATAAGGTAAACGAAACATAACTCTTAATCCGATCAATATATACAATTGTCCCTAATCTCGAGCGTATTCAAATTTTTGGCCGGCAAAGTTCTTGGGCCGTTTTCGTGATGCTGTTGACTGGGGATCTTCATTCCGCCGCTTCACCCCACGACCAAATTTGCCCATTTCGTCTGTGTAATCAGCATCCGTCCTCATTATATCAGTGTACTTTTTGGGCTGGACGTTCACCAGATCGCTAATATCCCACCACCCACCCTGTCCCCACTGGCACTCCAGTTTGCCCATGGCGTTCACCAGATCGCTAATATCCCAGCACCCACCCTGTCCCCGCTGGCACTCCATTCTTTCCATGGCGAACTTAATTTAATGGATTAGGTCTAGCCTATACCTCCGAAAAGTAAAGTTCGATGTTGCTGCAAAACACACGATATTAAATAAGACTTAAAACGAATAACCCACTATGTTTTTTTAGGAGATAAGTTCGCTGCACCTTCCTGGGCGATGGTTCGCCAGACAATATACAACCCTTGAACCCGGGCCAGGGAGTCTATATTATAGACATCTTACTCAAAATAATTTAATCCTGATTGTATAATAGGGCCTATATCTTTAAAATATATTATATTAAATATTATTCCCACGTATATGACGTTGAATATTTCACAAAAATACTAACTTAATAATTTATATTACAAACATTAATGTCGACAAGACAAGACATTGTTAATACAAAAATGTTACCCATTTAGCTTAATCGTTTTTTATGATGACATAGTTACAACAAAAAATGTAATAAATGGCAGACTAATTTATTATTGGATTTGAATTTAACGCGTACACACACTCTCTCTTTCTCTCTTTCAAGGTCACAGCTTAAGTATTAACTATCTGGTGCGACGCAGGTCTTTTTGGGCCCTCTCTGTATCACTCTATTAGTTTGGAGATATTAAGACGTTTTACCTCATTAGTTTCGTAATTTTAAACCGTTGGAAATTTTATTATTCAAAGTTTCCAGGTCTCTGATGAGTTTTCGCTGGGTGGCAGGAAGTAGATGAAGGAGATGAGCAAAATTCATGGTGGTACAGGGTTACATTTCTTGGAAATTTTACGAGACGCCCCCCGTAACAACAACCACACAATCGCCTCTCTCGACGTAGAAAGCCTGTTCACCAACGTGCCAGTGGATAGGACCATTGACATGATTCTACGTCGAATTTATCATTGCCCTGATACTCCTACACTGGACATCCCGGAGAAGGCCCTGAAAACACTACTGGAGCTATGTACCAAGGAGGCCCCCTTCCTTTGCCCCCGGGGCAACATGTACAAGCAGATAGACGGTGTGGCGATGGGCAGCCCCCTAGGAGTTCTTTTTGCGAACTTTTTCATGGGTACCATCGAGGAAGAGCTCCTGGCTGCCCAACGACCCGCCGTCTACTGTAGATACGTGGATGACATCTTCGTGCAAATCAAGGACCTCCACGAACTACAGGAACTCCAGCGTCGCTTCATGACCTCCTCCGGACTTAACTTCACCTTTGAAAAATCTAACAATGGACAACTCCCCTTCCTCGACATCCTCGTAGCTCTGAACGACCATGGGTTCAAAACCACCGTCTACATTAAACCAACTAACACAGGACAATGCCTCAACGGTGATAGTGAATGCCCCCGCCGTTATCTTCTATCCTCCATCTCCGCCTATGTTAGGAGAGCCCTCACGCACTGCTCTACCTGGGCCGACACCCACCAGGAACTAGAAAGACTATCCCAAGTTTTAGTAAATAACGGATACTCCAACTCCGACATCTCCAGCACCATCAACCACCATCTTGAAAAATGGTACACCCAAAGCCCTCCCAACATTGACCCCCCCAATGAAATTAAGATCTTCTACCGCAATTACATGTCCTCTGAACACAAAAATGACGAGGCCGTCTTAAAAGAAAAATCTCCAAGCATGTCCACCCAACCAACCCGGAAAACAAAATCAAATTAATAATTTATTACAAATCCCCCAAGACCTCCAACCTCGTTCTCCGCAACAAACCAGCCTCCACCAAGATAAAGAGCCCGATGACCGACGATCACGTCATTTACCAACATACCTGTAATTATGAGGACTGTGGACCTCATTCCTATATTGGTATGACGCAGACTCGTCTTTCACGTCGGTTAACTCTTCACCTTCAGGCTGGAGCCATCAAAGACCACTATCTCACCCCTAACCACCCTCACCTCACACGCAACGAGTTAGAGAAACACACCACCATACTCGATAAAGAAAGTGACCCAAGGAGATTACCTATTCTCGAAGCTTTATATATCCAAGCCTTACATCCCAACATCAACAACCAAACTCTGGACCTTCAGATCCTTCCTTCTGCCAAAAGGCACTACCCTACAGGACCTAACACCCCTCCTCGCCCCCCGGTGCCCTTGACGCAGCCCCCCGCGCTACCTCCTTCAGCTTCGTCTTCTGCAGGCGCCACACAACTTAGGCCACGCCCCTCGACACGCAGCCAATCAGCTTCGACCCCCCTATCGACCACCATCCCGCATCCAGTGCGCATGCGTGAAGCGGTTACCCCCTTTTTCTCTCCTAGTTTTCCCTTCCACCAATAGCAGACTTTTGCCCCCTGTTTTCCGCCTCCTCTGATCCTCCACCCTCTATATATACCCTTCCTGTTTACCTTTTATATCATTCCTTCCTTACTTGATAATGCTGGTTGTCCAGTGAAACGCGTCGTATATCCTGTATCATCATGTACTTTAATGTAACCCTGTACCACCATGAATTTTGCTCATCTCCTTCATCTACTTCCTGCCACCCAGCGAAAACTCATCAGAGACCTGGAAACTTTGAATAATAAAATTTCCAACGCAGAAATTGCCATTTCTTTCAACCTCGTATGTATTAAAGAAAATTTATTACCTGGCTTTACCAACATATATATATATATATATATATATATATATATATATATATATATATATATATATATATATATATATAGTATATATATATATATATATGACTCGGGGCTAACTATACGAAATATATACTGTACACAAAAAGGAGGTGTATGTACGGTACTGTATATGTTATTAGCATATTAATTAACATAAGGTACAGTATTGTTAAGAATTAGCCAATTATAGACAATATGGGAGCATTATATTTTCTATGGGGATGAAGGAGACAAATGGCAATGCTGCTTTTAACAAGTCCCCCCCAAAAAAAATAAAAAAAATAAATAGATAAATAAATAAAAAGTTGAAAGAGTGATCGGGAGCCAAATTCAAGGTACGTTAGTGTCAAAATGTCTTTACACACAGAGTTGAAGCAGTTTAAGTCATAGGATGAGGGGAAGATAGATTGAGGGAGAAAGTTCCACAGTTTAGTTATTGAGCAAAAGAAAAAATATTGGTTCACTCTTGAGTAAGAGAGTTGGACAGAATAGGATTGGGAATGTGTTGAAAGGCAGGTGCCCCCAATCTCCATAAAGCCTGGGTTCCACATGCAGGATTCTTGCTGTGGATGACCACGATTTTGGCAAAAAATTGTGTCCAAACCGATTTGCCAGGGTTATTTAACCCTCAATTCACGGTGACCATCATATGACGGGAGAGAGAAAATTGGCCATCTGTACAGTGCCTGTCATATGATGGACGCCATTTTGAGGCTATTATGAGCGATGAGAGAAAGACCGGGCGTTGGAGGGACGATAGGCAGGCTTCACCCACTCGCCACGGCCCCGTGGAGTACACCGAAGTCAATCACACACTTCTCTCACTCATGGGCTCTTTCTCACACACTCAAAACAACAAAATTGCCAATAATTTACCAATTTTGCAATTTGGTTACACGATCGTTGCAAGATAACCAGATGTCGTACAAGGATGATTCATGTGTCATTGGAAAGCGCTATCATCGTCCTTCACGGATATATAATTGTATTACGCTCTGGCTATTGCTTGTGCATTAAAAAGAGCATGGAATGAAAGTAATTTTCGGTAAATATAGCCGCCTGGCGCTACGGTGATATACACACGACCCCCCGCTCTTTGAGAGTTAATGATGTACGATAGCGGAAGGGCATTAAAATGACGGAAGCAAGACGAAGTAACAACAGAGATGGGATATATCAGACAAATGTACGAGCATCACGAAAGGTCTGAGTCGATATGCAAACGACGGAGACAGAAAAGATGTCAAGGGGGCCGAGGACATGGCCAAGTTCATGTGTCTGTCGTTCGTGCAATACACGACACCCTCAAAGGTGTATAAAACAGGGCTATACCTGGCCATGCCGCGTCGGAACATGGGTGCACTACCGACACCTGTGCGTCCGACCCTCAACCTCCACCGACGCTCCAGTAACACACACCTGTGCACCAGATTGTTGTTGAGACGTATTTCCTGATGGAGGGACGTCCTCAATAGCATCCAGACACTACCACGAAAAATTAATGCAGTATGAACATTTTGTCACGATAGCCAACTCCTGGGAATTATTGTACCTTGCACCACGTGTGGCAAACGACGCATGCCAATCATTGACTCGTCGTTGCCCCGACGCCAATTTTTGCCTGGATCATGGCCACATACATACATACACACATACAAGTTTAAAGACCGTTTTGTCCACAGAGAATGTGGTTACAGTCTCGCATTCTAAATGGTGGCTTTCCAGGCGGCCCTGTCAAGAGCTGCCTCTGTTGTCAAGTTCTTTATTTTGAGATTGGACTAGAGTACCAGATCCCACGTCATTCTAGGTCTACCCCTATGCGCAGCTCCCCCCATTTTCACAGTCCGGCATTTCTTCACCCAGTTCTGATCATCCATTCTCTCCATGTGTCCAAACCAACCAAGTCGGCTCGTGCGCATCACTTCACTGACACTTCTAATGGCCAGACACCTTCTTACTTCCTCGCTCGTTACCCCGTCCCTGAGATTAACCCCACATATCCATCTCACCATTCTCTTCTCATTCGTTCAATTATATTGAAATCCTCCGCTTTAACCGGCCACGTCTCCGAGACATAGGTCATCGTGCTCATAACACACAAGGTATACACCTTTCCTTTAAGGTGGGGTGGGAGCCCTCTGATGATCAGGAGTAACAACAGCTCTCTAAGCTTCCCCTAACCACTTCTAACTCTAGTAATAGAGCCAGCTTCAGCACCACCTCCGGCGAAAACCGTATCGCCCAGGTAGCAGAACTTATTCACGCACTCCAGCTTTACACTGTCGAAATCAACACTAACAGGCAGGTCATTTAGCGCAAGATCTCCCTTGCACACTGCACATTCAAAGTCTATAGATTCTTGTCAAAGGTCCTTTAGCTCCACTAAATCTCTTGTGTACCCAGTCACTACAGATACAACATTGAATCGAGTTACTTCCCACCCCTTTCCCACATACTGCGCATGGATAGTCACCGCTTCATTCCAGAATTCCACGCCCTACTCCACTAATCATGACCTTTGTTTTATCTATGTTAACTCTTTGACCCTAATTTGCCATACCCTCCCTCCATTTTATGAACTTTGCCTCTGCTTCCTGCGCACTATATGCGATAAGAACTAGATCATCTGCATAAAACTAATCTCATGGGAGTCCAGTCCTAAAGTCCCTTGACAGAGCTAGGACCAAACCAAACAGTAATGAGCTCAGCACTGAACCTTGGTGAACTACAATTTTCACTGGGAACTCTTCGCTCAGGCCCCCATTCACGCTAACTGATGCCTGTGACCCCTCAAACATTCTCATTATCACTCGCACTAGCCACTCTTCTACTCAGAGTTTTCTCATAGCCCACTGCATTACATCCCTGGGTACCCGGTCAAAGGCCTTCTCCAGATTTACAAAAATTAGGTATAACTCGCTGTTTTTCTCTAAGAACCGCTCTTGCAGTTGCCTAAGAATGAAGATAGCATCAGTTGTGCCACGTCCCGGCAAAAATCCAAACTGCATATCGCTGATGGCAACACTTTCCCTCATCATGCATTCAAAGACCCTTTCGCTGACTTTCATGACTTGATCGAGCATTTTCAAACCCCTATAATTTCCCCTATCTAAGGAGTCGCCCTTGCCTTTGTATATAATTATTTACTATCACACTTTTCTGCCATGCATCAGGAATTTTGTCCTCCTTTATGATAGCATTTATCAGCTCCGTGACCAATTTAACCATAATATCTCCCGCTGCTTTTAGCATCTCAGCGACAATGCCGGAGCTCTCAGCGGCTTTTCCAGACTTCATTTTATCAATAGCACTTTTAACACCGTCGTACCCTATCAAAGGCGGAGGAACTTGTACTGGGACTGCAGTGCTGAGCTGTTCTCTGTTCCATTCAAACTCCATATTAAGCAATCTTTCACAATGCTCCTTCCATGCCTCTCTGATTTCGTTTTCTGAGTAAACAGTCATGCCACTGTCATTATTTATGCATCTTACACCCACGACGTCCTGACCGCAGTCCCTCACATTCTTAGCCAATTTATAAACCTCATTTGTATTGTTAGTGCTACAAACTTGTTCTATCAAGCTATCCTGTATGGTTTTCTTTGCCTGTAGACCTCTCTTCTAGCATTACGTGTGGCGGACAGGTATTCTTCCTTGCTGCCACCTTCCTTCCATACTTTGAAACATCTCTTCTTCTCTCTGACTGCAGCTTTGACATTGTTGTTCCACCACCAGGAGAACTTATGTCTGGCTGGCCTCTACGTTTTGCCACAGACTTGTCTGTGGTAACGAGGAGGCTGCGTTCTATAAATTTCCATTTGCTACCAACATCATCTGGCCTAGCACCCATTCTCCTTTCAATTTGCATAATTTCGTTGTGGAATCTGTCTCTGTACTCCTCTTTTTCCAACAACCATACTTTCCTTTTTGGCAAATGTACTTTCTTTCTAACAGGAACTCTACTTAGGCACATATCACACACTAGGAGCTTGTGTTGCGGGATGCATTCTTCACCTGGTATGATCTTAGAGTCTCTAACACATTTACTGTCAGATTTACTGATCAGGAAGTAGTCTATCTGACTACTGGAGCCACTCGATTCATATGTTATCAGATGGCTCATCCTCTTCCTAAACATAGTACATGTATTACACACCATCATCCCCGTGGCAGCACAGTGTTCCAGTATGTAACCACCTCCCAGGTTTCTTCGGCCATAACCATGTCCTCCGTGCACGCCCTCATATCCGTCGGCACATGCCCCGAAATGCCCATCATGACCACCCAAGGCAAAAATCCTGTATGTGGAACTCAGGCTTAAGGGAGGAGGTATACACTGAAAGAGCTCTGAAGAACACCCATTGTTGTAATAGCGGGAGAAGAGTGAGAGTGCTGCAACATCGCGACGTGTAGCAAGATATTGTAGGAAATTAGTACCGTAAGAGAAAGTGAACTGATGAGATGAAATGCTTTTGACTGTACCCTTTCGTGAAGTGCGGTATGGATGGCACCTCCCCACTCATGCAAACAATGCTGAATACATGGGCGCACTGTGTAGTTTATTGTATTATTCTTATAATAACTATAATTAGCAACGAACACAAGGGAAAGATCTCCCTTTCTTGCATTATTTCTCAAAATCGCAAAATGATCTTACAATAATTGTTTATTTGATCTTAATATAGAAGTCAACCATAATACAAGTAAGTTATTCTACTTTCCCTGAAGATCGTAATCAACCATATACAATTCTCACACATGTTCTGTATCATTCCATAAATTAACAATTAGTACGAGAAAAGTCCTCCACATTTTCCAATTATACCCTACAGCAGGGCAGTAATCAGCGCCAGTAAAGCCCTGCACCAGGTTAAGGGAGCCCACCTCGCTTTTTTTCTCTTTCTCTCCCTCTCTCTTTGGCTTGTATCCATTCGGCCCCATTCAGCCTACTGTTTTACGACGTTCACCACCATTCAGGTGTCAATATTTTACTGGCGAGCGGTAGCGAGCCAGCATATATATATTTTTGTTTTGACAGCAAGCTAAATTTGTACAAAAATATCTCCGGCGAAGCCGGATTTCTCCATACAATGCTGGCGAGCGATAGGAAGAAATCGACACCTGGATGGGGACAAACGTCTTAAAATAGTTGGCTGAATGGGGCCGAATGGATACAAGCCAGGGAAAGAGAGAAAGATAAAATAAACGAGGTGGGCTCCCTTAATTTACTTCTAGCCCCAGACGACGCAACTTGATTTATAAGAAGAGTTTCGACGACTAACTTTTTGTTATGGCCACCCTGTTGTATACCTGGGTTTGTGGTATGTTCTTACAATAGTTGGCTACATGAATTCGCCACAATAACTAATGTCAATCGTCCAAGAAATATTCAGATCAGATGGCTATAGAAAAGTAGGAGAGTAGAGAGATTTGGATAGAGGAAGAATAAGTTGAGAAATGGGAAGTACAGTAAAAGAAAATATTATCCGACGCATATTTGCCTAAATACCCCTTCAATCAAACGACGAGCTCAGGAGTCTATGAATGCTACTATCAGATGATCTTATTCAGCTTAGGAAGAACCTCTAGGAATCAAAGGCTGAAAGACTTTCTTATTTTACCCTCTAACTCTGACAGATCCTTCCTAAGTTGAATCATATCGACTGCAAGTAGATATAATGCAACTGAAGGTATCGTCATATGATTGAAAATAATGTCCTATCATACATATCATACATACATATATATATACATATCATATCATACTCAAATAAACACCTACTACTACTAGATATTATTAAAGTTCAGAGCGAACGAAACATTATTGAATTTGTTACATGAATAATTTTTGACCTATTACGCACCATGGTTTAAGGAGGCCCACCTCGCTTTATTTCTCTTTCTCTCCCTGTCTCTTTGGCTTGTATCCATTTCGCCCCATTCAGCCTACTGTTTTAAGACGTTTTCCCCCTTCCAGATGTCAATATTTTACCGCTCGCCAGCACATATATATATTTTTGTTTTGACAGCAAGCTAAAAGTGTAAATTTTTCGATAGAAAAATTACTCCGGCGAAGCCGAATTTTTCCATAGAATGCTGGCTCGCTATCGCTCGCCAGGAAGAAATCGACATCTGAATGGGGAAAAACGTCTTAAAACAGTTGGCTGAATGGGGCCAGATGAATACAAGCCAGAGAAAGAGAGAAAAGGAGAAAAAAAGCAGGTGACCCCCCCCCCCTTAAGACGCAAGACAAACAATGCGCTGCTACTGTAATACAGATAATACAATTCCTGCCATATACTGATCAGCACCAGTCTACGTTAGAGATCCTAGAATATACAAAGATCGGACAACTGTTAACTCTCATATTATTCTACAGACTAAAAATATAACATTACACTTTGTGTATCGCATTTGAATTGCCTGATAATGACAAAACATAAAGTGTTGACTATCAAATGTAATTGCTGAATATAGTGGACTATAAATACTAATGTAAAACTTGCAAAATATACAAACATAACAGGAACGGCACAATATACAGACAAAAGAACTTATCACAATCACAATGTGGAAATAACGATTTAGCCAAATGTCAGCCAGAATGCCACACACCCGGGGGGCTCACTCCAATGAATTCACAGAGTCCAATTCCGCCCCCCTCCCCTCTGGACATCTTTTACCATTTTTACAACTTCCACTCCTTCAACCGATCTCAAATCCAAGAACTTGACAAGTGAAGCAGCCCTTAACAGGGTTGCCTGGAACGCCGCCATTAGGACAAGAGACTGAAACTGCACTGATGTGTGGAACACTCGGTCTTAAAAGTTTATGTATGTATGTATGTAACCGTCAGGCAGTCAGACTCCTTTTTGTTGTTTCGGTTGTTGTTGTAGCTGCTATAAGTTGTTGTTATTGTTGAGGTTTTGTTGTTCTTGCTGGGTTTTTGTGGTTTTCCTATTATCAGTTGCGTTTGTTGTTGGTGGTGAACGAGCAATGGCGAGCCTGTAGCCTACTTTAGGAGGAGCCGGCCTTCGGCCAGGATATTTTTCTATCGAAAAATGTACCGTACCGTACACAAATATCTCGAAGGGGGGTCTTGGGGATGGATGGATATATATACAGTATATATATATATATATACCGTTTTTTTTTTTTTTTTTTTTTTTTTTAAACCTTGATGGAGATCTTGGGAGCAAATTAAAAACCTGCCCTTAAACTAAGATAATCTACCATAACCTAACCAGCGGGTCCAGGTGGGATATAGCTAACTACATCCACTCCTACCACCCACCATCACTTAAGTCACTATCCATGCAAACCACCCATTAATATTACACACTAAATTATCTTACATCACACACGAGTCACGACCAATTGGCCACCTGCGAGTTTCAGGCTATGAGTAAGTTGTGAGTTTTTTGTATCGATATTTAACATAATTAGGACATAAAATATGGTTGTATTGCATAAAACACAAAACCAAAAATATTAATCTTTCTCCCTATCACAATCTTACATAACATTTAAATTGCTGCTAAATATGGATGTTTATGGTGCCAACCTCCTTAACCCATTCGTAGCAGGGGCGGACTTATGTCCGCCTCCAATTTGCAGCAAGTTAGGAGCATTATTAAGGCTTTTAAAGGGTTAAAATCGAGTGCAAATGGCCGGGAGCGCAGCGGGCCAGACAGCCGACTCCCAGGGCTTACCACCGCCCACTGACTCATGTTCCCTCTGTTCTCGAGAGGCCGGCAGCATTGCCAGTAGTGAGCGTACCGGTAGTGGGAAAAAATATGCCGCTATACGCTAAACTCCCATGTTGGTGGTAACACTGCCTGAGAACGACGAGTGCTACGTAGCTCGTTCTGGTCTCATTTTGAAGCTTATAGCGCCTAGGTTTTTGCTGAATACATTTCTTTTCATGCAGATACTTGATTTATCATTCAGGAGGGCCTGAATATGCCCAAATAAGCCCAAAACCCCCCACTCGACAAGGGTTAAAACCACTTTACTACCGAAAATCTCTCTTTCTCTCACTCTCTTTCTCTCCCCCGCGGGTAGTAAGTAAGCACGCGCTGGAAGATTTTACACACGAATTTTGTAGCTCATGTATTTAGCGCTCAGAAACAATGAATTCACGGAGCTTAGTTGTTGTCATTGTTGTTTATGTTCTTGCTGTGTTATGATGGTGTTCTTGTTTGTGCTGCTGTTATTGTTGTTTGCATTGTTATTCCTATATTAAGTTGGTGTTGTTTTTTGCTATGACATTTCTGTTATGTAGTTCCTGTTGTTGTGATTATTTATGATGTTCCTACCCTAATGATGTTACTGGTAGTATTATTATTGTTGTTGTTGTTGTTGTTGTTGTTGTTGTTGTTAGTAGGAGAGGGTATGATTGCAGAGTAAGAGGCACAAAATGTCGGTCTGCCACATGTCCAGGTGGTTTGGAAGCAATAAATACAGACTCCAAATGCTACCTCCCTTCTCTCTGGCTAACTGGTCCTTTAGAAAACAGAGGGGGGACGAGTGAGGACATTAGTTCTCTTGTTATTATTAATCATTGTAAACATGAAAATATTTGTCTTTTAATATATTCCACCCTCATAGCTTTGTTTATACAGTATATATATATATTGTTGCAAACATTTATTCTATCAGATCTCAAATATTAGTTCTGAACAATGTCGCACAATCATAAATAGGTCGTAATGATAATATTTCGTCAACCGTACGGAGAAATATATTAAATTTTGACTAATTATGAAAACTAGGATTAATTTCAGCGCAAACAAGTCCAAAAGTTTCGCCTCCCTCTCTTCTGGATTAAGGGGGGATCGATGGTTCACTTTTTGAGGAATTTTTGCATGTATTCATTATTTTTCTAGTTTCCTCCCTAAACCTCCATCAAATTTAAAAAAAACATCCATTAGATCTCCCTTCTAGATTAATTTGTACATTTTTCGGTAGAAAAATAGCACCTAAATAGCACGAAAGGTCTACATATTGACGAAGAAATGGGGCGAAAGGTCTTAAAATTGACTACTAATGGGTCAAACATCTTAACATCTGAAAAATAATGGGGCTAAACATGAGGGAGAAAGTGGTCCAGAAAACCGGCCCATCCCCCCTTAAACTGCCGCCACACCAGTAGTTTTACCGTCGAATGATGTCGGAGTCTGGAATCCGCTACAAGTCGTCATACAACAGAATGGATATGCTTTATTTATTCTTGTATTACATAGGACTGCTCAAAATTAGGAGATACACAATTAATAATGTAACGATCTCCACGATCGTCAGACATTAACCCCTTCAGCAAGACGACCCGTTTTAGCTTTGATTCTAGCTAAAAATTAGACGATTTAAGACAGTTGAAGGACTTTTGTTATTCAGATTGTTTATTGAGATTGCATTTACCCCTTTGAGTCCTAGAGGTAGATTATAAGTTAAGGAAAATAGTCTAATGGTAAGCAGAATATGATGAAAATTAGGTTATCGTGCTGAAGGGTTTAAGGGGGGTGACCTGCTTTTTGTTCTCCCCTTTGTTCTCTTTCTCTGGCTTGTATCCATTCGGCCCCATTTTAAAATAAATATCGAATTACTTATTCATATGCGCCCATTATACGTTTAATATGAAGATATTAACATTTAAGAGCAATAAAACAAGTGGGAATAGTATTTGGGGGCTGAAAAAGACGTATTATTGCCGACGGTCCATTCATGAGGGGAGAGATGCGGCGGCATATATCCTCTCCTCCCGAGTTCTCAAGTGACACTGACGGCTCTAAGTAGAAATCTCTCTGTTGCAAGGATTTCTAGATGCCTCGCTTATGCTAGAGAGACCACAGGAAGAAAATTTGCGCCGAAAATTACCCGATAAAAGGGGGAATAAGAGGAAAAATAAGTGATAATTGAGGTGGGGGGAAAAGGGAGGGAAGGAAGGGAAAGGTGGGGGGGGGGGGACACATATGTAGAAATAGTAGCAAGTAATGGAGGGGATTTATCTCACCTAATCACATATAGCTTTGTTTTGAGTGCCACTGGGGTAATTTAAAAGGCTTTTTTTTAGGCCTTGGATCTTATGAGGACCGTCGCCTTCCACCACCAAAACCTCTTATGAGGACACTCGTCCCGGGATAAGGGGAGGCAGACCGTTTGTTTGGTCTATTAACTCCTTCAGACATATTATGTTCCAATAAGTCCGAGGAGGCGGGAGCCCCGGGATCATTGCCACTGCCTCGCACTACACTCACAACAACACTGCGGCCGTTAGAATTATCGGAGGAGGCTGAGGTTGCCACCAACGGTTTTATCGTAAGCTGACTTACTGAGCTCATATGACGCAAAATCGCGTCATAAACTTATTGGAGAGGCATGGAGATAAGTCCATATGACGCGATCGCGTCATATGAGTTTTTGGTTATTAGTTCCATATGATGCGATCGCGTCATATATGTCGCAAGGAGTTAATTCATTAAATTATTCATGTTTTTTAAGTTTCCTCCCTAGACCTCCATCAAGCTTAGAAAAACACCCCCTAGACCCCCTTTCAAGATAAATTTGTACATTTTTCGGTAAAAAAATGTGCCGGCCGAAGGCCGATTCCTCTTAAAATTGCAGACTCGCTAATGCTCGCCAGAAAAAAATTGACACCTAAATGGCACGAAAGGTCTTAAAATTAACAACGAAATGGGGCGAAAGGTGTTAAAAACGGTCTGCCTCCCCTTAACCTAAGAAGTACGCATGGGGGTAATTAGAAACGTCCGCCTGTGCTGACGTATTTGAGCTGTTTCCATCACTAAAATATTCATTTTACCATATATAGCATTAATACTTATCCATACGCGCCTATTATGGGTTGATTATAAAGGTATTAACCTGAAACAACAATAAAACGAGTGAAAACAGCGTTTGGATGGTCAAAAGCGGAGATGCAGGCCGCGAGTTATATAATGTATGGGTGAGGCAACCTGCTTTCCCGCCAATTTCCCCCAAGGCCACTGAGACACAGTCGATCGATACTCTCTCTCTCTCTCTTGCACTCGCTTGCTATCAGTGATGACGATGCCCTGCTTGCAACTCGCTAATGTTAGCACGAAAATATACCTCAGAATAAGGGAATAACAGGGAAAATAGGTGATAACTGAAGCAGGTGAGGAAAGTGGGGAAGGAGGGGAGGTAGAGGACTGATATTTTGCATTGCAAAAAAAAAAAAAAAAAAAATTCTCGGACTCTTAACCCTTAAAAAGCGGCTCACCACATAAGTCGAGTTGAAAAAACTGGCAAAAAACGGGTGAAAAAAGGGTGGAAATCGAGTGAAAATGGGTGGGATAGTAATGATCCATACGTCCGACATCTGTGGCCTCCCGGCCCACACTAACTCCAGTTCCCCCACCGCGCGTGAGGATGACAGTGTAACCAATAGTTCGCTAAAAGTGAGCAAGGTAGCAAAATCAGCTAAACTTCCATCTTCGAGGAACACTGTCAGTGCTCCACGAGTGCTACGTAGCTGTATGTGGCGTCATTGTGTAGCGATTTCCACCTAGTTTTCGGCGCAATACAGTTCCTTTCATACTGATGGTTGATATAGCAGTCAGAACGGCCCAGAAAGGCCCAAAACGGCCACAGAGCACCCGCTAGAGAAGGGTTAAGAGTCTTCCCGCAGTCCGCCGGGGGAACTCTTAAGAGTCTCCCGGCAGTTCCCGGGTTAAGGGAAAGACTCTTTGATTAGTCTACCTCAACGAAAATTAGCAAACAAATAGTCTGGAGGTCTTGAATAATCAAAGTTGTTTAACCCTTAACTGTCGGCGCGCAACTTATGTCGTGAGAAATAAATATGGACTATGTGGCAGTTCACAACTTATGTCGAGCGCTATTTTCAGCACGTAATGTTGCCGAGAGAGAGAGCTGAGCGGTGGGACGAGCGTAGCAACGCTATGACAGGTCCCCACGACCACCGTGGCCATACTGAACTGTATTCTACTTTCCCCCCTCCTTTCTCACTCGCTACACAGGGAATTATGTAAGGAAATTACCTTATTTCAGGGTTTTTGCACTCGTGTTGCACGATCGTTGCAAGAGAACCAGTGGTCGTACAAGGATGGTTCGGGTGTCATTGGAAAGCTCTGGTTACGCCCTTTCAGGGATAGATACTTGTTTTACGCTCTGGGTCTTATTTAGGCATGAAAATGATCACGTAAACAACCCTATTTAGGGTAAAAAAAATCCGCTGGGCGCTACGGTCAAATAGACCACCTAGCCCGCTAAATAAGGGTTAAGGGGGGATGGTTCACTTTTTGGCCAATTTTTACATGTATTCGTTATTTTTTAGTTTCCTCCCTAGACCTCCATCAAATTTAAGAAAAACATCCATTAGATCCCCCTTTTAGATTAATTTGTACATTTTTCGGTAGAAAAATGTCAAGGCCGAAGGCCGGTTCTTCCAACATTATAGGCTCACTATCGTTCGCCAGGGAAAAAATCGACACCTAAATAGCACGAAAGGTACTCTAAATATTGACGAAGAAATGGGGCGAAAGGTCTTAAAATCGAGGAACTAATGGGCCAAACAACTTAACATCTGAAAATTAATGGAGCTAAACATGAGGAAGAAAGTGGTCCAGAAAACCGGCCCATCCCACCTTATTCAGTCAACCTTTTCTTCTAAAAAAATCGGATCTGGAAGCTTAAAATTGATAATATAGTTTCCAAAATCAATCTGCGTTTTCTCTCATTTCTGTTATCAATGCACCAAAATACTTACCGTTGTCGGTAAAGCGATGAGTGTGTTGTGTTTGGTGAGTGATAATGTGTGAGTACAGTTGACCAAATAAGTGATGTCTCGGCCCCAAGTATAATTTGATTCATAATTGTTATTAGCAGTATCTAAATATGATTTCATCATTTCGAGTGAGATATACAAACATGTTCCTACACTTGAGCACCCTATTCAACATCTGACAGACATTAATACAGCACAGAGCGAACCAAAAGTAATAACAGCTGAGACATAACTTATTAGCGCTACCATACATGAGCCATGATATAAATACAAAAGTTACCCTATTAATCCAGTTGTTTTCTTTAATATTGTAATGAAAGAAAACCATTTATAATGGGTAACTATGTTAAATTATTTAGGCAACACTATTTCATTTAGGCTATTCTGCAGAACAACTACTCCTCGATTACGGGATTCCTGTTTCGTGGAATTATTATTTTTTGCTCTTACCTTACTCAGGGGACCTTACTGATGTGCGGATAAGTGCTACTTTTCTTATTTTGTCAATTTGATTTTCACTCCCCTATAACATTATCAGAGTTATTTTTGTACAGCAAGTCCAGGACACTTTCTTACATTCTAGCCTCCTTGGAGGCTCCTCCCCGATGTTTAGTAGCCAATCAGAGTGGAGCTTAACCTACAAGAAGTCGGTACATTTTTAATGGTACTTTCCTGTTATTGACAGCCAAAGCTGAAGATTGCAGAGTAAATACCATAGACTTTATCCCATCAATTTTGTATAGTTTTAATACCTAATCAGCGGGGGTGTGGGGGCGGCAGCCCCCACCCATAATACTAGGATAGGTTAGGTAAGGTTGTTAGGTTAGGCTAATGTCTTTTCAAAGTTGACTAAATCGAGTAAACTCCTAGATTATTGAGGTATCTGAATAATTACAATTAACAATGCAAATGCTAATAAAAAGTGCTTTCCGCACTTTCTAACAATAAAATACACACTTACAATGCATTAAAATACATAAAGAAAATAAATAAAACCTAAAATAACAGGAGTAGTAGTTATGCAGAATTACCTTTATTTATAATATTATGTATAAATTATCGAGTATTTTACTATATGGAGATGATTAAATATATCCGACGATTTTTATAAAAACAAAACTAGTTGAAAAAAACAACTTTGTAAACATAACAAAATAATCTTATATCACAAACTCATGAATCTCCTGTCGGCATTCTTTGAAGAGAAATCGATCAGGTTGGACGTACATACACCGAGCTGTGTTATAGACATTATTTAGGCCAAGTGATAGTTATACATTACTCCGTACTATCGTTTAACAAAAGGATATTGTTTAAATATCTTATTGTTTTGCTCACAAACACATTATAGGCCTAAACGATATATCAGTGACGCGCACCATGGTGTTCGGGCGGATAATTCGAAATTTGACCGGGTGGGTGTCTCATCCAAAAAGCTCTGAGCAGCCCTCAGAAGTCTCAGGGCAAGGCAATATAAAGAGCACTGTGGAATCTTCGGAGCAAAATAAGTCTATCGTAACTAAGGATAATGTTATTTCGGACTCCTCCCAACTGAACTATTCCAATGTTACTTCGGAATCTTCAGGGCAATATTCTACAAACGCCAGTATGGATTCTGTATCAAACACCAGTGAGCAGATGCCTCAAAGTGAATCAACCGTGAGTATGTATGATTTCGTTGATCCAGAGGCAGCTGGGGACATGGGAGAATATGTTCCCACGGCTAACGGTTCTACTTCATGCTCCACTTGGGAATCCTCGCAACAGAACTATTCATCTGTTTCGTATTCACAAGCCCTTTTGGAATTGTATGAAAATCCAACTGTGGCTTCAGATCTAACCCCCACTTGTGATTCATATTCTTATCCCACTTGTGATTCATATCCCCCTGTGGCTTCAGATCCAACCCCCACTTGTGATTCATATTCATATCCCACTGTGGCTCCAGATCCAACCCCCACTTGTGATTCATATTCTTATCCCACTGTGGCTTCAGATCCAACCCCCACTTGTGATTCATATTCATATCCCACTGTGGCTTCAGATCCAACCCCCACTTGTGATTCATATTCATATCCCACTGTGGCTTCAGATTCAACCCCCACTTGTGATTCATATTCATATCCCACGGTGGCTTCAGATCCAACCCCCACTTGTGATTCATATTCATATCCCACTGTGGCTTCAGATCCAACCCCCACTTGCGATTCTGATTCATATCCCACTGTGGCTTCAGATTCAACCCCCACTTGTGATTTATATTCATATCCCACTGTGGCTTCATATCCAACCCCCACTTGTGATTCATATTCATATCCCACTGTGGCTTCATATCCAACCCCCATTTGTGATTCATATTCATATCCCACTGTGGCTTCAGATTCAACCCCCACTTGTGATTCATATTCATATCCCACTGTGGCTTCATATCCAACCCCCACTTGTGATTCATAATCATATCCCACTGTGGCTTCATATCCAACCCCCACTTGTGATTCATATTCATATCCTACTGTGACTTCAGATTCAACCCCCACTTGTGATTCATATTCATATCCCACTGTGACTTCAGATACAACCCCCACTTGTGATTCATATTCATATCCCACTGTGGCTTCAGATCCAACCCCCACTTGTGATTCATATTCATATCCCACTGTGGCTTCAGATCCAACCCCCACTTGTGATTCATATTCGACATATCCCACTGTGGCTTCAGATTCAACCTCCACTTGTGATTCATATTCATATCCCACTGTGGCTTCAGATTCAACCCCCACTTGTGATTCATATTCATATCCCACTGTGGCTTCAGATTCAACCCTCACTTGTGATTCATATTCATATCCCACTGTGGCTTCAGATACAACCCCCACTTGTGATTCATATTCATATCCCACTGTGGCTTCAGATCCAACCCCCACTTGTGATTCATATTCATATCCCACTGTGGCTTCAGATTCAACCCCCACTTGTGATTCATATTCATATCCCACTGTGGATTCAGATTCAACCCCCACTTATGATTCATATTCGACATATCCCACTGTGGCTTCAGATTCAACCCCCACTTGTGATTCATATTCAACCCCCACTTGTGATTCATATTCATATCCCACTGTGGCTTCAGATACAACCCCCACTTGTGATTCATATTCATATCCCACTGTGGCTTCAGATCCAACTCCCACTTGTGATTCATATTCATATCCCACTGTGGCTTCAGATTCAACCCCCACTTGTGATTCATATTCATATCCCACTGTGGATTCAGATTCAACCCCCACTTATGATTCATATTCGACATATCCCACTGTGGCTTCAGATTCAACCCCCACTTGTGATTCATATTCAACCCCCACTTGTGATTCATATTCATATCCCACTGTGGCTTCAGATCCAACCCCCACTTGTGATTCATATTCATATCCCACTGTGGCTTCAGATCCAACCCCCACTTGTGATTCATATTCATATCCCACTGTGGCTTCAGATCCAACCCCCACTTGTGATTCATATTCATATCCCACTGTGGCTTCAGATTCAACCCCCACTTGTGATTCATGTTCGACATATCACACTGTGGCTTCAGATTCAACCCCCACTTGTGATTCATATTCGACATATCACACTGTGGCTTCAGAACCCTCCAATGTTGGTGATTCAAATGCCACTACGGGTACTTCAGGTTATAACAACTCAGATTCCTGTGCCTCAGAGCCTAGCAATAAAAACATTAATTATTGGGACACCGTGGATTATGACAATCTGATAAGGAATTTGGATACTTCTGAGTATAGGGATACAACATACTCAGATCTTGAAGCATCAGGTGATGTTGTTCCACCTGAGATCCGCATGCGTAAATATGAGGATTTGCTTGCGTATTCATTTTACTGGTTCACAAAATCCTATGAAAAATATTATTTCCATTACTGCGAGTATGACCGTTATTATCATTACTCTGAGAAACTCCATAAGTATTACTTTGATTCCTATATGGATGGTGATCATGATTCAGTAAGTCTGTATTATAACGATTACCTTAAGTATTTTAAGCGTTGTTATTTTCATTATTATTATTCCCAAAAATGTATATGCCCAATATAAATATCATTTTCGTCGACATATGTACTATTATAACAAAATAAATCATTAACAATATTTCATGTGTACTTGACTTTGTAACTGTATAAACTTCACGGTGACGCAATTTTACATTTGTTTTTGGCTAAAATTAGATGATTTTGTGCAGTTTAAAAAGGACCTATGGTGTTCAGAGGGTTGATTGAGATCTTAATCACCCCTCTGAGACCTAGAGGTCGAATATAAGCTAAAGAAAATCGTCTAAAGGCAACCAGAATACGATTAAAATTACGTCATCGTGCTGAAGTGGTTAATGGAGAACTATGACACCATTATCTCAGCGTTATATTAACTCTATTTGGCCTGAGGGGGGTAGTATTGGACCTTCGCTGTTTCGCTCCATTTTTTGTCGGTTTTAAGACGTTTCACCCCATTAGTTTGACGATAAGATGCTTCACCCCATTCTGGTGTTTTTCTTCTTCTGGACAAGCGATAGCGACCCTGTAACATGGAAGAAATTGGTCTCCGTCCAGGACTTTTTTTATTTTTGTTTTGTTTTTCGAAAAACGTATAAATTTAGCTTGAAAGGGGTCTGAGTGGGCATTTCTTAGTTTGAAGGAAGTCTTGGAAGGCGAATTCGTTAGCCTAGGGGACAAACTGAAATACATTGCTGGAAAATGACAAAAGCAAGTAAAATCCTCAATCCTTTTCTCTCTTTCTCTGGCATGTATCCATTCGGCCCCATTCAGACTGTTTTAAGACGTATATCCCCATCCAGGTGTCGATTTATTCCTGGGGAGCGTAAGCGAGCCAGTATTGTATGGAGAAATCCGGCTTTGCCGGAGAAATTTTTCCATCGAAAAATTTACAAATTTAGCTTGCTGTAAAAAAATATATATATACAGTATATATATACTGTATATACTGTATGCTGGCTCGCTACCGCTCGCCAAGAAAATATTGACACCTGGATGGGGGTAAACGTCTTAAAACCGTAGGCTGAATGGGGCCGAATGGATACAAGCCAAAGAGAGAGGGAGAGAAAGAAAAAAAAGCAAGGTGGGCTTCCTTAACACACACACACACCTTCTATGGGGGATACATGCCTCCAGGTCTCGTAACCATATGTCCCAGGTTCAAAGCTTGACAACTGTACGGTACTTACGTAAAAAGGTGCCGTCTGCCAAATTTTAACCCCTTCTTTATTGGCGACGTCTCGTTAATTTTATCCTTGCTATATTTAGACAATGTTGTGCAATTTATGAAGGATCTGCTGCAGTAAAAATGGTTGTGAGATAGTTCCAAGCCTGTTAATTGCTGGAGGCCCTTTTTAAACTGAATACAATCGTCTAACAGTAGCCTGAACATATTTTTAAAACATTGCCGATACAGAAGAGGATAGTCTCGTGTGAGTGAGTTTCTTTAACTTCCACTTTAGCATCAGTACCTTGCTGATAATTGTTAACACTATCTGGTGCAACGTCTTGGGGGTTATGATGATATTTTATTTTATTATTGAGAGTTTTGATTGTTTTAGCCATTTTCTAACAATCTGTATTTAGTTTACCCCCCTAGACTTAGAAAAAAGCGTCTCCAACCCCTACAAAAAAAAAAAAAATCCCCCAGACCCCCTTCAAGCTAAATATGTACATTTTTAGATAGAAAAATGTCACGGCCAAAGGCCGGTTTCTCCCAAATTGCAGGCTCGTTATCGCTCGCCGAGGAAAAATCGACACCTTACTGCGTTGAAGCATCTTATAATCGCCAAACTAATGAGGTGAAACTTCTAAAAATCTCCAAGCTAATGGAGTAAAACAGGGAGAATCGAAATTGGGCCGCCCTGCACTTAATAGGGTTAATATGTGACGTGTTTCTCAGTTATTCCACTTTAGCATCAGTACCGGTACCTTGCTGATCATTATTAACTCTTTGAAGCTCTGACGCGTTTTAGCAGTTTATTTTGGCTATCATTAGACGATTTTATGCAGCTTAGGAAGTATCTGTGGGTATGAAAATGGTAAATACTATCTCAATCAACCCTTTGACTTCCATATACCGTTACTAATCTGAATAAAATCGTCTAATAGTAGCCAAAAACAGAACAGAAACGCGTATAGGAGCTTGAAAGGGTTAATATATGACGTGTTTCTCAGTTATCCAATAAGTTAAACAATTCTTAAGTTAAGGTTGGATTCATGCTAATTTCTGGCATATTTTCATCTAACACGAATAATATTCATGTTCAGCTTTAGTCGTATTGGTAAACGAAATAAGTGAAACAAATGCAGCCTTTAAAAAATTGGGTGAAATAAAGTTTAAAGTCATAAATCAACGTTCAGTTCCTTATCCATCGTTCACAAGGATATTGACAACGGCCTTCCCACTTGTTTATGAATATGGTCCACCTCACCTTATATTCTTACAGTTGCTTTTGTGTTTCTTGGAGCTTTTGTTATTTACACTTTTAGTATAACACCGCAGGCTAGATATCAATGTCTGTGACGATATCATGTTAATGGCAGACACCAGATAAAGTAATAATATTGAGGGAAAACTCCTGCACTGTTGACTATTCGCGGGAGACTGACGAGCAGCGTTACCAATGCCAAGTTAGCCATTCTGCTAGATTTATGCTTCAAAAGTCGCTAGCTAGTAAAATAGGCAAATTATTATAACATTACTTAGACATGGCTCTCATCTCTCGAATATAGCTAGAACTCACAGTTGCATTTCAACAAATGATACTATACAGATTAAATTAATTATATCTACATATAGCGATAGATATGTCAATATTTGATACTGTGTAGATTAAAGTTTTTCCTAAATCTAGCAATGTACTGTAATAACCAATTTTGCTACACTGGAGAGAGGTACATCTTGCCAGCTTATTGGTTCATGCACACCCCAGAAGTGATTACAGGACTCTCATTGGCTGCCCATGGCCAGCGTGAGTAGTGGTGTACCCGAGATTCAAGCCAGGTATTGGGGATAAACCTTTACAACGGCACCTCGTATCTACCTTTCCAAGAGGGTTGAGAGGGGAGAAGGGGTGTTGGAGAGAGAATATGCTGTTGGAGTGGCTTTGTTATGTGTGTTAGTAGTCTGTATACGTCATGGGTGAAGGTATTGAGAGATAAGCCTTTACAAAGGCACCTCATATCTACTTTTCGAAGAGTGTTGCGAGGGGAGAAGGGATGTTAAGTGAGATTAAGAGGGGATGGGCGAATATATCTGCTCATTTACATTTAGGCGTAGGGATGTGGCGACCCCATCGCCCATTACTTTGTGGCGCAGATAGCCCCTGGAGGTTGGGACTGGAAATCCCACCTCCAGAATTGTTAGGAGGCGGCTGTAGGCACCAGCCGAACAGGGCGGTACTCCCGGGGAGTGCTAGGTGGTTGATAAGGAGAGCTGGAACTCCTGTTTCACCATCTGGCCTCTCTAGCTGATCCTTTCTGTGCCTCATCAAAATTGAGGGCAACCCCAGCCTGCTCTCCAAAACATCTCCTCCTCCTATCATTACATTATATTACAAACACCTTAGCCTACATAGTACACTATATTTTCTAAAACAAAATGATGACACAATCACGACCAGCCTCGGGGTCCCCAAAAGGGGGGGGGGGTACCAGAAATGCCCCCATCAGTTTGACCCCTGGAAACTACTCTTCTGAATGCCCTGGACCACTACCTTCTACTCTTACTATAAATTTCTGCAACATTCGTGGCCTTTCCTCTAACTTCCACTCTGTGGAACACCACCTCTCCTCTGCCAACCCTGATCTTCTCTTTCTCACCGAAACTCAGGTGTCTAAGACTACTGACAGCAAACCCTTCTCTATATCCTCCTACTATCTCTATCCTCAGTTTCAAGCCAAAGGTGGATGTTGCATATATGTGTGCAACAATATCGCTTTCTCTCGTGTTTCCATCTTAGACTCTTATAAATTCTCAACTCTCTGGCTAAGGCATTCTTGTCACTCTCAAACTAAATATATACAGGTAGGCCCCATGCATCCTGCGAAGGCAAGATGGCAGTGGCTGGTTGCAGCTAAAAGTGCTGCGCATGTCTCACCCCCTAGACTGGAACGAGACCTCACAGGCTTCACCGTTCAATGTGTAACAGATGAATGTACAGGCTCTCAGCCTATGCCCCAGAGGGAGTAGTTGGAATATAGAAGAAAACAAATCAGAATATAATCGTCTATAATCACCAGAAAACAGAAAAGAAATGCTTCATCGTATCTTGAAAGGGTGAACCGATGAAGAATGGTGATAATGGTGACCACAAGGCACCAGGATAATGTCAGCAGCAGGAAAGAAGAGCACCCAAAGAGGATCCTGGTAACCTGCACCAGGACATTTGGTGGAGGTCATTTGGACGAGCTCTCAAAGGTCGGAGGTCAAGACTGGCTGAACAAAATCCTCAGTCCAACTTTACGTTATTAAGGTTACCAATAAAAAGTTTGACTTATGAGAGGTATATTAGGGATGTGTGAGATTCTTTTGCCGTGTTGTTGTTTCTGTTTGGTCTCTGTCTCGAGTCAGCCACCCCCAGCTATGGGGGTACCTTTCCGTGTTGTTGTTTCTGTTCGGGCTCTGTCTCGAGTCGGCCACCCCCAGCTATGAGGGTATTTTTGCCGTGTTGTTTTTTCTGCTCGGGCTCTGTCTCGAGTCGGCCACCCCCAGCTATTGGGTATGGTATGTGCCTGATTATATAATTATATACATTCATACAAGTTTTATGTTAAGATAAGGTGTTATGTCCCCATCCAACTTCTTTAGGGAAGGTAATAAACTCGTCTAGAACCAGAATAAAATAACAATGACACCATCGCTAACCCCTTCAACACAATGCCGTCATTTTCATCGTATTGTGATTACTATTGGACGATTATATTTAGCCCATGTTCGACCTCTAGGGCTCAAATGAGAAAATACGATCTCAATAAACCGTTTGAATAACATGGGTCCTTCTTAAACTGCATAACATTGTTAAATATTAGCCAGAATAAAGGTAAACAGACGTCATCGGGTTGATGGGGCTAAACTTGACTGAACTATAGTATATTTTGTTTCCAGCTGATGGTAAATTGCCATATCTTCATCTTCGTTACTCAACTATTACGAAGATTTTGAGCGAAATATGTTGCTAATTATGAAAACTTGGCAATAAGACGATGCAGTGACATAGTAGTTTCAAATTTTTCCATTAGGTATCGAGAAATAGCTGAATTTGTTCTCTTTTTCTCCCTCTCTCTTTGGCTTGTATCCATTCGGCACCATTTAGCCTACTGTTTCAAGACGTTTACCCCCATCCAGGTGTCAATATTTTCCTGGCGAGTGGTAGTTAGGAATCATATATATATATTTGTTTTGACAGCAAGCTAAATTTGTACATTTTTCGAAAGAAAAATGTCCCCGGCGAAGCCAGATTTCTCCATACAATGCTAGCTCGATATCGTTCGCCAGGAAGAAATCGACTCCTGGATGGGGATAAACGTCTTAAAACAGTTAGCTGAATGGGGTCGAATGGATACAAGCCAGAGAAAGAGAGAAAAGGAGAGAAAGATAAACAAAAAAAAAGCCGGTGACCCCCCTTAAAGTTTGACAATAGCTCATAAAGCAGTGGTATTTGTGACTGGATTGTTACGCAACAAATAACGCTATGAAATGATTATACGTATTACCAGCATTGGTTTCCTAGGAACTGAACCGAAAATAGATGTTTGGAAAAAGAAAACAAAAACCTACATTTAATATTGTAGAATAGAGCATTGGGGTTTATCAAGGGGAAGTTTTTAGTGTGTTTCCTAGATTTCCGTCAAGCTTGACCCCCTTTCAAGATAAATTTGTACAATTTTCGGTAGAAAAATTTCCCGGCCAAAGGCCGGTTCTTCTTAAATTACAGGCTCGCTATCGCTCGCCAGGAAAAAATCTTCACCTAAATGGCATGAAAGGTCTTAAAAGTGACATAAATGGGGCGAAAGTTCTTAAAATCGCCAAACTAATGGGGTGAATATCTTAAAATCTCAATAGCAATGGGGCTAAACATGAGAGAAAGGGGTAAAGAAAAAAATCCATCAAGTGGAAATCTCCCCTTAAATGGAATTTTACTTATAACAATGAGAAGATAATAGTAGCGTTATAGAAAAACTGAGGCCCAATGTTGGATATGGTGTACAATTTTGGTTTCCTTATCTAAGGGGAGGTATTTAGTTTGTTCCCTAGACCTCCATCAAGCTTAAAATTACACCCCCTTGAGTCCCTTTCAAGATAAATTTGTACATTTTTCGGTAGAAAAATGTCCCGGCCGAAGGCCGGTTCCTCTTAAATTACAGGCTCGCTATCGCTCGCCAGGATAACATTGACACCTGAATTGCACAAAAGGTCTTAATATGGGGTGAAAGTTCTTAAAATCGCTAAACTAATGGGGGAAACGTTTTATAATATCAAAAGCAATAGGGCTAAACATGAGGGAAAAAGGGGTCAAGAAAAAAATCCCTTAAGTGGATATCTCCCCTTAAACAAAGACATTGAGAGACTCGAGTCAGTACAGCGTTGAGCCAAGAAGTTAATACCACCACTAAGAAATATAACATATCACGAAAAATATAATTGTTCTCACTTAGGAAAATAAGATTGAGAGGTCAATTAATCCAGTGTTTTAAGACACTAAGGGTTTTTATAAATTATGTTGAGTCACTGTTCAAAATCAATAATAGTTCTGCAACTCAAAGGAGGCGGGATGAAAATAAAAACCAGGAGGTCCAAACTCGATGTCACAAAACATTTGTTCCCCTACAGTGTAGTCAACAAGTAGATCGTGGTGCAACATATTAAAATTGACCCATTCAAAAGGAATCTAGACATTCATTTCGAGAAGGTTGGGGTAATATAAGTAATAATGTAGGTTAATTATATGTAGTAAACACTATTTCCCAAATTCGATCCTAACTATAAATTTCACGGTAGAAATTATCTTTTTCTGGAGGCCTTGTTTCCCATCTATATTTAATGCCGAGTATTCGTCGGAGGGAGTGGTGGGTTGGGAGAGAATGTTCTACTAAGTCACCCTTATCTTCCACTTAGCAATTTTTTTTAGAATTAAGTCCGGACTGCCTAGTACGGACCGCAAGGTCTGTGCAGTCTGTGTAACTCTCTCTCTCTCGCTTAGTTACCCCTAGCAACCTCGTTTTCTTGTTTTTATTGCGCTCTCCGTTTTCTTTTACGAGCTAGAATCTGTAAAAAAATTCACCCGTTTTTTGTTTTAGTATAGTTGGGCCTTTAACCTTTTCAGTAGGATGGCGGTAAGTCAACTTTATTCTGGCTTACATTAGACGATTTTACTAAGGATAACACAAGCCCATCCGATGCTTGGGTTCTTATCATGGTTTCCTCTAATTTGCAAACTCATTATAGTTCACATAGACAAAAAAAAACTACACCTGAATGGGGGAAAGCGTCTTATGATCGCCAGGCAAATGGGACGAAACAAGGGTGACCCCTCCCCCCCAAAAAAAACCCCACAATTTTCGGAATATATAGGGTTCAGAAGTATTGTACCCATGTAAAATAAAGTGTTATAAAAGATAACTCACTTAACTATGACAGGTTTTTCCTAAGCTGAGCACAATCGTCTAATGATGTCCACAATAGAAGGAAAATCTGCGTCAGTGTATCGAAAGGGTTAATTAAAAACATATATACGGGAATCTTACTATTTGCATTCGTATTTCTGTCAGTTATATTCACCATCCATTTAATGGGGGATGGGCCAGTTTTCTGGACCCTTTTCTCCCTCATGTTTAGTCCCATTAGTTTTCAGATGTTAAGATGCTTGCCCCATTAGTTTGTCGATTTTAAGACCTTCCGACCCATTTCCTTGTCAATATTAAGACCTTTCGTGCTATTTAGGTGTCGATTTTTTTCCTGGTGAACGATAGTGAGCCTGTAATTTTTGAAGAACCGGCCTTCGGCCGTGACAGTTTTCTATCGAAAAATTTACAAATTAATCTAGAAGGGGGATCTAATGGATGTTTTTTTAAGCTTGATGGAAGTTTAGGGAGGAAACTAGAAAAATAATGAATACATGCAAAAATAATGAATACCGGTACATGCAAAAATAATGAATACCGGTACATGCAAAAATAATGAATACATGCAAAAATAATGAATACATGCAAAAATAATGAATACATGCAAAAATAATGAATACATGCAAAAATCGCCCAAAAAGGGTATCAAGCCGGGAAAATTTAGTTTGAAGATTGGAATGATTATGAAAAAAGAATATAGAAAAACTGACATAAAGTTGCATTGTTCTTGGCCATTTGATCACTTCCAAAGACATATTAAGGGACCCCACTTCGCTTCTTTTTTTTCTCTCTCTTTTTCTCCCTCTCTCTTTGGCTTGTATCCATTCGGCCCCATTCAGCCTACTATTTTAAGACGTTTACCCCCCATCCAGGTGTCAATATTTTCCTGGCGAGCGGTAGCGAGCCAGCATATATATATTTTTGTTTTGACAGCAAGCTAAATTTGTAAATTTTTCGATAAAAAAAGGTCTCCGGCGAAGCCGGATTTCTCCATACAATGCTGGTCGCTATCGCTCGCCAGGAAGAAATCGACACCTGGATGGGGATAAATGTCTTAAAACAGTTGGCTGAATAGGGCCGAATGGATAGAAGCCAGGGAAAGAGAGAAAAGGAGAGAAAGATAAAAAAAAACGGTGACCCCCCTTAAGAACTGCGAAGCATCAATCTATCTCTGTATAATTAGCTACATTGGCGGGAAATTTAATTCTGTAGAAGCTCATATCTCGATTGTTACTGGAAATACATAAAACTACTGTATCTCTGCAGTATTGTAATGCCAAGTTTCCATAACTAACAAGATACAGCATTTCATTTTAAAATGTTCATAGTAGCTGCTTGTTACTGATAGCTTTGCCTTTTGTCTCCTTCATATACAGTCGAGGTTAATAAGTGTTGTCAGATATTTCAAAAAGTTTCGGACACTGACTAATACTCTGAGGGATAAGCACTTTTCCCAGTAACTATAAAGACCAATAACACTTTTTGAGCGAAAATCAATGGAATCTATGACAACACTGTCTTAATACCCCCGATTGTACATAGGAAAAAAAATCAAGATGGGGATATCAGATCAGGTCAGATGAAGGTATTGAGGGATAAGCCTTTACAACGGCACCTCACGGCAACCCTGCTCACAAGTTGGACAGGAGAACACGAATACATCCCTCAACTCACCATAAACAACACACCCCTAACACATACACACACACCCAAAATCCTAGGAGTAACATATGATACTCATATGACATTTAAACAGCACACCACAAACATTAAAAAGAAACTGACACCCAGACTTAACGCCCTCAGGTCACTTGCTCACACAAAATTTGGACACAACAAAGAAACTACCACCACAGTATATAAACAATACATAAGATCAGTGATGGAATACGCAAGCCCAGCCTGGGCTTCTAACCTAGCTGAAACACATCATAAGACCTTACAGACTATTCAAAACAAAGCCCTGAAGATCATTACAGGCTGCACAGCTACTTCACCCACAGATCACCTACATCAAGAAACCAAAATCCTCAAAGTCAAAGACCATCTGGAGAGCATGAGAGGCACTCAATTCCTGGCAGCAGCCTCCACGAACCAAGACCACCCACTAAACTACCCACAGACACCAAGAAATATCAAAACAACACCCAGCACACGGTATCACACACAATTATTGTCCTCTCTCCCTCCCTGCCCACCCCGAACCAACTTCCAGAAGCACATCCATACTCATATCTCTCACCGATCCATCCACTCACTCACAGACAACACGCAGCTGCATGCACGACCTCCCGAAATCCATCCTTCCGAATCCTCCCTTCCTCGCGAGGACAGAGTCCACCTGGCCAGGCTGAGATGCGGACACCATCCAGCTCTCCTGAGCTATCAGAAGAGACTGGATCACTCCGTTGTCGACGCCTGCCCGGGATGTAACACAGCACCCCATACCATTAAACACATCATAGAAGACTGCATTTCACACAACCACTTACGCCAACAACACAATCTACACTCAATGAGAGCTCTGTGGGAAAGCCCGATCGTGGCCATGGCCTTTCTCAGGGACTCGGGGCTGTTCGGCCAGGCAGCTTAGGGAACAACAACAACAACAACAACAACACAACGGCACCTCGTATCTACTTTCTACTTTTCCTATTTTTCTGAAGAGTGTAGAAAGGGGAGAAGGCGTGTTGGAGAGAGAGAAAGCTGTTGGAGTGGCTTTGTTATGTGTGTTTAGTCTGTATACGTCGTCAACAATTTACCGTCAGCTGGAAGAAAACACACAATAGCTTCGCACCCAATTGAATCAGAGTCGAATCCAAACGAGACAATATTATATCCAAGACGGTTCTGAACTTGGCTTTAAAGGTTCCGTCATTCCAATGGATGTACCCCTTTTAGTGCTCCCGACCGTTCTTACAAAATAGAGCTAAAAATAAAGAACCAACACAAAAGGAGGTAACACTATCTACCCGGCAACCCCCATCCAATCTGACGCACCAGAGCACAAGCCATTTCACGCCCAAAATAGTCTACCCTAACTGGTAAAAAACTATTCTCTCTCTCTCTCTCTCTTTCTGTGTTTGTCTGTGTTAAATATAGTTGTGTTTCTCTTTTTACCCTTCAATATTTACTTTTTTCTCTCTCTCTCTCTCTCTCTCTCTCTCTCTCTCTCTCTCTCTCTCTCTCTCTCTCTCTCTCTCTCTCTCTCTCTCTCTCTCTCTCTCTCTCTCTCTCTTCCTTTTAACGCAACATCTTTGTTTTTAATACTTTGAAAGTCCTCACTCGGCGTATACCGTACCTAAAACCTTCCCATTTTTCCTTTGACCAATTACTTGAAATAGGTCTTCTTAACTTTTTCAATTTAATGGTTGGTTAATTCAAACATAGGTAACATTTAAGTTAATTCTAGAAAAGTTAAGTTCCATAAATTTGAGATTGGGCTGACTATTTTAGATTCGATTACAGAGTAGGATGGAGAAAGATGCTGCCAAGTCTTTATATAATGCATATATAATGTGTTCAGTATAATTGATGTACGGTACTACGCTAAACATAGAACAATTTATCTTCACTTAGCAACAACAACATCAACAACAACAACAACAACAACAACTACTACTACTACTACTACTACTACTATTAAATATCTATGCCAGTTAGGTTAGACTTAAGCATTCTTACCAGTGTATCCATATGCAATCATTGGTGATTAATACCACACATTAAAACAGAATAAAAAGCTAGCCCAACCAGACCTTGACATAATCCTGACACTAAGTACAATGATATTATCTTCATCTTAATCGGCTCACAAATTGTCAAGTCACTATCTTCATTACAGAACTGTTATTAATACTAATAATAGAAACACAATAAATATGAAGCATTATTATGAGTGGTAGGCTTTTCTTTTTCGACAATAAAGAACAAGAAGGAAATCGGCTGACAGAACATAATATTTGTCACCCGGTAAACCCTTTCTGTAGGCTATATAAGAGAGCTTTATGACGCCTTTTAAGGGGAGGTGGGTAGTTTTTCTGGACCCCTTCCCCCTCATGTTTAGCCCCATTAGTTTTCAGATTTTGCAGATGCTTGCCCCATTAGTTTGTCGAGTTTAAGATGTTTGCCCCATTACTTTGTCGATGTTAAGACCTTTCGCCCCACTTCTTTATCGATTTTTTTCCTGGCGAACAATAGTGAGTCTGTAATTTTGAAAGAATCGACCTTCGGCCGGGACAGTTTTCTACCGGAAAATGTACAAATCAATCTAAAAGGAGGATCTAATGGATGTTGTTTTTTTTTAAAGTTTGATGGCGGTCTAGCGAGGAAACTAAAAACTAAAATAAAAATACAGTACAATAAACAGATAATTAAATGAGCAAATATATATGCCCATCCCCCCTTAACAGTTTATTCTGGTTATCATGTGACGATGTAATACAGTTTAGGAAGAATCTGTGGGAATTATAAGGGTAAAGACTATGTGAATTAACCGTCTGAATTCCATATACCCTAACTAAAGTAAACAAAATATTCGAATAATAGGCAGAAAACATAATACATTTGCGTCATAGTATCTTGCAAGGGTTACTCTTGCTAACACTAAACACCTGTCTTCCATTTCCGAAGGCCCTCAAGGAATCATAGCAGTAAAGTGTATTATTAACCTTCTGACTTTCAAAATTCCTCCTTAATGTTTATAAAATCATGTAATGATACCCAGAATAGAACCAAGACATTTTCGTATCCTGAAATGATGAACATAGCCAGAGTGTAGTCAGATATAAGATAACAGCCACCTTCCCCATCATTTCGTATATGTTTACCTATGCAACCCTAGAACATAATTATACAGTATATATTATGTGCTTATGATTGATCTTACCCTCCGCTCCCCTATCCCCCCTCCCTCTCTCTCTCTCGCTCTCCCTCTCTCTCTCTCTCGCTCTCCCTCTCTCTCTCCCTCTCTCTCTCTCCCTCTCTCTCTCTCTCGCTCTCTCACACACAGCGGATCCCTTAATCCTCAGAACTTATCCCCCTACCAAAGGTTTCCACTAGGGCTATGTATTTAGAACCAATCCTCGTACTGTACCTGAGAGAGAGAGAGAGAGAGAGAGAGAGAGAGAGAGAGAGAGAGAGGGAGAGAGAGAGAGAGAGAGAGAGAGAGAGAGGAGAGAGAGAGAGGAGAGAGAGAGAGAGAGAGAGAGAGAGAGAGAGAGAGAGAGAGAGAGAGAGAGAGAGAGAGAGAGAGAGAGAGAGAGAGAGAGAGAGAGAGACGCAATACTCTTGGTGAAACGAAAAGCTATATTGCATAGTGCAGTACATGCATTGGTAAGTGTGCATTTACTATTTTTTTCTAACTGATCCACCGAAGAATTATTTACAAGGTTCCAGTTTCTGAGCTGGTTCCAGAGAGAACAAATCTTACATGTGAACATGTTTTCACATACTTAGTACTAAATCTCTTTATTCCAACTTAAACCCATGTTTGTATGTTGTATTCCTAAAGAGAGTACATATTTGGTTACAATTCACGTTTTCAAATCCATTTGGTATTTTAAACACTTTAAAAAGCTGACCTCGTTGTTTACACGTTTCCAACGAAAAATGAACGAGACCTACAGAATGCGCTATGAGGTCCGGTTAAAAAACCGGACCTCATAGCTCATATTCATACCTACCTATTCACCTAGTGTAGTATTCGCCAGTCTTCTAGTGGCGCCGAGGAGCAATCCACTCAAGTGGAGGGAGAAAGGACGGAGGGGAGGACACATGTTAGGTAAAGACAGGAGTTGGTGGTAAACAGGCATACCACCTAGTAACATATTGCTTCCATATCACCGGTACTGGGGCGTTTTATATATATATATATATTTTTTTTTTTTTGGGGGGGGTGGGGGCTGTCTTCCAGAAGGCCTATAGCATCAGACACTTCCTGAAGGCCTATCGCTTTTGCCGGGTTAATACACCTCGTTATTTTTATTTACATGTTCTTCTCTATTTCAATGCTTTCTTGGATAACTTTTGGTCACTGCCAAGCAGAATATCTGTTTTCATCCCAAAGTAAGTGTCTTCTAAATTAATTTCCAATAGTGATACTTTAACTTGGAGTTTGCTTGGCAGATATGCATCACCTTGCATTTTCTAAGCTTAGTGGGATATGTCAGGTCTCCGACCATTCACTTGAACTACATAGATCTATGCGGAGTTGTTTAATTCCTTTACGATTACTCACATTCAGTCTATGTGTATTATCATTTACACACTTGAATATATCATTAAGCAGGCCAAGATCGATCGATGTCGTTGACATAATATTATAAGAAACAGCATACAGTATGTGACAGTTCATTCTGAAGAAACGAAATTGATCACAACTCGAAGCTGTCACATATTTTAGCAAACCTTCTACCGAGAGAGAGAGAGAGAGCGAGAGAGTGAGTGAGTGAGTGAGTGTGTGAGAGAGTGAGTGAGTGCGAGTCTGTCTTTGTCACCCATAACTCTCGGGGAAATTCTCATACGTTTTCATTAACTTTCCATTCAATTACAGAAGCTCTCACGTTAACACTTATTCTTGTTTTTGTTGTTTTTTGTCGGCATTCCAAATATTATTATTATTATTATTATTATTATTATTATTATTATGAATAGTAAACATTACTATTAATATACTTATCAAAATTATCATTAACACAAGAGTGAAGAAATAAGACACAATCAATGAAAAGAAAATATTGTCAAAATAAACAATGACATCTTCTCCAGTCAAGAACAGCTGAGCAAATCCACTCAATCAACTGGGAGCTTCTGTAAACATCCTTCGTTAAGGGAGCCCACCTCGCTTTTTTGCTTTCTTTCCCTCTCTCTTTGGCTTGTATCCATTCGGCCTTATTCAGCCTACTGTTTTAAGACGTTTAACCCCATCCAGGTGCCAATATTGTTTTTCTGGCGAGCGGTAGCGAGCCACCATATATATATTTTTGTTTTGACAGCAAGCTAAATCCGGCGAAGCCGGATTTCTCCATACAATGCTGGCTCGCTATCGCTCGCCAGGAAAAAATCGACACAAGGATGGGGATAAACGTCTTAAAACAGTTGGCTGAATGGGGCCGAATGGATACAAGACAGGGAAAGAGAGAAAAAGGAGAAAGATAAAAAAAAAACGGTGACCCCCTTAAGTGAAACAGAAGCGAGCCTCATCCACGACCTATGCTATTATTATGGTTATTACTGATGGAGAGAGAGAGAGAGAGAGAGAGAGAGAGAGAGAGAGAGAGAGAGAGAGAGAGAGAGAGAGAGAGAGAGAGAGAGAGAGAGAGAGAGAGAGAGAGAGAGAGAGAGAGAGAGAGAGAGAGAGAGAGAGAGAGAGAGAGAGAGAGAGAGAGAGAATCAGCAACGAAGACGGTAATTGTATTTATGGATTATAATGCATTACCCATTTACAGCTAAATTGCAAATAATAAAAACAAAAACAAAAAATCCTGCGTTGTGTTTTCTGTTGATATTAGCCACATATTATAACAAAGGATGCGCTTACGAAAGGTATTAAGGGCAGATCTCCACCTGGAGGATTTTTTTCTGAACCTCTTTCTCCCTCATGTTTAGCCCCATTGCTTGTGAGATTTAAAGACGCTTGCCCCATTAGTTTGGCGATTTTAAGAACCCTCGCCCTATTTCTGTCAATTTTAAGACCATTCGTGCCATTTAGGTGTCGATGTTTTCCAGGCGAGCGATAGCGAGCCTGTAATTTAAGGGGAACCGGCCTTTGGCCGGAACATTTTTCTACCGAAAAATGTACAAATTTATCTTGAAAGGGGGTCAAGGGGGAGTAATTTTAAGCTTGATGGGAAGTCTAGGGAATCAACTAAAAACCTCCCCTTAACCCTGTCTGTATACAGTACCGTACATTGACACATTTTTAAAACTTTAATCGGGGTATCACTTCTATTTTACTCAGATTTGGAAAGCCATTTAGGTATAAAATAGGGAAGTCTGGCTCAATTAACCATCTTACTAGTACAATCCCCTCCTAGGCTGAATAAAATAAGTCTGGCTCAATTAATCATCTTAGTTCTACAATCCCCTCCTAGGCTGAATAAAATAGGGAAGTCTGGCTCAATTAACCATCCTACATCTACAATCCCCTCCTAGGCTGAATAAAATCGCAAACTGATAGAAAACAGAAGACTCATCGTACACTGGACAGATAAATTATTAAGAAGGAAAAGCAAACGAGACTCCAGAAAAGAGTTGAGAGAGGCCAACAAGGAATGATCAAATTACCTTGGTCTAATTGCAAGCCACATATTGGGCGACACTCTAGCAGGAAGGAGAGTGGGGACTGTCACCACAATCTGGATAAATTAGCCCACCACAACTCCTAAATGTGAGAGAGAGAGAGAGAGAGAGAGAGAGAGAGAGAGAGAGAGAGAGAGAGAGAGAGAGAGAGAGAGAGAGAGAGAGAGCGAGAGAGCGAGAGCGAGAGCGAGAGAGCGAGAGCGAGAGCGAGCGAGAGAGAGATAGAAAGTATATACGTACACAAGCAATTAGCAATATAAATAGACAGAGAGGCTGGCAGATAGATACACAGAGAAATAAGTAGCCTACATATAGAGTAAAATAGATAAAAAGATAAATGCAGAGGCCGAGACTAAGCCAGAGACAAACTGCGGTGTAACATAATATTTCAACATTTCCAAGCATTTTCACAGAATTAAGAACAATGGCCGAATTTACACTAACAAAATATATCTTAATAAACAGGGCATGGGGAAACTGGTGACATTTTGAGAGAGAGAGAGAGAGAGAGAGAGAGAGAGAGAGAGAGAGAGAGAGAGAGAGAGAGAGAGAGAGAGAGAGAGAGAGAGAGAGAGAGAGAGAGAGTACAAAGGAGTACAAAGGAAATCTAGCAACAACAGATCTAGTGACCCTTCTAGGCTGCTTGTCCTCCAAAACACTGAGGATCAATTTGTCCAACAGTGGTTTAGAGTGTGTAAGGGAACATTGGAAAGGGAACTACTGCCCTGGAACTAATGTCCGTGGCAGGATTAGGAAGTTAGTAGGGGACAGATGGGTTAGTAACTGAGGGGGGGATAAAATAAAGTTATTCATTTACAAACGCAGTCAGTCGCGGGTTTGATGCGAGATATTTGGTCTAAGCGGAATTTAAATGAATCAACGGTGCTGCAGTCTATAACGTCTCGGGGAAGCCCATTCCACAAGTTGACAACTCGATTGAAGAAGAAATTCTTAGATTCGTGTGAGTTAAAAGATTTACCAATAATTTTGCAACCGTTTCCCCCCCGCGTGTAATTAGATTGGTCGATAGTGAAGTACTTACTACAGTTCATATTGTCGATGCCTTTGATTTTTTTGAACACTTGAATTAAGTCACCTCTTAATCTGCGCTGGGTTAAAGGAAATAGATTTAATTCTCTAAGACGCTCTTCGTATGGTTTGTTCTTTAGGCTAGGTATCATTTTGGTAACTCTACGTTGAACTCGTTCTAGCTTGTTTATATCTTTTTGGTAATAAGGGCACCAGGATTGAACGCAGTATTCCAGAAGAGGTCGGACTAAGGAATTGTAAAGGGTTAGGATAACTTGTTTGGATTTATGCTCCACTGACCTGCCCATACAGCCAATTACTTTCTTTGCCTCCTTAACAACTTCTGAACATTGTTGACCTCGGTTTTAGGTTACTCGAAATTGTTACTCCCAGATCGGTTTCTCTGTTTACATTCTTAGGTTGAGTGCCATTCATCGAATAGTTTGTCTTCTCATTTAGGTATCCGATATGTAGTACTTTACATTTATCCGCATTGAAACTCATTTGCCAAATTTGGGCCCAACATGACAATTTATCTAGATTGTGTTGCATATCGTCAACTTGTTCTTTTGAGAGTACGCTATTTGCAATTTTTGTATCGTCAGCAAATTTTGAGATTGTACAGGTGAGACCCTCATCTATGTCGTTGATGTAAATTAGAAAGAGAATTGGTCCTAGTACCGATCCCTGGGGTACCCCGCTACTTACATTGGTCCATTTAGATACCTTACCGTTTATGACTACCCCTTTGCATTCTGTCGCTGAGCCAATTTTCTATCCATTTCAACACACCGTCTTGTATTCCATGCGCTTTTAGTTTTTAGCAGTAAACGTTTGTGGGGAACTTTGTCAAAGGCCTTTTGAAAATCAAGGTATATAATATCTACAGCTTTACTCTCATCGTAGAGGTTGAGGATATCGTGGAAGAAGTCTAAGAGGTTTGTTAAACAGGAACGTTTTTTACGAAAGCCGTGTTGAGTATCTTTAAGTATGTTATTTTCCTCTAAGTGAGAGAGAGAGAGAGAGAGAGAGAGAGAGAGAGAGAGAGAGAGAGAGAGAGAGAGAGAGAGAGAGAGAGAGAGAGAGAGAGAGAGAGAGAGATCTTTACATATCTTCACACACACTGAACAATTAATTAGTATCCAAGGCAATATATTTTGTTAAGCACAGTCAGAAGTCAAGTGTTTTGTTAAGCACCGTCAGAAGTCAACAGTGTTTTGTTAAGCACCGTCAGAAGTCAACAGTGTTTTGTTAAGCACCGTCAGAAGTCAACAGTGTTTTGTTAAGCACCGTCAGAAGTCAACAGTGTTTTGTTAAGCACCGTCAGAAGTCAACAGTGTTTTGTTAAGCACCGTCAGAAGTCAACAGTGTTTTGTTAAGCACCGTCAGAAGTCAACAGTGTTTTGTTAAGCACCGTCAGAAGTCAACAGTGTTTTGTTAAGCACCGTCAGAAGTCAACAGTGTTTTGTTAAGCACCGTCAGAAGTCAACAGTGTTTTGTTAAGCACCGTCAGAAGTCAACAGTGTTTTGTTAAGCACCGTCAGAAGTCAACAGTGTTTTGTTAAGCACCGTCAGAAGTCAACAGTGTTTTGTTAAGCACCGTCAGAAGTCAACAGTGTTTTGTTAAGCACCGACAGAAGTCAACAGTGTTTTGTTAAGCACCGTCAGAAGTCAACAGTGTTTTGTTAAGCACCGTCAGAAGTCAACAGTGGTGAAGCGAATTATACAAGTAACTTTAAGGGGGTCACCGGTTTTGTTTTTTTATCTTTCTCCCCTTTTATCTCTTTCCCTGGTTTGTATCCATTCGACCAACTGTTTTAAGACGTTTATCCCCATCCAGGTGTTGATTTCTTCCTGGCGAGCGATAGCGAGCCAGCATTGTATGTAGAAATCCGGCTTCGCCGGAAACATTTTTCTATCGAAAAATCTACAAATTTAACTTGCTGTCAAAACAAAAATATATATATGCTGGCTCGCTACCACTCGCCAGGAAAATATTGACACCTGGATGGGGGTAAATATCTTAAAACAGTAGGTTGAATGGTGCTGAATGGATACAAGCCATAGAGAGAGGGAGAGAAAGAGAAAAAAGCGAGGAGGGCTCCCTTAACCTTTAGAAGATACTATGACGCATATCTTTTGCGTGTTATGGCTTTGAGTAAACAATTGTATTCATATTAGGAAGGGCATATGGCAGTCAGTTGTGTTAATCGAGATAGTCTTTTCCCTTCTAATTCACATAGCTCCTCCCTAATGTGTATAAAATCGTCTAATGATAGCCAAAATAAACTGTCAAAATGGTAAATTCTCTGACCACACATACAGAATCCCTGCCATCACGAGCTAGAACAACCACACCTCTCTTGCTGGTTTAAGGGAGCCCACCTTGCTATTTTTCTCTTTCTCTCCCTCTCTCTTTGGCTTGTATCCATTCGGCCCCATTCAGCCTACTGTTTTAAGACGGTTTTTACACCCCCCATCCCAGGTGGTCCAATAAATTTTTTTCCTGGCGAGCGGGTAGCGCAGCCAGCATATATATATTTATTGTTTTTGACAGAACAGGCTACATTTGTACAATTTTTTAGATAGGAAAAATTTCTCCGGCGAAGCCGGATTTCTCCATACAATGCTGGATCGCTATCGCTCGCCAGGAGGAAATCGACACCTGGAGGGGATAAACGTCTTAAAACAGTTGGCTGAATGGGGCCAAATGGATACAAGCCAAGGACAGAGAGAAAAGGAGAGAAAGATTTTAAAAAAACGGTGACCCCCCTTAACTAACCCAAGAACCATCCCTCGAAGAGCAAGAGCCTTATGGTATACGTTTGAGTACCAAAATGGCGTCATTGGTAAGGAGTTGTCTGGTGTCTGTATTCTAAAACCACTCCAGCCTACACACGCTGGCATTAACCGTAATTAAACAATAAATTCGAGAACAAAAATAATGCCAGGCAAAAATTCTGCAACGAGACACAGAAGCGGATTGTACATATTAATGTTATCTCTAAACACAGAAGCGGATTGTACATATTAATGTTATCTCTAAACAGGTAGAACAAATATTGTGTAATCCTTAACCCCTGTCCAACGGGGATGTTTTTAACTTCTACTACTTGGCAGGCGGGCATATTTACCCTAAATGAGCTTCATTCCATGCTCTTTTTCATGCATAAACAAGAGCCAGAGCGTAATACAATTATGTATCCGTGAAAGGGCCGATGAATATAGAGCTTTCCAATGACACCTGAATCATCCGTGTACGACCACGGGTTATCCTGTAGCGATCGCGCAACACGGGGGGAAAAACCCTAAAATATGGTAATTTCCCAAGTTTTTTTTTCCTGGGTCCTCCCCTCGCGTAGGGTCACCGTGGGTGTGGAATGGATGCAGAGGTAGGTGGTCAGTTGCGGCACTGAAAATCATCCGTGCCAAGCGGGTCAAGAGCCCGCCCTTATCGTCCCTCCGCAACGCGTTTGGACTTCTCTCCTCAGAGCACGCATAAATGTGCTCAACATCCCCTTGCGACCATACTGTAATGTCGGGCCCCCCGAAGAGGTGGCCACCGAGTTCTCGTCGTCGACCTCTTGTCCCGGGGCCCCCGCCGGCTTGAGTGTTAAAGCAAAATAGGAAACGAAATTATGATTACAGCTAGCTTTTAACCACTCTTGCTAAAACAGCTTCCCAGAAGTAAGGTGTGTTCAACCGTCAGCGTGGGTTAATTACCGGTACCCTCCCACAGGTACTTGTTATGTGCAAGGATACTGCACGCCCATGTATCGAGTACTGTTCGCATGTGTGGGGAGATTCCATTCTTACTGCACCCATACTGGTAGAGTCAAAAGCCCCATTAACTCAAACATAAAAACAAAATGGCGAGCTGTAACAGGTAGAGAAGTACAAGTTAATGCGGGTACATAAATATAATGGTGTGTTATGACTAGCACAAAAAGAGACTATCTTACCCGTGATGATGGCATATTGGGCG